>CM038677.1:336594832-337334745 GCA_021605205.1 Aegilops longissima
GCATAGATGAAGGGCAAAGGCTATCATTGTATCTATTTTGGTTAATGTGCATGTCATGTTGTTCATATCATCAGCCACATCAATAAGATAAAACGGGAGATGACAAGGTGCAAACATGGGCTGCTTCACCACACACTGGATTATAGATCCAAAAAAACAAGCATACATATAGGGAGTATTGCGTAATGTGCATGGTATGAATAAGGAATTTGATTTTACAAGTAAAACTTGGAACTTACGATTGTTGCGAACATGCATTTTGATAGAAACAGCAAACTAAACATCAGTAAACGATAGGGAGTATGAGCAAATTAAACAGTAGTTGAGGATAAAGGCTTTAGACGGACTGACCTACATTAACAGTTAACACCAGCTATATAATGCCCTTCTCCATGTCAAGGTAAGCATAACTCAAGAATTTCAGCACATAATCTTCTTCATAAGCATTGCCTGTTACTCTACATTTTGTAGAGAGTAATTACAGATATGATAATACTGGAAGGGATAGAGGATAATGAAGATAAGATGCAGATTGATACTACATAATCAACTACTAATACCTGGAAGTACAAGCTTTACAGGACAAGTTACATGACAAAATGTACTGACAAGAGCAATGGGCTATACTTCTGCACCAATCCCTCAATAGGGGTAAGTACAGTGATAGACGATGTTCAGTCCTTACAAGAGGACTGCAGAGCTAAACCTCTTCGAAAGCATTGGGTTGATTCTAAATTTATGTAAGAGTCCATATGGATCTTATAATGTCCACCAAATGGACGATAACGAGGCTAACATGTGCAGTGATGCTACATAATGAAACAACTATGAAAGTAAGTATGGTCATACAGGTCAAGAGGTACTCACAAGAGCAATGCAATGTGCAGTATAGTTGCGAGATTCTGTGGTCCCTTGAGAATGAATATTCTTCTGCTAACAGTTTTGTACAAGTGAGACGTTAAGGCAAATGCAGAAATGTAGTTCAAATTGTGATGTGATATCATAGACAGTACCTTACGCTGCAGACGAGACCAATGTGTAACAAGATTATTCCAGTCACTGTCTGATAAATATAGCACCATATACTTTACAGAATTTCCGTTTAGAGGCTTGCCATCGAAGTGCGCTTGCCTCAGGTACAAATGATACTTCATCAACGAGTGCTTGAAAAGCGCAACCAACCCTTGCTCGTCTTGATAATCCAGTTTGGTCGTCGCCTATTTAAAAGAATGAAATCTTGTGTCTTCTGTCAACAGAAACATATGGAGTAATTACCATAATAACATTAGTACATTACTTACGCGTAAGTGCGGAGGAAGAGTGGAAATTGTTCTGTGTCTACGGTATAATCTTTCCATGAATGAAACATGCGCACAAAGTTCCTGACAACAATATAAGCTTCATCTTCTAAACTGGGATGAAATGGAACAGGGGCCCTATTTGCTGCACTTGGGACTCTCTCTGGTTCGAAAAGGGATTTGGCAACTGGATTTGGTGTACTCTTTGCTGGAATGGGGGTTTTGCATCATAGAGCTGGTGCTACGTCAACTGGCATCATCATATTGTTTGCTGCAGGTTGGGTCTGCACGAATGGGGCATCGAAATGACCAGTGTAGTAGGGTAGAGTCTGCTAGAATTGGGGTGTTTTGTGGGTCAGGTGATATTGGAACTACACCTAATGGGTTATTTGATTTATCAAGTGTCACTGCCTTTTCCAAATACTTTGCTTGTGCTCCTCCGTGATCGGCAATTGCCCTCTTCCTTTTGAACGTCTGATACACAAGAACAACATTTGAATGGATAAATATGGTATGATGACAGATGGAATATGTACTGAAAATGAATAGGCAGGGCGTATTCACATTCACGATGTGTAAGCTAAGCTAATGGCAGCGCAACAATGTAGAAGCAATGCAAAGCATCAGTTGCAAGAAATGTGCGACCAATATAACCTTGGAAAGTTAGAGCAAGCACCTTGATGGGTGAATAAGATAGGGCATCTTCCTCTGACTCCTCCACTAGGGAGCTACATTGACTTAGGTTTCCCTCTAGCTCAGAATCACTGTTAGAATCATATTCTAAGCATGAATTTGTAGGTGGAGAGTGTTCGCATTGCATTGCATCCAGACTTGATTTCAGTCCCTTAATGCCAAGTTTGATAACCATGGAATTGTTTTGCTTTATTCTTTTCATGCGCGCAAGCTCGTAATCATTATGATGTTGTTCAGAATCTGAGATTCATGAAAACATAAAAAGTAGTTAGATTATCTATGGAATGCATTGCGGATTCAACTTGAATAGTGTCTCCCTATAAACCCCTACATCTGCAAAGTTCACCCCAACCGTGCTGACCAGACCACACACAGAAATACAAACCGCTTATGTCTCTGTAACAGGCAGCCACACATTTCAAAACTGAAGTAGGAACATTAGAATAATATCAAATTCGTATTTGAACAAATAAACTAAGGAATTATCAATGGCATAATGTTTAGCTTCAAGGGTGGAGTGCTGGCAGTGCGACACAAAGCAAGTAGGAAGATTGTATTCCATGTAAAAGATCGTAGTCTATGTAAATGCTGGAAATGATACTTTATTTCTATACAATGCAGTGTTCGTTGCCCACACATGATGGAAGAGATCACACAGAGAAATACTATTCACTCATGTTTACGGTTCCAGTATTTTGAAACAGGGTGGTCCACCCTAAAAGAATATTGACAACAAATATGACAAGGCAAGCATAGATGTAGTGAATCAATCATTTACTTGTGAGCTCACTAGGACAAGTATGCAGAATTGTAACCGCAGTAAGTGACCGTCCAAAATCTGAATCAAGAAGTTTCTCTAGCACTTATTGTTTGCAACTAATCGACGTGAATAATTGGATATCATATCGAATGAGTAAGAAAGACAAGTGAAATTGTCGACAAGCCTGGCCTGCAGTAGTAATCTGGGTTAATTTCACTACGACTAACAATCCAAAATGACTAGTTTCTTTTCCTAGGCCTGGAATTTTGAAACCCTGTGAACTTTATAGGTACTAAAGATTACGGAAATACATCTGAACCATTAAGTGTAGGTAGCACTCAGCCCACAACAAACCCTAATGACATTGTTGCCTAATGAGTAATGAATCAATTAGAAAATGGGTGATGGGGAGTGGCTACTGAGTGTTGAGGACGTATCTCAGGATAAACTGGGTTGGATTAGTGGGTGCTGCACGCCTGTGCCCTAAATAGACTATGAAGGTAGGCACGGCGACGTGCCCGACAGCGGTGACGCTATTGGGTGAGCGGCTCCTGACCTCCTGTTAGTCCGGCGTCTCCTCCTAGAGTCATGCCGTCCGGGGACGGCAAGTCACCGGCGATGCAGGCGGCTGGGCGTGAGTATAGATCGGAAATGTGCAGCAGAACAGAGGGGAATCATGGCCTGGGCCGACCCAAAATCCCAGGGTGGGCCGCGGCCCACCATGGGCACCCTGTAGAGATACACACCTGAGGGGCGAACATGCATTTTCGAAACTAAATTAGGAACATTTAGCTGACCAATTAAACGACTCTGTTTTAATAAAATCAGATTCATACTTGAAGAGCTAAGCTTGTTTAGCTTGATGGGTGGAGCAGTGCTATTATGACACAAAGCACGTATGCTGACCGTATAGTGATCATAAAAGGGGGAAACCCTAAGCATTTTTTTGAGCAAAGAGGGTTTCCCCTCCGATTTCTATTAAAGGAACCACCACGGAACCAACATTATCAATTAAACCCTAAGCATGATCAATTAAACCCTATTATGACCGTGCCATGGCAGATTTAAAGATGCAAATTGGGGATATGCTATTTACCATCCATTGTTTGCTTCGAACTAAGAACTAAATTCTAAGAGCTGAAAAGAAAGTACAGTAATCAAGTTATGATCTATTTTCTGGATGAGATCAAAAAGTTGAGGAGATATGAAGTACCACCTCTCTTGCGGCGCCGTGTAGGCATCGGGGGTGCGATGGCTTTCGGTGGCATTGAAGCAAATCTGCGACGGTAGACGGGTACATCGGGGGATAAGTCCCGTTGTGTTGGAAGAGAAGGTCGTGTGAGCAGCCCAGCAAAGAGGACGACGACGCCGATGAAGCAAGAGGACGCGATGCAAGGCTCTTGGTTCGTCGTCGTGGATGAGAAACATCCATCTCTAGAGTGGACGACGCGGTCTTGGTGGGCGCTCTGGCCTGGTGGAGGACGGTGGCGATGGATGGGGTGGAGGACGGCAGCGATGGATGGGGTGCGGACGGAGGAGGCTGGTGTGGGGATGGTGTTCTAGCACGGACGGTGTATGAATAGGAAAATGGAGGGAGAGGTACGGGGAACCATGTTTTTGGGACGCGCGTGTCTGAAATATGGGAAAGTTACAAACTTAGCCCCCATTTAAAATTTGGACGTCTCATCGGTTGGGGACAGGACAGTAATCTCGCATCTCGCAAATATTTGCCTAGAGCGATTTCGGGCTAGGAGAGGGTGTTTTGGCGCCCATGGTTGGCGCCCACGGTGTATGAATGGGGCTGACAGGTAGGGCGGTTGTGTCACGTCTGAGTGAAGTTACAAACCTGCCCCTATTGAAAATATTTGCCGACATCAATTTCGGCCGAGTCGTGTTTGTTTTGCCGCCGACCGTGTGTGAATGGGAAAATGGAGGGAGAAACAAAGGTATTTCGGACGAGCTTGAATCAAATGTGTTTTTCCACCCATGTTTGGCACCCACCATGTCGGAATGGGCTCAGAGGCGGTCGTGTCACGTATAGTTGAAGTTACTAACCTACCCCTATTGAGAGTAGTGGAAATCGGGCCGATGGATTGTCCGCGTAAGGGGTAGACAGTAATTTCCATCTCCCAAACACTTAGCTTCGGGCAGCCGACGTGGGAGTGGACATTTTGCCGCTTCTTTCAAATTTTGGGACAATAAGCATCCCCGTTTACCCTGGCAACTAAATTCGAATCCATTTTGTATTCCTATACAAATCTTTATATATCATTCTATGTGTTTTTATATATCTTAAAAAGCACAACAAAGATGTATTCCACTGTCTTATATCAATATGATTTACAAATGCCGATACTCGAATTCAGAAGCTAGAATCTAGTTTAAGGTGAATTCGAATATTTGGAACACTTTATGTCCAACTCAAGTGTCACACGCAACATAATGTGTACTCCCATTTAGATTTGTACACAAGCGATGTATCAAGATTCAAATACCGAGTCAATCAACCAATAATGTACAAAACTAACAGACATATAAACACTTATAGAGTATATGGATCAATAATATCAACTAACATACATAAGCCAGGCTGCTGTACTTTTTTTGGCTAGAAGAGCATCCTTTTTTAGCGAAGCTAGTACAACATCTTGGCCCTTTCCGATGCGTGCCACTTATGGTCCATCTATACTACTATTATTGCTGAATGCACATTCAACCCGATTGGCATATTTGTAGGTCTGGCACAACAATCAAAATGAAATGTCTCCGAGTCTTATCAATTAATACAAACTTGTGCTCAAATAAAATTACAAACCAAAAAACAAAAAACAATTATTACTTGATCTCTAAAACAAATGGTTTGATCGATTGCATGAACGAACAACACAAGGGTTATTCAATGATGGAAAGAACATTTCACCTATGATTTACCAAGTGGGAATTTAATTTCCTTTTTTCCTTCAGGACCTTAACAATGCGGTCAGTCTCAGCTTGCTTCGTTTTGAAATCTACCAAATATTTAATGGTTGTCATGAGTACTGCTTGTGATTGTGCATTTTGCTTCCTCAACATGTCAACTTCATCTCTAAGTGCAGAAGCAGAATCTCTTTCTACCACTAGTTTAGCCTCTAGAGCATCAGCAGTTGGCAATTCATGATGCACGATTGGGCCGGTGCCACTACTGTGGGATGATACAACGTCCATGGGGACCTTGCTCTTTGATCTTGGGCTAACCTGTTTTACCATTAAGTTCCGATTGGATTCTGAAAAGTTGAAATTAGCAAAACATCTCAACTGGGAGTTATACAGCAAACTAGTTAAACAAACATGGAATTAAAGAGTTTCAGTTGGATGCTGAAAAGTAGTTATTAACATCATTGTAATCGGTTGTTCCAGCAGCAAAGTAGTTAAACAAACATGTTTTGCAAAAGGAACCTATTGTGGCATTGGAGTTTCTCTTGGATATTGAAAAGTTGAGTAGCTAGTAACATGATTAGAGCAACTAGTTGCAACAGAAAAGCAGCTAAACAAATAAGTTTTGCAAAAGGAACCTTTGTGGCATTGGAGATTCTCTTGGATCCTAAAAAGTTGAGTAGTCAGTAACTTGATTAGAGCAACAAGTTACAGCAGCAAACCTGTTACACAAATATATTTTTGAAAATGTACCTGCTGTGCAATTGGACTTCCAATTGGATCCTGAAAACTTGAAGTTGGTAAGATGATTACAACAACAAGTTACAGCAGCAAACCAGGTAAACAAGGAAGTTTCTGAAAACATACCTGTTGTGCAAACAGAGTTGCAGTTGGATCCTGCAAACTTGAATGTGAGGAGTCAATAAATAAAGTTTTGTAAGAGCCATTAGGAACTAACAGAAAACTAGTAAAACTAACCAGTTTTGGCAACATATTTAGTTACACATGAACTAGTAAAACTAACAAGTTCTTGGCATCGTATTAAAGTAACAAATCGGTATCGTTTACTAGCAACACATACATCTGTAAATTTCTTTGATGTAAGGAAAATGATTCCAACACATATATAAGTTAAAAAGACGGTGTCCCTCATATGAACCTGACAGTTGTCTATCTATGAACATGCAAACATTACTAGTGCTACAAGTGATAACAGCAAACCATTTAACACAAACAGGGTATCAGAACGTAAATTACACGTGAATTCTGCTCCACCCTAGAAGTACATATGACCAGCTATCTACGTGCTTAAGTAGCTATTTAAGTTCAGGCAAACAGGTAATTCTTAGCAGTAAGTATCAAACACATAGATAGGCGCAGTCTATAATAGGATTAACAGGCTATGGCATTATGTCATCAGTAGCAAACTAAATTAAGCCAAGCAACGTAATTGAACAATTTTGCAAGAAGTGGCTAACTAAATTTCTGAGAAGCAGGTAACTGACCTTCTTTTTCGCTTAGAAGGTTCTACGAAGGAGTCCATGGCATCAATTGCTTGGATACGCAGTCCCAATACTTCTTTCTTCCCACACTGCATTGGTAAATCGAATGGTTAATCTGGTAAGATGGTGCATCCTTGATATGTTATATGAGGACGTGTAGTCAGACCAGTTGTAGCCACACGCATCACACTGGCTTTTACTGTATATTTCATGCGATTACATTTGGCATATCAAGATCTAAGCAATCTACAACAGGATGAAAAGACTGGCATCCTTCACATTATTGGCGAACTCAGTTCATAGAAACAAGCAATTCAACCATTTTGTGGGTAAATCAAAAGCGCCATAGGATTATTTTTCACTACCTCAATCATGCATGCAAAAAGGGGCAACGCCACCATAGGCCGCCTCGGGTGGCTGCAAAGTGTGCTCCTAGTTTGAGTCGTCCAGGTTGGCCTAGGCTAGTTTTGTTCGTCCCAACGCACGAGCAGGCAATGTAAAAAATGAAGAAAAATGTTTAAATTTGGATGGGCCAATAACGTAAGTGCAAGGCAGGCCCTATAGCAGGCTCGCGGCCTAAACTAGCGCCTCCCATATTGATCGACAACAGGAAAAATCCCAATTCCTTCGCTCCAGCCTCCAGTCTGGTTTGCTCCTAACCTAGCCGCCGCTGGATAGACCGACACAACACTTCCTCGCGCCCTCGTTGGAGGGCGGTTGCTGGCTTCAAGAGAATGGAAGGACAAGAAGATGAAGATCCAACCTCGGTGTAGCTCATGGGAGGCAAGAATGACAAGACGGCATGGCATCTAGCTTGCGCAAACGGACAGTCGCAGCTTGCAAGGGCAGCATGCGCAACGAGCAGGTACATCACATCCCTCATTATATCTAATTCAACTGTTCAATTTTTGGCCAATAGTTAAACCTGACGGTGTTGTAAAACTGCTTGTATGTAGGGAATCTATGACAAAATGAAACCAATTTCTGCTTATTTTATAACTCCCCCAATCAATACTGAACTGACTGAATCTGATGTATCTAATCAAGTTTCCGGTGCAAACATACAAGCTCATGTTATTCTTGAGCCTGAAGCTGGTGATGAACATATAGTGTCTAATGAGGGATCTAATGCAAGCATTTTGCAAGCTCCCATTAAAGGATTGAGTGTCTAATGATGATCTGCTAGGTTGAGAGAGACATAGAGATTTGCAGGCATTGATGACAAGCAAATTATAGTACATTTTCATGGCTTGAGGAAACGTTGAGGCCATCTACCAGAAAGTCCCCGTATCATGAGAACGTAGCATAAATACTTTTCTAATCTGTTGTTTGAAACTATTGGCATACCTGTGCAGGATAAATATATTGTTATGCAGTTTGCGCACTAGTTATAGGTGCAATTACACTTTGATATTTTCAGCCAGAGAACGAATAATTCAAGAAGGTACAAACCATGTTAGTAGTCCTTGTACACCATGTTGCATTTTGTGTTTTTTGGTGCTTACATCATTTAGTTTATAATCTGAACTACTTTGGATCATTAGTTGGTTTTCAAAGTGCATGTAGCTTCACATTTCTAAAGTTTGTTGATTTCCGGAGTGCAAGTGCCTTCGTATTTTGTAAGTAAAATGTTCGCCCCTAGTAACTTGAATTCGTGGATTCGCCACTACACACAAATCATACACGCATGCCAGTACGAATTACATGAAATGCAGGGACTTACGCTAGCTCGTTGTACAAGCTCACTGCAACTCTGCTTGCGCTTGGGATGTTCCATGTACAAGTCCATGTTACCACTTGCTTGTATGTGCAGGCCTTGTGCTCCTTGCATCCCCCTCTGCATTTTGACACGGCGAATGGTTCATAAAATAATAGGAATTGAACTTGCTGTTGTACCAGAGGACAGATACTTACAAGGTTATACGGGTGTGCAGGATGTGTACCAGATCCCGTAGCGCCGTCATGCTTTGCTAAAAAATGGTTTTGCTTGTTTTTGATGATATCTCCAGAAGAAACAAGAGTTAAAGTCAGAGTTGCATAGGCGTGTAAGCTAAGAGAGTATTGAAAGGATATCAAAACATCGTCAGAATAGTGCACAAGGGAGTGATGTGTGGATACCTAGTTCGGGCCGGCGTTTGGGCATGCTCGCCTAGCTAGAGTGTAGGTCACTTCAGAGCCGTGGAGGGAGACGCACTGGTGTTGGCTGGCCGCGCACGGATGCAGATCTTGAGTGGCAGCGGACCGCTACGCTGCGGTGGACGAGACCGTTGGTGAAGCCCCAATGGCCTCAGGGGGCGGAGGTGCGATGATGTGCTCGGTGAAGTAGCCCCGGTGAGGTGGGAGACGACGTCGGTGAAGCGCACCTGATGCGGTGGAAGTCGGTGTCTGTGAGGCACGTCGGTTGCGGTGGCCGACGTTGTCGGTGGACCACCCGGTGCAGTGGACGAGGGCGTAGATGAGGTAGCTCCGGTGCGGTGGTGAAGCGCGATCGTCGTCTTTGTCGTCATCGTCCAGCACAGAGGTGGGGAAAGAGAAGAGACGAGGGGCGACTCGAACGTTGCTTGGGTTGGTGGAGAATTAGGGATTTGAGCAATCTGGGCGCGGAAGGGGACGATGGAGAAGGGAGATTTTGTAGGGCTGGAATTGGGGCCGCCAAATATTTCAATCGGAAACATGGAAGCGCAAACTTATTTTGTCATCGTTCTTTTTTTGGGGGTGAGGGGGGAGGGAGGGGTTGGGTGGCTGGGTGCTAAGCGTCCGTACGACACACGCGACCACCACGACATGACCCTGCTCTGCCTGGTGTGCCTACATTTGAGAATGCAAACGAATCTTCTTTCATTTGCAAACGAATCTGTATGTATTGCCATGCCCGTGTTTTCCTTGCAAATAATTGGTCATTCGAAATGTGATACTATATATTAATTAATGAGGAGATATTTGAAAATAATCGAAACGGTATCCACGCTAACGTGGATTAGAGTGTGTGTCACATAATTAGTTATTTGAATTAGAGTGTGTGTCACATAGCAATCTCCAATTCTAATGTGGATTTCGCATTTCACGGTATCCACGCTACTTTTTTTAATACAAATTCATATGAATATGATGAACACCATGGTAGTGAGAAAACTTTGGATGGATTCAAACATATGACCTACAAAATAGCACAACAATCGAGTCAATGTCAACTTTTCCAAACCTAATATGGCACGAACTCAAAATAATTACCCATATGCATGGTCCTCGGTATCTTACAATGTACACGGAATTGAAACATCGATATTAAGTCTCGTACTATCTACATTCAAATGTTGTTTTTAGCCCCACCCCGCCCCTCGGCACACATGCTACATACTTCCTGTATCGGTCAATCTTCCTCTCCTAACCACCTTAGGAAGCTATCGGTTTCCAACACATGTTCATTCTTTCTCTCCATGTTTCGATCTCTAACTCTCTCAACTACACAACCCCCTTTTTCCACTCGGTTACCAAATGTATTTACCTCACACACCCGCCATTGCACCCCATGCCTCTCTCTCCTCCTCTCTCTCTCTCTCTCCTCCCTCCCTCCCACTCTCTCTCGCTAGATACATGCATTGCCTATCTAGCCCCCCAACCTCTCGTGAGCACGCACGCACGTTGTCTATCTAGGTCACTCCCTCGAGACTGTCTCACTCTTTCTTCCACACGGCGGGCCACACTCGCTCAATCTTGCTCTCTTTATCTGAGTCTCGATTAACCTCATTTTCTTTCACACACAAATGATATATCTCCCTGTTCGTGCCTCGATCAACACACTCTATACTCTCTCACGCAGATTGTCTATCTAGGTCACTCCATTCAATCCGCCCCCACTCTTTCGACCTCATGGAGGGCTACACTCACTCAATCTCTCTCTCTCTCTCTCTCTCTCTCTCTTTGTATGTCTCGATTGACCTTGCTCTTTCTCGGACACAAACGATATATCTCCATGTTTGAGCCCAATTCGACATATTCATATTGTGTGCTCTCTCATGCACATTGTCTATCTAGGTCACCCTCTCCAACCCATCTCACTCTTTCGATTGCACGACGACCCACACTCGCTCAATCTCTCTCCCTTTATATATGTAATCAATTGACCTTGCTTCCTCCCACGCACAAAATATATCTACATGTCTGTGACTGGATCATCTCTCAAGCTCTATCTTATAGCCCTCACCCTTCCCAAAAGCTCAATCCGACAATATCTCTCCAGAGCATATATATCTTTTCAGTGAATGTCGGACCACACTCACTTTGTCTCTCTATCTATATGTCTCTCGATTGACCTCGCTTTCTCACGCCGTATCTTCCACACATTGAAGCTACCTCTCCATCCCTCGGAAAGCCGGAGCTATTTACATTGCGAGGGGGACTCCAACCTTGGATTAATTTGTGTAGTCATTTATTCCGGTGGGTTTAGATTATATTTTCATAGCATTCGGCCCACAACTACTCCGAACAGCATTACAACCCTCGCATCTCCCCCAACTGATTTACCTCTGGCTCAGTCATCTCTCTCTCGCATGTCCTTTCTCGCCTTCAACGTTGCACCATGGTATTATTGCAAAAACTCTATTGTTCTCTTTAATTATTACAAATAACCTACAAAACTACACACCGATAGTCCACCTGGAATGGAACAAATTTCGACCCACAAATTAAAGTGCTACAAACTATACACCGAGGGGCCCACCTGTCATGAAACAAATTTGGACCCATATACAAATTAAAAAAATAAAGGAAGAGGATCGAACATGCGACCAGGGCCTTCAAGCCGCACGTCAATAGGCAACATACGTAGAACAACAATGTTTGTTGTACCCCCCTTTGTTCATATAATGTTTTTATATTACCACAGCCTATTTAATGGATAACATGTAATATTATTTTTAGTACATTAGTGGGACCGGCTCGTTAGCACGTACTATTCGCCTTCACTTACTGGTGGGTTCCATGTGTGCTCTCTCTCTCCTCCCCTTCTACGTCTAGACACACAGGCAAACACAAAGAACTCGCGGGCGATGTTGCCGTTGACCATATCTGGACGTGTTCACAAGTTACGACACCAGTTTCATGTACTAGTTGTACTAGTCAATGTGTACCTGCAATGCACATTAATTTGGAAGTATATTAAGTGCATGCGGATATTAAATAGGATATTTTTTGCTTGTTATTATGTGATTAGCACTATTTTGGCATGAAATTAACAGCACGCTAAACGTGTAGAGCACTCGACATTGAAGCAGTCTAGGTCGTTGGATGAGAAGGAATACATGTGGCTAGACGACATTTTATATTTAATTTGATACGGCTCTAGCAGAACATTCAATCGATCAGACCATAGATTTCATTCATTCTGACTCTGACTTTACATTCATACGACGACCGATCTAAAATAAACGAAAATGATAAACATTCGGATTTTACGCATGGCAATCTGAACATTTTTCATGGCAAATTTAGATTAAGCGGCGGCGGGGGCGTCTTGCGGTGGTAAGAGGCTCCTCTGCCATGCTTTGTGTGTTGTCGGGCCACTGACCGACGGCGACGGTGGCGTCTTGCGCCGTTGTTGGGGTACTCCTGGACGTTGGCCCTAGCTTCAAGGAAGGCCACAATATTCTGGACTTTGGTCTCCAGGAGCGAGTCAACTGGCGGGAGGAGGCGACTGGCGTTGGTGCAAGGAAGCGGTCGTTGACGGCCATCCATGCCGCTGAGGGGTGCTCTGGCACCCGCGAAGGGATAGGCACTAGCAACGGCGCAGCGGAGACATTCGTGTGCACGAGCACTGGCACGGGCGCGCACATAAGTGCACGAGCAGGTTCATGCACTGGCAGGTGCACGGGCGCGTTAAAGTCGGCAGGGACCTCGTGGAACCCCGTGGCATCAAGCTCGGCAACAATGTGCGGTGCCAGCCCATCAATGCCACGGGATGGGCGCCGGGCCGGGCGACGGAGCGTAACGGGAGCGGGACAGCGCGCGCCTTCCTGCAAGGCCGGTTCATGCTCGTCCCAAAGCTCCTTATGTTCTTGATACTCCGGCTGGGTGTCTTCCTCAGGAAACTGGAAGATTAAGGGCAGACCATCATGATGCAGCATGGCGTACGGTTAGGTCAGGCTGTTTGGAGGTAGACGACAGGAGAATCAGAGAGGAAGAGAGAAGATTGTAGCGATACGGGGTAGTGCGGGGTTGATTTTAAACTGCGGTGCCGGCGACATTAAAAGTGGGAGCAGTTGGGACGAAGGTGGGCGATGGAGCCTGGTCAAAAGGCTCGCCTCCCGGTGAGCCTGCGCAGCGGTCTACTCGCATGCCTCCTCGCTCACGGGCGAACGGTCTGCTCAAGACGCCCCCGCCGACTCACACGCTTGCTCGGACGGCACCTGCCGATGGGAAGCGGACTCGTGGATGCACGTGAACGCCCACGCTTAATAGTGAAAGCTGCCTTTAACGTGACAAGTCTTTGTTGCAAAATACCTTGGCTCTTCATTTGTGCAACTTCTCATAAGCAGCTTGTCTCAAATTGAAGAAAAAATCACGAGGAATATTTGTGCCATATCATGTGACCATGCTCGGCCATGAATTTCGGTCACTTTTGGATTTTCTGAAATTTAAAATCCAGGATTCGAAACAATATCATAACCTGCATCATGCAATAAATTTTCAAGCGATACATCTTTCCTGTTGTATTTTTTAAGAAAGGATTTGGTCAAACAATTTGCTAAGTAAGACTTCAAACAAGTTATATATGCAGAGTAAAAGGATAATCCCTCCGTACCAGTGCATTTCCTGATATATTAACTAAGTACTAGGCAGGAACAAACGGGCTCAATTCTGTGCTCATCCTAGTGTAGTACTCTTATTAGTACTAGGCAATGCAGTTGATGGGTGACCTTGGGTAGCGGCGACCGAGGGAATTGAACCGCGCTTGGCACGGTAGGTAACGTTGTCTAGTTACTAAAGCATCCCTCCATTGTTCGTCGGTAGTCATTATGGACCAGGGACATGAGGGGAATTTCCTAGGGCTGGAATTCTAGCCGCCAGATATTTCGACTCGAAACGCGGAGGCTCGACTGGTTGGGGTTGGCTAATGTGCGTACCACGCACGTCACCAGAAGGACACGAGCCCGTTTTTTTAGGATCAACATGAGCCAAGGTCTGGCTGATATGACGTTGGGTCCTACCATTCGACAATACGAGAGGAATTTTTTAAATTGCCGAATGAATCTATGTGTATTAGAATGCCCGTATTTTCCTTGCAAATAATGATCTCAACGTGGTAATTGATTTATGATGAGTTCTTGAGTTAGAGTGAGTGTCGGTGTACAAAAAGAGGGGTACGCTCTTTGTACCCCTATAACTGTGCACGGGCAGTCTGAGCCACGGACACCACCACACTGGGCAAGGCAAGGGAGGAGAGCCAAGGTAAGGCCGAAGCTCAGAAGGAGCAGAACGACGCCAAGACCAAGGCCACGAAAAGCAATGGGGACGAGGCGGACTCCCCCGGCAAGATCCTTGCCGGGGGGCGGTTTTAGCAAACCCGGCAAGACCCTTGCCGCGGCCGCTCGCCCCACACCTACGGAGCGGATCACCCTTGAGTCCACTGCCCCCATGGGGCAAGGATTCGGGAGACATCCCCATGGTGGTATGCAGATCTTTGTGAAGACATCCAAGATCAGATACACACTATAGAAGAAGACGAACCTCGGCGGGATCCCAGCCAAGGAGGACTGATAAGGCCCCGGCAAGAGCCTTGCCGGGATGACAAAGAGCGCCACGGCAAGACCCTTTGCCGGGCCCCGCAAGACCTTTGCCGGGCCCCGGCAAGACCTTTGGCGGGCTACGGCGAGGCCCTTGCTAAGGACACCGATGGGCCACCATCGGCCCGCGCCAATCAAATCTTCGCCATTGTTCAGATGCAATTGCCGACCCAACCAGCCGGGCAGGCACCGCGTGGCGGCAAGCGGATCTTCATGGAGACCCACCGCTGCGCCACCTCGCTTGTTCGCCTGCCTACATGGCACCACAGCACCGCTGGCCGTATGCATGCGGTCGACACGAAGGGAGCGGCGACGACGAGACAGGCTCTCCCCGCCCCCGATAAAGCAAGGTCACTTAGCAAGACGCATTAAATGCGCTTTGTCATGTAATGCGAGGGATAAAGTCATATCACTGCATTCTTTCCACCTCCTGTGGTGCCACTGGCTACCCATTTCCCTATAAAAGGAGGCCCAAGGCTACCTGTGAGAAGGATTCGCTTTTTGAGCTCCTCACGCCCCATTGCTAGTTCAAGAACACCGATAAACAAACCACCAAAGCAGGAGTAGGGTTTTACGATCTCGCGTCCCGAACCTAGATATAGAGACCGTGTGCTATCTGCTTGATCCGCTTCGATGACCTCGCGCCTCGCAACCGTAGTAGAGATTCTTAGATCCCATAGGTGTCGCTCCTACACCGACATCTTGGCGCGCTGTAGGGGGCTCAGCCAGAGAATCGACTCTAGCAGTTAGTTCGACGATCTTCATCGCCATGGCGCCAAGAAGAAGATGATGGTCGCGTTGGCCTGGCCGGAAGCCGGACATCCCGCCCCGACGCTGGCGCAGCAGCGCCCGGTCGCAGAAAGGACCCGGGCGCCGCCGCGAACACCAACACCGCCACAAAGAGCTAAAGTTTGGGAGG
Source organism: Aegilops longissima (assembly GCA_021605205.1). Taxonomy (NCBI): domain Eukaryota; kingdom Viridiplantae; phylum Streptophyta; class Magnoliopsida; order Poales; family Poaceae; genus Aegilops; species Aegilops longissima. The sequence continues at coordinate 336,610,699 of CM038677.1, forward strand.
CGGCGATGTTCAGGCGCCGATAACGGCCGCACGCCGCCAAATCCAAAGACGGAGCCAGGCCCTCCACGGGTGGCGCGGGGCCTTCCAAGATCGCTGCCACCCCGCTCGCAGGCGACGCGAGGGCTTCCAAGACTCCCACGCCGGTGCCGACGGCGCACTCTTCTCAAGTGACGCGCGACGAACGGCATAATCACGCCGAGGACCCCGGGCGTCGCCGCGGAAAGAGCCCCGAGCGCCACTCCCGGGATTTAGAAGAGCTGCCCGCTCGCCGAGGCGCTAGTCGAGATGGCATGCGACCGCAGGGTCGTGATAGAGCTCTTCGACATGGTCAAGTCGGCGCGCCGCGATCCGCAGGTTTCGCTGCCACCAACGCCAGCAGAAGCCTCGGCGCTGCTAGTTGCTCCTCGATTTTCCTCCCACCACGGGGAAACTCGACGAATGGAGAGCCACTATCCGAAGCCTTGTTGCGGTGGCCAACAAAGACGAACCGAGTCCGGTGGAGCCCCCGGGTCGACGCTCTGACGGAGTCCCACGCACCAGTGGCAGGAGAGCCGACGACGCCGCAACCACGGTGCACTCGCCTCCTCCTCGCCCGGTACCGCGGATGCCAGCCCGCCGCGACATTACGGGCAACGAGATCTCCGTAGCATCGTCCGACCCGCGGGCCCACTGTGACCAGCGCCAAGTTCTTTGAGAACGAAACATGAAGACGCTTGAACCACTATCGAGCGCCGGCGCGGAGCGCACCACCAATCCGACAGGCGAGCAGGGCCTGCTGTGAGCCACCCGACACCGGGGAGCCCTGGAGGCCTGCCTTACGAGGTAGGCTGTCTGGCTTTTACCCGTGAGCTGCGGAAGTTCCAATGGCCCACTCAGCGCACCTTCAAACCCGACGTAGGCGAAAAGTACAGTGGCAAGACCCACCCGTCCGAGTTCCTCAGCGTTACACCATCGCTGATGCAGGCTGCTGGAGCCCGCGACGATAAGGTGCTTGCGATTACTTTCCGCTGGCTCTAAACCCAACGCCATGTCATGGTTGATGCACTTGCCGTAGACTCTATTTCCTCCTGGTCGGATTTGTGCCATGAGTTCGTGGGCGCTTTATCGGGGCCACCAAGCCCATGGCCAAGCAAGCGACCTGCACGCCATTCCCGTATGGGAGGCAAGAGTCTCCGCAAATATATTCAGAGGTTCAGCCAGTACAAGATAATATCCTCGATGTTCACCCGCCGCCATCATCAGCGTAGTTCCATCGTAACGCATGTGAATCACAAGATGCGCCAAGAGCTGGCAATGAACAAGGTGAGAGATGTAGCGTAACTCTATGTTCTCGCTGAAAATGTGCCCGAGCTGAAGAGGGAAGGAAGTACCCCGCCAAGATGTCGGCGGAAACCGACTCCTCGACGAGGATACCGCCGCCGGCGAAGAAAGGCCGCGCCGCAACAGAAGCGCAAAGGAAAAGCCGTGCTTGCCGAGGGATCTAATGACGCCAGCTCCACCAAGAAAACCAAGGCAGATGACCCCGCAAGGAGGTTGTCGATATGTCGTCGCTGGCCTTGGCAGCCGCCGAGAAGCCAGAAACTCCGACAAGTTTATATCGCAAGATCCATCACACCAAAGGCCATGCTCTCCAGATCGCCGACAGTTGAGCTCTCGCCGAGAAGCAGAGGGCTGAATATGAGAGGCGGGACAAGGAGAAGGGCCCAGACGGTGCCGAGGGTCCGCAAGAAGCGTGACAGCCAAAGCGGGCCGTCGCGGCAAGGATAAGCAACAGGAGAGGTCCGCCGGGCCGTGATGTAAAGCCGTAAGACGACTATCACGAAGAGGACGATTTAATTCGCCACCAAGAGTTTCGTAAAGCTACAGAGGCCATGTGCATCGACTCTAAACAAAGGCGCGAGATTACAGGCAGAGCCGCTGCTTGATGCCCAAAGGTCACCAAGTGGTCCAAAGACACCTATCATCTTTGACATCGAGGACCACTCTTATCGCACCATCAGGGTCGGTGCTTGCCATTGTTGGTTTCACCAACAATACGCAACCTCAAGGTGACGAAGATGCTAGTCGATGGTGGGGCCGGTCTGAACTTGATCTCGCCGCCGTGATTGAGAAACCGCAGATTCCTGATGGAGACCTCAAGAGACGGCACGCTTCGTGGGGTCAACCCGGAAGAAGCCAACCCAGGGAAAGGTCACGCTGTTCGTGACTTTTGGAAGCGACCTGAACTTCAGGACGGAGATGATCGTGTTCGATGTTGCCAAGATCCCTTGCCCTACAACGGGATCCTTGGCCGCCCAGCTGGCTAAGTTCATGGCGGCGCCACACCACGCCCACAACACCCTAAAGATGCCGGACTCGTGACGATCATCACCATCCCTCCGACAAGAAAGATGCGCTGATTTGCGCCGACCAACTATACTAGCAAAGCAGCTGCAGAGCTGCCGCCGCTTAGGGCACTTGCTCCCGCCACCGACCCCGGAGGAAGAAGAAGAAGAAGACCGGTGAGACCTCGACACCCACTCCGCAAGTGCACCTCTTCGGAGTGTAGCGCTGCTGCCGAGGATGTGCAGAGAGCTCGCCGGGGAAACAAGAAGCCTGTGGCCATACCGCCGAACCAAGAAGGTTTCACACGAGGACGGCACGGAGGAGCTTTTACCATAAGCTCCACCTCGACGACAAATAAGAAGACGCGCCGCCACCTTCCCAGGCGTAATGTCGATGTGTTTGTATGGCAAGCTTCCGACATCCCCGTGTTCCCAAGGAGGTGATTGAGCACCACCTTGCTGTCTGCCCTCATGCGTGGGCCCGCAAGGTAAGGTCGAAGCAAGCTTTGGAACGACAAGAGTTCATCATGTAAGAGATCCGAACCGGAAGCAGCTGGTTTGGTAAGAGGAGTGCTCCATCCAACGTGGTTGGCCAATCCGCTGGTGGTGCGCAAGGCAAATGGGAAGTGGAGACTATGTATTGATTACACAGATATCAATAAGGCTTGCCCTAAAGACCCCTTCCTGCTGTCGCCAAGATCGACCAGATTGTTGACTCCACGGCTGGGTGTGATCTGCTATCATTCCTCGACGCCTACTCCGGCTACCACCAGATCTTCATGACAAGAGAAGACGAAGACAAAACAGCATTCATCACCCCATGTGGTACGTATTGTTTCATGTGGATGCCTTCGGTTGAAGAGTGCTGGTTCGACGCTTGCAAGGGCGGTCCAGATTGCTTTTGAACCCCAGCTCCATAGAAATATGGAGGCTTATATGGATGACATAGTGGTCAAAACCAAGGACAGGGCAACCTCATACCAGATTTGCAAGAAACATTTGCAAACCCGCGCAAGATCAATCTCGTTGAACCCCGAGAAGTGCGCTTTGGCATCCCGTCCGCAAGCTTCTCGTGTTCTTGGTGTCACAACGTGATAGAGGCCAATCCGCATAAAATCAAAGCTATAGAGCAGATTGAAGCACCCCTGTTAATCAAGGATGTGCGCCGGCTTGCTGGTTGCGCTGCCGCCATGGGCAGATTAATTTCTGTTCGCCGAACGCGCTCTTCCCTTTTTCAAGATCCCCAAAAGGCGGGCCCGATGGAGTGGACGCCAAGTCAAGCAACATTGCAAGGTTTGAAGAAGTACTTCCTCCCGCCAATACTAGTTGGCGCTTAGGCCACAGGAGCCGTTGTTGCTATACTCGGCGGCAACGGACCAGGTGGTCGCCGCCAGACCGGTGGCGCAGAGAGAGGTTGACGACGAGGTTATGGCAGCGGCAGAGCCCGACACCACCAATACAGCGATGACACAGCCAGTTGACGTGCCGCCGAGGAAGAAAATGATGCAGCACCGGTCTACTTTGTTAGTTCCTCCGCAGGGGGCTAGATCAAGGTATCCGCTGCAGTAAACTGCTCTTCGCCTTCTTATGGCCTCGAGGAAGCTGCGCCACTACTTCCGTGCACACGAGATCACTGTCGCCACTCGCTTCCTCGCAGAACGGATATTGCACAATCCAGATGCAACAGAAGAATTGTGGAATGGGCATCGAGCTATCCATTTTGGCCTCAAGTTCAAAGTACGTACGACAATTCAGAGCTGAGTCCTAGCGGAGTTCATTATGAATGGACCGCCACGCTCGACGAAGAAGTCCAAGAGACTGCTTCTCCCGCAAGGAGGCAAGTTGTGATTGGATCATGTACTTTGATGGAGCTTTTCCCACAGTGGCACCGGGCTGGCGATCGCTTGTCGCGCTTCACCGGAGAGCACCTCAAGCACGTGATCCGATGCACTTCCCTGTGGAGGTGTCAACAAACAACACGGCAGAGTACAAAGGGTTGCTTGCCGGTCTTAGGATCGCGCGGACTCGGAATCAAGAAACTCATCGCCGGGGACTCGCAGCTTGTCGTCAGCAAGTCAACAAGGATTACCAGAGCCCGCTGATGAAGGCCTACGCCGATGAAGTGAGAAAGTTGAAGAGCGCTTTCGACGGTATGCAAAGGAACACGCTCCTCGAGCGGAGAACGATATCACCGACTACTCGTCAAAACGCTGCTGCCCTCAAGCTACCTGTGGAACCAGGTACCTTTGTGCTTCAACTAACTCCAGCCATCCGCTGATCCATCAACAGAGCAGAATAAGAGGAGGAAATCAGGCCCGACAAGTACTTTCCCGCCGAGCTCCTCGGAGCCGCCGCAAGGATGTTGCCGGGATATCGAAGTTCGCCACGGGCGATCTGCCCGCGGAGCGCCAAGCTCTTGCCGCCGAGACAGCCGCCTATAGCGGAGGAAATGTTTTAGTCTCGCCTGCCGAGCCCTGTGCTCCGCGCAGGCACAACATACCGCCTGATTCCTCCAAACAGGGAACTTCTTGAGGAGCAGGAAGAAGCGAAAGTAGCCTGTCGCTTTACCATGTACCAGTTTGTCGATGACGCCCGTATGTAAAGAGGCCGAACGTGTGAAATTGAAGTGTATCCTCGAGAGGAAGGATTGAGCTGTTGGCAGAGATACACGGAGGCATATGTGGATCCCACCGTCACATCCCCGCTCGTAATGCTTAGTGCTTGCATTAGATTGTTGCATCATGTTTACTTTTCCGTAAAACTTGAAATGGGGGATTGATCAAACCCTAGCACCGATCAAATCAAATAGGTTCAACATAAAAACATTTCCAATGAACCTGAAATGCCCTTTCTAAATGTTCATCACCTCCGCTTTGGTCTTAAACCACCGCCAAAAGTGATGCACAAATTTCTAGGACAACAGAGGGTCACTGGATTAAATCATTAGTTATTTGCATTTGGGCATTTAAATGCTATAAAATATTTTAAATGCTCAAATAATCATGAACTAAAATCTTTACTGTTGGAAATATTCAAAACAGTAGCCTTGAGCAGCTTCATGATTTTCGAGTTAGTTTTAGTATTTTAATAAAAGCCCTAAACTTGCAGAGGAAATAGAAAACAGAGATAAAAGAGAGAGAGAGACTAACCTGGTAGCACACTTACCTGGCCCAGCTCCTCCAGTAGGCCCAGCCCATCTGGCAGCCCAGCCACCGGCCGCCCACCGAGGGCGTGGGGCATCTTCTTCCTCCCGCTGTATAGGCAGGAGAAGCTAGCCACGGCGCGCCAAGGTACACGCTGGCAGCTGCTCGCTCGGCTGTTCCTCGCCGCCTCGACGCCTTCCGCGATGCCACGCAACCCCCGACCCTCTCACTCTCACCGACCCTTCCTCCTCCGCTGCTTCTTCTCGACAGCTCGAGCGGAGCTCGCCGCCACCGCCGCTGCCGCACCTGAGCCTCCTCGACTGTTGTGCTCAAGAGCTCGCTACCTCGCCTCGACCTCCTCGCCAGTTAAGCGACGACGGACGCACCAACGCCTCACCGCCGCCTTCTTCAACTCGGCCACCGACATCGCCGCGATCAGGCGCTCGGCCCGACGCTTCCCGAGCTCGCTGAGGCCACCAAACGAACCATCGTGGAGCTCCCGCGGATCCTCCTTTCTTCCCTTCGATTTCGAGCCATAGACGTCGCCACCTTGACGATCAGCCGCCGCCGCTGAGCTCGCCGCCGACGCAGTTCGTGACCAAATGGTCACCCCGGCGAGTCCAACTTGCTCCTCGCAACGCCGTAGTGCCCCGCTACACCTTCGCCTCACTTGTTTGCGATCGCAGCGCCAACCCCACACCCACTGAACTCCGCCGCCGACAAAGCTCGCCGCCGCATGATTCCGGCGACTCGCGCCCAACTCCGCTTCCTCTGATGCGGGCGGGCAAGGGCAACCCCTGGTGCCCTCGGGCCAGCCGCTGTTGCGGGCTTCTAGGGTGGACGCCGCTCAGGTGCTCGGGCCGCGCTGAACTCCGGTGAGATGACGTGGCCCGCCATTAGGGCCTAAGCACCCTACTAATTACACCTCGAGTCAATGGCAACCGGCCCCATCGCCCAACTAATCGCTAACTAAAACAGATTAGGTTAGTGTAACTTACCCGCTTAGATTAGTGCTAACTCGTGGACCCCACGTGTCGATTTTGACTTGGTCAAGTCAACGCCGACCGGTACCACTGGCCATACACCCACACCAGCTCGAGACATCGACGATGGGTCCCATAGGTCAGGTTTGACCCGGGCAGCTCAGTTGACCTGTGACATCACAGTTGACGCCACCTCGACGCAATAAAGCATTTTCGGATTTAAGTTTATTCAGGAAATTCCAGAAAATGTCCTAAACTTCTAAAATTCATAGTAATTCAACCGTAACTCCAAATGAAATAATTTATATATGAAAAATGATCAGAAAAATCTAATCTATCCATCTGTACCATTTTCATGCATGTTAGAACAACTTATACCTGCTGATCTGGTCAAATCAATTAAATGGCATTTAAACTCTCACATATGGAGTTTGAATTTGAACCTAGTGTTCAAACCAACCCCATTTAACTTGTGCTAGATGCATTAGGCCAATCAATAGCATATTTCCATGACATTATCATGCATCATAATTGTTGCATTGCATTGATTGTGTTCCTCTTTGTTTGCCGGTATTTGTCCCCTCTCAGTAAGACATGTACCGACGATGAGATCGATTCCGATATAATCCCACTCTCTCGCTCCTGCTCTCTTTTACTGCATTAGGACAACAACGATTCATCTGTTACTTGTTGCGGTAGCTGAACCCTTTTATCCTCTGCATGACCTGTCATTCCACAAGAATAGATGAAACCCACTAGCATGAGTAGGAGTTGTTTGAGCCTCACAGCCTACTCATTCATGCTTGTTTGTCATGCCTGCTACTGCTTAGAGTTGAGTCGGTATGATTCATCGGGAATGAATCGGAGGGTGTAAACATGTCCCACGGTGTGTGAGCTAAGTGTGAACACGATTTGGTAAAGGTAGCGGTGAGAGGCCATGTTGAGTACATGGTGGGTTGTCTCATTGAAACCGCCCTCAGAACTGAGTTCTGTGTTTGTGATCCATGAAACAGTTACTACCACACATTGGGATCCTTAATTGCCTCTCTCGGTTCTTAACCACCACCGCCCTCTCGTCCGGGAGTTGCAAAGTAGTTTCGTGTTTGTAGCATGTGGGGCTGACGCAGCGCTGGCCTTAGGGGTGGGCTGTGTTGCGGTAGGCACGGGTCCGTGTACCGATTCGCCTGCTTGGTGTCTCGGGAACCCTGCACACATCATTCGGGGTCGTTAGTGGAAACCTCAGCCGGACTCCTCATGGATGGAACCCGAATAGGCGATAAACCCGACTAGGGACTTGAGTGTTTAGGTAGGCCGTGGCCGACACCTCGCCAAAGCTTCCGCTTGAAGGTTGCCGAGATACATGACGGTACATGGCGGTAAGTGGCGATAGGTGTGTGAAGAAGTACACCCTGCAGGGTTAATATGATCTATTCAATAGCCGTGTCCCATGTAAAGGACTTCTGGGTTGCCTATAACAGTTCATAGACAAGTGAAAGTGGATACTCTAAAATGCGCAAGATAGCGTGAGTGCTATGGATGGCGCTCTCGTGAGGAAGACGGGATCGAATCCATAGTGGTGTATTGATTGGTGAATATGTGGACTCGTGAGCGCCACCTCAAAAGAGTTACTTGCAGTCATAGTTCAGGATAGCCACCGAGTCAAAGCTGGTTTGCTGCAGTTAAACCCCACCACCCCTTTGTTGATAATGATGCATATGTAGTTAGTTCTGATGTAAGTCTTGCTGAGTACATTTGTACTCACGCTTGCTTATTTTATGTTTTGCGAGAGACGCGGCCTCGCTTAGTAGTTCCGCGTGGACTTGACGCTTAGCTTGTTACCTCAGCCTACGATCTTGTGCCCTCGGCAGATCGGTAGATAGTCGCTTCTCAGCCTTTTTTCATTTATAGTTGTCTGTACTCAGACATGTTAAGCTTCCGCATGTGTTTGACTTGTATGTTTCAATGCTGGGTCGAGAGACCCATGTTTGTAATATCTCGCCTCGGAGCCTAATGAATAAATACTTTGAGTCGAGAGTTATGTTGTGATGCCATGTTGTATTTACACATATTGAGCATATTGTGTGTATGTTTGAAATGCTTGGTATGTGTGGGATCCGACAATCTAGTTGTTTATCCTTGGCAGCCTCTTATGGGGAAATGTAGTCTAGTGCTTCCTTGAGCCATAGTAGTCCGCTACAGACTGGTTCACCGGAGTCCTGCTAGCCCAAAGACTACTGCTCGTGACACTTGATCGGCCGGCATGTGTTTCACTTCGCTCATGTGTCTGTTCTTCGGGAAATGTCACGCGGTGACATCCGGAGTCCTGCCTAGCCTGCTATAGCCCGGGGTCCCGGAGTCCTGTTAGCCCAGTGCTACAGCCCGGATTCACACGCTGCTGACCGACATGCTCGAAGTTGATTCATGTATGCATGTCCTCTTGGGTTAGTGCCGCTTTGGGTTCACGACTAGCCATGTCGGCCCGGGTTCTCTGTCATATGGATGCTAGTGACACTATCATATACGTGAGCCAAAAGGCGCAAATGGTCCCCGGCCATGGTAAGGCGACACCCGTGGGAATACCGTGCGTGAGGCCGCAAAGTGATATGAGGTGTTACCATCTAGATCGATGTGACTTGGAATCGGGGTCCTGACACCCACATTGGGTCAAGGGCCCTTGCCGGCAAGGCATTGCGGCAAGGCTTCTTCTGGCCCACCGCCCTCCAGATGCGATTTACACTAGTCACCGGTGTGAAGCGGTCGGCCCATTCAAAGAAGCTTCATCAGCCAGCTCAAGCCCTTCAAACCATTCCTCTCCTCGACCCTTCTCGGTCCGGGGCTCGACATATCGGGCCCCTTCCCTGGCTGTCGGGGCTTTGAGTACTTGTACGCTGGATACGACAAGTTCACAAAGTGGCCGGAGGTGGAGGCAGGAGGAAGGTCACAACTCGGGCCAGCCGTCAAGTTCTTGAAGGAACTAGTGTGCCGCTTTGGTGTACCGAACAGGGTTATCACCGACAACGCACACAGTTCACAAGCCGCACCTTCATGCAATATACCCAAGACCTCGCAAAGAAAGTCTGTTTTGCCTGCTGCTCACCAACAAGCAATGGTCAAGCTGAGAGGGCAAATGCTGAAGTATCATGAGGCTTAAGGACCAAGACCTTTGACAGGCTGCACAAGAGTGGAAGGCGCTGATTGATGAGTTGCCGCTGGTTTTTGGTCAATCAAGACGACACCAAATCAAGCCACCGCCGGACACCTTTTGCTCCTCGTATACGGGCGAAGCAGTTCTCCCCATCGAACTCATATATGGGTCACCTCGAGTGCTCGCCACGGGCGAAGCTTGAGCAAGAGCAATCGCGCAAGATGATGCAGTGCTCCTTGAGGAAGATCGCTTCGGGCGGCCGGAGAGCAGCACGCTACCAAAGAAGCCTTGCGCCGCTACCATAGCCGCAAGGTTCATGCTCAAGCCTTGAGGAAGGCGACCTTGTCCTTCGGCGTGTTCAATCGACCAAGAATTCCAACAAGTTGACGCCTAAAGTGGAAGGCCCTTATCGGGTAATACGAAGTCACCAGGCCCGGCGCAGTCCCGCCTCGAGACCAAGATGCTGCTCCGTGAGTAACTCCCGAACATTGAGCATCTTTGCAAGTTTTACTCAGAAGGCGCGGCTTGCCGGACCCCCTGGCAAGCCACCTTTTGTGCAAGCATTGCCGATGATGCATGTAACCCTTTGTACAAAGCCAGGCGCATACCCTGAGCATAAATAAATGAAGCGCTGGCGCCCTAAGTTATAGCATCCATGCTAGGTCGAGTCTCGTCCTTGGTTAGGGTTGATAGTGCTTAGCGGTGACTAACCCCTAGCTTAGAGGTCGAGTGTGCGTATCTTTGCCGCTCTTTTATCTTCTTTGGTTCGCAGGACTCATAGATATCCTTGCTGGATCATTTGAGGACGAAAAAGAAAAGAGGGATAGACCGACATCTAGACCTCGGCAAGCCAGTATTGCCGGGGGCTGCAAGTACAAGGATTCACCCACGGCAAACCAGAGTTGCCGGGGGCTACAGCTTCAGATAAGTTCTTCATCCCTTATCATGCATTCCCTTATGGACTGAGGTATGTGAAACCTCGTTTTTTCCCAAAGCTACTGTGCTCCCCTAAAACTCTAGGCCCTAGGGCTCGTTCCTGGGGCCAGGTTTGGTCATAGTCGCGGCAGCAAAAGGATGAAGCGAGGAGCCTCAACCCACCTCATCCCTGCCTCCACCGAAAGCGTGAGAAAGGTCGAGCGAAGTGGGAAGACGGCAGGGCCTTTTGCCGGGCAAGGAAATGTTTATCTTAAGGATATCAAGGATTTACTCCTTGACGAGGGTTCTACCCGCAAACAAATGACCCGGCAAGCATCCCCTTTTCATTAAAAACATTCCGCTCAGGTACAGCCCATGAGGAATGAAAAACATGAATCATGGGATTACAAGTTTTAAATTCAACTAAGGCCCAAAGGCTTACAAACTAAAAAGAGATAAGGTGCCCGTAATCCCTTTCTTGTCCCTCTCCTCAGGAGGCAGGTCAAGGAGGCGAAAAGGGCAAAAGGCGCCTAGGCGAAGCACGGTGGAAGGAGGCACCAATAGAACATCTCGGTGGCCGTCAGAAGGCTGGATGGTGATGGCGGCGCCGAAGCGAGCTCAAGACGAGGCGGCAGGACGCCAAGACGCTGTCGAAGACGCGGTGCCACAGATTCGACTAGACGGCCCTGCCGCCCGCCCTCTTCCTCTTCCGCAGCCTCCCAACGCCAGCCGCCCAAGGAGACGACCCCGAGAAGTTCTGGAAGCCGGTGACACGGATGATGGGATCGCCGGTGCCGCACGGAGCGGCGCCCGACGCCTAGTCGGACCCGTCATCCTGCCGCCTGCTACCCTCGTCGTCGCTGCCGCTGTCCTCCTCGCCACTCATGCCTGAGGAGGAGTCTTCGCTATCAGAAGAGCTCTCCACGCAGCACCTTGCCCGAGTCCCTAAGCATCCGAAGACCTTGACGGAGAGGAGGCCACCCTCCATCAGCTTGAAATGTAGAGTGAGCCCCGCCGTCAAGCGGTGGATATGAGCGAACGTTTTCCACCCTCGACCAAGATACATCACTTGAGGGGCTGGAAAGTCGACGCGGACTCGCGTACCGCTGATCCAACAGCCCCTCATGTGCAGTCGCAATGACTCCGGCGGATCCAGCTCCATCTCGCTCGCGAATAGTGTCGGGAGGCGAAGGAGACGGCGAGGCGGCCGGCGCAGCCTGACGAAGAACTCGCAAGGGTCATCCCCAACATGGCCCTCCATGGGGGGAGGAACTACGGGCGGAGGCGAGACCGGCGCGCCGCCCCATTCTCCTCTTCCCTGAGCGCCTCGGCCTCGCCCGCGGCCTCGTCCCCTCCCCCTTCCCCTCGCGGCTGGCTCTGCCACCGCGGGTGAAGGAGAAAGAAGGACGCGGTGTCGAGCGGTGACCCTTGCTGCCACCGTTGAAGGGCCAGGATTCCCTCTCTCCATGGCGGACGGAGGGGAGGGAGCAGAAGTTGAAGGAAGGAGAAGATGGAAGAGTGCGGGACGCTGATCCCCCCCCCCTCTCTTTATAATGGACTGGGGTGGGGGCTCGGCCGCCCCGCTCAGCCAATCAAGACGCGGAAGGCACAGGGAACTGGGACCAACCCGCTGCCCCGGCCCGCGATGGCTCGGTTTCCCACCTTCACCATTTGCCACCCCAAGCGCATAAGAGCCACGTGGTAGGCATGCGGGACCGAGGCGACGGGTGAGGCGACCTCTCCCCACCTCGTGATCGTGGGGAGTGGACGCCTTGAAGACCACGCCCCGGCCCCGTTCAGTAAATGGGTCGCGCCTCCATGCCTCTCTCCGTTTATGGGGAAGGCGCGAACCGCCCCCTTTTACTATGACGTGACGCATGCGCACAGAGCTTAGCCCCACGCATGCCGCCCACGACACGCACGCCTCCCCACACCGAGCCACGCATGGGAGGCATGGGAAGCACAGCGCGCGAAGATACTTACCACGGTAAAAACCACCCTGCCTGCCCGCGCACCGTTTTTGGGCCTAGCCCAACGATGCGATTGCGCTTACGTGTGGCCCAGGCCCGGGGGCTCCTGTCGGTGTACAAAAAGAGGGGTACGCTCTTTGTACCCCTAAAACTGTGCACGGGCAGTCTGAGCCACGGACACCACCGCACTGGGCAAGGCAAGGGAGGAGAGCCAAGGTAAGGCCGAAGCTCGGAAGGAGCAGAACGACGCCAAGAATAAGGCCACGAAGAGCCAAGGGGACGAGGCGGACTCCCCCGGCAAGATCCTTGCCGGGGGGCGGTTTTAGCAAACCCGGCAAGACCCTTGCCGCGGCCGCTCGCCCCACACCTACGGAGTGGATCACCCTTGAGTCCACTGCCCCCATGGGGCAAGGATTCGGGAGACATCCCCGTGGTGGTATGCAGATCTTTGTGAAGACATCCAAGATCAGATACACACTATAGAAGACGACGACCCTCGGCGGGATCCCAGCCAAGGAGGACCACAAGGCCCCCGGCAAGAGCCTTGCCGGGGATGACAGCAGGCGACACGGCAAGACCCTTGCCGGGGCCCCGGCAAAACCCTTGCTGGGGCTACGACGAGGCCCTTGCCAAGGACACCCGAGGGGCCACCATCGGGCCCGCGCCAATCAAATCTTCGCTGCCGTTCGCATGGAGCTGCCGACCCAACCAGCTGGGCAGGCACCTGCGTGGTGGCTAGCGGATCTTCGTGGAGACCCACCGCTGCGCCATCTCAGCTGCCTGCCTGCATACATGGCACCACGGGCACCACTGGCCAGGGCGCGTGTCGACACGAAAGGGAGCGGCGACGGACGAGACAGGGCTCTCCCCCGTCCCCGATAAAGCAAGGACACCTAAGCAAGATGCATTAAATGCGCCAAGTCATGTAATGCGAGGGATAAACTCGTATCACTGTACCCTTTCCACCTCCTGTGTGCCACTGTGGCAACCCCTTTTCCTATAAAAGGAGGCCCAAGGCGACCAGGAGAAGGATTCGTCTTTTTGGAGCTCCTCACGCCCCATTGCTAGTTCAAGAATACCAGATAAACAAACCACCAAGGCAGGAGTAGGGTTTTATGCATCCTCGCGGCCCGAACCTGGATAAAGAGACCGTGTGCTATCTGTTTGATCCGCTCTTCTCACGACCCCCGCGCCCCGCAACCGTAGTAGGGATTCTTGTGATCCCATAGGTGTCGTTCCTACACCGACAGTGAGTTTGTGATATAGTGATCTCAATGTGGATTTCACATTTCATGGTATCCCTAGTAAGTTTTTCATTGCAAATACAAATTTAAAAGATGAACGGTATGGTGGTGAGAAAACTTTGTATGTATCAAGCATATGACCCCACACACACGCGTGCACACACACACACGAACACAACAACTATCCAATAAGTATAGTGCATCTATTTTTCCAAGCCATGCATGTATGGCATGAATTCAAGAATACTCCTTCTGTTCCTAAATATTAGTCCTTTAGAGATTTCAACAAGTGACTACATACGGAGCAAAATGAGTGAATCTACACTCTAAAATATGTCTATATACATCCGTATGTGGCAGTCCATTTGAAAACTTTTAAAAGACTAAGGCCTCCTTTGGTTTAGAGGAATTTGGTAGGAATTTCATCGGATAGGATTTCTATAGGAAAAATTCCATTAGAGCCCTTTGGCTTGTAGGAATAGAATCCTATTCCTATGAAGGAATTCTTCCTATCCTCCACATTTCATGCGAAAATAAACATTAGCCTAGACTTAATGGAAAAAATCCTATGATGTGAATCAAAGGGCATCTCTTTTGCTATTCCTACTCATAGGATTTGGGATACATGTCATCTCATTTCCTATGACTTTCCTATTCCGACGATTTTCCTACCCTATGAACCAAATAAGGCCTAATAATTAGGAACGAAGGGAGTAAAATGTAAGACATGCATGGTCCTCAATTCAATATTTAAAATGAACAGGAAACTGGAACATGAATATTAAGTCTAGTACTACAGTACATGCAAATCACTACTGCAGGATGCTGCTAACGCGACACTATGATTAGAGACCCTTCGAGAAACTGTGTGCGATGCCATAATCGCAAACGGTGCTGTATGAAAACCGTCAGAAATGTGTAAAACATTTGCGATGACGGATGCATTAAACACGGTTCAGTTTTTAGTTGCGTGTGCAATGAAGGGCATACGATTCAGTTCAATGAACTATTTGCGATGAGGAGGAACAAAAGAAACGGGCAGCTAGATGGAGGCGTGTGCGATACACATCATACGGTTCACTCGGATGAACTGTTTGTGATTAGGCAACACAAAAGAAATGGTCAGCCAGATCAAACGAGTGTGCGATGTACAGCATACGGTTCACTCGGATGAACTGTTTGTGATTAGGCAAGAGAACAGAAACGGTTCAATATAAAAAGATGTGTGTGATACGCGGCAAACAGGTCTGTAATCAGAAATGTGTGCGAAGAATGATAATAACGCAGGCGATTGCTTCTAATAAGACGTATGTGATATGCTTGTCTACACAACATCTATTGGCCATTGTGGGACGGGCGGTCATCCGGATACGCCATAAGGATGCGAAGAGGCTTTCCTATCAGCAATGACTAGTTGTTCCACCAGTAGCTCATGTAAGAAAACTATCAAGTTAAGTGTGCTCAGGCTGGAGCAACCATCGGATGGGTGACTGGATGGGAAGTTGTGTCGATGTTAAATTAGGTGATGGGATGGGTCATTTCGGTCAAATGACCGAAATGCCCCATTCCCTCGGCTAATTTAACCTCGAGGTCCTTGTTTTTTTTAACACATGTTAAAGAAGGTCTACCGTATTACTTTTTGACAATGTGCGACATATGGCATACTGTTGATCCATCCGACCTATTTGTGATGGAATAGGCCGTGTGTGATGTGGGCAAACGCTTGTTAGTATTCAACCATTCGGGATTGATGAATTCATCACCGACGGGATCCCTAGTGTGGTCCGTGTTCATCTGATCATCATCTACTTCTTGTGCTAGCTCGATGCTAAGTTTCCATTAGTTGATGGTGTTTTATGAACACGCCACCGTTTCCCGCCATTTCCTCACCTGTTTCCCGCCACACTGCTATATTGCGCATAGGGGGTGCGCGACGCACGGAGGCGACAAGCGCAGCCTGTAGCACATCCACCTTTTCCAAGCATGCCAACCCACCAAAGTGCCGCTTCTGCCATCAACCTCATCGACGAGGAGAACGAGAAGGCGCCACGGCCCGTCGAGGCGGAGGCGCTCCCCGGCAACACGATGGACGATGCTGTGATGCGCCTCATCGCCAGGGTTGAGCAGACCTTTGGCGCATGGCACTTGAGCACCGCGGATCAAGATAGGCATGTCAGCGCCAACAGGCTACAGCTCACCGCACAACATGATCGATGGTGCGGCGCAGAGCAAGCTAGGCGCGTCCGCGCCGATAGGCTGCGGCTCACCGCACGGCGAGACCGTTGGAGCGCCGCACAGCAAGAGGCGCGGCGCGCCGCACAGCAAGAGCGGATCCATCAGCGCTGGCCTGCTGTTGACACGACATCGCAGCTGGGTACACGTCCCGTCAGTACCCCCATTTCTCGCCAGGAGTGGGAAGAGGCCCTCAACGCTGTACTTGCACCAGATGCCGGCCACGCCGTTCTTGCACCGGACGCCCGCCGCGCCGTTCGCATGGGTGCTGCCGTTCGCCTTGTCCGCGGCTCGCTGGATGCCAATGCGCTTGTCCGTAGGCTCGACCGCCTCCTTGGCCCAGGTGTCCACCTGGGCGCTGTAGAGGAACATAGCCGTCGCATCCTCGAGCTGGTGATCTCTGATGAAATAGCCAACTTGGAGCTTGAGATCGCGCTCCAGATGTACCGCATGCGTGTCGACCGCTTGGACGAACGCTTGCACGAGTTCAGGCAGAGCCAAGAGCTACCCTAGGCAAGGGCTGCTGGTCATGGTCTCATGGACGCGTTTTATTTTGAAAAGTTGTTTCGACGTGGATAGCTTTGTATTCACATCAATCATAGTATTGCTCTGTTTATTGCTCTGTTTCAGTATGTGTACTCTGTTTTCCGTTCTTATATGTTCTGTTTCAATGTGTGTATATATGCTTTCCATTTTGTATATGTGGATGATAACAGCTAGATTCAAATTAGTATACAAATACAGATAGAAAATGGAATTCATAATGTGTATATATATGTATATATTAATTGTTCATTAGAACATCACAGAATATATATATATATATATATATATATATATATATATATATATATATATATATATATATATATATAATATCATCACATATACGTGATGATACTTAACTACTAGGTACAATGCGTAAAATTGAAAATGAACAATACTAAAACTAATAATCCCTCCTGGGCCAGATTCCGCAGCCCCTCTTGGCAGCTCCACAGTGCGCGACGTGTTCCTAGTGTAGAGGCAGTACTCTGACTCCTCCGCCTCGCAGCGCTTGACGTACCGATCTGCCTCTTGCTGGCGGACGCGCGCGGCCGATCTTGCCATTTCATCGGGCGCCCACCGGAGCTCCTCGTCGGTGGCACACTGGAGCTTATCGGCCCACCTCCACGCAGCGACGAGGCGCCCAGCGCCTATGACCTTCCTCGCGAAGTACCCGTCTTCGTACACCTCCTCGTCATGACGACATGCCTGCCCCCAAAGCTCCGCTGCCTCCTTTTTCTAGGCGGCATCACGGGCTTAACAGGCCGCCTGGTACCTGGCTTCCTCCTCACCCATCTCCTTCTTGAACGCCACTTGCCTGGCTTTCTCAGCCGGCGGCAGCGACTTCCACAAACAAAGATTGTACTGGCCCCAAAATGAATCCTACGTTGGGGGGCCCGGCGCAACCTCGTCAGGCGGCGCGTAGGGGTCGTCGTCGCTGCTAATCGAGTAAGCACCCTCGGGGGGAGGCGACTCCTTGTCGGCGCGTGGGTAGACCGGCGGCGACATGGCAATGATTTGAGAGAGAGAGAGAGAGGGCGAGCGAGGGGAGGATGTAGATGAGAATGCAGGCGGGACGACGTGAGCAAGGTAGTATTTATTGGCGGCCGGAATCTAGATCGACGGGGACAGTACACACGCCGGTCGCCGGAATTTACGATTTCTGTAGTTTGAATTACACACAATTCCCGCAGCAAATCCGTGTGTGAACATAATAGCTGACGGTTTACAATACAGAACCGTGTCTGATTAACAACCCCCGCCAATCACCTACCAAACCTCGAGCTACGAGATAGAGTGCCAATCGTGTGGGGGCCGGTTGTCTTGCCAGATCTTTACATTTTCTTTTTTGAATACCAGATATTTACATCGTCTGATGATTTTTTAACTCGCACACAAGTACACACAAATATGATTTTTCAAACCGTTTTGGTTAGGTGTTGCATTTAGATGTCGTTCAAATTTGAATAACGGTCATTAAATGGTTAGAAAATCACTTAAATGTCTTTAAAAGGTCAAATGACCCCTGAAAATTGCCAAATTTTCACATGACAGTTGTATTAGTGCATGTTATATGTAGGAAAAAATTTCAAGGCCGTAAGAGGAAGCTATCTCCCATCCATCAGCAAACATGCATTTTCCCTCTCGGAACAACGAACCTTCTAGTGAGTTGCTCCGGTTTGCAAGGGGTGTGTGTCCAAACTTCCGTCAAACATGCCAATTTTTTTATGACATCATCTTGGTGGCATGACATTAAATCAAGCAAGGTTTCATGTTTTTCTGATCATTTTTTAATTTTTTGGAATTAAAATGCCATGGCATGCACTCCATGCATGTGCCCATGCCTTGACACCAATATGTTTGAAAATTCATTCGAATTTACTGCATATGGAATTAACTCGCACACAAGTACACAAAAATATGATTTTTCAAACCATTTTGGTTAGGCGTTGCATGAAGATGTACTTCAAATTTGAATTACGGTCATTAAATGGTTAGACAATTACTTAAATGTCTTTAGGAAGTCAAATGACCCCTGAAATTTACCAATTGTTCACATGACAGTTCTATTAGTGCATGTTAAACATAGGAAAAAATTTGAAGGCCGTTAGAGGAAGCTATCTCCCGTTCATCATCAAACATGCATTGTTCCCTCTCGGAACCAAAACCTTCCAGCGTGTTGCTCCGGTTTGTGAGGGGCGTGTGTCCAAACGTTCGTCAAACATGCCAATTTCTTTACCACATCATCTTGGTGGCATGACATTACATCAACCAAGGTTTCATGTGTTTCTGGTCATTTTTCTATTTTTTTGAATTAAAATGCCATGTCACTCCGTGCATACGTATGCATGTGTCCATGTCGTGAGACCAATATGTTTGAAAATTCATTCTAATTTACTACACATGGAATTAACTCGCACACAAGTACACATATATGATTTTTCAAACCGTTTTGGTTAGGCGTTGCATGTAGATGTAGTTCAAATTTGAATTACGGTCATTAAATGGTTAGAAAATCACTTAAATGTCTTTAAAAGGTCAAATGACCCCTAGAATTTTCCAAAATTTCACATTACAGTTGTAGTAGTGCACGTTAGACGCTGAAAAAAATTCAAGGCCGTAAGAGGAAGCTATCTCCCGTTCGTCATCAAACATGCGTTGTTCCCTCTCGGAACCACGAACCTTCTAGTGAGTTGCTCCGGTTTGTGAGGGGTGTGTGTCCAAACTTTTGTCAAACATGCCAATTTCTTTACCACATCATCTTGGTGGCATGACATTAAATCAAGCAAGGTTTCATGTTTTTCTGATCATTTTTTAATTTTTTGGAATTAAAATGCCATGGCATGCACTCCATGCATGTGCCCATGCCTTGACACCAATATGTTTGAAAATTCCTTCGAATTCACTGCACATGGAATTAACTCGCACACAAGTACACAAAGATATGATTTTTCAAACCGTTATGGTTAGGCGTTTCATGTAGAGTAGTTCAAATTTGAATTACGGTCCTTAAATGGTTAGAAAATCACTTAAATGTCTTTAAAAGGTCAAATGACCCCTGAAATTTACCAAATTTCCACATGACAGTTGTATTAGTGCATGTTAAACGTAGGAAAAAATTTGAAGGTCGTAAGAGGAAGCTATCTCCCGTTCGTCATCAAACATGCATTGTTCCCTCTCGGAACCACGAACCTTCTAGCGAGTTGCTCTGGTTTGTGAGGGGTGCGTGTCCAAATGTTCGTCAAACATGCCAACTTCTTTACCACATCATCTTGGTGGCATGACATTACATCAACCAAGGTTTCATGTGTTTCTACTCATTTTTCTATTTTTTGAATTACAATGTCATGTCACTCCATGCATACGTATGCATGTGTCCATGTCGTGAAACCAATAGGTTTGAAAATTCCTTCTAATTTACTGCACATGGAATTAACTCGCACACAAGTACACATATATGATTTTTCAAAACGTTTTGGTTAGGCGTTGCATGTAGATGTAGTTCAAATTTGAATTACGGCCATTAAATGGTTAGAAAATCACTTAAATGTCTTTAAAAGGTCAAACGACCCCTAGAATTTTCCAAAATTTCACATTACAATTGTAGTAGTGCACGTTAGACGTAGAAAAAATTTGAAGGCCGTAAGAGGAAGTTATCTGCCGTTCGTCTACAAACATGCATTGTTCCCTCTCGAAACCACAATATTTCTAGTGAGTTGCTCCGGTTTGTGAGGGGTGTGTGTCCAAACTTTCATCAAACATGCCAATTTCTTTACCTCATCATCTTGGTGGCATGACATTACATCAACCAATGTTTCATGTGTTTCTGATTTTTTTTGTAATTAAAATGCCATGCCACTCCATGCATACGTATTCATACATATTTGTCCATGTCGTGATACAAATATGTTTGAAAATTCCTTCTAGTTTACTGCACAACTCACACACAAGTACACAAATATGATTTTTCAAACTGTTTTGGTTATGCGTTGCATGTAGATATAGTTCAAATTTGAATTATGGTCATTAAATGGCTAGAAAATCACTTAAATGTCTTTAAAAGGTCAAATGATCCCTAGAATTTTCAAAAATTTCAAGTTACAGTTGTAGTAGTGCACGTTAGACGTAGAAAAAAATTTAAAGGCCGTAAGAGGAAGCTATCTCCCGTTCATCATCAAACAGGCATTGTTCCCTCTCGGAACCATGAGCCTTCTAGTGAGTTGCTCCGGTTTGTGAAGGGTGTGTGTCCGAACTTTGGTCAAACATGCCAATTTTTTTACCACATCATCTTGGTGGCATGACATTACATCAACCAACGTTTCATGTGTTTCTGATTTTTTTTTATTTTTTGAATTAAAATGCCATGTCACTCCATGCTTAATTATGTCATAGCTGTTAGACCAATATGTTTGAATATCCGTTCCAATTTATTGCAAATGGAATTAAATCGCACACAAGTACACGAAATATGAGTTTTCAAACCGTTATGGTTAGCTGTTGCATGTACATGTAGTTCAAATTTCAATTACGGTCATTAAATGGCTAGAAAATCACCTAAATATCTTGGAAGGTCAAATGACCCCTGAAATTTTCCAAAATTTGACATGACAGTTGTATTGGTACTACAAAATTTCTCGTTCATTTAAAACACCATCCGTTGGCACTTTATTCCAAATTCATCTTACATAGCTAATAAAAAATATCCACAACATCACACACAGTTGTTTTCTAGGAACCATTTGCGATGAAAATATCTGGGTCTATTTAAGTCTCCCTCCTTAAGCTTCGTCGGCTCGTCTGCTCCAGTGCCGGCAACCCCCGAATCCACGAATCCTGATCCCCATTCCTGCACCCCCTTCTTGCAAAGATGAGGCCGTGGAAACGTTCTTGTACGATGGCCGTGTCCCCCCGAGCGCGGCCGCCTATGCCAAGAGTGCCGCCGTATCCCATTGAGCGCGGTCGCTTCCGCCGAGAGGGCGTCTGCGGCAGCCGACAGGGCAGATGCAGCAGCGGAGACGGCTGCAGCTGCTACTGCGACGGCTGTTGCAAATGCCGAGAGTGCTCGAGCTGCCGTCCGTGCCGCTGATGTCGCCCTGGCCCGGGTCGAGCCCAATCACACCAAGATCCAGTATGCACACGCCAAGATATTCCAGGCCACCTCGGACTCCAACATGTAAACCACGTCTGAAAAGGCGGCGGTGGCCATGGAGCACCTGCTTCCTCATTAGGTCGCCGAGCAGGAGCTGGAGATGCAGGAGGCGGCGGAGATCGAGGAGGGCGAGTTGCACGTGGTCGAGGTCGAGGTAGAGAAGAGTCTGTCCATCGAGGAATCGGCAGTGGAGTACCAACGCGAGATCTGGCGCAGCCACTACTACGAGTACTACAACCTTGAGGCGGCGCCGAGGACGAGGACGAGGACGCAGTCGACGTCAGAAGGGGGACGTGGAGTCCACCAGCGGCGGCATGTCGCCAGGACAAGTCATCGACGTCTCATCTCACACCGGCAATCCATAGGCCAGCGCGGCGGCGGATTTTTAATTATGCGTACTTAGGATTTTTTAATGCTAGTCTTTTGTTAGAGCAATGTTTAGGTCAACTGGCTCTGTGTAATTACTAAAATTGCTCGATTCAGTAAGTGTGGTCTGTCTGTTGTACGCTCTTTTGTGTGCCCAAATTAGCAAGCGATATTAAATTATGCAATGACGTACCCGGGGAAATTTCCACCAAAATTTGAATTATCAAACTCATCCCAT
Organism: Aegilops longissima; assembly: GCA_021605205.1. NCBI lineage: Eukaryota > Viridiplantae > Streptophyta > Magnoliopsida > Poales > Poaceae > Aegilops > Aegilops longissima. Next base: position 336,632,954 of record CM038677.1, read on the forward strand.
GCGCGTAAAGCAGAAGAATCGTTTGCGATGCACACAATCATTCAAAGTGAATGGTCCGGCGGCACCGCACGCATTCAAAGTGAATGTGCCCATGCCTTGAGACCAAAATTTGAATTATCAAACTCATCCCATGCGGCGAAGCGGAAGAATCGCTTATGATGCACACAATCATTCAAAGTGAATGGTCCGGCGGCACCGTGCGCAAAGTTTCCCTCCACATTTCCAAAATTTTGGCCTACCGCCAAAATATCTACCCCCGCCCCCTTCCCCCCTTCCCCACCCCCCTTTATCCTCGAACACAAGTCACATTTCCCCTGTTTCCTCCTTCCTTCCTTCCTTCCTTCCTTGCTAAGCTATAGCCGCTTCCTCGCTCTCGCCGTATCGCATCCTACCGTCGGGGTCGCCATGGTCTTCTTCAAAGACATCTCCAGCGGTTCCTCCTCTGGCAACTACTACTTCACCACCCGGGTATGCCTCTCTTCTCTCTCTCGGGCTATGACTTGGAATGAATAATTTTTATCCGGAGGTCGATTTGAGTCGTTTCTTCCTCTTGTAGCTCCCTAAGACCATCAATGGCAATGAATGGAGCGGGGTGGCTGAAGATCTATCTGCTCGTTGTCACCATCAATCTCCATGCGTGAAGCTACTTGCGTTTGATTCTGTGGACACTAGGAGGAAGTTTCTGGCATGTGCAGAGAAGGTTAGACCCTCTTCCGTTGTTACAAATCATTTGTTAGATGTGATTCCGACACTGTCATGGTCCCAACCCATTCATACCACACCTTCAACCAAACGCATACTATGACAATGTCACAGTTTGTACCTAGTATCTTAAATTGTTGCCATCTCATCAGCGGTGCCATTAAAAAATTATTTGGCACCGCTTCAGCAGTTTGTGCAGCCAACTTTGGTCCACACATCCGAGCAGCCAAGCAGTAAAATACTTTATGGCACGAAGGAACTGGGCATCGGAGCAACTACGTGCTCCAGAGTCCGGGTCCCTGATATTTTTTCCGTGGCATCGGCTCGCCAGTTTAGGGCACCGGTGCAAGATGTAGCAACAGTTGTCTTTACACCAGTTTTGGCATACATAGTGGACGGCCTTAGTGCTATTAGTTCTATGTTACTAAATTTGTGCACGTACACACATGTTAGTATCAATTTGTTTTCATCCAAACACTGTCGCTATGCTGTTGCAATTGTATTTACCTTCCTCATAAAATGTTCAATTTGTTATTTATTGTACATGAGTAAGAACTTGTAGCATCGTTGTAGTTAATTATAGCTTCTGGTGTTCTAGAACTTGGTAATTTGGATTGCTATATTTGTATAAAAGGTACTAGTACCATTGTCAACACTGACGTGAAGGAGGAAATTATTTCTAGATTTGGATAGGGCATACATTGTGTTCTCATATTATTTTTCCTGCAGTGCATTCCTTGCTCTGCCAGAACACATGTACTCAAGATGCCCGGCCTTGCCATAACTGAATACACCAGTTTAATGGCCACAGTGAAGACAAGCCATGGATATAAGTTCCGAGTTGGGTTCATGAACCAAGAAGATCGTTGCTTTTTTTATGGCCGAACTTGGATAAACTTTCTCAAGTGTTACGGACTGAAAGTTGGCGCTCGAATGTTGATGGAAATAGCAGAACCTGGTCTCATCTTCACTGCTATTTTCGACCCCGACATCGTTCCAATTGTTCATCCATGTTAGTTTTGTATCTGGTTCTTGCTTGTTGCCTCGATTACTTCTTAATCCACCTATTCTGTCTAACTAATCACAATTTAACTTTAGAAGTAGCAACAAATCTCTCATGAAGATGCTACTTCTAACTAATATTTTCTTATAATTGGTGGCATGCGTAGGTTTTTTCAGAGTTAAGTAGGCTACTCGTTTGTTATTCTGTAAGAACTCAGCTGTTACTGATGGACTGAAGTTGACTGGGACATCCACAAGTTCCTACACTTTATTGATCGTCTTGAGGTCCTTGTGGGGCGTTTCAATGGTGGAAGGCCACGTGGGATATGTGTGCCACTGCTGCACTTGTTGAACATGTCCAACTATGTCGAGAAACTTATGGTACGAGCTATTTTCTGTTATATATGTTGTTCATGAACTCTTGCTTATACATAGTTTTACAGTTGTGATCTTCTTGAAATAGAAACTACCCAGTTCTATTGTTCCTATATAGATGCCTGACCATGGTCGGGTCAGACTTGCGCTTGGTCACAACAAGATGTTTATGTCGACCTACTCCATTCCCCGTGGAGGTGAAAAAGATACTTATTCATGGGTGGTCTCAAATAATGAAGGCCCGTCCATCTTGGAGAATAGGACAAAAGATTATGTTCCTGCTTTTCCATGGCTCTAAAGCAAATATACTGTTTATTGACCACATTGCGAGATGAAGCCGCTTTCAGAGGTTGTGGATGCTCGGAATGGCGCCTGGGGCTTGTCCTGGGGCTTGGCGGCCTCACCCTCGGTTAACTGTAGGCAAAGTAGCACAATTCGAGGCGTGTTTTGTATAGTTGAACCTCTATAAGTACTCATACTAATGTAACGCCCCAGATTCGATGCGCCAGGTGTCTGCCAGTTATTCGCCATCCTTGCCATGTCATGTGCTTGCATGTTGCACTTTGCCATGTCATCATCTGCATTTCATATCATGTCGTCATGTGCATTTCACTTGCATACGTGTTCGTTTCATGCATCCGAGCATTTTCCCCGTTGTCCGTTTTGCAATCCGGCACTCCTATGTCTCCCGGCGCCCCCTTTTGCCTCTTTTCATGTGCGGGTGTTAAACTTTCTCGGAATGGCCCGAGGTTTGTCAAGCGGCCTTGGTATAGCACCGGTAGACCGCCTGTCAAGTTTCGTGCCATTCGGAGGTCGTTTGGTACTCCAACGGTTAACCGGGTAACCGCGAAAGCCTATTTTGTGTTGCAGCCCAACACCCCTTCCAAAGTGGCCCAAAACCCAGCAAACTCCCCTCCATGCTCTCGGTCGTTCGATCATGATCGCGTGGCCGAAAACCGCACCTCATTTGGAGTCTCCTAGCTCCCTCTACCTATAAATAAGTCCTCCCCTCCATTTTTCGCGGATGAATCCCCAAACCCTAGATCGCCCTTCGCCGCCACCGGACGCGTCCGGCCGCAGCCGGACACGTCCGGCCGCAGCCGGACACGCCCGCCGCCGTTCTCGACCAATCGCAGCCTGCCACGCGTCCTCGCCGCCGTCGTCTCTCTCCTCCCGCCGCGAAGCCGCGCGGCCGCAGCCAGCCCGCTTAAGCCCATCTGGGGCCGGTCGGACCAGCGCCGGTGCGCCCGTTCGCCGCCGCCATGGGCTCACCGCAGCCAGCGGCCCGTTCGCCTCGCCGAGTCCTCCAGCGCCACCGCCCGCCGTCTCGCGGCGGCGACCGCCGTCGCCCGCCGCCGCCCGCGCCGGCGGCTTGCGCCGCCGCCGCCGTGGCTACCGCCTCGCCAGCAGCTCCTCTGCCCGACCTCGCGGCCTCCTCCACCGGGCGCCGCTCCGGCCGAGCCGCGCCACCGGCCAGCGCCGTCGCCGCCTCTCACCCGTCGCCCCGCGCCTCTCCCTCCGTCGCCCGGCCTCCTCCGCCCGCCCGCGCCGCCCGCCGTCGTCAAGCCTCGCCGCCGGCCGCCCCGCTCGCCGGAGCCCCGGCACCGGCCGCCTCATCGCCGGATCTGGGCGGGTGGATGAGATCCACCCGTCCCCGATCCAAACGCTCGTCCCCGCGCCTGGATCTCCTCGTCCCGCTCGACCCCGTCCAGCTTTTCGGAGGGTAAAATTCCACCAAGACATATTCTGCCATTAATTTTGTTGCATCTTCATCGCATCATAACTCTGCATCCGTAACTCCGTTTTGCGCGTGCAATATGTCAAATTGTTTTTCTCGACGAGTACATCATTTCATCTCATTGCATTATTTTCATTTGAGCTCATCTTGATGCCCGAAATGCTGTTAGAAGAGGGCTATGTGATGTTAGTTTCAGATTCTTATCAGAACATGCACTTTTGTCATTTTTGCCATGATTGATGTGTGCATCCTATGAACTTGAGTCCTACATGTGTTTTGTAATATGCCATGCCATCTTTACAGGGGTGTATGCCATGTATTTTTGTGATATCTGTGGTGACTAGCACAAGCATGCAAACTAGGCTTCATGATGTTGCTGATTTCAGCCTCTGTTTTGCTGATATTTTTTTTGCCATGTAAACTTGATGCTACAGAGAGATCCATGCTTATTTTGGGATACTTCAGTAAGGATGTTTTGAACTTATGGTTATTCTCTATCCATCCATGCCCTTGTTTGCAATTCTGGAGTGCCATAGCTTGAGTCAATCGAGCTCTACTTTTGCTATAAAATGTTGGCATGTTATCCATCCATGCCCTGGCAGGTTGTTTACATGTTATTCAATTTTGCCAAGGTTGTTGTAGTTGATCCGTGGACGCTATGATGTTGTTCTTGCCATGAATAGCTTCTATGCCATGTCTAGTTGATGGGTGTATGCTTAGTTTATCATGTATTGCTTTGGGGCGAGTGGTTCAAGCTCACCAACATGCCTACCTATTGTTGTTCCTGCCATGTATGAATCTGTAATATAACTTGCCATGTTTACATGGGTGCCATCATATTTTCTGATCCTTTTTGGCTTATGGTCAGTAAGGGACTTGTGTTATATGCATTTAGTAGAGTCATGCCATGCCTTTGTTTGTCATGTTAAGTTCCTGTAGCATGTTGTTTGCTAGCTCTAAACATTGCAACCTGATATTATTTTCTGCAAAGTCTGAAACTGTTATTATTTGTAATCTTGCCATGTGTTTTTGAGCATGTTCTAGTTGTTTCTGGAGATAGCTCAGTGTTCATGTTTTGTCATGATTTACCTGTACATCATGCTCGTGCCTTTTGTTTTCATATTGATGTGCTATAGCATGTTGTTTTGATGCTTGCAATATGCCTAGTTGCTGTTTTGGACAGATTGTTGCTATAACTTGTTTCATGTGTATGTGTTGCACCGTTGCTCCGTTTTGAGTGTGCTCTATATGAAACTTGCTTGTTTTTGCATGTAGCTTCATATTATCATGTTGCATCCTTGTTTTGAGGTGTTTTCTTGATGTTTGTATGCATTTTGCATCAATGCCATGTTTATCTTATTTTGCTCATATCTTCTAGGCCGTAACTCCGAATCTAATGAACTTTATATGTAACTTGACTAGAATTTCGTGTAGATCATCGTGGTGCATCTTAACTTGATGTTTAACAACTAGAACATAAAGTTATTCAGATCTGGACCAATTTCGAAATTTGCATATGAGGACTTACCGGAATTGTTATATTTTGTTCCCGGCCTCATTTAAACTTGCTTTGATGTGTTGTTCTTGTTTGCATCATCTTTTGCCATGAGTAGATTCATGTAGGCTTGTCGTGCATCATGCTTGTTGTGCATCATGTCATGTTCATGTGTGGTGTGTTTACCTATGTTGTGTGCTTCTTCTTGTTAGTTCCCGTTTTCGTTGCGTTCGTGAGGATTCGTTCGTCTACGCTTGGTTCGTATTCGTGGCTTCATCTTATTCATGGAATCGTTCTTCTTCCTTGCGGGATTTCAGGCAAGATGACCGCTACCCTGGATCTCACTACTATCATTGCTATGCTAGTTGCTTCGCTCTTTCGCTATGCTGCGCTACCTATCACTTGCTGCTCAAGCCTCCCAAATTGCCATGTCAGCCTCTAACCTGTGACACCTTTCCTATGCAAACCGTTGTTTAGCTATGTTACCGCTTTGCTCAGCCCCTCTTATAGCGTTGTTAGTTGCAGGTGAAGATGAAGTTTGTTCCTTGTTGGAACATGGAGATGTTGTTCCTTGTTGGAACATGTTTACTTGTTGGGATATCACAATATATCTTATTTAATTAATGCACCTATATACTTGGTAAAGGGTGGAAGGCTCGGCCTTATGCCTGGTGTTTTGTTCCACTCTTGCCGCCCTAGTTTCCGTCATATCGGTATTATGTTCCCGGATTTTGCGTCCCTAACGCGGTCGGGTGATTTATGGGACCCCTTGACAGTTCGCTTTGAATAAGACTCCTCGGCAAGGCCCAACATTGGTTTTACCATTTGCCTCACCTATGCCCTTTTTCCCTTGGGTTTCGGAGCCCAAGGGTCATCTTTATTTTAGCCCCCGGGCCGGTGCTCCTTCGAGTGTTGGTCCGAACCGAGCAACCTCATGGGCCACCACGGGAAACTCGAGGCTTGGTTTTACTCGTAGCTTGACTTATCCGGTGTGCCACGAGAACGAGGTACGTCGACCCCTATCGGGATTTGTCGGCACATCCGGCGGCTTTGCTGGTCTTGTTTTATTCTTTGTCGAAATGTCTTGTAGCCGGATTCCGAGACTGATCGGGTCTTCCGGGAGAAGGAATATCCTTCGTTGATCGCGAGAGCTTATCATGGGCTGTTGGGACACCCTGCGCAGGTATAAACTTTCGAGAGCCGTGCCCGCGGTTATGTGGCAGATGGGAATTTGTTAATATCCGGTTGTAGTAAACTTGAAGCAAACTCTTCTAAAATACACCAACCGTGTGTGTAACCGTGAGTGTCTCTTTTGGGGTTGATCGAGAGGAGAACACGGTTTCGGGTTATGTCGGCGTAAGTAGGAGTTCAGGATCACTTCTTGATCATTACTAGTTGACGACCGTTCCTTTGTTTCTCTTCTCGCTCTCATTTGCGTATGTTAGCCACCATATATGCTTAGTCGCTGCTGGAACCTCACCACTTTACCCCTTCCTTTCCCTTTAAGCTTTGCTAGTCTTGATACCCATGGTAATGGGATTGCTGAGTCCTTGTGGCTCACAGATTACTACACCACCAGTTGCAGGTACAGGTTTGCGATGATCATGACGTGAGAGCGATGTGTGCCTGTTTTGGAGTTCTTCTTCCGCTTCTTCGATCAGGGGATAGGTTCCAGGTCGGCAGCCTGGGCTAGCAGGGTGGATATTGTTTGAGTTTCTGTTTATGTTTCATCCGTAGTCGGATGTTGATCTCTTGTATATGATGTGTTTGTATTCGTGTGGCATTTGTGCCTTATGTATGTATCCCCATCTATTATGTAATGTTGATGTAATGATATCCACCTTCCAAAAGCGTTTCAATATGCGGGTCTATCCTTGGTGGGACCGTCGAGTTCCTTTTGGATAGGGTCGCATATTGGGCGTGACAAGTTGGTATCAGAGCCTCGACCGACCCTTGGAACCCCCTTGATTGATCATGTAGTTTGGCCGTTGTTGAGTCCAGAAGGAAACTGTTTTCAGAGTCTAGTTATATCGGAGAGTAGGAATTCTTTTTACTCCTCTGCCCCTTCGTCGCTCTGGTGAGAAATCTTGACGTAGGTGTTTTGATCTACTCCTCTTCCCTTCAAATTTTTTCTTTAGGATCACGCAGTTGGTTTTCCGATCGTTGGCCCTCAGCTCTTTTCATCCGGTGCATTTCTCGTCAAGTCGACTCGACCATCTTCATCTTTGCCAAGTTCAATCCTCAGTTGTCTTATTTTCCCACCCGCCCTCCCTTCCTCTCGGAACCGGAGTCCGTAATTGAGTATCCATCCTACTCGTGCGAAGCCTTTGCATTCTCTCCTCAATTATTTCAACCGGTGTTGTCTTTTCAAGGTATTCGTCTGTTCCCAGTTCCAAATTGCCTTTGTTTTCCCGCCCTCCCACCCTCTTCTTCCCGGAGTCTGACTCTCTCTCGACCAGCTATTTCATTCGTATGGAGCCTCTTCAGTCTTCCATCAATCATTTCAACCGGTGGTTTCTCGTCTAGTTCGTCATTCTTCATCTCTTTTCCGGTGCACTCAATTCAAGTTTTTCGGGTTAATCATATTCTTTTCCTTCGAAGTGTTCTCTTCGCTCGTTCGCCTCTCGCCAGTTTATCCTTCCGGAGTGATGAAGACATCTCAGGAGATTCGTCTGTGTTCCAATTAATTTGAGGTTGTCACCCCATTCAAATTTTTTCAAGTGTTCCGGTGCATCATCTATCTGTTCAACATCCCTTTCCAACGGTGTTTTCTTTTAGTGGGCCCTAACCCACAGGTCTTTTCCCAGGATCTTACCTGACTCTTCTAATTTCCCCGGAGCTATTCCCAATTATTTTCAAGTGTGACGTAAGAATGGATTCCATCAGTCACATGCCTTGTCAAGATCGATTCCAATTCTTTCCATTGTTGGCTCAACCTTTTGGGTTTCAGTCTACCGGAGTTTCTCAGTAATTTTTGGTGGTGTTTCTCGTCTTCATTTGAAGATTGAAGTAGAGTTTCTCTTAAATCTTGTCCGTTCTCCCGGAGATTCATGGTGATAGCTCGATGTTATCCTTTCAAATTGTTTCCAGTTGTGCAATTCTTTTCATCCATCCGGAGTATTTCAGGAGTTGTTTTCCGTCTCGATCATCTGGAGGTCGTCTTTTCGGAATATTTCTTTGTTCCAAGTTTTCAGCTTCGTTCATCTCAATATTCTTCCGGTGCTTCGTTCAAGCATTCGTCATTCAGTACGCGATCTCTTCGTTCTCTTGTCTCTAATTTTCCCTCAAGTATCTTCGTGGTTTCTAATTCTTTCCGGCGATTCGTTCTCTTCTCTTCGTTCATTTTCAATTCTTACGGTGGTTTGTTCAAGATTCTTTTCTTTGTTTATCATAGTAATCCATTCGTTCTTTTCAATCCTACCGGTGGTTCATGAAAACTTTCTCAAGTTTTGTGCTATCCCTTCTCAATCCTTTTTCAAGAAGAATAAGTAAGATGCGAAATCCATTATTGGTCATCAATTTAATTTGATGAAGGATAATCATGCAATAAATCTTATTCTTATTTCATCTAACTGATTAATCCCTTCCTTCGGAGTTTGTTCTTGAGGGATAAATTCTAGTTCCAAGTCTTTTCATCTTTTCTTTTCTGGAGTTCAAATGCCCGCGGCCATCTCGTCGGAACCTCCATCTAAATCATCGCAAGGCTGATCTTATTCTTTCATCCTTCATTCTATCTTATCATCCTTTTGTTACCGGAGGTCTTCATGGTGGTTCATCATGATTCAATTCATTCTTCAAGGGTTCATCAAGATTCTTATCGAAGGAGCTCAAGTATCTTTCCTTCTTGCTTCTCGAAGTGCAATTAATTCTCCGTTTTCTTTTGAAGTGGAGTTTTGCATTTCTTCGTTCTTCTCAGTTATCAAATATTTTCCGCTTGTGGTTGGTTATCACCTCATAATTTTGAGAGGTTATTCGTAAGTCCACAACAAGCTTATTCTTTCGTTGTTGATTTTCTCAACAACTTCAGTTCAAACCTTCCTTCTAAAGATGCTTTCAATTTCATTCGTGGCACAAGTTGTCATATTCGTATCCGTTCTTTTCATTCAATTTTTTCAATTCTTTCCGGAGGTTTTGTGTCATGTCTTCATCAAGTATCATTCCATCCTCTCAAGTTCAAGTTCTATTCCTCCATGTTTTAACCGGTGTGCTGCCTAAATCCTTTCAGTCTTATCTGTTTCTTTTCATATTCTAACCACTCCGGTTAGAACGAGTGGTTTCATAGTCTATCTGGTTCAGTGAGCTTTCGATTCTCATCATTCGCGTCGTTTCTCTCTTATTCTCGAGTGCTCTCGATTATTTGCTTCTTCTCTTCAGTTCTTGCTTCACCTCATCCCTTTTCCCTTCCGTCTCGGTCCTAAGATCTCGGGACGAGATCTCTTGTTAGTGGAGGAGTGTTGTAACGCCCCGGATTCGATGCGCCAGGTGTCTGCCAGTTATTCGCCGTCCTTGCCATGTCATGTGCTTGTGTGTTGCACTTCGCCATGTCATCATCTGCATTTCATATCATGTCGTCATGTGCATTTCACTTGCATACGTGTTCGTTTCATGCATCCGAGCATTTTCCCCATTGTCCGTTTTGCAATCCGGCACTCCTATGTCTCCCGGCGCCCCCTTTTGCCTCTTTTCATGTGCGGGTGTTAAACTTTCTCGGAATGGCCCGAGGTTTGTCAAGCGGCCTTGGTATAGCACCGGTAGATCGCCTGTCAACTTTCATGCCATTCGGAGGTCGTTTGGTACTCCAACGGTTAACCGGGTAACCGCGAAAGCCTCTTTTGTGTTGCAGCCCAACACCCCTTCCAAAGTGGCCCAAAACCCAGCAAACTCCCCTCCATGCTCTCGGTCGTTCGATCACGATCGCGTGGCCAAAAACCGCACCTCATTTGGAGTCTCCTAGCTCCCTCTACCTATAAATAAGTCCTCCCCTCCATTTTTCGCGGATAAATCCGCAAACCCTAGATCAAATCGCCCTCCGCCGCCACCGGACGCGTCCGGCCGCAGCCGGACACGTCCGCCGCCATTCCCCGACCAATCGCAGCCTGCCGCGCGTCCCCGCCGCCGTCGTCTCTCTCCTCCCTCCGCGCGAAGCCAGCGCGGCTCGCCAGCCCGCCGAGCCCATCGGGGCGGGTCGGACCAGCAGCCGCGGGCGCCCGTTCGCCCGCCGCCATGGGCTCGCCGGAGCCAGCGTCCGTCCGCCTTAGCCGAGTCCTCGCGCCGCCGCCGCCGTCTCCGCGGCGACCGCCGTCGCGCTACGCCGCCGCGCCGCGGCGGCGCCGCCATACCGCCGTGGCTACCGCCTCGCCAGCAGTTTCGCCCGCCGCCCGCGGCCTCTCTGCCGGCGCCGCTCGGCCGAACGCGCCACCATCGCCAGCGTCGTCGCCGCCACTCGCCCGTCGCCCGCGCCTCTCCCTCCGTCGCCCGGCCTCCTCCGCCCAGCCCGCGCCGCCCGCCGTCGTCAAGCCTCGCCGCGGCCGCCCGCTCGCCGGAGCCCGGCAGACGCCGCTTCATCGCGGATCTGGGCGGTGGATGAGATCCACCGTCCCGATCCAAACGCTCGTCCCGCCGGATCTCCTCGCCCCGCTCGACCCGTCCAGCTTTTCGGAGGGTAAAATTCCACCAAGTCATATTCTGCCATTAATTTTGTTGCATCTTCATCGCATCATAACTCTGCATCCGTAGCTCCGTTTTGCGCGTGTAATATGTCAAATTGTTCGCTTCGACGAGTACATCATTTCATCTCATTGCATCATTTTCATTTGAGCTCATCTTGATGCCCGAAATGCTGTTAGAAGAGGGCTATGTGATGTTAGTTTCAGATTCTTATCAGAACATGCACTTTTGTCATTTTTGCCATGATTGATGTGTGCATCCTATGAACTTGAGTCCTACATGTGTTTTGTAATATGCCATGCCATCTTTACAGGGGTGTATGCCATGTATTTTTGTGATATCTGTGGTGACTAGCACAAGCATGCAAACTAGGCTTCATGATGTTGCTGATTTCAGCCCTTGTTTTGCTGATATTTTTTTTGCCATGTAAACTTGATGCTACAGAGAGATCCATGCTTATTTTGGGATACTTCAGTAAGGACGTTTTGAACATACGGTTATTCTCTATCCATCCATGCCCTTGTTTGCAATTATGGAGTTCCATAGCTTGAGTCAATCGAGCTCTACTTTTGCTATAAAATGTTTCCTGGCAGGTTGTTTACATGTTATTCAAATTTGCCAAGGTTGTTGTAGTTGATCCGTGGATGCTATGATGTTGTTCTTGCCATGTATAGTTTCTATGCCATGTCTAGTTGATGGGTGTATGCTTAGTTTATCATGTATTGCTCTGGGGCGAGTGGTTCAACCTCACCAACATGCCTACTTATTGTTGTTCCTGCCATGTATGAATCCGTAATATAACTTGCCATGTTTACATGGGTGCTATCATATTTTCTGATCCTTTTTGGCTTATGGTCAGTAAGGGACTTGTGTTCTATGCATTTAGTAGAGTTATGCCATGCCTTTGTTTGTCATGTTAAGTTCCTGTAGGATCTTGTTTGATAGCTCTAAACATTGCAACCTGATGTTATTTTCTGCAAAGTCTGAAACTGTTATTATTTGCAATCTTGCCATGTGTTTTTGAGCATGTTCTAGTTGTTTCTGGAGATAGCTCAGTGTTCATGTTTTGTCATGCTTTACCTGTACATCATGCCCATGCCTGTTTTTTTCATATTGATGTGCTGTAGCATGTCGTTTTGATGCTTGCAATATGCCTAGTTGCTGTTTTGGACAGATTATTGCTATAACTTGTTTCATGTGTATGTGTTGCACCGTTGCTCCGTTTTGAGTGTGCTCTATATGAAACTTGCTTGTTTTTGCATGTAGCTTCATATTATCATGTTGCATCCTTGTTTTGAGGTGTTTGCTTGATGTTTGTATGCATTTTGCATCAATGCCATGTTTATCTTGTTTTGCTCATATGTTCTAGGCCGTAGCTCCGAATCTAATGAACTTTATATGTAACTTGACTAGAATTTCGTGTAGATCATCATGGTGCATCTTAACTTGCTGTTTAACAACTAGAACATAAAGTTATTCAGATCTGGACCAATTTAGAAATTTTCATATGAGGACTTACCGGAATTGTTATATGTTGTTCCCTGCCTCATTTAAACTTGCTTTGATGTGTTGTTCTTATTTCCATCATATTTTGCCATGAGTAGCTTCATGTAGGCTTGTCATGCATCATGCTTGTTGTGCATCATGTCATGTTCATGTGTGGTGTGTTTACCTATGTTGTGTGCTTCTTCTTGTTAGTTCCCGTTTTCGTTACGTTCGTGAGGATTCGTTCGTCTATGCTTGGTTCGTCTTCGTGGCTTCATCTTCTTCATGGACTCGTTCTTCTTCCTTGCGGGATTTCAGGCAAGATGACCGCTAACCTGGATCTCACTACTATCATTGCTATGCTAGTTGCTTCGCTCTTTCGCTATGCCGCGCTACCTATCACTTGCTGCTCAAGCCTCCCAGTCATGTCAGCCTCTAACCTGTGACACCTTTCCTATGCAAACCGTTGTTTAGCTATGTTACCGCTTTGCTCAGCCCCTCTTATAGCGTTGTTAGTTGCAAGTGAAGATGAAGTTTGTTCCTTGTTGGAACATGGAGATGTTGTTCCTTGTTGGAACATGTTTACTTGTTGGGATATCACAATATATCTTATTTAATTAATGCATCTATATACTTGGTAAAGGGTGGAAGGCTCGGCCTTATGCCAGTGTTTTGTTCCACTCTTGCCGCCCTAGTTTCCGTCATATCGGTATTATGTTCCCGGATTTTGCGTCCCTAACGCGGTCGGGTGATTTATGGGACCCCTTGACAGTTCGCTTTGAATAAGACTCCTCCAAAGAAGGCCCAACATTGGTTTTACCATTTGCCTCACCTATGCCCTTTTTCCCTTGGGTTTCGGAGCCCAAGGGTCATCTTTATTTTAGCCCCCCGGCCGGTGCTCCTTCGAGTGTTGGTCCGAACCGAGCAACTGCAGGCCACCACGGGAAACTCGAGGCTTGGTTTTACTCGTAGCTTGACTTATCCGGTGTGCCACGAGAACGAGGTACGTCGACTCCTATCGGGATTTGTCGGCACATCCGGCGGCTTTGCTGGTCTTGTTTTATTGTTGTCGAAATGTCTTGTAGCCGGATTCCGAGACTCGATCGGTCTTCCGGGAGAAGGAATATCCTTCGTTGATCGCGAGAGCTTATCATGGGCTAAGTTGGGACACCCTGCAGGTATAAACTTTCGAGAGCCGTGCCTGCGGTTATGTGGCAGATGGGAATTTGTTAATATCTGGTTGTAGTAAACTTGAAGCAAACTCTTCTAAAATACACCAACCGTAAAGCGAATCGTGACTTTTCGGGGTTGATCAAGAGGAGAACACGGTTTCGGGTTATGTCGACATAAGTAGGAGTTCAGGATCACTTCTTGATCATTACTAGTTGACGACCGTTCCTTTGTTTCTCTTCTCGCTCTCATTTGCGTATGTTAGCCACCATATATGCTTAGTCGCTGCTGCAACCTCACCACTTTACCCCTTCCTTTCCCTTTAAGCTTTGCTAGTCTTGATACCCATGGTAATGGGATTCTTTGAGTCCTCGTGGCTCACTGATTACTACACCACCGATTGCGTGTACAGGTTTGCGATGATCATGACGTGAGAGCGATGTGTGCCTGTTTTGGAGTTCTTCTTACGCTTCTTCGATCGGGGATAGGTTCGGTCGGCAGCTGGGCTAGCAGTGGTGGATATTGTTTGAGTTTCTGTTTATGTTTCATCCGTAGTCGGATGTTGATCTCTTGTATATGATGTTGTTGTATTCGTGTGGCATTTGTGCCTTATGTATGTATCCCCATCTATTATGTAATGTTGATGTAATGATATCCACCTTGCAAAAGCGTTTCAATATGCGGGTCTATCCTTGGTGGGACCGTCGAGTTCCTTTTGGATAGGGTCGCATACTGGGCGTGACAACTAATTTCAGCTATGGTTGTTAAGTGCCCTTGCTGGTTTCAGTTAAGGTTGTTAAGTACTCCTGCTGCTTTTACAGTCTATTGTGTTTCTTCAGTCATGTCTTCCTCTAGACGCCTTCCACGGCTGGTTGCGCCTCAGCGCACGCATCGCCGCCCCACCGTCTCCTAAATCGTTAACACCGACGTCCGAGGCCTTGCCGTCGTTATCCGCACGCTTTGGTGCGCTCACCGCGGCGCCGCCCTCTCGCGTTGTCAACATGGTCAACAAACAACAGGAATAGGCAGAGGACTGTACGTGAAGAGCATGACGGTAGGGGCCCACCATGTCCATGGCCGGACGCAAGGAAGTTCTTCATTTTTTGTTATATATACTCCATTTTCAGCGTATGGAAAAAGAAAATGCTTCCTCCTAGTGGTTTCCTGACATCTGGGACCGACGACATTGTCAGCGTATATAGTCAATAGACAAGAGAACAACACAAGATCGGCTGACACCTGGGACGTAGCTACTCAAGCATTATTATTTTGTTATTGTTGAGATGGAGCAGGGTTTCAACTGGGTTGTGGCCCGTCTAGCCCAGGCTTATATTTTATTTTCACCATTTGACCAGCCCAACTATTTTTTCTTTGTCAAAATGAGCCAACTTTATTTTTTCTGAAGAATACCCAATCCAGGCCTACTTATTTTTCTACTCCCTGATGGGCTGCAACTCTTTCAAGATGCCTGCAAATCTTGAAAGTAAAATGAAATTGGTTGTAAATATAAAAACAGATGACAAATTGGCAATTACTTTATAATTTATGAATTTTTTCACATTTTCAGATTCCTATCACTACAAAAAAAAACAATTTCGTGATGATACGTGTTTGTCACAGTAGATCGCGTTTTTTGTCATGCATGTACATCCATGACAAATTTCTGACAGAATCAAGATAGTCATACTTGTGCTGTCGTAGAAGTGTTCCATGACATTACCAAAATTATCATCACGGAAGTGTCCACTTCCATGACGATAAATCGCGCGTCGCAGAAGTGCTTTCGTCAAGGGTGACCGACACGTGGCATCCACCGTAACAGAACACCGTTAAGCTATCGGGTCTGGTTTTGGATCCGATAACCCATTAACAACCCTGACCAATGGGGATTTTCCACGTGTAAAATCATCATTGGCTGGAGGAAACACGTGCCGGCTCACCGTTGGGACAGATGTCATCCACTCATTGGACCCAAAGCACCTATGATACGTCGACACGTGGCACGGCCCAACAGAGGCCCATTCCTGTGAAAAGGCCGGCCCATTTAATTTGGTCTAAAGTTGGCGGGCCGGCCCACGGCAAGCCTGTTAACGGTCTATTCGCATATAGCCCATTTACAGCCCGCTAACCCAAGGCCCATTTACGGCCTATCCGAATTAGGCTTAGTAGCGTCATCTGGGCCGTCCAATATAATTCCAGCCCGTTTTAACTTCCGGCCCATGTATGGCCCCTGACGTCTTTTGGCCCATCTGAGGCCCTTAGTAACCCTCGGCCCGTTAATGACCCGTGGTAAAACTGGCCCGTGATGAACAGTGTATCACTTTATACCCATTAATGGCCCATTATGCCGTTGGGCCGTTTCCAGCCCATGTTATCTTTCGGCCTTCTCAAGGCCCATTTATTCTTGGGCTCATTTCCAGCATTCGTTTACTTACGGCCTGTTACATGCCTTTTCTACTTGTGGGCCAAATTCAGCTCGTGGATACAGTCAGCCCATTTGTGGCCCGTTAATCTGTTGGGCCATTTTCATAGCATCATCAAATACGGCCGTTTAACGGCCCGTTATGGTGAGCCCATAAAACGTACGATTTCCACTCTAGCCCGTTTACGGCCCCTTATATGGCCCGTACGAGGCCCATAGATGAGACGACCCATAGAAGGCCCATCGACCCAACGACCCACAGAAGGCCCATTGACCCGACGGCCCATAGAAGGCCCATGGATCCGCTGGCCCATGGAAGGCACATGGATCTGACAGCCGATAGAAGGCCCACGGATCCGACAGCCCATAGAAGGCCCACGAATCCGACGGCCACAAAAGGCCAGGGATCGTCTGTCCCGTAGATGGCCCATGGAACGTACGGCCTATGGAGGGCTATGGTCACTGCAACATTTGGGCGAGTTGGTCCCCATTTGAATGATATAGCATATTCAAAGAATTATCCTACTCTATACTATCACCTCTAAAAAACATACACTATACAATAAAGAGACTACGGCATAGAAACGTAGAATAATCCTACACTATACAATAAAGAAATTACAGCCAATTATACCCACTGGGCATTATGGTTCAGCACCAGTGATAATAAAGCATACACAAACAGCAAAATTACATACACCGGGAAAATACAACTCATATATCATGGACGTGCATCAACATAACTTACCATTTGAACTATAATCTCTTCAGAAAATAGGATTGGCCGGATTTAGATAGCAGAAATTTCAGTCTGCAAAATCTCCAATTCCTTTATTGTTACCTCAGTGTCTTGCTTCATTTTCTTGACTCCTACATATAATACCTGCATGTCCAGCCTCAACTTGTTGATTGTACGTTCAGAATCATGTACACGTTGTCTTGCCACCTCTAGTTGATGCTCGAGAACATCAGCACATTCCAATTCCAATCCATAATCATTCGGTAACGGCCATGCCGTACTGCTCGCAGATCTTTGTGTTGATGTCACTTCATCCTGAAATGTTTCTGTAAGTACACATGACTATGGCAAAAAAAAAGTTACAACAGTGAAGCGAGCAAGACAGACTATTTTGTACATGGCAAAACAGGACTAACAATAATGTTACACGTCATGAAGCATAAGTAGGTGATATTTTAAAAATTATAAAAAAGGTAGTCTATGCAGCCTGCATATAGAAATCTCTCTTAGCTTACTAGAGGAGCATGATGTTGGGGCCCAATCCAAAACACAGACAAGTTACAAATTTAGAAAGCACGTTGCGTAGAAGTAAGCAAGCAGTTGGCCATTCTGTAGCTCAATTAAAAGTCTTAGGGAGCATAATGAACAACAGAGGATTTCATACAAACATACTACAGCAAGCAAAACTATGCAATCATTAGCCTAGTATAAACTAGATTGTGAGCCTCATTCAATAATAGTTGGTTAATAGACTTCAAAGCTTCAGGCACACTTCAACAGAGTAATTAAATGGTAAGGCCTTTAACTATGTCAACTAATAGTTATAAAAGTACCCAACATCAGGCATCATTCTTTGGGCATCTCATTAACTGAGGACAAATAAAGCAATTGAAAAGAGCAAATTAACTATGCCTGAAACAAACAAGGAATTGAACTGTTGAGTTGGATACAGTGACTTACCTTAACAGGTTGAAGAGGCTCAGCGCAGCTCCTACTTCTCTTGCAAGGCTCCTTCCTAACATCTTGTACTTGGAAATCCTCAGTCTTATCTTCATTGCACCCCTCTACAAGGTGACACAAACTAGTTACTCGTCTCCTTGGAAGATAAATATGCATACTTTCCAGTCTGTGAACGCAAAAGGATGAGATTATAACAAAACAAAACCACATAATGAAACATGCCGCACCTCTTGCACTTGCACACAATGAAATGAGCATTTACTATGTGTGCACTATGTAAAAACTAGGCATACCTTCGAATTTGATCTCCAGGTACTCTTGGAGAGCCTACTTTAGTGTACAGCCAAACCTTTATGTCACCTATGAGTTAGAAAAGGCCCCACTACAGCAGCCCTTAGTGTTTAAATCATTGACAAGCTCTGTTGGAGTGTTAGGTCAAGAACAACAAGTAATCAAAGCAAATAGTCCTAGTATGGTTGGCTGATGCAAACAAGCAATTGAACAGATGTGTGAGCAAATCTTACATATCAAGAAAAGAAGCAAAGAAGGAGGCTTAAAGGCCATCACTTGACTGACCAGATTTAAGGGGCATTTAAACATCATGTGCAACGTATGAACTAACCTAAACAATTCATATTCCAGATTCTACAATGGAAAGCACATGTATTAGGTTATGCCATGTATGATGATGCCTAAATGTACACTATAGCAGGCAGGAGTGATTCATCATTGCACGCACAATTGAATTGCAGGTTAAGGGCCAGTTCTATTCCGCCTTTTCAGGGATTATTGTCAAAATAAGCCATAAAAGATGTAAAGAAGTCATTTTTAAGTCATGGGCTTGGGCTTAACTAATTTCGCTTTGGAGGGGGTGTTTTGGGTAGAACCTCACTAAAAATTGAAGGGAAGGGGAATAGTGAAATGACTCTGTTGTCTTCCTATATTACACTCAAAATGCAACTGGCGACGCCCACGTCACACCTCACCCTCAAGTAAAAACAAACACACAAGCGTTCATTGCCCTGCCCGCTTGCATCTCCTCTCCCCTTTTCCTCTACCTCGATCCCCTGCCTGCAACACTAGGGTTCCTCCAGCAAGCCGTCGCCACTGGTCCCATCTGGCCTGGTCCACGACGATGCTCTGTCCAGCTAGGCTACATGGCCGGCGGGTAGGGGCAAATCTCCCTGGCTGCTCCTCCCTCTGGTGTCGCCCCTCATTCTCATGGTCTCCAGCAGCTGCTCCACTGTGGTTCGTCCAACACACTACTCCGGCAGGCGCTGCACAACTACGGCTGATGGCACACTGCGGTAGAAGGCACCTTATCCCCCCTCCCCACCTCCCAGGCCGTGGCCTTGAGGTGCTGTTGAAGGATGAGCTCATTCAACAAGGTGAGGATCTTCTCTGATTTTTTGCCAAATTTTCATTCTGATCCACTATACGATGAATTGCTATGAGCTGCTTCTGCTGCTGCTATATGATGCATTGCTATGAGCTGCTCCTGCTGCTGCTATATGATGAATTGCTATGAGCTGCTGCTGCTATATGATGAATTGCTATGAGCTGTTGCTGCTGCTATTTGATGAATTGCTATGAGCTGCTGCTGCTATATGATGAGTTGCTATAAGCTCCTCCTGCTACTGCTGCATGATGAATTGCTATGAGCTGCTCCTGCTGATGCTATATGATGAATTGCTATGAGCTGCTCCTGTTGCTGCTATATGATGAATTGCTATGAGCTGCTCCTGCTGCTGCTATATGATGAATTGCTATGAGCTGCTCCTGCTGCTGCTATATGATGAATTGCTATGAGCTGCTCCTGCTGCTGCTATATGATGAATTGCTATGACCTACTGCTGGTATATGATGAATTGCACACTGCTGCTGCTGCTGTATGATGACTTGCTATGAGCTGCTGCTGCTGCTGTATGATGAGTTGCTATGAGCTCCTGCTGCTGCTATATGATGCTTTCAGGTGGTGCTGCTATATGATAATAACCAGCCACTTGGACCATCGAATTTCAATAAATAATTGTTCTTCATTTAAATGTGGGTCATGCGTTTTTCGTTTAAATTAGGCAATGGGATCTCTATGGAAAACATTGACCAAAGTAGATTGTGCCAAGTAGATGGTATCTTTGTATTTGCATTTTGAGCAAATAGTGATGGTCTATTTTCCTATCATATTAATTACTGCACTGGGTTCAATTTGTGTTGTTTGCAAGTCAAATTAATTTTCATATGGGCAAAAAAATGAAAAAAATATATAATGCAATCTAGACTTTTCACTTATCATACCAAAGATAAGCTGAAAACGCAATGAAAAGAACGGGTTGGCTTATTACATGGAGCTTATATTCACAGGTGCTTATTTTCTTAGGATAGCTCGTAATAACTGTCCCTAAGAAACTTGGGCAGTAGAACTGACATACAAATAACATGTCACGATGATTGCAATGGAGGAGTGGCGTACCATAGCACACTGTATAGGCTCACCGTTGGCTCTCCTTTTTTGCAATGTTCCATGAAATTGCCACATACATCTTGTACTTTTTCATTGTGTAACCCGATCTGCAAGTTGGCACGGCTAATTTCAGACATCTCTACATGATAATATATTGCATATCCCTTGCACATATTTAAACCACCAATTAATGATTGTGTGCGTAGCATAAACAAGCCATGACTCTGTGTGCTGGACTAGCAGGCACTCTAAGGGAGCCTAATGTAGTGTACTGGAATTCCTACATGCCACCTACGATTTTGTGTAATGTACTGCCTCTGTTCCTAAATATATGTCTATGTAGAGATTCCAGTATGGACCACATACATATGTATATAGATGCATTTTTCGAATGTAGATTCACTCATTTTGCTCCGTATGTAGCCTATATTGGAATCTCTAGAAAGAATTATTTAGGAACGGAGGTACGAGGTAGTATCATGTATGACATCTACATATCTAATATAGCAGCCAGTAATAGAAATCATTGTCTGCACAAAGGGATTACTAGTCGAAAATCCTAGCAAAGCACGCTGGCAGGCACAGAACAATACAAGAGAGAGAGACCATAGTCTCTCTCGAGGAGGAGATCCGTAATGGATGAGCAAAGCTCTATCTCAACTATGAGCTAAACCAATGCTAACCCTAGAAAGAGGAAGGGGATGGAGTATATATAGTCTAGGGGGGCCAAAGAGGTACATGGGCTTCGGCCCTTTACTGTGCGCAGACAGGCGGAGCCGGAGGTCCGGGCGTCGTGCCGGATGTCCGGGGCTTCGGGAGGGACCGGATGTCCGGGCTAGGGGGCCGGAGTCGGGCTGGCGGCGATAGCTTCTGTAGGTTCTGGTGCATGGCGCCGGATTTCTGGGCTTCTGACCGGATGTCGTGGCTCGGGCCGGATGTCCGGGCTGGACGCCAGATGTACGGGCCCTGTAGACTTGGGCGGCTTGGCTGCTGCTGATGTGGACGCTCAAGGGGTCGAATGTCCGGGGCCTTGGCCGGATGTTCGGGGCCTGGAAGGTGAACTTGCCTATTTCCGTTGGTTCTCTTTATCCATGGACTTGGCGGCTTGTCCATCTTCACGAGCATCTTTGTGAGGGTCCTCTTGACACCTGATCATGCATAGCATATCGGACTTAGGTAGTAGCCATGTCTCGAGCGGATCACACATGATATCACTAAGGAAGGAAGTCATCTCATTCTCGAGAGCTCTAGCTCGTGCTCGTGTCATGGGTCCTCTTGGCTCTTGATGAGACGATGGTAGGTCCATGGGGATGATCATGGGATGCTCCGCATCATCTCCTCCCCCCCCCCCTTGGGAAAGATCTGACCTCGGATCGAAATCCTCATCACCATGGTACGGGGAGAGATCTTTGATGTTGAAGATGCCGCTCATGGAATACTTGTCGCGTGGGATGTCCATCTTGTATGCGTTGTTGTTGTAGTGTGCAAGCACCTTGAAGGGTCCATCCGCTCGAGGTAGTAGCTTGGACTTGCATTCATTGGGGAAGCGATCCTTGCGAAGGTGTAGCCACACAAGATCTCCAACATTGAGCATCATGGGTTGCTTGTTGACGTTGAGCTTGGTCGCGAGTCGTTGTACTTGGCGCTCGATGGTGTTCCTTGTATCTTCATGCATCTTCTTGAGGTAGTTGACTCGGGCACTCGCGTCCATGTTTGTGCGCTCTTGTAGCGGTAGAGGTACAATGTCCAATGGTGACAATTGATTGAAGCCATAGACGACCTTGAAGGGGGAATTGCCGGTAGTCTAATGTCTTGCATGATTGTAGGCGTACTCGGAGATAGGTAGGCACTCCTCCCACTCCTTGATGTTCTTCTTTATCAACACACGTAGTAGAGTGGAGAGCGTGCGGTTCATCACCTCCGTTTGGCCGTCGGTTTGTGGATGGTATGCCGAAGAGAACAAGAGCTTGATTCCGAGCTTGGCTCACAAGGTCTTCCAAAAGTAACTCGAGAACTTGACGTCGCGGTCTGAGACAATCGTCTTTGGCACTCCATGAAGGCGCAATATTTCCCTAACAAACAAATTTACAACATGTTAAGCATCGTCTATCTTGTTGCAAGGAATGAAATGAGCCATTTTGGAGAATCGGTCCACAACAACAAAAACGGAATCCTTGCCATTTCGAGTTCTAGGCAAACCAAGCACAAAATCCATGCTAATATCTTCCCATGGTTGATATGGAATTGGAAGTGGCATATAGAGGCCATGAGATTGGGCTTCAGACTTAGCTTTGCGACATGTAGAGCATCGGTTGGTGAAGCGGTTGACGTCACGAAACATCTTAGGCCAAAAGTAGTTCTTGGAGAGCGTGGCGAATGTCTTGTCGCGTCCAAAATGTCCCATTAGTCCTCCTCCATGAGATTCTCACAAAAGTAACAAACCAACAGAAGACTCATGGATGAAAAGTTTGTTAGCTCTCATAAGATAACCATCCTTGAGGTAATATCGATCCCAAGAAGTATGCGTCAAACACTTGGCATAAGGAATAGCAAATGTAGGATCATGATCATACAAGTCTTTTATGTGCTCAAAACCAATGACATTCAATTCAAGTTGAGTGACAAGCATGCATATACGGGAAAGCACATCCACCACAACATTTTCCTTACCTTTAATATACTTGGTGACATAAGGAAACGACTCAATAAATTCACTCCACTTAGCATGACGCTTGTTCAACTTAGTTTGACCCTTAAGGTATTTAAGCGTTTCATGGTCGGTATGGATGATGAACTCATGAGGGCGTAGGTAATGTTCCCATTCATGCAAAAATCGCACTAAAGCATATAGCTCTTTGTCATAGATGGGATAATTTAGTTGCGCTCCGGAAAGTTTCTCACTAAAATAAGCATTTGGGCGCTTCTCTTGTGTTAACACACCTCCTATGCCATTACCACTAGCATCGCAATGAATTTCAAAAGGTTTGTCAAAGTTGGGTAAAGCAAGCACAGGAGCATGAGTAAGCAAATTTTTAAGCTCATTGAAAGCGATGTCTTGGGATGTTCCCCAAACAAACGGTGCATTTTTCTTACTCAAAGCATGCACAGGTGAAGCAATGGTGCTAAAATCGACGGTAGAAACTGGCTAAACCAAGAAAACTATGCACTTGTTGCAAATTGGTTGGGTGGGGCCAAGTTTTAATAGCATTGATCTTAGATTCATCAACATGAACACCCTTAGAAGATACTACGAAACCCAAGAAAACAAGCTTATCAACACCAAAGAGGCATTATTCCATATTAGGATAAAGTTGTTGTTTTCAAAGAGTTTGTAGCACGGTGCAAAGGTAGGTGACATGCTCTTTGAGAGATTTTCTAAACACAAGGATATCATCAAAGTAGACAACAACAAATTCACCAATGTAAGGGCGAAACACATAATGCATAAGGCGCATGAAGGTACCGGGTGCTTCCAATAAACCCATAGGCGTGACTAACCACTCATATAGAACAAACTTGGTTTTGAAAGCGGGTTTCCATTCATCACCCTCTTGTATGCGGATTTGATAGTAACCACTTTCAAGATCAATTTTGGAAAAGATAGTGGTACCGCTAAGTTCATCAAGCATATCATCAAGGCGTGGAATGGGGTACCTATATCGAATGGTGATAGCATTGATAGGTCCACAATCGGAACACATGCGAAAACTACCATCTCATTTTGGCACAAGAATGACCGGTACGGCACAAGGACTCAAACTTTCATGCACATGTCCATGATCTATGAGATGCTTTACTTGCCTTTGTATTTCTTTGGTTTCTTCGGGGTTGACGCGGTAGGGAGCTTTGTTTGGAAGAGACGCTCCGGCGATGAGATCGATTCGGTGCTCAATGCCTCGTAGTGGAGGTAGACCCGGAGGTAGCTCATTGGGGAAAACATCTTGGAATTCCTGCAATAAAGAAGATAACACCAAAGGTAGATTGTGAGAGTTGTTAGTTTTTGGTGCCTCGTCCTTGCACAATAGGACATAGTGTAGGACACTTGATGGGTTCTCACACACTTCTCGCATCTCACGTTTGGTGGCAAATAGGACTAAGTTTTTCTTGTCGCTCATCGTGGAGGCACTCAATTTGGGCTTGTGGCGCTCACTCTCTTTTTGGTGGTTCGCTCTCTCACTATTCTCTCCACGATGGGTGTTTTGCTTGTCGGCGAGCACTTGGCTTGGAGACATAGGACGTAGCACAAACTCTTTCCCTTTCATCTTGAATCTATAGTGATTTGTATGCCCATTGTGAATGACACCTCGGTCAAATTGCCATGGCCGTCCAAGAAGGAGGTGGCACATGGTCATCGGAAGGACATCACACTCCAAAGTGTCTTCATAGGCGCCGATCTTGAAAGAGACTTGTACCCTATGCTCGACTTGGATGGTGCCGGTGTCGCTTAGCCATTGAACCTTGTAGGGGTGAGGGTGCTTCATCTTGACCAATTGGAGTTTGGAGCATAGTTCTTCACTTGCTAAGTTATGGCAACTACCTCCATCGATGATGACCTTGACGGACCGTCCATTGATGCCGTCCTTTGTGTGGAAGATATGGCATCTTTGATCTTCGTCTTGTTGATGTTGAAGAGTCAAGACCTTGGAGACAACAAGAGCGGGGCTTGAATCTTCATCACAAAAGACTTGATCGTCTTCGTCTTCGTTGTTCACTTGTCGGTGCATGGCCACTTGCTCAAGGGCTTCCATTTCTCCTTCACTCATGGAGTCGTAGGTTCTGTCGTCGTTGAGGATCATGGTGCGCTTGTTTGTGCACTCGAAGGACTTGTGGCCTCGGCCTCCGCATGTGAAACATTTGATGGAACTTGTCTTGATGGTCTCATTGGTTGGAGTAGATGTGATGAAGCTTTCGGCTTGAAGTTGCTTGTAGTAGGATGACGACTTGAGCTTGTCGAAGTTTTCTTGTAACTTGACTTGTCGCCGTTGTTTGTAGATGGCTTGTTTAGGTAGAAGGTGTTGGAGTCATTGAAGCTTGATTGTTGGAGAGGCCATAGGACTTGGATGAGAACTTGGCATACATGAAGTCGTCTTGTACTTGTCGTTCCGCTTTGGTAGCTTGATGCACTAGCTCGATGAGGTTCGAGTATGGTTGGAAGTCGGCAATCTTCTTGATAGGGTGATTGAGTCCATTCAAGAAATGTGCCATAGTTTGCTCATCATCTTCTTTGACATTGGCTTGTATCATGGCAATCTCCATTTCCTTGTAGTACTCTTCAATGCTCTTGGTTCTTTGTTTGAGTTGTTGGAGTTTCTTAAAGAGGTCGCGGTTGTAGTAGTTTGGCACGAATCATGCTCTCATGACATCCTTCATTTGTGCCCAATTGGTGATGGGT
This sequence comes from Aegilops longissima, assembly GCA_021605205.1. NCBI lineage: Eukaryota > Viridiplantae > Streptophyta > Magnoliopsida > Poales > Poaceae > Aegilops > Aegilops longissima. The sequence continues at coordinate 336,658,562 of CM038677.1, forward strand.
GGTTCACCTCTTTCCGCTCGGCGCTCAATGACTTTTTCCCACCAAATGAGGATGTAGTCTTGGAATTCAAGGGATGCCATTGCGATCTTCTTCTCTTCTTCGTAGTTGTGCAACCAGAAGATTTTGTCAACCTTCAATGCCCATGATATGTACTCTTCGGGGCCATTGTTTCCGGTAAACTTGGGCATGGTGAACTTTAGCTTGCCATAACATTGCTCTTCATTGTGTATGGGTCGGGGATGATGATGCCCATGTCGGTGAGGATTGGCAATCTCATGTTGCTCTTGGCGAGGAGGGTTGTCTTCCTCATGTTGCTCTTGGCGAGGAGGGTTGTCGACCTCATGTTTCTCTTGGCGAGGAGGGGTTCCATTGTCTTCTTGCTGTTGATGGACTTGACGTTCTTGTATCGCTTGAGGAGGCGCTTGTCGATTTTGACGAGGAACTTGTGGATCTTAACGAGGAGCTTGTCGATGCACACATGCTTGGTAAATTCTTTCTTGAGCTTCGTCGCGAAGTGCTTCTTGATGTAGGTGAGCTTGTCGGCCTCGATTGGCTACGGCACGACTTGAATCATGAAGGGCACGTTGCACCTCAAGTGCTTGAGCTTCACGTAGTTGTTGTTCTTGACGTTGTGCCTCGGCGTCTTGTGCATCTTGATGTTGTTGCGCTCGCTCCTCTTGTTCTTGTTGTCGTTGGCGTTGCCGTTCTTGTGCTTGTGCGAATGCAGCTTGGTTTTGATGACGTCGATGCTCTTGAGAGTCAGTGTCGTGTAGAGGATTGCGGTTTGCTTGACGGTCTTGATGCACGGCACGACAAAGAGTATTTGATGTCGGTGTACTTGAACCGGAGAGGGTGTCTTCGGAGTGACAACTTGAGCGGCTCCGTCTTGAAGAGGACGAAGTTGTAGAAGAGCGGACCATCATGGTTCGAATATCTTCTTTGAGGGAACTCATGGATGTGTCGAAGTAGTCTCTTATATGTTGCTCGGATTGTCGTAGGTCGGTGGCGAGATTGTCGATGCGGTCGCCCAAAGCAAGTTGTTCTTGATGCAAAGCTTGGTGTGCACCAAATAGTTGAGTCTTGGTGACGTAGGATGACATGTCGTCTTGCTCCAAGAAGAGTGGGTTGGTAGAAGTACTTGGCCTATCCATCATTCCAAACAAAAAATATGTGAGTGGGAGAAAAAGAAGAACCAATACCAAATGTACCTTGACCGATGTTGAAAATGGATCAAAGATCACTCCAATGTGTATCAAGGAAATAGCACAATTGGTACCAATTCTTGTCGGTTCTCACACCTACACAAGTAAAAGCTTATGGTGGAGCTTGGTTAGGATGGTGGCACACAATTTGATGCAATTGTAAGTGAGACTCAATAATGTTGGAAAAGATTCACAAATTTGCAAATGCAACAAGTAGACAAAATGCAAGATATGGTACATGGAAACACACACGGAAATAGATAATGTGGGGTTGGGCAACCAAGGATGAGCCAAAATGTGGAATCCACCAAGATGCTCTTGTTGCACAACACTAGATAGACGCTAGCACGATTGCACAATAGGCGGATACGAACTTGTGCACAACCTACTAAGCAAAAATGCAACGACTTCTATCCCAAGTATGCTATATGTATGATGTTCCTATGCTTTTATCCAAAATGATCGAGTATGATAATCTTAATGTTGTATGATGCTATGGTTCTTGCTTATAAGCTCTTTGCTTATCTTTCCCTTTTGCTTAAAAGCTTGTTTGGCTCTTTGTTGTTTGAGCTCTTTTCTCATGCAAATCTTCACGAACCAAGATAGCAATTGTGTATGCGAAGACAACTTTGTGACACAAGAGATGATACCAAAATATGCAACACAATGATGGTATGTATGCTATGGGAAGTATGATCACTAATGTGCACAAGTCACGTTGTCGGCAATACTCAAAGGCTAGTCTCGATGGGTAAATGACGCAAAAGTAAGGCTAGGGGGTTATCAATGTAAATGCAAGAGAGTATGATGATATCACGGTACCAAAGTGATATCAAGGTGAGGTTGATACCGCAATGGTGATGTAGCCGTTCATAGTAGTCCTTGGCGAAGATGAGTGGTGGTGATGTTGATGCCGAACGGTACCTAGATAGACGAAACACAATAGGACACGGAAACCACAACTCAAATTCTCAAAGCAAAATGGATCAAAATTGTTGGAGTTGGTAGCGGGAAAAGCTATGGTGGTGCTATGCGGAAGTGGTGGTGGTATGTGGAAGTGTATGTGGGCTCCGGAACAAAGTTGCACGAAAGTTTGGCGGTAAACGGAGTGGAGGATGGAAGTGATGCTATTAGGGGCCGGATGTCCGGGGTGATGGTCGGACGTCCGGGCCAGGCCGGATGTCCGGGCTGTCGGGCTGGATGTCCGGGCTCGGGATCCGTGGACGAACTCGAAGAACACCGCGTGAGGTCAAATCCGGGGCAAAATTCGGAAGATTTTGTGGATGGAATTTGGGGAAAAGATGGGGAAAAGCTAGACCTACCTGCAACACACGAAATCCGCGGATCAAATCCAACAAAACTTCATCACACCAACAAATCACAAAAAAATTGGGGCTATTTTTGTGGGGCAATTTTCGGATTAGGACGAAAAACAACAAAATCAAGCTAGAAAACAAAGAGAGGGGGCTCTGAAATCGTGATCAACGTGGCTCATGATACCAAGATGATGTAGGGTGGAACCCTAGATGGCTGATCTTTCACGAAAGGAGCGGATCCCTACGAAGAACGTGATGAACACGAGGGGAAACACGAGGGGAAACACGGGAGAAATCACTCAATCAATAAGAATAGATCACACATGCGCTAGATCGATGAACACAAAGGTAAGATACAAGATCCAAAGTCAACAACGGATGATACAAACGGTAACCGGTTCTTCTCCGTGAGGAGGTCTTGATGGGGGCCACCCAAGAGGGGGTCTTGAATCCAAGGTGATCTTCTCTGAAGAGGGGCCGCAATCTCTCTCGAGGAGGAGAACCGTAATGGATGAGCAAAGCTCTATCTCAACTATGAGCTAAACCAATGCTAACCCTATAAAGAGGAAGGGGATGGAGTATATATAGTCTAGGGGGGCGAAGAGGTACATGGGCTTCGACCCTTTACTGTGCGCGGATAGGCGGAGCCGGATGTCCGGGCGTCGGGCCGGATGTCCTGGGCTTCGGGAGGGGCCGGATGTCCGGGCTAGCGGCGATAGCTTCTGTATGTTCTGGTGCATGGTACCGGATTTCTGGGCTTCTGGCCGGATGTCCGGGCTCGGGCCGGATGTCCGGGCTGGACGCCGGATGTCCGGGCCCTGTAGACTTGGGCGGCTTGGCTGCTGCTGATGTGGACGCTCCAGGGGTCGGATGTCCGGGGCCTTGGCCGGATGTCTGGGGCCTGGAAGGTGAACTTGCCCGTTTCCGTTGGTTCTCTTCATCCATGGACTTGGCGGCTTGTCCTTCTTCACGAGCATCTTCGTGAGGGTCCTCTTGACACCTGATCATGCATAGCATATCGGACTTAGGTAGTAGCCATGTCTCGAGCGGATCACATGATATCACTAAGGAAGGAAGTCACCTCATTCTCGAGAGCTCTAGCTCGTGCTTGTGTCATGGGTCCTCTTGGCTCTTGATGAGACGATGGTAGGTCCATGGGGATGATCATGGGATGCTCCGCATCAACTAAGCTTAGGCAAAGTGTGTCTGCCACAAAAAATGTGGCTAACAAAATGGCCACCACAAGTGTGGCAAGATTTGGCAAGAAGTTGAGTCTATGACATGTGGACCATGTAGCTAGAAAAGTGTGGCAAGCCACAAGTGTAGCAATGAACCAAACACATGCTGGCACGCCTAAGCTTAGGCGTGGCAACCTTAGGCTGAAAACCAAACCATAAATTTGAAAGTTGGTCATTGGATGAAGCCAATCTGACGGTACAAAGATGGCAAATCCGAGCACTACTGGCCGTTGGATATCATCTACATTGCACCAGATTTTGCCACATGTAGAATCTAGAAGACTCCACATGTAGAAGCATAATGCACAAACCACCAGAATCTGATGCGTACAATGCACGTGTACCTTACTATTAGTTGGTAGTAGTAAGAAACGAATTCCGGGTTTGGCACGAGCTCGTACTGCGGGAGCACCACAAGGCCTGCCGCAGGAGTTACATTTCCTCTCGGGGCCCACGGGACCGAACTTCAGTGGCTTAGTGCCCGGCCTATGAGAGCAAGTACAATAAGGTGACGTGGGCGGGCTGTAAGACATTAAATATTATATTTTTGCTTACTTGGACGAGAGAGAAGATGATAGAGAAGAGAAGCGGGCTACTAGTTAATAGCCGACTACAGCACGTGCTCCTAGGCATTTTATGAGAGATCGAGGTGGGTCATGTAACAACAAAGTAGTACATATTAATATTCAACTATTGTACTTGCTGGCTACAAGCTTGGCTATATGTGACGTGGCAACATCATATAGCCAGTAGCCGGTATTATTAACCATGCTCTGAGTCAATGACATGCGGACGTTAAATGCGGCTAGCCCACATGTCATTCTCATGGTGGTGGTGTGGTTCGCGACTCACTCGTTCGAGATGAACTGGCCAATGGTGGCGTGGCCGTGGCGAGGGTGCCACAGCTGGGCATCGGGGCGTTACGAGGCATAGATGGCCACACCGGCGGGTACTACCTGTAGTATAGAAGTACTCCTGCTGAGAATTGATGCCCGAGACAAAATGTCTCACAGCCGCTGGATGAAAATTCGATGGTGCGGGACGTGTGGTGTCATGGGTTCGTGCGACGTCATGGGAATCGCATGTGGCTATGGTAGAAAATTGATGCTCGCCGCATTTAAGGTGGCCCGCATGTCATGCACACAAAGGCAGAGGGGCGGTGCGGCCGAGAGGGGTGAGGCGCACGTCGGGGGACGTGGTGCCGTGGGTTGGAGCGCCGTCGTGGGAATCGCGAGTGGCAGTGGATGAAAAGTTATGGTCGTCGTAGTTGAACTTCCATGGACAAGCTGTCAAGTCTACGGACACATGCATTGCATATCGATCACTAGAAGGAGTAGTAGAGAAAGCTAGGCGGGTAAATAGTTCCTTATAGTCAAGCGCACCCACGCTACTACTTGTTCCAAAGACATGCACACCATCGAAATAGTCCATCTATATCAATATACATAGAGAGAGAATATTTTTTTACTAGAGAGGAAATAGTTCATCCATCCATAATGCCCTGCTGCTGGTGCTTCTTCTTCTTCTTCTTCTTCTTCTTCTTCTTCTTCTTCTTCTTCTTGTTCTCATTTTCTGTGGGAGACAGCTTCGCAACAAGCTCTCTGGACCTTGCAGCTATCTCAAAACTCTCACGGGCATCGAGGGCAGCATATTTTATCCGCTCGTACGTCAAGAGATAATTCTCCCATCCAGACGACCATAATGCCAGCGTCTTATTACCCTTCTGAATATTTGTTCCTAGCACAAAATTTGCTACGTCGAATAGGGATGGTGTCAGTTTATGACAATCTTCTACAGGAATATTTATTCTGGTTTGTAGGTCAGCGATGCTTTTCAAATCAAGGTTGTATGGCTCCAACTTCTGTTTGTCCCCTGCGATGACTGCCCCACAGAAGTATATGTCCTCCCGAGACAATAAATCATGAAGCTCACCTGGTATGGAGGGCGCGTGCATGATGTGGTACACCAAAACATCATCTTCGAGGCACAACTGAAGGACAGTGGCGCGTTGGATCTTCCCAGTGCCACGCTCCGTGTACTCTGCGTCGAGACCGATGGCATTCATCTCCACCTTTTGGAGGGAGTTGGATACATTGTTGATCCACTTCCGAACAACCCTTGGGTGGTCGGTGACGGTGGCAACTATGCTCAACGAGCCTTCGACGAGGATATGTTGGACGCTAAAAACCAGCATCTCGATCTCTTTCGCCATTTGGAACCGCTGGACCGGAGGGCTATGGTTTGGAGAATTAGGATTAGATGGATAATCTAACTAAAGAAGATGATTATTTATAGGGACTTCGGAATTACTCCAGGAGGATGTGAAGAGGTTAAAACAATGTGAATGCAGTGTGGTTCGGATGCAAATTAAGATCCAGGAGTAGTGAAATAGCCGAGGAAATCGGTTCCCGACGGAGAAGTAAATGGGAGAAGTTATGCGCATGCATGAGGAGAGGTGCGGTGGTTTGACTGCTGCATGCAATGGATTGGACGGGCTCTTTGGTTGCCTTTTCTCTCTCCCGCACGCACAGAGTGGCCCACTTGCATGCTGCAGTTTATTGGCTGGAGTCGGGCTGCAGCTGCTCATGCGTACGCTAATTAATGCTATGAATGCGGGGCATGGAGGGAAATGGGCGCATGCAAAAGGGTATATACGCAGACTAATTAGAGAAATACTGAAAAAAGTTATGCGCAGAGAAAACAGGACCGGAGGGAGTACTACTCATGTTCCTACTACGGTTAAGGAATAGCGGTTATCCTCAAAAAAATAAAAGTCCTTCGTTGCACTTCCGCATGCACAAGAATTTGGTTCTGCTCGCAATATGGATGATAGCTGGAGGATGAAGTGAACCCAGAGGCATGCTAGCACGGGAGTGTACTCATGTTCCTACTACTCCTACTACTAGTAGTAGTACAACTGTGGTACACTTGATGGTCAAAATACTATTATTTATCTGGTCCTCATAGTGAAGTGACAAGATCCTGCGCCCGAGGTGACACCAGTCCAGACGGCGTGTCCGGGTTACCAAAGTCGGCCTCACCTTGTGCACTGTGCAGTCACTGTCACCGCCGCTGTATAGCATGCCTCACCTCGTCTCCCTCTCCCCTAGCACCACTCCATCTCCATGTCCGTCTCGCCGGAGATCCTGCGGTCACTCTTCATTATCTCACTGTGCCCCCGCATACCCTCGCCTCGCTCGCCTCCCCCAGTACCACTATTCCCTCGCTAGCCGCTCCAGCACCGACAACCTTCTCCCCCGTAAATCAAGCCCCCCAAAACCCCACCTTTCAAACTCCACCATGGCCGAACGCGAACCGCGCAGGATCCATATGAGCCGCTATTGGAGCTATCTCCCCAGTGACGTCCTCGACCTCTGTTCTTCGTGTATGGATATGTTGAGGGCACTACGGCTGGCTGCATGCTCGAGGGGCATGCACACAACCATTGTTGAAGCGAGACCTAAGCTTTTCAAGACACCCTGCTTGTTGCTATCTAGTCTTGTGAGATTGGCCCACAATGATACAGAGGCGTACATGATGCCCCTCGACTTTAATCCGATCTCCATTAGCCGAAACTTCTTTGCAGGTATGTAGTGGGTCGCCGTACATCATTTCCCTCGACTTCGATCCGATCACCATCGCCCAAAACTTCTTGGCAGGTATGTGTTGGGTCGGCATGAACTCCCACTAGATGGCTGCCGTTAGAGAAGACGGTAACAAGTTGGTGCTCGTGAACTTCCAGACCTCCCATGAGATTACCCTTCCCCCGTTGGATTATATAGAGTATTACCATAGAGGTCCTAGTCATCTAGATTACCGCGTCAGTTGGACGGACCTTGTTTTGTAGAAGATTGTAATCTCCCAAGTGCCCACACGACATGCGGATTACGCAGACTTCAAGCTAATTGCCTTGTTTGACAAGGGACTCGCCTATCTTTACGCCGGTGCCTTCTTTAGATGGAGACAACTCAGCTCGCAGTGGATCGTCGTCAAAGCTGATACACACTTCTGTGATGCTATTGAACACAATGGCATCATCTACGCAATCTACAAAGCAGATGGCACCATGTATTGCTGGGACGGCGCGTGTAAGTTGTTTCCGTCTCATGTTAATGATGATGCCATGACACTGTTTGTACTTTTTGTGATGATTGGCATATCCCTGTTTGAGCATAATTTGAGTAGAACTATGGCAATGTATTAGAGACGCCGTAAATCAGCTATATTTGGAATGAGTTAATTCATGCGATTGTGATCATGTTATTACAGCCAAATTGTACCCCTGAATAATCAAACGGTTAGGAATATATGGATATATCTGTCACATCCCTAGTTCTGGTATGACCTAGACTAGCTAGTCATTTGTGCATCATGTTTAAATTTCATTTAAATTGAAATGAGGATTTGTGAAACCCTCAGAATCATTTTTGGAAAATGACCTAAGTAAAAAGTGCTCCAAAAGGGTCCAAGAAAATGCTCATGTTGCTCTCTGAAAATATTGGACAGAGATAAAAATCAAACCAATATTTTTAATGAGCTCATAAGTATTTATTTTGGGAATTTGGATTAATCCAGTAATTATTTTGCTTTGGATATATATATGTTATATATATAATATATGTCCAATAATTATGCCATTTATTAAGGAGCTCGAATAATACCACTAGTTCCTACAAAAATTGGCATAAGGTAATAAAATGATTTAGTATTTTAATTAAATCAAAACAAATGTCGAAAAATAGAAACGGAAATTAAACAAAAGAAAACCCTACGGACCTACTCATGCCCAGCTCTGTCTGGCCCAGATCTTGCTGACTCAAGCAGGTCGGCCCAGCCCACCACCATCGTCGTCCTCCTGGCGCCCGATCGGCCAGGCGTGGGTCGACAGCACAAGACCGCCACAAGCATGGGCGCCACGCCACCAGCCTGCCTGGCGTCCTCCTCGTCGCCCTGGATGCCCCGGACATCGCCACACGCCGCCCCGGTCCTTCCCCACTCTCTCTCGCTCTCCCTCCTCCCCTGGACCTCTCCCTCTCCCCGCGCCCGAAGCGCTGCCGTCACCGCAGCTCACCGCCGACGCGCTCCCCGCCGTCCCCTCGCCCCCCCCGTGGAGTCCACGAGCTCCGCCACAACTCCCTCGTCCTCTCCGTCAAGCCACAAGACGCCGGACGCCCCGTGGAGCCGTCGCCGTCGCCGTCTTCGTCTTCGGTCGCCGGAGATCCCCTCCGCCGCCACGACCGCTTCGGTTCCTCCCTAACCTCGCCGACCCGTTCGTCGTGACCACTGTGAGCTGCTGCTCCTCCTCCCCCTCTCCGTTTCGCCAGACACCGCAGCCGCAAGATCCGCTTCGCGCCCGACTCCGCGGCCGCCATGAAGCTCTGGCCCGCGAGCTCCAGCCCCCCCAGCTCCTCCCACCTGCCCCACCAGATGCGCGAGAGCCCGGGCTACGCCCCGGTGCCCTCAGACGCTGTCCCCGTGGCCTGTAATGCGGACACCGCCGTGTCCCGTGGTCGCCGGCGACGACCTCGCCGGCCTGACAGGTGGACCCCGCCGTCAGGTGATTAGCTTAAGCTAATCACCAACTAACCTAACCCCTGACGCTGACATGTGGGCCCCAGTGCCCCCTAATCTTTAATTAAACTAAACTAACCCCCCTGTTTAACCCGTGTCACTGACGTGTGGCCCCACACGTCAGGTTTGACCCGGTCAGCCACGGTTGACTCGCTGTCGTCATGCCTCTGTAATGCTGACGCAGTTATCCATTTTCTGGATTTAAATTAATCAGGAAATTCCACAAAATGATTTAAACTTCAAAAAAATCATAGAAACTCAACCGTAGCTCAGATTGAAATAATTTATATATGAAAAATTATCAGAAAATTGCAATCTACCCATATGTACCAGTTTCATGCATGATAAAACAACTTATACTTGCTGTATAGGTGAAAACACATGAATGGCATTTATAAGAGCTTATTTTGGAGTTGCATTTGAACCTTTGGTTCAAATGGACTTCATTCAAATTGAATACCAGTTGCATTAGCTCAAACAGCATCACATCTACATGCCATGTTCATGCATCATATTGTTGCATATGATCGTGTTTTGATTGCCGGCACCGTTCCTTCTCGATAGGTCCTGCTCCGGAGACGTTCCAGAGTACCTGTCTATGAAGCAGTGCCTCCCTTGTTGATTTACCAGGCAAGCAAACCCCCTTGTTCATTCCGATACAATCCTACTCTCTCGCTCCTGCTCTCAGTTATTGCATTAGGACAACAACGATTCATCTGCTACTTTGTGCTGCGGTAGTTGAACCCATTCCTCTGCATGACCTGTCATTGCCACAGTAAATAGTTGAAACCCACTAGCATGTGTAGGAGTTGATTGAGCCATGTTGTGTTCCTACCATGCTATGCCTGCTATTGCTTAGATTTGTGTCAGGTCTGATTCATTGGGAATGAGTTGGAGTGTTACAATATGTTCTGATGCTGAGAGTGAAATGTGTGAACACGATTTGGTAAAGGCAGCGATGAGAGGCCATGTAGGAGTACATGGTGGGTTGTCTCACCGAACCGATCCTTAAGCCTTGAGTTCTATGTATGTCGTCCAATGACTAGCTACTACCACATTGGAATGCTTAAGTGCCCTCTCGACTTATTAACCAACTTGATCTCTGCCCGTGAGTCGCAACTAGTTTACGTGTTTGTAGGTAGTGCTATTTTTCTACCAAGTGACACCCGGCAGGGTGGGCTTGGGACAGACTAGGCACACGTGGCATGGTGTACCGAGTGGCACCCGGATGGTGGGCTCGGGAACCCTGCACACACCGTTTGGGGCCGTGAGCGACACCCCGGCCGGATCTCCTTGCGGATGGAACCCGAATAGGCGATAAACCTGGATTAGAGTCTTGTGTGGTTAGTCAGGTCGTGGCCGACACCCTCGCCGGGCTTCCGCTTGAAAGTTGCCGAGATACATGACGTGTATATGGCGGTAAGTGGAGAGAGCGTGTGTGAAGAAGTACACCCCTGCAGGGTTATCATGATCTATTCGAATAGCCGTGTCCTCGGTTATGGACTTCTTGGATGCTTATGTGGTACATAGACGACTTGAAGTAGATACTCTAAAATGCTCAAGACAAGTGTGAGTGCTATGGATGGCCTTCTCGTATGGAGACGGGGATGAATCCATAGTAGTGTATTGTGTGGTGACTAGTGGACTCGTGTGCCATATCACCTCAAAGAAGTTACGGTAGTCGAGAACAGGATAGCCACAGAGTCAAAGCTGGCTTGCTGCAACTAAACTCCACATTACCTTCTTGATACTAATGCATGTATAATAGGATCTAATGTAAGTCTTGCTGCGTACCTTTGTACTCATGTTGCTTTATTTATGTTTTTGCAGCGGAGACTTCTGTCTCACTAGTAGTTCCGCTTGGACTTCGACGATTAGCTTGTTACCTCAGCTACGATCTTGTACCCTTGGGAGGGTCTTGTAGATAGTCAGGCTTCTCAGCCTTTTTCTTTTGTAGTTGTCTGTACTCAGACATGTAATGCTTCCGCTTGTTGCTTGTATGCTCTGAATGATGGGTCATGTGACCCCTGTTTGTATTTAATGCTATGTGGCTCTTCTGAGCCTTTATCTATATGAGTTTGCGTTATGTTGTGATGCCATGTTGTACAGCACATACTTGCATGTTATGCGTACGTGTAACTTGTATTGCTATGTGTGGGATCCGACAACCTAGTTGTTTATCCTTGGTAGCCTCTCTTATGGGGAAATGTAGTCTCGTGCTTACGAGCGATAGTACTCCGCTTCTGCCCGGTTCACCGGAGTCCTGCTAGCCAAAGACTACTGCTTGGACACTTGACTGGTCGGCATGTGTTTCACTTCGTTCCTATGTCATCTTCGGGAAATGTCACTTGGTAATATTCGAGTCCTGCCTAGCCTGCTACAGCCGGGTTACCGGAGTCCTGTTAGCCCGTGCTACAGCCCGAATTCATACGTTGATGACCGACATGCTCGATGTGATTCATGTATGCCTGTCCCCATAGGTTAGTGCCACTTTGGGTTCACGACTAGTCATGTCGGCCCGGTTCTCTGTCATATGGATGCTAGCGACACTATCATATCGTGAGCCAAAAGGCATAAGCGGTCCGAGGCCACGGTAAGGCGACACCCGTGGGAATACCGTGCGTGAGGCCGCAAAGTGATATGATGTGTTACATGCTAGATCGGTGTGACTCAGGATCGGGGTCCCGACAGCTTTGGTATCAGAGCCTGATTGCCTGTAGGATTTCCAAGCCAACCTGGTGAAGTTGAGTCTAGAAATGCTTTAGTTATGTAGGGAATTGATTATGGAAGGGGCGTAAGGCTCTTTTTACTCCTTATATCTCATGCCCTTCTGATCTGAGTCGTCCTATCTTTCCTACGGGGTTAAGGAACTAGGCTTTCTCTTCTGTCTATCAGGATCACGTGTTACTACTCCGTAGTCTCTTAGGATTGGTTGATCAGAGTCATATCCCAGTTCGAGTACTTCCGGTGTAGTCTGTCTGGTATTAACCCAGAACCTTGAGTGAAGATGTTGAGTTGTTGTACTACCCCATTTTAGCAGGATGTCTCATTTTGAGCATTTTACTGCCGTTATGCTGCCGAAATTGCCCCAGGAGTTCGAGAGTTACTAATTTCTGTGTCCTACATTTTACAGTCTGTAGTTGATGTTGATTCCGTCCTTGGTTTCGTTTCTCAGGATGTCATCAGTTAAGCGAAGTTCTGTTGCTCGTAGCCAGAACCACGGAGATGGTAGCGATGAGGATCCTCCCGACCAGCCTTCATTGGCAGAGTTCATGTTAGAGATGGAGAGGAACAAGCGTGAGTCTAACCGCTTGTTGGCACGTATCGAGGAGAACACCGCACAGCAGTTCAAAGGGTCTGCAACCATTCATGACTTCATTCGCTTGCACCCACCTACCTTTCATCATTCCATCGAGCCACTCGATGCGGATGGTAGCTCCGTAGTATCACACGCAAGCTCCGTTCTGCGAACGTAGCTGAAAGTGACAAGGTCACCTATGGTGCATACCACCTGGAAGGTCATGCTAGTCTTTGGTGGCAGAACTATGAGGCTATGCTTCCAGCTGGCCAGATTCCTACCTGGAGAGCTTTCACTGAGGCTTTTCGTGAGCATCACATTCCTGAAGCCCTAATCGATCGCAAGAGAGAAGAGTTCTGTAGTTTCACCCAGGGTAAGATGGTTGTTGATGCTTACAGCAGAGAGTTTGAGAACCTCGCCCGTTATGCCACAGAAGAGGTTTTCATGGACGCCAAGAAGCAGGCTAGGTTCCGGAAGGGTATCAACCCCAAGTTGCGTCGTGATCTCCACCTGCATCATTGTGATACATTCCAAGCTCTTGTGAACAAGGCCATTAATGCAGAGCCAGCTCAGCCCACTTATGAGGAGTCTCGTAAGCACACCCGTGATTTGGTTTCTTCCTGCGGTTCTAGTTCGCAGAAGCGCCGGATTTGGATTCCGAACTCTGCTCTTCCACCCGGATATTCACTGAGGCCATCCCATGTGGTGCCTCCCCCAGCTCAGTCGTATGCTCCACCCAGGCCTATTGGTAGACCACTGGTCAATGCGGGTCCACGTCCTACTTCAGGGACTTGCTTCACATGCGGAGAGCCAGGACACTATGCACGGATCGCTCTCGTGCCGCTTATGCTCCACCCCAGCCCGAGAAGACTGTTGGCTGTGTTAAGCCATCAAGCAAGACGATCAGTGTCAAGTCAGCTCCCACTGAACGTGGACGTGTGCATCACGTCTCAGCTAAAGACGCTCATGATGATCCAGATGTCGTTCTTGGTACACTCCTTGTCAACTGTCATCCAGCTTCGGCTCTATTCGATACCGGAGCCTCTCACTCCTTCATCTCTGAGGGCTATGCTCGTTTGCACGACATGTCATTTTGTGATATGCCAACTCCGCTTGAAATCCAAACCCCAGGGTCTAGATGGCAAACCACTAGAATCAGCCATGGTAATGAAATCCTTGTTGATAGACTTGTATTCCTTGCATCACTTGTAGCCCTCAAGTCCTCAGATATTGACATCATCTTGGGTATGGAGTGGATGACAGCTCATCATGCCAAGATTGATTGTTATACTAGGTCTGTTCAGCTTACACACCCATCTGGCAAGATAGTCACTGTCTCCACTAGAGTTGCAAAGCGTCAACTCTATTCTCTTAATGCCAGCCCTCTTCCAGACCTTGAAGATATCCCGATAGTCCGTGATTTTCTGGATGTCTTTCAAGAGGAACTGCCAGGTATTCCACTTGACAGAGATGTAGAGTTCGTCATAGAGCTTATTCCAAGAACAGCTCCAATCTCTAGGAGACCTTATAAGATGGCACCCTTAGAACTAGCCGAGCTTAAGAAACAACTTGATGAGTCCTTGCAAAAGGGTTTCATCCGTCCTAGTTCTTCTCCTTGGGCTTGCCCCGTCCTCTTTGTCAAGAAGAAGGATGGTACGGATCGGATGGTTGTAGATTATCGTCCCGTTAATTTGGTCACGATGAAGAACAAGTATCCGCTCCCCAGGATCAACGACCTGTATGATCAGCTCGCTGGATCCTCAGTCTTTTCCAAGATGGATTTAAGGTTAGGCTACCACCAAATCAAGATCAGAAACGGGGACATCCCCAAGACAGCCTTTGTCACTCGTTAGGGCCAGTACAAGTACACCGTCATGTCTTTTGGTCTAACCAACGCCCCAGCCACATTCTCCCGCCTGATGAACTCGATCTTCATGGAGTACTTAGACAAATTCGTCGTGGTTTACCTCGATGATATTCTTATTTACTCGAAGAGCGAGGAAGAGCATGCCGAACATCTTAGACTTGTGCTAGAAAAACTCAGAGAGCACCGCCTTTATGCCAAGTTCTCCAAGTGTGAATTTTGGTTGCCGAAGTGACCTACCTAGGCCACGTAATTTCGGTAAGGGCATTCTGTCAATCCGAGAGAGTTCAGGCCGTTCTCGATTGGACTCCACGAAACCGTTAAACAAGTTAGGAGTTTCCTTGGTCTAGCCAGCTATTGTCGCCGCTTTGTTGAAAACTTCTCCAAAGTAGCTAAACCCCTCACGGAACTTCTCAAGAAAGATAAAAAGTTTGAGTGGTCCCCACAGTGTGAGTATAGTTTTGAGAACTGAAAAGACGCGACTTCTGCTCCCATACTTGTGCCACGGATTTCACCAAAGATTTTGTTATCTCTCGGCGCCTCACGACAGGGGACTAGGTTGCATTCTTATGCAGGGTCGTCATGTGATTGCCTATGCATCTCGTCAGTTGCATCCACATGAGGAGAATTATCCCACATGATCTAGAGCTTGCAGCCGTAGTCTATGCACTCAAGACTGGCGACACTACCTTCTTGGTAAGCGTTGCGAGATCTACACCGATCACCGAGTCTCAAGTATATCTTCACCCAACCAGATTTGAACCTTAGACAAAGACGTTGGTTGGAGTTAATCACAGATTATGATCTAGGGATTACCTACACCCCAGGCAAAGCTAATGTCATGGCTGATGCGCTAAGTCGTAAATCCTATTGCAACAATCTCATGTTGCAGCAGGGTCAACCACTTCTCCATGAGGAATTCTGTAAGCTTAACCTTCACATTGCTCCTCACGGATTCCTTTCTACCTTGGTGGCGAAACCTACTCTTGTGGATCATATCATAGAAGCCCAGAAGCATGATACGGGGATTACCCGGATCAAGAGAAACATTGCCAAGGGTATTGCTGGTAGTTTCTCTATAGATGATCGAGGTGTCGTTTTCTTTGGGAATCGCTTGGTGGTCCCCAAGAAGCAGCATCTTCGATAGTTGATTCTTAAGGAGGCGCATGAATCTCCTCTCACGATTCATCCCGGTAGTACTAAGATGTATCAGGACCTACGCTAGAGGTTCTGGTGGACTAGGATGAAGAGAGAAATCGCTCAGTTTATTGCCAACTGCGACGTTTGTCGTCGCGTTAAGGCAGAGCATCAAAGGCCTGCTGGCACCCTTCAGCCTTTAGCCATTCCTGAGTGGAAATGGGATAAAGTTGGTATGGACTTCATCACCGGCTTTCCCAGGACCAAGAAAGGGAATAACGCTATCTTCGTAGTCGTTGATCGTCTTTCCAAAGTGGCTCACTTCCTTCCTGTTCGAGAGAGTATCACCGCTAGTCAGCTCGCTGACTTATATATCTCTCGAATAGTTACACTCCATGGTGTTCCACTAGAGATCAATTCAGACCGTGGTAGTCTTTTCACTTCTCATTTCTGGGAGAGTTTCCAAACTGCCATGGGCACCCATCTTTCCTTTAGTACCACTTTCCACCCTCAGTCAAGTGGTCAGGTGGAAAGGGTCAACCAAATTCTCGAAGACATGCTCAGAGCTTGCGTTATCTCATTCGGAATGGATTGGGAGAAATGCCTTCCTTTCGCCGAGTTTGCTTATTACAATAGCTACCAATCCAGTCTCAAGAAAGCTCCTTTTGAGATTCTCTATGGACGAAGATGTCGAACACCTTTGAACTGGTCAGAAACCGGTGAAAGACAATTCTTTGGACCGGATATGATCCAGGAGGCAAAAGAGCAAGTTCGCATCATTCATGAGAATTTGAAAACAGCCCAATCGTCAAAAGAGCCAGTATGACCGTCGTCATAAGGAAGTGGCTTATGAAATTGGCGACAAGGCTTACCTTCGGGTTACTCCTCTAAAGGGTACCCATCGTTTCGGTATCAAGGGCAAGTTGGCTCCTCGTTACATTGGTCCTTTTCGCATTCTCGCTAAACAAGGAGAGGTTGCCTACCAGTTGGAACTACCCCCACATCTTTCTCGAGTTCATGATGTCTTCCACGTCTCTCAACTCAGGCGTTGCTTCTCGGATCCCATCCGCGGAGTGGACCACGAAACGCTTGATCTCCAAGATAACCTCACATACCGAGAGTACCCGGTTCGCATTCTTGATCAAGCAGAGCGTGTTACCCGACGTCAGAACATCAAGTTTCTCAAGGTTCAGTGGTCTCATCATCCCGAGAGAGAAGCTACTTGGGAGCGAGAAGATCGTCTTCATTCGAGTACCCGCTTTCTTTCCGTCGACCCACGAATCTCGGGACGAGATTCTTTCAAGTGGGGGCGAGTTGTCACATCCCTAGTTCTGGTATAACCTAGACTAGCTAGTCATTTGTGCATCATGTTTAAATTTCATTTAAATTGAAATGAGGATTTGTGAAACCCTCAGAATCATTTTTGGAAAATGTCCTAAATAAAAAGTGCTCCAAAAGGGTCCAAGAAAATGCTCATGTTGCTCTCTGAAAATATTGGACAGAGATAAAAATCAAACCAATATTTTTAATGAGCTCATAAGTATTTATTTTGGGAATTTGGATTAATCCAGTAATTATTTTGCTTTGGATATATATATATGTTATATATATAATATATGTCCAATAATTATGCCATTTATTAAGGAGTTCGGAATAATACCACTAGTTCCTACAAAATTGGCATAAGGTAATAAAATGATTTAGTATTTTAATTAAATCAAAACAAATGTCGAAAAATAGAAACAGAAATTAAACAAAGGAAAAACCTACACGGACCTACTGCGGCCCAGCTCTGTCTTGGCCCAAGATCGCTGCTGCTCAAGAGGCAGGCCCAGCCCACCACCGCCGTCGTCCTCCTGGCGCCGATCGGCCAGGCGTGTGGCCGACAGCAGACCGCCCACAAGATGGGCGCCACGCCACCAGCCTGCCTGGCGTCCTCCTCTTCGCCCTGGATGCCCCGGACATCGCCACGCGCCGCCCCGGTCCTCCCCCACTCTCTCTCGCTCTCCCTCCTCCCCTGGACCTCTCCCTCTCCCCGCGCCCGAAGCGCTGCCGTAATCATCACACTAGGGATACAAAAGCATTGCTAAATTGCTAGGTGACCTCCTAAGCACCTAGGGTCGTAATAATAGTTCCAACATATGTGTCGAGGCAACAGAGTACCTCAACCGACTGGTTAGTGTGCTTATTCTGACCAAAAGGACATCGGAGACGGAAGGAAAGGATTTGCAATGCATCAGACTACTTAGAGACCTGGGATGACTCGGACAGCATAACGGCTGTAAATGCTCAAAATGATTTGAGACATCCTGCAAAAATGGTGGCATAACCACTCAACAACATCATAACAAGATTACGAGATCAACAGTTATCATTCGAAATAGTAGGAACCGGCTGGGATTAAAACCAACAATCTTATAAGTCTATGGATTAGTAACACGTCATCCTAATAGATAGATGAGAAGCCTAGTTCTTAAACCCCGTAGAAGAGAAGAGGATGACTCAGATCAGAAGGCCATGAGGTATAAGGAGTAAAAAGAGCCTTACGTTCCCTTCCACAATCAATTCCCTTATATAACTAAAGCATTTCTAGACACAACTTCGACCAGTTTGGCTTGGTAATCCTACAGGCAGTCAGGCTCTGATACCAACGCTGTCAGGACCCCGATCCTAAGTCACACCGATCTAGCATATAACACATCATATCACTTTGCGGCCTCACGCACGGTATTCCCACGGGTGTCGCCTTACCATGGCCCGGGACCGTTTGCGTCTTTTGGCTCATGTATATGATAGTGTCGCTAGCATCCATATGACAAAGAACCCGGGCCGACATGGCTAGTCGTGAACCCAAAGCGGCACTAACCCATGGGGACAGGCATACATGAATCACATCGAGCATGTCGGTCATCAACGATATATTCGGGCTGTAGCATGGGCTAACAGACTCCGGTATCCCGGCTGTAGCAGCTAGGCAGGACTCGAATAACACGCGTGACATTTCCCGAAGGGACGGACATAGGAACGAAGTGAAACACATGCCGCCGATCAAGTGTCCAAGCAGTAGTCTTTGGGCTAGCAGGACTCGGTGAACCGGCTGTAGCGGACTACTATCGCTCGGAGGCACGAGACTACATTTCCCCATATGAGAGGCTGCCAAGGATAAACAACTAGTTTGTCGGATCCCACACATACCAAGCATTTCAAACATACACACAATATGCTCAATATGTGTAGATACAACATGGCATCACAACATAACTCTACGACTCAAAATATTATTCATTAGGCTCCGAGGAGCGAGATATTACAAACATGGGTCTCATGACCCAACACTCAGAGCATACAAGTCAAAGCACAAGCGGAAGCTAAACATGTCAGGTGCAGATAACTATAAATGGAAAAGGTGGGAAGCGACTATCTACCGAGATCCGCCGAGGGCACAAGATCGTAGCTGAGGTAACAAGCTAAACGTCAAGTCCAAGCGAACTACTAGCGAGACCGACGTCTCTCGCAAAACATAAAATAAGCAAACGTGAGTACAATTGTACTCAGCAAGACTTACATCGTAACTAACTACATATGCATCATTATCAAGGGGGTGGTGGAGTTTGACCGCAGCAAGCCAGCTTTGACTCGGTGGCTATCCTGAACTACAACGCAAGTAACTCTTTTGAGGTGGCGCACACGAGTCCACATATTCACCATATCAATACACCACTATGGACCCGCTCCGCCTCCCTACGAGAACGCCATCCATAGCACTCACGCTTATCTTGCGCATTTTAGAGTATCCACTTTCACTTGTCTATGAACCGATATAGGCAACCCAGAAGTCCTTCTCCGTGGACACGGCTATTCAATAGATCATATTAAAACCCTGCAGGGTGTACTTCTTCACACGCTCTCACCACTTACCGCCGTTTACGACATGTACTCGGCAACCTTCAAGCGGAAGCCCAACGTGGGTGTCGGCCACGGCCTACCTAAACACTCAAGTCCCTAGTCCAGGTTTATCGCCTATTCGGGTTCCATCCGCAGGAGTCCGCCGAGGTTTCCCATACAGCCCCGAACGATGTGTGCAGGGTTCCCGAGATACCAAACGGCACTCGGTACATCGGGCCACAGTGCCTACCGCAACACAACCCACCCCTAAGGTCAGCGTTGCGTGCGGCCCCCAGCATGCTACAAACACCAGAAACTACTTGCAACTCCCGGACTGAGGACAAGGGTGGTCAAGAAGCCGAGAGGGTCCATTGGTTTCGGGCCCAATGCGTGGTAGTAACTGTTTCATGGATCACAAAACACGAACTCAGTTCTCGAGGACGGCTGCAATGAGACAACCCACCATGTACTCCTACATGGCCTCTCACCGCTATTTTACCAAATCGTGTTCACCACACTTAGCTCACACTCAATAGGACATGTTCATAACAATTCCAATTCATTCCCGATGAATCAGACCCGACTCAACTCTAAGCAGTAGCAGGCATGACAAACAAGCATAAATGAGTAGGCACAACATGGCTCAAACAACTCCTACTCATGCTAGTGGGTTTCATCTAATTACTGTGGAATGACAGGTCATGCAAAGGATCAAGGGGTTCAGTGTAACGCCCTCGATGCGGCTATATCTCCCACGTGTCGAAGCACGACTTAGAGGCATAACCGCATTGAAAGCAATGTCGCAAATGAGGTAATCTTCACACAACCCATGTAATACATAAGGGAAAAGAGATACATAGTTGGCTTACAATCGCCACTTCACACAATACATGAGTAAAACATTACATCATACAGATACAATCAAGGTCCGACTACGGAACCAAAATAAAAGAAGACTACCCCAAATGCTACAGATCCCCGATCGTCCCAACTGGCTCCACTCTTGATCAACTCAAACGAAACAACACAATGAACAAGATCTTCATCGAGCTCCTCCTTGAGCTCGGGTGCATCACCTGCACGAATTCATCGGCACCTGCAAACTGGTTTTGGAAGTATCTGTGAGTCACGGGGACTCAGCAATCTCACACCCGCGAGATCAAGACTATTTAAGCTTATAGGAAGGACAAGGTAGTAAAGTGGAGCTGCAGCAAGCGACTAGCATATATGGTGGCTACATACGCAAATGAGAGCGAGAAGAGAAGGCAAAAGCACGGTCGAACAACTATGATCAAGAAGTGATCCTAGAACAACCTACGCCAAACATAACTCCAACACGTGTTCACTTCCCGGACTACCGAGAAGAGACCATCACGGTTACACACGCCGTTGGTGTATTTTAATTAAGATCAACTTCGGGTTTTCTACAACCGACATTAACAAATTCCCATCTGCCACATAACCGCTGGCACGGCTTTGAAAGTTCAAACCCTGCAGGGTGTCCCAACTTAGCCCATGATAAGCTCTCGCGATCAACGGCGAATAGACCTTCTCCCGGAAGCCCGATCAGTCTCGGAATCCGGCTACAAGACATTTCACAGCAATAAAACAAGTCCAGAAGACCTCCGGCGTGCCGACACCTCGATAGTAGCAGCACAGATCTCGCCTCGAGCCACGACCGGATAAGCTAAGCGTCAGAACCGACGTAACCCAAGTTGCCAAGGGATGGTCCCGACGGTGCTTTAGTTTGGACCAACGCTAGACAAGCCTTGGCCCGGGGTAATAAAGATGACCCTTGAGAGCGCGACTCCCAAGGGAAAAAGGCTAGGAGAGGCAAATGTAAAACCAATGTTGGGCCTTCTTTGGAAAAGTCTTATTCAAAGCGAACTGTCAAGGGGTCCCATAAATCACCCGACCGCGTTAGGGACGCAAAAATCCGGGAACATAACACCGATATGACGGAAACTAGGGCGGCAAGAGTGGAACAAAACACCAGGCATAAGGCCGAGCCTTCCACCCTTTACCAAGTATATAGATGCATTAATTAAATAAGATATATTGTGATATCCCAACAAGTAAACATGTTCCAACAAGGAACAACATCTCCATGTTCCAACAAGGAACAAACTTCATCTTCACCTGCAACTAACAACGCTATAAGAGGGGCTGAGCAAAGCGGTAACATAGCCAAACAACGGTTTGCTAGGAAGGGTGCAAAAGGTTAGAGGTTCATGGCAATTTGGGATGGCTTGATATAGCAAGTGATAGGCATCGTAGCATAGGCATAGCAAAAGAGCGAGCATCTAGCGAGCAAAGATAGAAGTGATTTCGAGGGTATGGTCATCTTGCCTGAAATCCCGCAAGGAAGAAGATCGAGTCCATGAAGAAGAACGAACGTAAGTAGTCGAACGAATCCTCACAATCGCAACATTACCGGAACCGAGAAGCAACACCGGAAAGAAACAAACAGCATGATAAATGCACAAGCATAAACATGGCATGATGCACAACCAAGTATGATGCATGTCCGGTTTAAATATGCATGGCATGGCAATATGCACAAACAATCCTACCAAGTTAAGTGGAGCTCAATATGCAACGAGTTGCATATTGACGGAACACCAAACACTTATTTAGTTCTCTCTCGGTTAGGTACTAAACAATATTAAATGTTGTTAAACATGGCAAGAGGTGGAGCATAATGAAACTACCTATCTAGGCAAGTTTAAGTGAGGCCGGAAATAAGAAACAACAATTCCGGAAAATCCTCATGAGCAATATTTTAGATTCGGTACTGTTCTGCCCTAAACACAATTTTAGAGTTGTTAAACAGCAACATGAAGTGGACCATGTTAACCTAGGCATTTTTCCACCCCATTTACATATAAAGAACATTTAATTCCGAGTTACGGTTATTTAGTTATGAAATAAAGCATTTTAACATGGCATAATAGCAAATTAATGCAAACATCAATTTAAACATTTTAACATGGGATGAAAGTGGCAAAATATTAATCTACACAATTTTCTGAGCATATTACATATATAAAACATTTTAATCCGATGCACCATTTGTGAGTTATTAAATGCATGAAGAACAAGGGGTTTTCTGTAAATCTGTAATTCCCTGGATAAATAACAAATTCGCAGAACGGAAAAAAAATATGCACAGGCCGAATCTAGGGTCTGGCCCAACAGAGCAGTGGGCGGGCTGCTCACCGAGCCTCATGGGCGGTCGGTGGAGAGGCTGGCAGGCCGGAAGGGGCGCCTGGAGAGGCAGGCCGGCCGGGAGGTCTTGGTGGGCCTTTGAGCTGGAAGGGGCGCTGGACCTTGAGGCGCTGGAGGAGAGGAGGCGAGGCAGGCCGTTGCTGGGCGGCGGGCGGGGCCCACGTGGGTTGGCGAACGGAGGCGGCCGGGGACACAGCCCGGCGAAGGCTGGCGACGGGAAGGCGCCGGAGAGGGTCCGGAGGGCGGATCCGGCGAGGAGATGCCCGGATCCGCCGGAGCAGGTGGTGGGGGCGCCGTGGGGCGCGGGCGAGGTGGATCCGGGCGGAATGGTGGCGTGGAGCTCCGCGACCATCCAACCGGGCGGGCGAGGCCGACGACGGCCATCCATGGCGGCGGTGAACCCTGCAGGAGAGAGGATTAGAGAGAGAAAGAGAGAAGGAAAAGAGAGAGAGGCGAGGCCGACGACCAAGCGGGGCGCTCAAAGCGAGGCGGCGAGGGTCGGGCACGGCGGCGGATCCGCCGGCGGGAGCTGTGGTCGGGACGGGCGACTCCTCCTCGGCGGGATCCAGGGCGGGGCGCGGGCTCCTCCGGGCCCAGATCGGCCCGGGCGGGCTGCGGATGGGCCTCTGAGGGCAGCGGGAAGTGGGGGCGGGGAAGGACGCGTGGAGGGCGCTGGTTGGCTGGAGGCGGCGGCTGGGTGGCGGCTGGCCAACCAGGGCGCGCCAAGTGGCAGGGATGAGGTGGAGGCGCGCCGGATAACGAGGAGGGGGGCGGCGCAGGTGGTGGAGGCTGGTTGGGGCGCGTGGAATTTGAGGGGAGGGTAGGTAGCTGCCCAAAATGGAAGGGAGGGGGTTTAAATAGGAAAGGGCTAGGGTTTAGTCTCTAGGGGGTTTGAGGCCGTTTGAGACCTCCGATCACGATCCGACGATCGATGTGGAGGGAAAACTAGGAGAGGGGTTGGTGGGCTGTGTAGAATGCCTCGGGCTGAGAAGAGAGAGGAACAGAGCGACCCGGCATCTGTTTCCGGAGACCGAAAACGTCCGACGAATATACCGGCTATAACGCGGTAGTAGGTTTAACGGTTGGGCTATCAAATGGACTCCGAATGCGACGAAACTTGGCAGGCGGCCTGTCTACACTATAATAAGACCGCATGACAAGTTGCAACCCATTCCGAGAACATTTTTAAGCCACTAATAAAATAATATTTCGGAGGTGCCGCGGGCGCGTGCAAGTGTATCCGGACTCGGAACGGACAACGGAGAGAACTGACGGAACACGAACGGATGCAAGTTTTGAAAAACATGCGGATGAAATGCAGATGATGACATGAGATGAAATGCATAACAAGAACAAAATGCAGAACAACAGACAAAACCCAACCACGAAGGAAATAATAAATCACATCTCCGGAAAGGGCAAGAGTCGGAGTTACGAATATGGAAAGCTGTATCCGGGGTGTTACAACACTCCACCACTACGAGAGGATCTCGTCCCGAGATCTAGGATGGCGCCGGAGGGAAAAGGAAGAGGAAGATAAGAGGTAAACTAAGTTGCTTCTTTGACAAACGAGTGAAACCAAAGAACCTTGAGAGGTTGAGCAAAATGAAAGAAAGAACACAACGAAGATGACCAAGGTTGAAAACAATCCGTTAGAAAAGAGGAAGGAGGAACATTACGATAACTTGAAGGTTGAAAAGGCATGAATCAAGAGTTTAATGGACAAGATAGAATTCGAAACCACTCCGTTTAAAACAAGATGAGAGAGGAAGAATTCGGGCAGCACTCCGATTGAACATGGAAGGAATATAACATGAACTTGAGAAGATGGGATGATACTTGATGAAATCAACAACATACTGCCTCCGGACTATTGAAAGAATGGCGAAGGGTAAGAAAGATTTCAGACAGCTCTCTCCTACGAGGAAGCAGCAAAACTTGATAAGATGAGAGAACTCGAATGAAAACATGACACTCCGGTTAAATGGATAATGCAAGAAAAAGAACATGATCTTGAGAAAACGAGACGATGGGTCGAAGAGAGCAACATCACAATGCCTCCGGAAGAAAAATTGAAGATAGGTCGTTGGAATAAAGGAATGGAGAAGAAAATGACAACTTCTACCACAAATGAGTTTGGAAAGCACCCTTACAAAGAAGAATTGAACGGAGTTGTTGGAAAACCAACAACGAAAGGATAAGCTTGTAGTGGGCTTATGGAAACATCTCCACATTATGAGGTGAGCTTCTGCCACCAACGGAAACAAATGATTGGATTGATATCAACAAGGAGACGAGAAACTTCTTTCACCGAGAGGACAAATGAAGAACTTGGGTCATTAATAAGCACCATAAATAGCAACAATCCTTAGGGAAAGCTTTAGGTGAAATATAGCCCAAGATAAGTCCAATGAAGAGATTGATGGATTTAAAATACCTCATTCTTGACAACATGTGAATCATGAAACACGAAGGGAAATTGCCAAGAGTGACATAACACCATCTCAAGAGATAAGGTAGAAAGAATTGCACTTCGGAATGCAAGAAGAAGAATGCTTGGACTCCTCAAAACAAAACATGTGTTGAGCACCATGTTCAATTTTGAGTATAGCTTGACGGATCTTAACTCCGCGAGAAATCTTGATGAACAATTGAAGAAAGAAAAGAATCCTTGAGGAAGCACCATGTAGAGCCTCCATGATGAACTCCGGTAACCAAAAGGGTGATAAAAGAAAGATAAGTTGACAACACAAGGTGAAGCCTTGCAGTGACAAGATGAAGCTTTGAAATGATATAACCGAGAAAAGTTGGAACTCCGGAAAGAAAAAGATGGACATCTTAGAACCGATAATGATATCATGAACAATCTCCGGAAGAAAAGAATTAAACAACTCGAGGAAATAAGAATAAGATTTATTGTATGCTTATCCTTCAACAAAATAAATTGAAGACAAGCAATGGATTTGGCATACTACTTATTCCCGTAGAAAATATTAAGATAGATATGGCGCAAACTTGGGAAGGTCTTGATGGAACTACCGGTAGGATTGGAAA
The DNA here is from genome assembly GCA_021605205.1 of Aegilops longissima. Lineage (NCBI taxonomy): Eukaryota > Viridiplantae > Streptophyta > Magnoliopsida > Poales > Poaceae > Aegilops > Aegilops longissima. The sequence continues at coordinate 336,684,355 of CM038677.1, forward strand.
GAACGAATGAATCTATATGATAACGAAGGAAGTGAAATCTTGAACAAACCACCATAAGAATTAAAAATGAACGTAGCAAAGGCACAATTCACCGGGAAGAATTTGAAAATGAACCAAGATACTTGAGAAAATTTAGATACAAAAGAATGAAGAGATCATGAACTGCTTAGAGGATATTTGAATGATGCACCGGTATGATTTGGAGAACGAGAGCTGAAAACTGGAATGAATAATACTGAGATGATGGGCTCAGAAGAATCAAACTGAAAAGACTCCTGAATTGCTCCGGGTGGGTTAAAAGAATTCTCACAATGAAAAACAATTATGAGAATGGCACGAAGCTAGAACCATGAATCTTGAAGAGAAAGAAGCGAGATTTAAGAGAAACTCTTCTTCGGTCTTCAAAATTCGAGAATGACGACGAGAACATCACCATGAATTATTGAAGCACTCCGGAATGAAAATTTGGAAGGTTGAACCAACAATGAAAGAATTTGAAAGATCTTGGAGAAGACATTTGACTGATGATAATTCATTCTTACGTCAAACTTGCAAAGAATTTGAGAATAACTCCAGAAAATAAAAGAGTCAGGTAAGATCCTGGGAAAAGACCTGTGGGTTAGGGCCCACTCAAAAGAACCACCGTTGAACAATTGTTTGAAATAGATATTGCACCGGTATAGTTAAATGGCTTGAATGAGATAGCATCCTCAAAAGAACTTGAGTGAATTGAGAATGGAAACTAGAATCTTCTGAGATATCTTCAACACTCCGGAACAATTGAATAGCGAGAAGTGGATGATTAAGAGATGCACCGACATGAGAAAGCATTTGAAATGATGAAAAGAATACGATCAACACTGAAAACTTGACTTGAGTCCGCCGGAGAAGAAAATTAGAATGGAACAATGATAAGGTTAAAGCTTCCTTAGCATCTTCATGAGAATCACCGGATAAACATTAAAGGAAAAGAATGAAGAAACTTCACTCAATAAAATGGATACTTGATTAAGAAATCTGAGTCCTTGAAGAAAAAGGGTGGGAGGGCGGGAAATCAAAACAACTTGGGTCGGATGAAACGAACACCGTTGAGAAAAAACTTAGAACTGATCTTGCGAATGTTGGAATGATCGGATTCACTTGAAGAGAAGCACGCCGGTTGGGAAAAGAATTAACATGACGACCTCGATGATCAAGAAGGATTAGTATTCACATAGAAACATGAGAACACCATTTAGGAAAGGTATGGAATCAACACTTGGCATTGAAGCAACTCGAATACCACAAAACAAAACAAAAACAAAGGATTGGCTTCAAGAATGAGCCGGAACAAACACATGATAGAGATTTCGCCCAAAGTGTTCGTGGTGGGGCCCACACGGACACGACGTATAGCGGACGTCACGAATGACAAACAAGACGCCCCGAATCAGCATAGCCAAGGATTCTTTAAGACGTCTCACGACCATCAGAATCGACCGTGAATGGGCGGACCACTAAACTTTGAACCCCAATCTCAAATCATACATCCATCGGAAAGATATCCCGTAAGCTACTAGAATTCCCACCTATAAACTCCCGAAACTTTCTGGTTATGCAATCTGGTGTTGGGGATACAGGGACACAAAATATATCACCCAAACTAACAATACCTAGATCCAATTGTATCCATCCGTCAACACATAACCAAGAAAACTCCGAAATCGTGTACCTCGACCTTCAAAAACATCCGTTATACAAGTCATGGCAATACTCCACTTTTCGCCACAAGATCGGGCTATCGGGGTTATCTCACCAACAACTGCACAAAAGAGATTTCGATGTCGGCAAAACTCGGTATTCGAATCGCAACGATAAAATTGTGACGACAACACCTCGGAGCTCAACTCCCGGGACACCGCCACAACCCCTAAATGTCGAGGCACCAAGAACAATGTTCTCGTCACAAAACCATCGGAACGATTCCAAGATACCCACGTGATCCTAAAAAATTTAGTGAAATTTGAGGAGAGGAAAGACAAAACATCTACGTCGGGATACCTCACCAGAGCGATTTAAGGGACTGGGGAGTAAAAAGAATCCTACTCTCCGATATATATAATCCTAAGACTCAAAACATTTTCCATTCTAGACTCAACAACGCCAGCAAACAATCAAGTAGGGGGCTCCTAAGTCGGGGAAGGCTCTGATACCAACTTGTAACGCCCTCGATGCGGCTATATCTCCCACGTGTCGAAGCACGACTTAGAGGCATAACCGCATTGAAAGCAATGTCGCAAATGAGGTAATCTTCACACAACCCATGTAATACATAAGGGAAAAGAGATACATAGTTGGCTTACAATCGCCACTTCACACAATACATGAGTAAAACATTACATCATACAGATACAATCAAGGTCCGACTACGGAACCAAAATAAAAGAAGACTACCCCAAATGCTACACAGATCCCCGATCGTCCCAACTGGGCTCCACTACTGATCAACTGAAACTAAACAACACAATGAACAAGATCTTCATCGAGCTCCTCCTTGAGCTCGGGTGCATCACCTGCACGAATTCATCGGCACCTGCAAACTGGTTTTGGAAGTATCTGTGAGTCACGGGGACTCAGCAATCTCACACCCGCGAGATCAAGACTATTTAAGCTTATAGGAAGGACAAGGTAGTAAAGTGGAGCTGCAGCAAGCGACTAGCATATATGGTGGCTACATACGCAAATGAGAGCGAGAAGAGAAGGCAAAAGCACGGTCGAACAACTATGATCAAGAAGTGATCCTAGAACAACCTACGTCAAACATAACTCCAACACCGTGTTCACTTCCCGGACTCCGCCGAGAAGAGACCATCACGGTTACACACGCGGTTGGTGTATTTTAATTAAGATCAACTTCGGTTTTCTACAACGGACATTAACAAATTCCCATCTGCCACATAACCGCGGGCACGGCTTTGAAAGTTCAAACCCTGCAGGGTGTCCCAACTTAGCCCATGATAAGCTCTCGCGATCAACGAAGAATAGACCTTCTCCCGGGAAGCCCGATCAGTCTCGGAATCCGGCTACAAGACATTTCACAGCAATAAAACAAGTCCAAGAAGACCTCCGGCGTGCCGACACCTCGATAGTAGCCGCACAGATCTCGCCTCGTGCCACGACCGGATAAGCTAAGCGTCTGAGGAACCGACGTAACCCAAGTTGCCAAGGGATGGTCCAAGACGGTGTTTAGTTTGGACCAACGCTAGACAAGCACGGCCCGGGGTAAATAAAGATGACCCTTGAGAGCGCGACTCCCAAGGGAAAAAGGCTAGGAGAGGCAAATGTAAAACCAATGTTGGGCCTTCTGGAAAAGTCTTATTCAAAGCGAACTGTCAAGGGGTCCCATAAATCACCCGACCGCGTTAGGGACGCAAAAATCCGGGAACATAACACCGATATGACGGAAACTAGGCGGCAAGAGTGGAACAAAACACGGGCATAAGGCCGAGCCTTCCACCCTTTACCAAGTATATAGATGCATTAATTAAATAAGATATATTGTGATATCCCAACAAGTAAACATGTTCCAACAAGGAACAACATCTCCATGTTCCAACAAGGAACAAACTTCATCTTCACCGCAACTAACAACGCTATAAGAGGGCTGAGCAAAGCGGTAACATAGCCAAACAACGGTTTGCTAGGAAGGGTGCAAAAGGTTAGAGGTTCATGGCAATTTGGGATGGCTTGATATAGCAAGTGATAGGCATCGTAGCATAGGCATAGCAAAAGAGCGAGCATCTAGCGAGCAAAGATAGAAGTGATTTCGAGGGTATGGTCATCTTGCCTGAAATCCCGCAAGGAAGAAGATCGAGTCCATGAAGAAGAACGAACGTAAGTAGTCGAACGAATCCTCACAATCGCAACATTACCGGAACCGAGAAGCAACACCGGAAAGAAACAAACAGCATGATAAATGCACAAGCATAAACATGGCATGATGCACAACCAAGTATGATGCATGTCCGGTTTAAATATGCATGGCATGGCAATATGCACAAACAATCCTACCAAGTTAAGTGGAGCTCAATATGCAACGAGTTGCATATTGACGGAACACCACAACACTTATTTAGTTCTCTCTCGGTTAGGTACTCAACAATATTAAATGTTGTTAAACATGGCAAGAGGTGGAGCATAATGAAACTACCTATCTAGGCAAGTTTAAGTGAGGCCGGAAATAAGAAACAACAATTCCGGAAAATCCTCATGAGCAATATTTTAGATTCGGTACTGTTCTGCCCTAAACACAATTTTAGAGTTGTTAAACAGCAACATAAAGTGGACCATGTTAATCTAGGCATTTTTCCACCCCATTTACATATAAAGAACATTTAATTCCGAGTTACGGTTATTTAGTTATGAAATAAAGCATTTTAACATGGCATAATAGCAAATTAATGCAAACATCAATTTAAACATTTTAACATGGGATGAAAGTGGCAAAATATTAATCTACACAATTTTCTGAGCATATTACATATATAAAACATTTTAATCCGATGCACCATTTGTGAGTTATTAAATGCATGAAGAACAAGGGGTTTTCTGTAAATCTGTAATTCCCTGGATAAATAACAAATTCGCAGAACGGAAAAAAAAATATGCACGGGCCGAATCTAGGGTCTGGCCCAACAGAGCACAGGGGCGGGGCTGCTCACCAGGCCTCATGGGCCGGTCGGTGGAGAGGCTGGCAGGCCGGAAGGGGCGCTGGAGGGCAGGCCGTGGGAGGTCTTGGGCTGGGCCTTTGAGCTCGAAGGGGCGCTGGACCTTGGAGGCGCTGGAGGAGAGGAGGCGAGGCAGGCCGTTGCCTGGGCCGGCCGGGCGGGGCCCACGCGGGGTTGGCGAACGGAGGCGGCTGGGGACACAGCTCCGGCGAAGGCGCGGCGACGGGAAGGCGCCGGAGAGGGTCCGGAGGGCGGATCCGGCAAGGAGATGCCCGGATCCGCCGGAGCAGGTGGTGGGGGCGCCGTGGGGGCGCGCGGGTGGATCCGGCCGGAATGGTGGCGTGGAGCTCGGCGACCATCCAACCGGCGGGCGAGGCCGACGACGGCCATCCATGGCGGCGGTGAACCTGCAGGAGAGAGGATTAGAGAGAGGAGAAAGAGAGAAGGAAAAGAGAGAGAGGCGAGGCCGACGACTGGCGGGCGCCTCCCAGCGAGGCGGCGAGGGTCGGGCACGGCGGCGGATCCGCCGGCGGGAGCTGTGGTCGGAAGGCGACTCCTCCTCGGCGGGATCAGGCGGCGGGGCGCGCGGGCTCCTCCGGGCCCAGATCGGCCCGGGGCGGGCTGCGGATGGGCCTACAGGGCCGCGGGGAAGTGGGGCGCGGGGAAGGACGCGTGGAGGGCGCTGGTTGGCTGGAGGCGGCGGCTGGGTGGCGGCTGGCCAACCAGGGCGCGCCAAGTGGCAGGGATGAGGTGGAGGCGCGCCGGATAACGAGGAGGGGGGCGGCGCAGGTGGTGGAGGCTGGTTGGGGCGCGCGGAATTTGAGGGGGAGGGGTAGGTAGCTGCCCAAAATGGAAGGGGAGGGGGGTTTAAATAGGAAAGGGGCTAGGGTTTAGTCTCTAGGGGGTTTGAGGCCGTTTCGGAGCCTCCGATCACGATCCGACGATCAGTAACGGAGGGGAAAACTAGGAGAGGGGTTGGTGGGCTGTGTAGAATGCCTCGGGCTGAGAAGAGAGAGGAACAGAGCGACCCGGCATCTGTTTCCGGAGACCGAAAACGTCAAGATTTAATATACCGCTATAACGCGGTAGTAGGTTTAACGGTTGGGCTATCAAATGGACTCGAATGCGATTTAAACTTGGCAAAGCGGCCTGTCTACACTATAATAAGACCGCATGACAAGTTGCAACCCATTCCGAGAACATTTTAAGCCACTAATAAAATAATATTTGGAGGTGCAGCGTAGCGTGCAAGTGTATCCGGACTCGGAACGGACAACGAGAGAAGCGACGAACATTTAACGGATGCAAGTTTTGAAAAACATGCGGATGAAATGCAGATGATGACATGAGATGAAATGCATAACAAGAACAAAATGCAGAACAACAGACAAAACCCAACCACGAAGGAAATAATAAATCACATCTCCGGAAAGGGCAAGAGTCGGAGTTACGAATATGGAAAGCTGTATCCGGGGTGTTACATTCAGCTACCGCAGCAAGTAACACATGAGTCGTTGTTGTCCTAATGCAGTAAAATAGAGCAGGAGCGAGAGAGTGGGATTGTATCGGAATGAACAAGGGGGTTTTGCTTGCCTGGCACTTCTGAAGATAATATAGTTCTTCATCGGTGTCATCGAACTCATCGTTTCGGTACATCGCTCACCTAAGGGGACAATTACCGCAAACAAGAGAGAACACAATCATTGCAATGCACATTCACATGAATGACATGTCATATTAAGGTACTGAATTCACCTAATGCAATAATAATCCAAGTTAGTTGAAGTGGAATTCAAACAAGGTTGAACTCCAACTCCAAATGCTATTTCATAATTTACCCTAATCATGATTCATCCTATTCAGTGAGGTTAACTTGTTCAAACATGCATGATCATGGCATAAACAGATTCTTCATATTTTTCTGATCATTTTCATATATAAATTATTTCCATCCGAGTTACGGTTGAATTTATATGATTTTTAGAAGTTTGGGGTATTTTCTGAATTTTCCTGAATATAAATAAATCCAGAGAAAAGGTTAATGACATCAGCATTGCGTCACTGTGATGTCATCAGGTCAGCTGGGCGCCCCAGGTCAAACCTGACCTGTGGGTCCCGCGTGTCAGTGGCACAACTAGTTAACCCAGTTAGTTAGCCTTAAGTTAATTCTAACTAAACTATTTGTGGGGCCGGGGCCCACTAGTCAGCGACTAACTAGCTAACTAACCTAGGTTAATTAGTGTTAAGCTAATACTAATTAAAACGTCAGGGGGAGTGGCCCACACATCAGTGACGCACGGGGGAGGTCAACCCATGGTCAAACCCGGGCCAACTCGCCGGAGTTGACCTGCTGCTCGCCGCCCGTGAGAGCAGAGACAGCGGAGGGTGAGTTTCCTCCTCCGTGACCAAATGGCGGCGGAGGGCGTCTATGTGACGCGGGCGCCGTCGCGCCGAGTAGTGGCAACGGCTGGGCCTAAGATGGCCGGAGTCGTCACCGGCGCCGACCGTGGTGGTCGCCGGAGCTCGGGCGAGCTCGGGTCGACGCCACGATGGCCGGGAGGCTCGTGCGAGGCACCCACGGATCTGTGGCAGTGCGGGAGGAGGTCAAGACGACAGCCGGGCCACTAGGTGGCCGGAGGCACGTCGGCGGCGGTCACAGGCGGCGGCGGGTTTCGGGTGCTCGCGGGGCGGCGGCTACAGGGCGCGCGCGAGGGAGAGAGATGAGGGGAAACGACGGCGAGGCTTACAGGGGGTCGATTGGAGGGCCCAGCGGCTCGGGGGAGACGCCGGAGGCGGCGAGCGGGCGCCGGCGATCTCGGGCGGCCGGAGATGGGGAAGACGGCGGGCGGCGATGCAGGGCTCCTCCGGTCGCGTGTGGCGGGAGATTCAGGTGGCGAGGCGGGCTCGTGGGCATGTCGGGAGGAGAGAGGGTGGCGGTGGCCGCGAGGGCAGCGAGGGGCGGCGACGGCGACCTTCGGTCCGGGCGAGAGAGGGAGCAGAGGAGGAACGAGGGAGAGGGAGAGCGCTCGAGAGAGGAGAGGGCGGGGTCCAAGGCGGCGCCGAGGGATGACGCGAGGCGTCGCGGTGGCCAGCGACGCAGCGAGCTGGTGGCGTGGCGCCAGCAAGACGCCAGGCGCTCCTCTCTGCCACCGGGCGAGAGGAAGCAGGTGGTGGGCACGGGCCAAGACATCTTTGGGCCGCCGGTGGGCTGCTAGGTGGGCTGGCTGGGCTGCCGGTGAGTTGCTCTGTTCTCTTATTGTTTTCTGTTTTGTTTTAAATCTTTTGCCACTGTTTTGAATTTAAAACAATTCAAACAATGTCAAAAACTCCTCTGAATATTTTTACTCGCTAGATGGACTTTTCCAAAAGCTCATAAAATATTTCAGGTATTTGAAATTATATTCTAATTATATGAATATAATTCAAATTCAAATAGCTAATGATTTAAATTCAAAATCCCAAGGTTAATTCCTTATAAATGTTCAATATTTTGTTTGGGACGAGAACCCTTGCCCAAAATTATCAAACATTTAAGAAGGACATTTTGGGAACAATGAATGAGATTTTAGGGTTTTGCCCTTCTTTTATTTAAATTTTGAGGCTTCCAAATCTCCTCAGTTCAAGTTTCAAAATTTTAAACATGATGCAACATGAAGGCTAGCCTAGTGCATGCCAGACTAGGGATGTGACAACTCACCCCACTAAACAATAATCCCGCCCGAGATTCAAGACGGAGGTAAGAGGAAAAGGAAGTCACAAACTATCACAATCTTCATGATCCATTTGCCTTCTCAAGATGTTGATTCACTCCATCATCTTAGTCTTGACGCCTTGAGATCTTCACCCGACACACGACAACGTAAAGAAGGGGGAAACCTTACATGATTCGACCTTCACGAAGATCAAGTAAACATGATCGACTCACGGTCTGAGACGGTGACACATCTCGAGTTGAGACACAAAATACACCGAGAGGGATGGAAGAACAACAACGGGGTTTGATTGGTGGCAACAATTCCACGCTTAGGGAGATGGTGGATGGTGTCAAGGTGGCGAGGAAATATTTATCATGATTCCGTAACGGGACACCTCGAGAAAGGTGGCGCAAGGAACTATTCCCTTAAGTGGCAAAAAGAATTACTTTTGATCCATAGATCATTGGAACTCTTTATACCAGCCAAAGGCAATCACAAGCGATCATTTGGTGGAGTGCAAAGGAGTGGTACACCCGGACTAGAATGGATGATGTGGACTACCTTGTTGAAGACAACGCAATGGATGATTTTGCTTATCATCGAGGGGGGGGGACCCATGGTAATTCCACTTTTGAAGATAAACCTGGACAAGAATTGCTAAGAAGACAGTCTATAACGAGATAGCACAAGGACGGTGCAAGCTGGGAACGAAATGCAACTGTTCGAATGTTCCAACCATCATATCTGCCTGAGATTCAGATCTGGTTGGTGTTAGGATATTTCAGACTCAGCATGTCTGAAAAGGAAAGGTTGCAACACAGATCGACGAGATGACGTTGCGAGATTCTCGGGATATGAACTACGATAGCAAGCTCCAAAACATGAGCTGGTTCTGCTACAAACATGTGAACACGTTGTCCTAGACAACCATGACCACATGGTAGTCTTATAATAAAACACTACCGAGTTCGGGTGGGGGACCATGATCGAGGATATTGAAGTCCTTGCATAAGGCATGCTCTTAAGAAGGAACTTCCTTTCCTTGAACAAATCAATCAGTGGCTTGGTGTGCTAGGAATACATACGGAATGAAGATGATCAGTCTATCAAACCATAGAATACTTCGCACATGCATGACTGACTTGGAATGATTCCAGAGGAAGCAAAACAAACCTTTCTCAAATTCATGGTGGCAACTTACACCTAAAACACATAAATTGAGGAAGTCTCTTCAACCATCCAAGCATAAGCTTCATGAACGGCACACGAAGAAATGCTTACACAAATTTCCAACACTAGGTTGATGTTCAACACGACTCATGGGGAGACGAAATGCTACCGATGGGCTCAATAACAACTCATCGAATTTCCATATCACCGAATTCCACCATCATGTGAACACGGTGTTAGCATTGGTCAGACCAAAGATGTAATGGTGTATGCTCGCGGGATCAACCACGAGTAAGACAACATCACGCATATCGTTGGTTCTGATTTGACTTGACGATTGCCCACACTCAAGTCAAAGGGTTGATATGACAATAGATCCAGCAACTGATCATAGGGACCAATCGATGAAGATGTCATCTTTCTTCAACACACACTACACAAGAATATCCCTTTGGAACGAACTAAGTTGGACAAGCTTTTATCTTCCAACTCTCCAAGTTGTTGTCTAGCTTAACCGACTAGCTCAGGGATATCCAACACAGATTCTTGGAGAAGGGGTGGTTTAGAGGAATACCAACTTGATCACGAGCCCAACATAACGATCAGAAACAACCGGTAACACTTCCAAGAAGATATTTGGAAAGTCACGAACCACCGATATGTTACTAAGCTCGAGAACAATCTTGCTTTTCAGGGCAAGATGATATGATCAAATGAGTGAGGACTTGACACAACCCTAACTCATCAATCGAAGTGTGCACCAGAAATAAGGACTAGGTAGCACGATCAATCTTAGGATGATGGTTTAATAACCAACACGATAAGAATGAGAATATTGTCCACTCACTACCAAGCAACAAGTTGCTCGGAGTATTGATTTCACACATCACAATTCACTTGTCGGCGTTCCGGTTGCATCAACACGGAACCGAGGAATGAATAGTGATGGTGAGAAGTATCACTGCGTCAAGAATTCCTAAGAGGTTGTGCAATTCCCATGACAGTCTTGACATAAGATGGCAATACTTCAGGGTAGAACAGAATCAAAAGCTGGATGGCACTTTGATCTGCGGAATACAACTACTTTGACCCAATCCTAGGAATGGATGAGGTACTGGATTTTGTTTCTCCTAGTCATTCCGGAATAGAATGGCTTGACGGACCACAAGGATAAAATGCATCAATGAACACAAATGCACACATACCCTTGGCTATCAATTGATAGATGAAGTCAGAAGACATCTAAGAGAACAACTCAAAGGAACATATAATTTTCTGAGTTGTGGATGCACAGATTAGTATGTCGAGCAAGCTCAACATTTCTTCCGGATAACCCATGCAGAAAGGTAGAATTGGCAGATTCACAATTATGAATGGAGAACTCCTCAAGAGCACTCTAGTTGTGATCTTTTGGCTCAAAAGAACTTCTGCCATAAGTGATTCATGGTATTTGGAAGAAGGATATACCACGGACTTCGAGGACTATCGCAAAGGTTACTAATATCCTAAAGGCACTAGCAAATACTAACAACATGAAGTAGGATGAATCTCGGGTTCAGCAACCCAGGAGTAGATTACCTACTACTAAATGGCATCACGGGATGCTTTCGAAAATGATGGCCATAATCATCACACTAGGGATGCAAAAGCATTGCTAAATTGCTAGGTGACCTCCTAAGCACCTAGGGTCGTAATAATAGTTCCAACATATGTGTCGAGGCAACAGAGTACCTCAACCGACTGGTTAGTGTGCTTATTCTGACCAAAAGGACATCGGAGACGGAAGGAAAGGATTTGCAATGCATCAGACTACTTAGAGACCTGGGATGACTCGGACAGCATAACGGCTGTAAATGCTCAAAATGATTTGAGACATCCTGCAAAAATGGTGGCATAACCACTCAACAACATCATAACAAGATTCTGAGATCAACAGTTATCATTCAGAAATAGTAGGAACCGAACTGGGGATTAAAACCAACAATCTTATAAGTCTATGGATTAGTAACACGTCATCCTAATAGATAGATGAGAAGCCTAGTTCTTAAACCCGTAGAAGAGAAGAGGATGACTCAGATCGAGAAGGCCATGAGGTATAAGGAGTAAAAAGAGCCTTACGTTCCTTCCACAATCAATTCCTTATATAACTAAAGCATTTCTAGACACAACTTGACCAGTTTGGCTTGGTAATCCCACAGCGATCAAAGCTCGATACCAACGCTGTCAGACCCGATCCTAAGTCACACCGATCTAGCATATAACACATCATATCACTTTGCGGCCTCACGCACGGTATTCCCACGGTGTCGCCTTACCATGGCCCGGGACCGTTTGCGTCTTTTGGCTCACGATATGATAGTGTCGCTAGCATCCATATGACAAAGAACCCGGGCCGACATGGCTAGTCGTGAACCCAAAGCGGCACTAACCCATGGGGACAGGCATACATGAATCACATCGAGCATGTCGGTCATCAACGTATATATTCGGCTGTAGCACTGGCTAACAGGACTCCGGTATCCCGGCTGTAGCAGGCTAGGCAGGACTCGAATAACACCGCGTGACATTTCCCGAAGGGACGGACATAGGAACGAAGTGAAACACATGCCGCCAGTCAAGTGTCCAAGCGGTAGTCTGGGCTAGCAGGACTCCGTGAACCGGGCAGTAGCGGACTACTATCGCTCGGAGGCACGAGACTACATTTCCCCATATGAGAGGCTGCCAAGGATAAACAACTAGTTTGTCGGATCCCACACATACCAAGCATTTCAAACATACACACAATATGCTCAATATGTGTAGATACAACATGGCATCACAACATAACTCTACGACTCAAAATATTATTCATTAGGCTCCGAGGAGCGAGATATTACAAACATGGGTCTCATGACCCAACACTCAGAGCATACAAGTCAAAGCACAAGCGGAAGCTAAACATGTCTGGGTACAGACAACTATAAATGGAAAAGGCTGGGAAGCCTGACTATCTACCAGATCCTGCCGAGGGCACAAGATCGTAGCTGAGGTAACAAGCTAAACGTCGAAGTCCAAGCGGTACTACTAGCGAGACTGACGTCTCTCTGCAAAACATAAAATAAGCAAATGTGAGTACAATTGTACTCAGCAAGACTTACATCAGAACTAACTACATATGCATCATTATCAAGGGGGGGTGGTGGAGTTTGACTGCAGCAAGCCAGCTTTGACTCGGTGGCTATCCTGAACTACATCGCAAGTAACTCTTTTGAGGTGGGCACACGAGTCCACATATTCACCATATCAATACACCACTATGGACCCGCCCCGCCTCCCCACGAACGCCATCCATAGCACTCACGCTTATCTTGCGCATTTTAGAGTATCCACTTTCACTTGTCTATGAACCGATATAGGCAACCCAGAAGTCCTTCTCCGTGGACACGGCTATTCGAATAGATCATATTAAAACCCTGCAGGGGTGTACTTCTTCACACACGCTCTCACCACTTACCGCCATTTACACGACATGTACTCGGCAACCTTCAAGCGGAAGCCCAACGTGGGTGTCGGCCACGCCTACCTAAACACTCAAGTCCCTAGTCCAGGTTTATCGCCTATTCGGTTCCATCCGCAGGAGTCCGCCGAGGTTTCCCATACAGCCCCGAACGATGTGTGCAGGGTTCCCGAGATACCAAACGGGCACTCGGTACACGGGATCCACGGTGCCTACCGCAACACAACCCACCCCTAAGGTCAGCTATGCGTGCGCCCCCATCATGCTACAAACACGAAACTACTTGCAACTCCTTGACCGAGGACAAGGGTGGTCAAGAAGCCGAGAGGGTCCATTGGTTTGGGCCCAATGCGTGGTAGTAACTGTTTCATGGATCACAAACACGTAACTCAGTTCACGAGGACGGCTGCAATGAGACAACCCACCATGTACTCCAACATGGCCTCTCACCGCTACTATTTTACCAAATCGTGTTCACCACACTTAGCTCACACTCAATAGGACATGTTCATAACAATTCCAATTCATTCCCGATGAATCAGACCCGACTCAACTCTAAGCAAGAGCAGGCATGACAAACAAGCATAAATGAGTAGGCACAACATGGCTCAAACAACTCCTACTCATGCTAGTGGGTTTCATCTAATTATTGTGGAATGACAGTCATGCAAAGGATCAAGGGTTCAGCTAACGCAGCAAGTAACACATGAGTCGTTGTTGTCCTAATGCAGTAAAATAGAGCAGGAGCGAGAGTGGGGTTGTATCGGAATGAACAAGGGGTTTTGCTTGCCCGGCACTTCAAGATAATATAGTTCTTCATCGGTGTCATCGAACTCATCGCTTCGGTACATCGCTCACCTAAGGGACAATTATCGCAAACAAGAGAGAACACAATCATTGCAATGCACATTCACATGAATGACATGTCATATTAAGGTACTGAATTCACCTAATGCAATAATAATCCAAGTTAGTTGAAGTGGAATTCAAACAAGGTTGAACTCCAACTCCAAATGCTATTTCATAATTTACCCTAATCATGACTCATCCTATTCAGTGAGGTTAACTTGTTCAAACATGCATGATCATGGCATAAACAGATTCTTCATATTTTTCTGATCATTTTTCATATATAAATTATTTCCATCCGAAGTTACGGTTGAATTTATATGATTTTTAGAAGTTTGGGGTATTTTCTCGAATTTTCCTGAATATAAATAAATCCAGAGAAAAGGTTAATGACATCAGCATTGCGTCACTGTGATGTCATCAGGTCAGCTGGGCGCCCCAGGTCAAACCTGACCTGTGGGTCCCGCGTGTCAGTGGCACAACTAGTTAACCCAGTTAGTTAGCCTTAAGTTAATTCTAACTAAACTATTTGTGGGGCCGGGGCCCACTAGTCAGCGACTAACTAGCTAACTAACCTAGGTTAATTAGTGTTAAGCTAATACTAATTAAAACGTCAGGGGGAGTGGCCCACACATCAGTGACGCACGGGGGAGGTCAACCCATGGTCAAACCCGGGCCAACTCGCCGGAGTTGACCCGCGGCTCGTCGCCGGCGGAGCCAGAGACGGCGGAGGGGTGCGGGTTTCCTCCTCCGGCGACCAAATGGCCGGCGGAGGGCGTCTATGTGACGCGGGCGCTCGTCCGCGTCGAGTAGTGGCAACGGCTGGGCCTAAGATGGCCGGAGTCGTCACCGGCGTCGACCGTGGTGGTCGCCGAGCTCGGGCGAGCTCGGGTCGATGCTACGGTGGTCGGGAGGCTCGTCGAGGCACCCACGGATCTGTGCAGCTGGGAGGAGGCTGAGCACGACACCGGGCCACTAGGTGGCCGGAGGCACGCCGGGCGGCGGTCACAGCGGCGGCGGGTTTGGTGCTTTCATGGGCGGCGGCTACTGGCGCGCGAGGGAGAGAGATGAGGGAAACGACGGCGAGGCTTACTGGGGTCGATTGAGGCCCAGCGGCTCGGGGAGACGCCGGAGGCGGCGAAGGGCGCCAGCGATCTCGGGCGGCGGAGATGGGGAAGACGGCGTGGGCGGCGATGCAGGGCTCCTCCGATCGCGTGTGGCGGGAGATTCAGGTGGCGAGGCGGGGCTCGTGGGCATGTCGGGAGGAGAGAGGGTGGCGGTGGCGCGAGGGCAGCGAGGGCGGCGACGGCGACGCCTCGGTCGGGGAGAGAGAGGGAGCAGAGGAGGAACGAGGGAGAGGGAGAGCGTTCGAGAGAGGAGAGGGCCGGGGTCCAAGGCGGCGCCGAGGATGACGCGAGGCGTCGCGGTGGCTGGAAGCGACGCAGGCAGGCAGCCTGGTGGCGTGGCGCCAGCCAAGACGCCGGGTGCGCCTCTCTGCCTACCTGGCGAGAGGAAGCAGGTGGCTGGCACGGGCCAGCACAGTGCTGGGCCGGCCAGTGGGCTGCTAGGTGGGCTGGCTGGGCTGCCAGGTGAGTTGCTCTGTTCTCTTATTGTTTTCTGTTTTGTTTTAAATCTTTTGCCACTGTTTTGAATTTAAAACAATTCAAACAATGTCAAAAACTCCTCTGAATATTTTTACTCTGCTAGATGGACTTTTCCAAAAGCTCATAAAATATTTCAGGGTATTTGAAATTATATTCTAATTATATGAATATAATTCAAATTCAAATAGCTAATGATTTAAATTCAAAATCCCAAGGTTAATTCCTTATAAATGTTCAATATTTTGTTTGGGACCAGAACCCTTGCCCAAAATTATCAAACATTTAAGAAGGACATTTTGGGAACAATGAATGAGATTTTAGGGGTTTTGCCCTTCTTTTATTTAAATTTTGAGGCTTCCAAATCTCCTCAGTTCAAGTTTCAAAAATTTTAAACATGATGCAACATGAAGGCTAGCCTAGTGCATGCCAGGACTAGGGATGTGACACTACGACCGCTTCGGTTCCTC
This sequence comes from Aegilops longissima, assembly GCA_021605205.1. Classification (NCBI taxonomy): domain Eukaryota; kingdom Viridiplantae; phylum Streptophyta; class Magnoliopsida; order Poales; family Poaceae; genus Aegilops; species Aegilops longissima. The sequence goes on from CM038677.1 coordinate 336,700,342, forward strand.
CCTGACCTCGCCGACCCGTTCGTCGTGACCACTGTGAGCTGCTGCTCCTCCTCCCCTCTCGGTTCTCGCCGACACCGCAGTCAAGATCCGCTCGCGCCCGACTCGGCCGCCGCCACAGCTCCGGGTCCGCGAGCTCCGCCCCCAGCTCCTCCCACCTGCCCCACCAGATGCGCGAGAGCCGGGCCACGCCCAGTGCCCTCGAGACGCCGCCCCCGTGGCTCAGAACGCGACACCGCCAGTGTCCCGTGGTCGCCGGGCGACGACCTCGCCCGGCCCGACAGTGGACCCGCCGTCAGGTGATTAGCTTAAGCTAATCACCAACTAACCTAACCCCTGACGCTGACATGTGGGCCCAGTGCCCCCTAATCTTTAATTAAACTAAACTAAGCCCCATGTTTAACCCGTGTCACTGACGTGTGGCCCCACACGTCAGGTTTGACCCGGTCAGCCATGGTTGACTCGCTGTCGTCATGCCTCTGTAATGCTGACGCAGTTATTCATTTTCTGGATTTAAATTAATCAGGAAATTCCACAAAATGATTTAAACTTCAAAAAAATCATAGAAACTCAACCGTAGCTCAGATTGAAATAATTTATATATGAAAAATTATCAGAAAATTGCAATCTACCCATATGTACCAGTTTCATGCATGATAAAACAACTTATACTTGCTGTATAGGTGAAAACACATGAATGGCATTTATAAGAGCTTATTTTGGAGTTGCATTTGAACGTTTGGTTCAAATGGACTTCATTCAAATTGAATACTAGTTGCATTAGCTAAAACAACATCACATCTACATGCCATGTTCATGCATCATATTGTTGCATATGATCGTGTTTTGATTGCCGGCACCGTTCCTTCTCGATAGGTCCTGCTCCGGAGACGTTCCAGAGTACCTGTCTGTGAAGCAGTGCCTCCCTTGTTGATTTACCAGGCAAGCAAACCCCCTTGTTCATTCCGATACAATCCTACTCTCTTGCTCCTGCTCTCGCTATTGCATTAGGACAACAACGATTCATCTGCCATCGTGTGCTGCGGTAGTTGAACCCATTCCTCTGCATGACCTGTCATTGCCACGAAGAATAGTTGAAACCCACTAGCATGTGTAGGAGTTGATTGAGCCATGTTGTGTTCCTACCATGCTATGCCTGCTATTGCTTAGAGTTGTGTCAGGTCTGATTCATTGGGAATGAATTGGAGTGTTACAATATGTTTTGATGCTGAGAGTGAAATGTGTGAACACGATTTGGTAAAGGCAGCGGTGAGAGGCCATGTAGGAGTACATGGTGGGTTGTCTCACCGAACCGCCCTAAGCAATGAAGTTCTATGTATGTCGTCCAATGACTAGCTACTACCACACATTGGAATGCTTAAGTGCCCCTCTCGACTTATTAACCAACTTGATCTCTGTCCAGGAATCGCAACTAGTTTCTGGTGTTTGTAGGTAGTGCTATTTTTCTACCAAGTGACACCCGGCAAGGTGGGCTTGGGACAGACTAGGCACACGTGGCCTGGTGTACCGAGTGGCACCCGGATGGTGGGCTCGGGAACCCTTCACACATCGTTTGGGGCCGTGAGCGACACCCCGGCCGGATCTCCTTGCGGATGGAACCCGAATAGGCGATAAACCTGGATTAGAGTCTTGTGTGGTTAGTCAGGTCGTGGCCGACACCCTCGCCGGGCTTCCGCTTGAAGGTTGCCGAGATACATGACGTGTATATGGCGGTAAGTGGCGAGGCGTGTGTGAAGAAGTACACCCCGCAGGTTATCATGATCTATTCAATAGCCGTGTCCTCGGTTATGGACTTCTTGGATGCTTACGTGGTACATAGACAACTTGAAGTAGATACTCTAAAATGCTCAAGACAAGTGTGAGTGCTATGGATGGCCTTCTCGATGGAGACGGGATGAATCCATAGTAGTGTATTGTGTGGTGACTAGTGGACTCTGTGCACCATATCACCTCAAAGAAGTTCTCGTAGTCGAGAACAGGATAGCCACAGAGTCAAAGCTGGCTTGCTGCAACTAAACTCCACATTACCTTCTTGATACTAATGCATGTATAATAGGATCTGAAGTAAGTCTTGCTGAGTACCTTTGTACTCACGTTGCTTTATTTATGTTTTTGCAGCGGAGACTTCTGTCTCACTAGTAGTTCCTCTTGGACTTCGACGAGTAGCTTGTTACCTCAGCTACGATCTTGTACCCTTGGGAGGGTCTTGTAGATAGTCAGACTTCTCAGCCTTTTTCTTTTGTAGTTGTCTGTACTCAGACATGTAATGCTTCCGCTTGTTGCTTGTATGCTCTGAATGATGGGTCATGTGACCCCTGTTTGTATTTAATGCTATGTGGCTCTTCTGAGCCTTTATCTATATGAGTTTGCGTTATGTTGTGATGCCATGTTGTACAATACATACTTGCATGTGATGCGTACGTGTAACTTGTATTGCTATGTGTGGGATCCGACAACCTAGTTGTTTATCCTTGGTAGCCTCTCTTATGGGGAAATGTAGTCTCGTGCTTCGAGCGATAGTAGTCCGCTACAGCCCGGTTCACTGAGTCCCGCTAGCCCAAAGACTACCTGCTTGGACACTTGACTGGCCGGCATGTGTTTCACTTTGTTCCTATGTCTGTTCCTTCGGGAAATGTCACGCGGTAATATTCGAATCCTGCCTAGCCTGCTACAGCCGGTTACCGAGTCCTGTTAGCCCAAGTGCTACAGCCCAATTCATACGTTGATGACCGACATGCTCGATGTGATTCATGTATGCCTGTCCCCATAGGTTAGTGCCACTTTGGGTTCACGACTAGTCATGTCGGCCCGGTTCTCGTCATATGGATGCTAGCGACACTATCATATACGTGAGCCAAAAGGCATAAACGGTCCCGGCCATGGTAAGGCGACACCCGTGGGAATACCGTGCGTGAGGCCGCAAAGTGATATGATGTGTTACATGCTAGATCGGTGTGACTTAGGATCGGGGTCCCGACAGCTTTGATATCAGAGCCTGATTGCCTGTAGGATTTCCAAGCCAACCTGGTCGAAGTTGAGTCTAGAAATGCTTTAGTTATGTAGGGGAATTGATTGTGGAAGGGAACGTAAGGCTCTTTTTACTCCTTATATCTCATGCCCTTCTGATCTGAGTCGTCCTATCTTTCCTACGGGTTAAGGAACTAGGCTTTCTTCCGCTCTATCAGATCACGTGTTACTACTCCGTAGTCTCTTAGGATTGGTTGATCAGAGTCATATCCCAGTTCGAGTACTTCCGGTGTAGTCTGTCTGGTATTAACCCAGAACCTTGAGTGAAGATGTTGAGTTGTTGTACTACCCCATTTTAGCAGGATGTCTCATTTTGAGCATTTTATCGCCGTTATGCTGCCGAAATTGCCCTGGAGTTCGAGAGTTACTAATTTCGTGTCCTACATTTTCTGATCAGTAGTTGATGTTGATTCCGTCCTTGGTTTCGTTTCTCAGGATGTCATCAGTTAAGCGAAGTTCTGTTGCTCGTAGCCAGAACCACGGAGATGGTAGGGATGAGGATCCTCCCGACCAGCCTTCATTGGCAGAGTTCATGTTAGAGATGGAGAGGAACAAGCGTGAGTCTAACCGCTTGTTGGCACGTATCGAGGAGAACACCGCACAACAGTTCAAAGGGTCTGCAACCATTCATGACTTCATTCGCTTGCACCCACCTACCTTTCATCATTCCATCGAGCCACTCGATGCAGATGACTGGCTCCGTAGTATCACACGCAAGCTCCGCTCGCGAACGAGCTGAAAGTGACAAGGTCATCTATGCTGCATACCACCGGAAGGTCATGCTAGTCTTTGGTGGCGAACTATGAGGCTATGCTTCCAGCTGGCGATTCCTACCGGAGAGCTTTCACCGAGGCTTTTCATGAGCATCACATTCTGAAGCCCTCATCGATCGCAAGAGAGAAGAGTTCTGTAGTTTCACCCAGGTAAGATGGCTGTTGATGCTTACAGCAGGAGTTTGAGAACCTCGCCTGCGTTATGCCACAGAAGAGGTGTCCACGGACGCCAAGAAGCAGGCTAGGTTCCGGAAGGGTATCAACCCCAAGTTGCGTCATGATCTCCACCTGCATCATTGTGATACATTCCAAGCTCTTGTGAACAAGGCCATTAATGCAGAGACAGCTCAGCCTACTTACGAGGAGTCTCGTAAGCACACCCGTGATTTCGTTTCTTCCTCCGGTTCTAGTTTGGAGAAGCGCCGGATTTGGATTCCGAACTCTGCTCTTCCACCCGGATATTCACCGAGGCCATCCCATGTGGCGCCTCCCCCAGCTCAGTCGTATGCTCCACCCAGGCCTATTGGTAGACCACTGGTTAATGCGGCTCCACGTCCTACTTCATGGACTTGCTTCACATGCGGAGAGCCAGGACACTATGCACGTGACTGCTCTCAGGCCAGTTATGCTCCACCCCAGCCCGAGATGACTGTTGGCTGTGTTAAGCCATCAAGCAAGACGATCAGTGTCAAGTTAGCTCCCACTGAACGTGGACGTGTGCATCACGTCTCAGCTAAAGACGCTCATGATGATCCAGATCTCGTTCTTGGTACACTCCTTGTCAACTGTCATCCAGCTTCGGTTCTATTCGATACCGGAGCCTCTCACTCCTTCATCTCTGAAGGCTATGCTCGTTTGCACGACATGTCATTTTGTGATATGCCAACTCCGCTTGAAATCCAAACCCCAGGGTCTAGATGGCAAACCACTAGAATCAGCAATGGTAATGAAACCCTTGTTGATAGACTTGTATTCCTTGCATCACTTGTAGCCCTCAAGTCCTCAGATATTAACATCATCTTGGGTATGGACTGGATGACAGCTCATCATGCCAAGATTGATTGTTATACTAGGTCTGTTCAGCTTACACACCCATCTGGCAAGATAGTCACTGTCTCCACTAGAGTTGCAAAGCGTCAACTCTATTCTCTTAATGCCAGCCCTCTTCCAGACCTTGAAGATATCCCAATAGTCCGTGATTTTCTGGATGTCTTTCGGAGGAACTGCCGGTATTCCACCGCAGAGATGTAGAGTTAATCATAGAGCTTATTCGGGAACAGCTCCAATCTCTAGGAGACCTTATAAGATGGCACCCTTAGAACTAGCCGAGCTTAAGAAACAACTTGATGAGTCCTTGCAAAAGGGTTTCATCCGTCCTAGTTCTTCTCCTTGGGCTTGCCCGTCCTCTTTGTCAAGAAGAAGGATGGTGCGGATCGGATGGTTGTAGATTATCGTCCGTTAATTTGGTCACGATAAAGAACAAGTATCCGCTCCCGGGATCAACGACTGTATGATCAGCTCGCTGGATCCTCGATCTTTTCAAGATGGATTTAAGGTTAGGCTACCACCAAATCAAGATCGAAGCGGGGACATCCCCAAGACAGCCTTTGTCACTCGTTATGGCCAGTACGAGTACACCGTCATGTCTTTTGGTCTAACCAACGCCCCAGCCACATTCTCCCGCTTGATGAACTCGATCTTCATGGAGTACTTAGACAAATTCGTCGTGGTTTACCTCGATGATATTCTTATTTACTCGAAGAACGAGGAAGAGCATGCCAAACATCTTAGACTTGTGCTAGAAAAACTCGGAGGGCACCGCCTTTATGCCAAGTTCTCCAAGTGTGAATTTTGGTTGCCAGAAGTGACCTACCTAGGCCACGTAATTTCTGGTAAGGGCATTGCTGTCAATCCGGAGAGAGTTCAGGCCGTTCTCGATTGGACTCCACCTGAAACCGTTAAACAAGTTAGGAGTTTCCTTGGTCTAGCCAGCTATTGTCGCCGCTTTGTTGAAAACTTCTCCAAAGTAGCTAAACCCCTCACGGAACTTCTCAAGAAAGATAAAAAGTTTGAGTGGTCCCCACAGTGTGAGTATAGTTTTCAGGAACTGAAAAGACGCCTGACTTCTGCTCCCATACTTGTGCCACCGGATTTCACCAAAGATTATGTTATCTACCGCGACGCCTCACGACAGGGACTAGGTTGCATTCTTATGCAGGGTCGTCATGTGATTGCCTATGCATCTCGTCAGTTGCATCCACATGAGGAGAATTATCCCACACATGATCTAGAGCTTGCATCCGTAGTCTATGCACTCAAGACCTGTCGACACTACCTTCTTGGTAAACGTTGCGAGATCTACACCGATCACCAGAGTCTCAAGTATATCTTCACCCAACCAGATTTGAACCTTAGACAAAGACGTTGGTTGGAGTTAATCACAGATTATGATCTAGGGATTACCTACACCCCAGGAAAAGCTAATGTCATGGCTGATGCGCTAAGTCGTAAATCCTATTGCAACAATCTCATGTTGCAGCAGGGTCAACCACTTCTCCATGAGGAATTCTGTAAGCTTAACCTTTACATTGCTCCTCACGGATTCCTTTCTACCTTGGTGGCGAAACCTACTCTTGTGGATCATATCATAGAAGCCCAGAAGCATGATACGGGGATTACCCGGATCAAGAGAAACATTGCCAAGGGTATTGCTGGTAGTTTCTCTATAGATGATCGAGGTGTCGTTTTCTTTGGGAATCGCTTGGTGGTCCCCAAGAAGCAGCATCTTCGACGATTGATTCTTAAGGAGGCGCATGAATCTCCTCTCACGATTCATCCGGTAGTACTAAGATGTATCGGGACCTCGCGGAGAGGTTCGGTGGACTAGGATGAAGAGAGAAATCGCTCAGTTTATTGCCAACTGCGACGTTTGTCGTCGCGTTAAGGCAGAGCATCAAAGGCCTGCTGGCACCCTTCAGCCTTTAGCCATTCCTGAGTGGAAATGGGATAAAGTTGGTATGGACTTCATCACCGGCTTTCCCAGGACCAAGAAAGGGAATAACGCTATCTTCGTAGTCGTTGATCGTCTTTCCAAAGTGGCTCACTTCCTTCCTGTTCGAGAGAGTATCACCGCTAGTCAGCTCGCTGACTTATATATCTCTCGAATAGTTACACTCCATGGTGTTCCACTAGAGATCAATTCAGACCGTGGTAGTCTTTTCACTTCTCATTTCTGGGAGAGTTTCCAAACTGCCATGGGCACCCATCTTTCCTTTAGTACCACTTTCCACCCTCAGTCAAGTGGTCAGGTGGAAAGGGTCAACCAAATTCTCGAAGACATGCTCAGAGCTTGCGTTATCTCATTCTGAATGGATTGGGAGAAATGCCTTCCTTTCGCCGAGTTTGCTTATAACAATAGCTACCAATCCAGTCTCAAGAAAGCTCCTTTTGAGATTCTCTATGGACGAAGATGTCGAACACCTTTGAACTGGTCAGAAACCGGTGAAAGACAATTCTTTGGACCGGATATGATCCAGGAGGCAGAAGAGCAAGTTCGCATCATTCGTGAGAATTTGAAAACAGTCCAATCTTGTCAAAAGAGCCAGTATGACCGTCGTCATAAGGAAGTGGCTTGTGAAATTGGCGACAAGGCTTACCTTCGGGTTACTCCTCTAAAGAGTACCCATCGTTTCGGTATCAAGGGCAAGTTGGCTCCTTGTTACATTGGTCCTTTTCGCATTCTCGCTAAACGAGGAGAGGTTGCCTACCAGTTGGAACTACCCCCACATCTTTCTCGAGTTCATGATGTCTTCCACGTCTCTCAACTCAGGCGTTGCTTCTCGGATCCCATCCATGAGTGGACCACAAACGCTTGATTTCCAAGATAACCTCACATACCGAGAGTACCCGGTTCGCATTCTTGATCAAGCAGAGCGTGTTACCCGACGTCAGAACATCAAGTTTCTCAAGGTTCAGTGGTCTCATCATCCCGAGAGAGAAGCTACTTGGGAGAGAGAAGATCGTCTTCGACTGGAGTACCCCGCTTTCTTTCCGTCGACCCCTGAATCTCGGGACGAGATTCTTTCAAGTGGGGGCGAGTTGTCACATCCCTAGTTCTGGTATGACCTAGACTAGCTAGTCATTTGTGCATCATGTTTAAATTTCATTTAAATTGAAATGAGGATTTGTGAAACCCTCAGAATCATTTTTGGAAAATGACCTAAATAAAAAGTGCTCCAAAAGGGTCCAAGAAAATGCTCATGTTGCTCTCTGGAAATATTGGACAGAGATAAAAATCAAACCAATATTTTTAATGAGCTCATAAGTATTTATTTTGGGAATTTGGATTAATCCAGTAATTATTTTGCTTTGGAAATATATATATATATGTTATATATATAATATATGTCCAATAATTATGCCATTTATTAAGGAGCTCTGGAATAATACCACTAGTTCCTACAAAAATTGGCATAAGGTAATAAAATGATTTAGTATTTTAATTAAATCAAAACAAATGTCAGAAAAATAGAAACAGAAATTAAACAAAAGGAAAAACCTACCTGGACCTACCTGCGGCCCAGCTCTGTCTGGCTTGAAGATCTTGTGGCTCAAGCAGGCGGCCCAGCCCACCACCGCCGTCGTCCTCCTGGCGCCCGATCGGCCAGGTAGTGTCGACGCAGGCAAGACCGCCAGCAGCATGGGCGAACGCCACCAGCCTGCTGGCGTCCTCCTCTCGTCTCTGGATGCCCCGGACATCGCCACGCCGCCGCCGGTCCTCCCCCACTCTCTCTCGCTCTCCCTCCTCCCCTGGACCTCTCCCTCTCCCGGCGCCCGAAGCGCTGCCGCCGAGCCACCGCCGACGCGCGCCCCGCCGTCCCCTCACCCCGTGGAGTCCACGAGCTCCGCCACGACTCCCTCGTCCTCTCCGTCGAGCCACAAGACACCGGACGCCCCGTGGAGCCGTCGCCATCACCGTCTTCGTCTCCGGTCGCCGGAGATCCCCTCCGCCGCTACGACCGCTTCGGTTCCTCCCCGACCTCGCCGACCCGTTCGTCGTGACCACTGTGAGCTGCTGGTCCTCCTCCCCCTCTCCGTTCTCGCCCTCACACCGTAGCCGTATCCGCTTCGCGCCCGACTCCGCCGCCGCCGCGCTCCGCTCCCGCGAGCTCCGGCCCCAGCTCCCCACCTGCCCCACGGATGCGCGAGAGCCGGCTACGCCCGGTGCCCTCGACGCGCCGTCCGTGGTTATGAACGCGGACACCGCCGTGTCCCGTGGTCGCCGGGCGACGACCTCGCCGGCCTGCCAGGTGGACCCCGCCGTCAGGTGATTAGCTTAAGCTAATCACCAACTAACCTAACCCCCTCGACGCCGACATGTGGGCCCCGGTGCCCCTAATCTTTAATTAAACTAAACTAACCCCTGTTTAACCCGTGTCACCGCGTGTGGCCCCACACGTCAGTTTGACCCAGTCAGCCACGGTTGACTCGCTGACGTCATGCCTCAGAATCTTGACGCAGATTATTCATTTTGGATTTAAATTAATCAGAAATTCCAAAAAATGATTTAAACTTCAAAAAAAATCATAGAAATTCAACCGTAAGTCAGATTGAAATAATTTATATATGAAAAATTATCAGAAAATTGAAATCTACCCATCTGTACCAGTTTCATGCATGATAAAACAACTTATACTTGCTGTATAGGTGAAAACACATGAATGGCATTTATAAGAGCTTATTTTGGAGTTGCATTTGAACCTTTGGTTCAAATGGACTTCATTCAAATTGAATACTAGTTGCATTAGCTCAAACAGCATCACATCTACATGCCATGTTCATGCATCATATTGTTGCATATGATCGTGTTTTGATTGCCGGCACCGTTCCTTCTCGATAGGTCCTGCTCCGGAGACGTTCTAGAGTACACATGTCGTGAAGCGGTGCCTCCCTTGTTGATTTACGGGCAAGCAAACCCCTTGTTCATTCGATACAATCCTACTCTCTCGCTCCTGCTCTCGTTATTGCATTAGGACAACAACGATTCATACGCTACTTTGTGCTGCGGTAGTTGAACCCATTCCTCTGCATGACCTGTCATTGCCACAGTAAATAGTTGAAACCCACTAGCATGTGTAGGAGTTGATTGAGCCATGTTGTGTTCCTACCATGCTATGCCTTCTATTGCTTAGAGTTGTGTCAGGTCTGATTCATTGGGAATGAATTGGAGTGTTACAATATGTTCTGATGCTGAGAGTGAAATGTGTGAACACGATTTGGTAAAGGCAGCGCTGAGAGGCCATGTAGGAGTACATGGTGGGTTGTCTCACTGGAACCATCCTTAAGCACTGAGTTCTATGTATGTCGTCCAATGACTAGCTACTACCACACATTGGAATGCTTAAGTGCCCCTCTCAACTTATTAACCAACTTGATCTCTGTCCAGGAGTCGCAACTAGTTTCTGGTGTTTGTAGGTAGTGCTATTTTTCTACCAAGTGACACCCAGCAGGGTGGGCTTGGGACAGACTAGGCACACGTGGCCTGGTGTACCGAGTGGCACCCGGATGGTGGGCTCGGGAACCCTGCACACATCGTTTGGGGCCGTGAGCGACACCCCGGCCGGATCTCCTTGTGGATGGAACCCGAATAGGCGATAAACCTGGATTAGAGTCTTGTGTGGTTAGTCAGGTCGTGGCCGACACCCTCGCCGGGCTTCCGCTTGAAGGTTGCCGAGATACATGACGTGTATATGGCGGTAAGTGGCGAGAGCGTGTGTGAAGAAGTACACCCCTGCAGGGTTATCATGATCTATTCGAATAGCCGTGTCCTCGGTTATGGACTTCTTGGATGCTTACGTGGTATATAGACAACTTGAAGTAGATACTCTAAAATGCTCAAGACAAGTGTGAATGCTATGGATGGCCTTCTCGTATGGAGACGGGGATGAATCCATAGTAGTGTATTGTGTGGTTACTAGTGGACGTGTGCGCCATATCACCTCAAAGAAGTTCGGTAGTCGAGAACAGGATAGCCACGAGTCAAAGCTGGCTTGCTGCAACTAAACTCCACATTACCTTCTTGATACTAATGCATGTATAATAGGATCTGATGTAAGTCTTGCTGAGTACCTTTGTACTCACGTTGTTTTATTTATGTTTTTGCAGCGGAGACTTCTGTCTCACTAGTAGTTCGCTTGGACTTGACGAGTAGCTTGTTACCTCAGCTACGATCTTGTACCCTTGGGAGGGTCTTGTAGATAGTCAGGCTTCTCAGCCTTTTTCTTTTGTAGTTATGCGTACTCGGACATGTAATGCTTCCGCTTGTTGCTTGTATGCTTTGAATGATGGGTCATGTGACCCTGTTTGTATTTAATGCTATGTGGCTCTTGAGCCTTTATCTATATGAGTTTGCGTTATGTTGTGATGCCATGTTGTACAGCACATACTTGCATGTTATGCGTACGTGTAACTTGTATTGCTATGTGTGGGATCCGACAACCTAGTTGTTTATCCTTGGTAGCCTCTCTTATGGGGAAATGTAGTCTCGTGCTTCTGAGCGATAGTAGTCCGCTACAGCCCGGTTCACGGAGTCCTGCTAGCCCAGCACTACTGCTTGGACACTTGACTGGCGGCATGTGTTTCACTTCGTTCCTATGTCGTCCTTCGGGAAATGTCACGCGGTAATATTCGGAGTCCTGCCTAGCCTGCTACAGCCCGGGTTACCGGAGTCCTGTTAGCCCAGTGTTACAGCCCGAATTCATACGTTGATGACCGACATGCTCGATGTGATTCATGTATGCCTGTCCCCATAGGTTAGTGCCACTTTGGGTTCACGACTAGTCATGTCGGCCCGGGTTCTCTATCATATGGATGCTAGCGACACTATCATATACGTGAGCCAAAAGGCGCAAACGGTCCCGGGCCACGGTAAGGCGACACCCGTGGGAATACCGTGCGTGAGGCCGCAAAGTGATATGATGTGTTACATGCTAGATCGGTGTGACTTAGGATCGGGGTCCCGACATTCTCCTTATTTTACAGTAATCTATATACTACTACTAAATATGAGTGTGTATCAATGGCCATGTTAGTTTCCTCATTTTCATGATGTTGAAACATGCACCACACTGTTGGTTTCATCTAACCATACATTAGGAAAGTAAATGTGCATATGGAGAACTCTATATTTGGAAGTAGTGAAATCCTGTAATGCTTACCATGTGTACATACCTATATTCGCCCTTCAGCAATCAATTGCTAGAATAATATCCTCACAAAAAATTTGCCCACAGAACACGAGTATATAACAATGCATGGTCTATTAGTTACCTTGAAGAATTTGTTTGTGAGGACAGAACATGATTCCATAACATGCATGACATGGTAGTTTCCTGTGAAGAATCGATTGCGAGATAACATGAGTATAACCATGCATGGCACTTCTATATTTTTGAACCCAGTATACATTTCCCTGTATTTTCCTCCCAGTTCCAACATGGACATATCAATGATGTTTCTTGCATTATCCTACTCATATTCTGAACAATGCTGATCTAACATTAACAATGCATGTCCTTTTTGATATGATGCAGTGTCCCTACAGTTACTGCCCTTTGTAATCACACCACCTTTGCCAAAAACAGGGAAGCACAACTGGTTCCTCGCTCGATCAGACGACGGCAAAAGACTGATGATCATTCGGACACATGAGCCGGAAAAGTTATGTTGCAAAAACCCCACTGTATACAAGCACCGTGAAATACGTGAGTATCCGGACAGTGGCTGTTACGTCTATGAGAAGGATACCAACTTGTTGGGGCCTTCGGGATTTTTTAGTTGGAGGCAGGTAAACAACCTTGGTTCACACTCTCTGTTTCTCGGACTCAATTATCTGATTGACTAGGAGATCACCGTTGGCAAGGACCTTCATGGCAGAGAGGCTCTGTTTGCTATGGAAAACTGTGTCTACACGGCGAGCCCTAGGAGTTCGGGAACAAACTCCCCTGATTGTCAATGATACAGCCTGCAGCCAAAAGAAGGTGAGAATGACAAAGGCATCCGGATTAACTTTGGTCCTTGGATGTCTCAATTACGACATGCAGTGATGTGGTTCAAGCCTTCAGGTTGATAGGTAATTGGGATGTTGCGTCGAAAGGGTGGAGTACTGGTGTCTCGGATCATTGGTCGCTGAAGCGGAGCTGCAAATTATGATGGTGTTGGATCATCTCTTCGAATGACTTTGTTGTCTTTGCTGCTTGTTCTGGATGGGTAGTTCTTTCTTTTGTTATGCATATTCCTTGTCATTTGGTCATCCTCGTCTATGTCACTCTTACTATGTAATAGTTGGCTCTGTTTAGAATGTCATTCTCGTTATCATGTCTTGCTGTTTATGTCAGTAGTAGTCACTAGTCAGTGTTTGAATGTTGTATATATCATTGTTTCGAACTGTTTATTGTCTCGAACTACTGGTGGGCTAAATGAGGGCATCACCATTCTCCAGTGTTCAGAGTGTATCTCCTTTTTTCAAGTTATATAATTGGGGCACAGTGTCTTTTCAATGATGTACACTTGTTTGGGCCAGTAAGGTGTCGTTGAATATGGGCCGAGTAGTAACGCAAGCTAAACAGGTCAATTATGACTCTCAGGCCGGGCTCTCAAAAGATCCTAAAAAAAGGCCGGGCTCTCCAAAAAAAGAAAGAATAAGGACTCTTAGGCCGACATGTGGGCGCCACCGGTGTTTTCGTGCGCTTGCGCGCCGAGAGCATATTGGCGCTTGTTCGAAATTCAAGCTACCTTTTCATCCCCAATCTCCCGCCCCTCCCCCACCTCTGGAATCTCGATTCCTACTCAAGTTCCCCCAAATCCCCCTCCTGTATTCCTTGTACTCAAGCTCACTATCAAGTCGCCGGTCAACGCGGATCTCCGAGCCGGAGATCCTGAGGTCCGTCCTGCCTTTGGTCGCTGCGTGCTGCCGCTCAACAGTAGCACGGCGGCGCTTGACGACCAGTTTGCCGGCAAAGTGCTGATGGTAACCATCAATGGCGACCGGCCTCCTGTCTCGCCGGACGACCTTGTCAAAGCTCTTGGCATTGCGCACGGCATCCAAATAAGTGACTTGCTCGTCGAAGTCTATCCGCCACCGGCTGATTTCTTCGTCAGGTTCCAGACAACTTTCGACTGCAGTCGTGTGTTCGAATCTTCTCGTCGTTTGTTCTGCGATGGCGCGCTGGTGATCTTTGATTGGTGGCACCCATGATGGGGCTCGGTGCCCTCTGAGCTTGAGTTTTTAACAAAGCTTACCTTCCACGGCATGCCTCGACGTGCTTGGAACAACGAGTCCATGAATGAGCTTATCAACGACCTTGGAGGTGAGCTCGTAAGTATGTTTGTTCCTCCAGACAGCTGGGCTCTGACGGTTATGGCATGGATGAAGAAGCCGTCCACCATACCGAAGGCGATTGGTGTTGAGATACCGGTGCAGGAACCGGGGTTGTACTATTCGTCGCCACTAAGGCCGCTGCGGACAACGTTAGAGATGTACCTGTATCGAGTGTTCGTGCATGTCGAAGAAGTGGTCAATCCATCAATCGAAGTCCTGCCGCCACCGCTGGTTCCAGGGTCCGTCGACGACATCCATTACAGGAGTCAACGCCAGACTTTCCCCGTGTTGCTCGAAACGATGGATGGCACAGGGCCTACTCCATCGCGGCGCGCAGCTAACGCTTCTTTGGGAGAAGAGGCAGGGCTGGCTGCCTGGATGTGCTCTAATTTGAGGTAACAACTGAATCTTGTCAGATACTAGTTAAATCGAGCTATGGGTGTGAAGCACTGATGTGCCAGTACATTTGATCGTGACCTGTTCTAATTTTGTACCTGAACTTTTTTAGAAACGACTGTACGTCAACTTAATGTGCTAGCAGAACTTATTGTGTTGTCTGCCTGTTTTCTTTGCACAACATTCAAGATATTTCCCTGTCATTGATGAAGAATATGAACCGTTATGTTTGAGTTCATTGGTTTCAACATAGCCCTACCCGTAGGGATCCACTGCTTCCATCCTGATTGTGCCGCCTGCGTGAATTCTTTTTATGCAAGTTAAGTGTGCTATGATGTTCTATATGATTGTGTCAACTATATATGTTTTTAATGAGCATCAGCAATGCATATGGCTGAAAGATGTATTTACGAGCATCTACCGATGGGTCTCTCTCTCTCTCTCTCACACACACACACGCGCGCGCACACACGCACAAGTGGGACCCATTGAATTATTTCTTTGCTCGTGACAGCTTTTAATTAGGTTCCACTGTAATCTAACTTTTTCTTAAGTTATTAATTGAGCTCAGTGACTTCAAAAACTTGTACAGAATCCTTGTTTGGGCCTTTCCGGCGTTGCTGAATGTGGGCTAAGTAGCTATTTAGGTTGTACTGTACTACACATGCCTTTTTTTTCAACATCAGCAATGCAACTGGGCCGACAGTTGTACACAATATCCGGGTCAACTTGTTATTCTCCACCCCGCTTGGCTGCAAACTTTCCTAGGAGTTATGCATTAGGCTTAACAACAAAATGGACTTTAAGAAATAATAAATGGGATGTAATTATAATAACTGGGCAGTAACTATAAAAAGATGCACCAAACGCGTAATTAGTTTAAAATATATATTATTATTGGAATTTGAAAATTTTAATTTCATTACTTGTTGCGCGCGTAATATTTCGTTGGATTTTAACGTAATACAACTTTATTTTGAAATTATATTTAATCTGACTAGAAATTTCGGATAAAAATATTTGGGATCCCATAAAAATGTGGGAATTTTTCTTGAATTCTGTTTTGAGCGGTTGGTTGAAATTATTAATCGTTTTCCTAGCTAGAAAATGGGTTGTTCTTTTAACAAACTGTACATGGGTTGTAGTAAATTCCATTAGAATTAAAAAATGGGTTGTACATTCTTACAAATCGCAAATGGGCTATATGTTCTCTGCCACACACTTGTGAGCCTTCTAAGTTGACGCGTCCCCAAAAAAAACTAAGTTGACGCGTATGCAAGGCTTTGTCAACAACACACGGTTCTGGCAGCTGTGGCCGTTGGATGTCCATCCAACGGATGTCGTGCTTCTTTTTCAATCTCGGATATTCTTGCTTCAGCCGCCCAAAAAAAGATTCCTCCCTCTGACATCTGGGGCGCACCGTTTCTGAGGCTGACCTGTGGGCCTACTAAGTTGACGCGTACCAAGGGCTTTCTCAACTTAGTCAATATAAACGATTCTAGCTACAGTGACCGTACGATGTCCATCCAACGGCCGTAGTGCTTCTTCAGCCTCTGGTCTTCTTGCTCCAGCCGCCCAAAGCAGGGCCGGTCGTGCCGCATGCTCCTGCCTCCCGTGGCCGGCTGTGATGCCGCGGAGGCCTCACCGCCCCCTACTACTCCCACCGCTGGCCAGGCCATCCCTCTACTCACCAACACCCCCTGTTATTCTGCAGCGACAGCAGCCTCACACCGCAGCTGAACCAGTGAACCCTCGTACTCCTCTCCGCGCGGGCTTCCACTGCCGCGTCTTCCCCGGCTCCGCGTCGTCCCCTTCCTAGGCCTCGTTGTCGTCATCCGCCCTGGTGCTCTCGGCACGGCGTGGTCAACATGGTCAAGGAACGACTTCCATCGGAAGAGCACTGTCGTGGAGAGGCTGACAGCTGGGTCCATGGCATCCGCTAGGAAGTGCCTCCTTCTTACACAGAAAATAATTATTCCTCCACCTGACAGCAGGGACCCACCGGACGGGCAACTGTATTTCGCAAAAAAAAACGTTTCCCCCTGACTACTGGGACCTACCAGCTACATCTTCGCACGCAAGGAAGTGCATCCGGGCAAAAAAACGATTCGTCCGCCTGACTGCTGGGACCCACCAGCTACATCTTCGCACGCAAGGAAGTGTCTGACAGTCGGGACCCACCTAGTCGAAGCGTACGTAGCGTTGTCATTTTGGTCGCGAACGTGTACATACATACTGGTCGATGTAGAGGCGCACACGTGTCATAGTAGAGGCGCGCACGTATCATGTACACGTACGTACAACGGCCAGTTGCTACCTCTTGAGCACTGCGTTGGTTTTCCCTTGAAGAGGAAAGGGTGATGCGGCAAAGTAGCGTAAGTATTTCCCTCAGTTTTTGAGAACCAAGGTATCAATCCAGTAGGAGGGCACGCACGAGTCCCTCGCACCTACACAAACAAATAAATCCTCGCAACCAATGCAATAAAGGGGTTGTCAATCCCTTCAGGTCACTTACGAGAGTGAGATCTGATAGATATGATAAGATAATATTTTTGGTATTTTTATGATAAAGATGCAAAGTAAACAAAGCAAAATAAAGACACGCTAGAAAAAACTTGTTGATGGGAGATTAATAGGATAGAAAATAGACCCGAGGGCCATAGGTTTCACTAGTGGCTTCTCTCGAGAGCATAAGTATTACGGTGGGTGAACAAATTAATGTTGAGCAATTGACAGAATTGAGCATAGTTATGAGAATATCTAGGTATGATCATGTATATAGGCATCACGTCCGAGACAAGTAGACCGACTCCTGCCTGCATCTACTACTATTACTCCACACATCGACCGCTATCCAGCATGCATCTAGAGTATGAAGTTCATAAGAACAGAGTAATGCTTTAAGTAAGATGACATGATGTAGAGGGCTAAACTCATGCAATATGATATAAACCTCATCTTGTTATCCTCGATGGCAACAATACAATACGTGCCTTGCTGCCCCTACTGTCACTGGGAAAGGACACCGCAAGATTGAACCCAAAGCTAAGCACTTCTCCTATTGCAAGAAAGATCAATCTAGTAGGCCAAACCAAACTGATAATTTGAAGAGACTTGCAAAGATAACCAATCATACATAAAAGAATTCAGAGAAGATTCATATATTGTTCATAGACAAACTTGATCATAAACCCACAATTCATCGGTCTCAACAAACACACTGCAAAAGAAGATTACATCGAATAGATCTCCACAAGAGAGGGGGAGAACATTGTATTGAGATCCAAAAAGAGAGAAGAAGCCATCTAGCTAATAACTATGGACTCGTAGGTCTGAGGTAAACTACTCACACATCATTGGAGAGGCTATGGTGTTGATGTAGAAGCCCTCTGTGATCGATGCCCCCTCCGGCAGAGCTCCGAAAAAGGCCCCAAGATGGGATCTCACGGGCATGAAGGTTGGCGGTGGAATTAGGTTTTTGGCTCCGTATCTGGTAGTTTGGGGGTACGTAGGTATATATAGGAGGAAGAAGTACGTCGGTGGAGCAACGTGGGGCCCACGAGGGTGGAGGGTGCGCCCAGGGGGGTAGGCGCCCCCCCCCCTACCCCGTGCCCTCCTGGTTGATGTCTTGACGTAGGGTCCAAGTCCTCTGGATCCCGATCGTTCCGAAAATCACGTTCCCCTAGGTTTCACTCTGTTTGGACTCCGTTTGATATTCTTTTTCTGTGAAACTCTGAAATAGGCAAAAAAAAACAATTCTGGGCTGGGCCTCCGGTTAGTAGGTTAGTTCCAAAAATAATATAAAAGTGTATAATAAAGCCCATTAATGTCCAAAACAGAATATAATATAGCATGGAACAATAAAAAATTATAGATACGTTGGAGACGTATCAAGCATCCCCAACCTTAATTCCTGCTCGTCCTCGAGTAGGTAAATGATAAAAACAGAATTTTTGATGCGGAATGCTACTTGGCATAATTTCAATGTAATTCTCTTAATTGTGGTATGAATATTCAGATCCGAAAGATTCAAGACAAAAGTTTAATATTGACATAAAAATAATAATATTTCAAGCATACTAACTAAGCAATTATGTCTTCTCAAAATAACATGGCCAAAGAAAGTTATCCCTACAAAATCATATAGTTTGGCTATGCTCTATCTTCACTACACAAAGTATTTAAATCATGCACTACCCCGATGACAAGCCAAGCAATTGTTTCATACTTTTGATGTTCTCAAACTTTTTCAATCTTCACGCAATACATGAGATTGAGCCATGGACATAACACTATATGTGTAATAGAATGGTGGTTGTGGAGAAGACAAAAAAGGAGAAGATAGCCTCTCATCAACTAGGCGTATCAACGGGCTATGGAGATGCCCATTAATAGATATCAATGTGAGTGAGTAGGGATTGCCATGCAACGGATGCACTAGAGCTATAAGTATATGAAAGCTCAACAAAAGTAACAAGTGGATGTGCATCCAACTCGCTTGCTCACGAAGACCTAGGGCATTTTGAGGAAGCCCGTCATTGGAATATACAAGCCAAGTTCTATAATGAAAAATTTCTCACTAGTATATGAAAGTGATATCATAGGAGACTAATGTAGGGTGGAACCCTAGGGGCCGATCTTTCACGTTTGGAGAGGATCCCTACGAGGAACACGAAGAACAAGCGGAAGAGCACGAGGGGAATCACGGGGGGAAACACAAGAGAACCACTCAAACCAACAAGATTCGATTACACATGCGCTAGATCGATGAACACAAAGAGAGATACACGATCCAGGATCAACAAAGGACGATACAAGAGGTAACCGGGTTCTTCTACGTGAGGAGGTCTTGATTGTCTTCCCTTGAAGGGGTCTTGAATCCGCTTGGGGGATCTTCTCAAAATTGGTCGTGAGCTCCGAGGAGAAGTAACCAAGTGGATGAGCAAGGCTCTCACACAAAATATGAGCTAAACCATTGCTAACCCTAAATAGGAGGAGGTGGGGGAGTATATATAGTACTAGCCCACGAAGGGGTAAGTGAGGGTGAAGGGGTACATGGGCTCGGCCCAATACACTGTGCGCAGACAGGCCAGAAGTTCCGGGCGGGGCCGGAAGTTCCGAGCTCCCGAAGTTCCGGGCAGGTTCCGGCCAGGTTCCGGGCTATCCAGAGAGTTGGCACGCTCGGGGCTGGTCTGGACTCCGTGGGCCGGAGGTTCCGGGAAGGCCGGAAGGTCCGGGCTTTCCAGAAGCTTGTCCCTAATTCTTCTTCTTTCTCCTCTTCCATGCTTGGCCTTGGTCCTTGGATCCTCCATGGTCGTCTCAGTTGTACCTGAGTGTATGCAAGGTCCATGCATGAGGTAGTAGCCATGTCTCACATGAGAAAAGTGACGGTTCGAAGAGGAGTGAGTTCACCTTGTGTCCAATGGCGTATGATCGACGTCTCTTCATATGTCCTCTTGGGGCTTGTAGAGTAGTCGGAGTGTACATGGGGATGAACGTGGGATGCTCCGCATCATCTCCCCTCCCTTGGGAAAGATCCGACCTCAGATCGTGATCCTCATCACCATGGAAACGGTTGTCGTGGACAAACTTATAGTTGGACGGAGTTGAAGGTATGGCGCAATCCAAGTACTCCAAGGTATCTCCGGAGTGATAGACATGCAAAAAGAGCAAACAGAAGCGACACTCAGAAATATAATGGTTAGCGCACACAAAGTGTCCATCATGTAAGAATGAGTCAGTGCAACAAGATTGTTCATGACAAAGCACATGAAGCTTATCAAGATGATATAGAATGATATGCAAAGCATTCATGGGAGCAAAAACATTCATTGTGCACACAAATGTGTTGTGAATATGATCAAGGCAACCACGGTGCAAAATGATGTCATAGTGAGACGGTTTATCAATAGCATGAATATGGCAATGGATGCTCAATATGATTATCTTATCATGCAATTGATTGTAGGCAATGTGCTCAGTATGTATGAATATGCCATCAAGAAAGATCACAACAAATTTGCTAAGGAAATGCACAAGCTCATATATCATGGATGACATGGAAATAGGTGTAACAAGAGAAGCATAATCGGTGTCAATCCATGCATAGGGTGCAAACTTGTGGTGAGTATGATATGTCCATCGAGCATGACATGAGGAAGCAGAATCAACAAATATGTATGTGTTGGTGCAATGTGTCAAAGGAGTGTTGATGTACCAATGCTCGATGTCGTGGCATGAGTGGAGGTTCGAAGGTGCATCCAAGAAGTCCGAGCGCTCCTCAACTTGAAGGTCCAAAGGGTCCATCTCCAATGCCGGTCCTCCATCCAATAGATGTATCATGTAGACAACAATAAGGAAACAAAAATGAAAGAATGACTCATCCAATATGCATATGTGAGGATGGCTCAAAGGGAAGGAGTTCACCTTTATGAGAATGTCAATAATGTTGATGTCGCGCATCGTGGACGTCTTCACATGACCAAGTTGTCTCATCATGTTACCGCCTTGTGTATCCTTCAAAACGAAAGAACATTACAAACACTCGAAAAAACAAATGAGGTTAGCGGAAATGCAAAACATATCATTCGTGTGGTAAGATACCCAACAAGTGTATGCATCATGCTCATCATAAGGAAGGACAAGGGAGCATTTCATAGTATGGAGGCATATGATGCGAGAACAACCAAATACAAGAGGCTCAAGTAAACAAGCATGCATCACAAGTAAAATGTCAAAGTCTCCAAGATCAATAAGCATAGTATGGTTGCACTCAATACAAGTGGATATGAAAGAGGCAACTAATGGACACAAGAGACAATGATCAAGATATATCATGTGAGAGGCATGAGCATATATGTCATCAACCCAAGAAAGAAAGTAATAGTGGAACATGGGTGATGCAACATAGCAAGCAATCATAGCGATCAAATCAAGCAAGCTAGTAGTGGGAAGATGCAACATACTAGAAGGAATCATGGCAAGCATGTCATGTGTGCAAATGGTGGGCATATATAATGCACATGACATTTCACAAGCATAAGGGCAAGATATGAGCAAAATAACATCAATAGCATGGGGCACATGATAAAATTGGCAATAGCAACAAGGATCTCCACCAAG
This sequence comes from Aegilops longissima, assembly GCA_021605205.1. Classification (NCBI taxonomy): domain Eukaryota; kingdom Viridiplantae; phylum Streptophyta; class Magnoliopsida; order Poales; family Poaceae; genus Aegilops; species Aegilops longissima. The sequence goes on from CM038677.1 coordinate 336,722,056, forward strand.
CATGCTAATACACATAGAATTATCATAATGGTGAATCATGGGTAGATGCAAGCAAGGGTCACAATTGCATGGCAAAGGCATAGGAGTAAAAATAACATGCAAAGTGAACACGGGAAAATGAGCATAAGGTGACAAGTGGTAAATAGCCCATAGCCGCGTGAGAGACAAGTAAAAGAGATGCGCGTAGTCCTTGCGCAAAACGAATGGTGGTAATGATAGTCCACGAGATCCCAAGTCATCATTGCTCTCAAGAGCTCGTTTCGTCAACTCATGGGATTGAGATGTTGACGAGTATACGTGTGTACCTACACAAAACAAAGACAAAGGGAAAATTGTGTGTGCGTGGTAGATGTACGCATCATCCATCATGATGCATACGTGCCTGTGTTGGTTAGCACAAAATAGCCAATGCCCAAATAAATGAGATGCGTGATATAGAAACATGGCATCCATCATGATAGGTTTGTTGTTATGCATGGCATAATGGAGACTCAAATTGTGTAATGCATCATGGGAAATATCTAGAGCATTGTTATTCATGGAATTTATATGGTGCACGCAATTATGGGAATCATGCAAAGTATGGAATGTATCAAAATCTCCTAATATACATGAGGAAACTATGGGGGTCTCCTCATGAGCAGTAATGGAAACATCACATGGAGAATATTGACAACATCCAAAACAATGCATATTTGGAACAATGTGATCATGGCATGGTATAGTAGATGAATTGCGCAAATCATGTAAAGGAAGCATGGCAATATCATCACATGAAAAACAAAAGCCAATGACCATCATCTCGTCATCTATGCCATAAGTGCAAATGGGATTGATTTTAATGGGGCATGCATAGTTACTATGATGAGATTGAAATGAAGCAATACGGGAGATCTCACTCATAGCATATGACAAGTTCAATGGATTTTCGAACATGATGTGACCAATAGAATTTTCACATGATATCGTATGGAGCATAGCATCACAATTAGGCAACTCAACATGCTCATCATCATATTCATCAAAAATAGGTAAGTCAAGGCATGAAGAAGTCTCACTAGCATGAAGCATGGGAATAGGTGGGTCAACATCATGGGAGCAATCAATGTCAAGAGCGTCCGCTAGTGGGACAAGAGAAGTACCATCACCTATGTTACCTTTGGAAGGCCGCTCATGTGTTGTAGGTGAGGTGTTGAAGATCCACTCGTTGTCATCTTCGTTTTGATGGAACCATGTGGGGGGTGCATCATTGTCCACCATGGCCATCATCGTCTCCATTGGAGGTAAGGAATCGTCAAGGATAGGCATGTCGTCATGTAGGAGACCTAGCACCAAAGAAGAAAACACACTAGGAGTAGAGGTTAAGTTGTTAGAAATCAAAGTGGCCTCACATGCCGTGTCAACTACCTCACTCTCTAAGTGTTGTGGCTCACTCACTCCCTCAAGGATGCACTCACTCATATGGTTGGTGGAGTCACTCAAATGGCGCTCAACCTCACATAGGATGTGTGGCATGCTCTCATGTGTGCGGCTAGTGGTGGTCACACTCATCCTCTCAAAGGAAATGCTCTCAATGTCACATATGGTGGAGTCACTCATCTCTCTCATGGGGTGGTGGCTCTCCTCACATGACAAATGGGGCATCTTGACATATGTGTGTGTCGGAAAGATGTTGGTGCAAATGTCTCCATGCTCAATTCCTATCGCCGTGGTCGAAGGGGATGGCCCTTGCTCGACCTTCTTGTCACCGTATTGGTGTGGGAGGCCCATATGATGTGGCACCTTGTAGCTCACCTCCATGACCGAAGGGAGTTTCCCATGCTCGGCCATCTTCCTTGGGGAGGGGGGGGGGGAGGGGCTTCCGAAGATGGAAGTGTCACCCTCGCTCGTAGGTAGTTGCCTTGGACTTGATGAAGTCGATGTAGGCATACACGTGGGAAGTAGGCGAAGATGCCGTACGTCCAAAGGCGAAGATGCTTTGAGAACACTTGGCGAAGATGCCAAAGTGGTTGTTGTAGCTGTAGCGCCGTCTTTGTGGTGGTCGTTTCACGGTCTTCTTTTGTGCTCTTGAAACTTGGACTTGGCGTGAAGTAGGGCTTGTTGGGACTTGTGCACTTGCGCTTGTGGAACATCTTCATGGTGATGATGTCATTGTCGTGCTTGAGCTCATAGTAGATGTCGTTCGTCGTCGTCGTGCACATGATGCTTGGAGGTGACTTGCCCTTCATGACGATGTGGATCACGAACGTGATGGTGGTCGCCATGGAGATGTGGACGTGGACGACTTGCGCTTGCATCGCTTGGGCGCTCCGAAGACTTGTGACTTGAACGTCGCCGCCTTGAAGATGACGAAGGGGAAGAAGACTTGATCAAGGCTCTAATCTCCTCCATCCTTGCATCTTGCTCCTCTTTATGTGCGGATAGCTTGTTGTCGATGTAGTCCCTTTTCCTTGCTTCGGAGAGATGAATGTCGATGGAGAGGTTCTCGATGCGCTCTTGCAATCTTGATTGTGTGCCTTGCATTTGTCGTTGTAGAACGAAGATGGATGCTTTGGTGACGTAGTTGTTCACGTCGTCGTTGTTGTGGAAGACCGGAGATGAAATGCCTCGCCTATCCATCACAAGACTCGAGCAAATATGAGTGGGAGAAAGAGAAGAACTTATACCAAATGTACCTTGACCGATGTTGAAAATGGATCAATGATCACTCAATGTGTAACAAGGAAGTATCACAATTGGTACCAATTCTTGTCGGTTTCTCACACCTACACAAATAAGGCTTATGGTGGAGCTTGGTGAGGATAGTGACACAAAAATTTGATGCAAAAATGTTAGCAAGAGTCAATAATGTTGAAAGAGATTCACAATTTCGCAAGTGAAACAAGTAGACCAATAGCAATGAATGGTACCCGGAAACACACACACGGATAGATAAATGGGGCCGTGCAACCAAGGAATGATCTCAAAATGTGGAATCCACCAAAACGCTCGTGTTGCACAACTCAAGAGAGACGCTAGCACGATTGCTCAATAGGCAGATACGACACTTGTGCACAACCTATAAGATGCAAAATGGATAAAGTTTCTATCCCAAGTATGCTATGTATGTATGGTTCCCGGTGTTTGATCCAAGATGATCGGATATGACAATCTTATATGCAATGTGGTATGATGCTATGGCACTTGCTTACAAGCTTCTTTGCTCTTTCTCTTTTTCTTTTCTTAAAATCTTATGTTCTCTTCTTTTTTTGTATGGCCACTTTTGCACAATGCACAAACTAAGATAGCAATTGTGTATATGCGGGAACAAACTTGTGACACAAGATATGATAGCAATATATGCACCATGATGATATGGTATGTATGCTATGGGAAGTATGATCACTAATGTGCACAAGTAACATTGCCGGCAATACTCAAATGGCTAGTCTCGATAGGCAAGTAACGCAAAATGGGCTAGGGGTTAACAATGCAATGGCAAGGGGAATATACAAAGGAGGATACCACGATACCAAGTTGATATGGAGGTTACCGTCCGGCAATGATGAGTGGCGGTGTTCTTGATGTAGAAACTAAGATGATGGAGTCTCGTCCCTAAGTAGCCGAAACACCCTAGGAAACGGAAAAACCGCGAACTCAAAATCTCAAACGTCAAGTGTCAAAATGGTGGTAGCGGGAATGCGGTGGTGGTTTGCACTTGGCAAAACGGAAGTATTGGTGGAAACCCGAGTAGCCAAAGTTGACCGGGTTATGGTGGTGGAAGCGTATGATGGGCTATACATGGAGTCAAAGTTGAAAGCACGTCCCTAAGTAGCCGAAACACCTTAGGAGACACAACTCTCAACACAACAAAATTGGGTTAAGTTGGTGTGGCGGAAGTGTATGGTGGGCAACCTATGCGGAAGTGGTGGTGGTGGTTGATGAAGAAGCAACCATCCCTAAGTAGCCTAAACACCTTAGGAGACACAAGTCACTACTCAAACAACATCAAATGCTATGGGGATCAAAATGGGTTAGGTTGCGGAAGGCTATGGTGGTTATGCGAATGATATGGTGGAAGCCCTAGGCAAAGATGACAAAGTACCAAAAATTTGATGGTGTCAAAAGGTGCTGAAACCAACTTGAGGACCTCGGGCACGTCGATAGCTTCAAAACGAGCCAAAGAACGCCCAAATCGGAGTTCGGAGCGAAAAGTTGTGATGAAAACAGTGAAGAAGGCTGATGTTGAAATTCTGTGCAATGTTTCGGGTTAGGCCGGAAGTTCCGGGGTTAGGGCCGGAAGTTCCGGCGGGTGGCCGGAAGTTCCGGGGGTCGCGGAAAAAGTGCGGGGGTCAGGGGGATTTTTGGGGTAAACTTTCTGTTTAGCCCGGAAGTACCGGGGCTAGGACGGAAGTTCCGGGGGACGGAAGTTCCGGGGGAGTCCGGAAGTTCCGGGGGTCGTGGAATTTCTTCCGGGATGAACCCTAAATTCCAAATCTGAGAACGGGGGCGGAAAAACTCGATTTCCAAGGTCAAAATTGGGGAGATTTCATGGATGGAAAGGGGGAAAATGATGGGGGAAAGCTAGATCCACTTGAAACACAACGAATCCATGGATCAAAATCAACAAAACATCATCAAAACCAACAAATCACAAAAAAATTTGGGGCTATTTTTGGTGGGGATTTTTGAATTTAGGACGAAATCAACAAAATCAAGCTATAAAAAAAAGGGAAGGGGCTCAAAAAACATGATCAACGTGGATCATGATACCAAGATGATGTAGGGAGGAACCCTAGGGGCCGATCTTTCACGTTTGGAGAGGATCCCTACGAGGAACACGAAGAACGAGCGGAAGAGCACGAGGGGAATCACGAGGGAAAACACAAGAGAACCACTCAAACCAACAAGATTTGATTACACATGCGCTAGATCGATGAACACAAAGAGAGGTACACGATCCAGGATCAACAAAGGACGATACAAGAGGTAACCGGGTTCTTCTCCGTGAGGAGGTCTTGATTGTCTTCCCTTGAAGGGGTCTTGAATCCGCTTGGGGGATCTTCTCCGAAGAGGTCGTGAGCTCCGAGGAGAAGTAACCAAGTGGATGAGCAAGGCTCTCACACAAAATATGAGCTAAACCATTGCTAACCCTAACTAGGAGGAGGTGGCGGAGTATATATAGTGCAAGCCCACGAAGGGGTATGTGAGGGTGAAGGGGTACATGGGCTCGGCCCAATACACTATGCGCAGACAGGCCGGAAGTTCCTGGCGGGGCTGGAAGTTCCGGGCTCCCGAAGTTCTGGGCAGGTTCTGGGCAGGTTCCGGGCTATCCAGAGAGTTGGCGCGCTCGTGGCTGGTCTGGACTCCGTGGGCCGGAGGTTCCAGGAAGGCCGGAAGTTCCGGGCAGGTCGAAAGTTCCGGGAAGGCCGGAAGGTCCGGGCTTTCCAGAAGCTTGTCCCTGCTTCTTCTTCCTTCTCCTCTTCCATGCTTGGCCTTGGTCCTTGGATCCTCCATGGTCGTCTCGGTTGTACCTGAGTGTATGCAAGGTCCATGCATGAGGTAGTAGCCATGTCTCACATGAGGAAAGTGACGGTTCGAAGAGGAGTGAGTTCACCTTGTGTCCAATGGCGTATGGTTGACGTCCTCTTGGGGCTTGGAGAGTAGTCGAAGTGTACATGGGGATGAACGTGGGATGCTCCGCATCAGAGACTCTCTATCATGAAGATCATGGTGCTACTTCGAAGCACAAGTGTGGTAAAAGGATAGTAACATTGTCCCTTCTCTCTTTTTCTCTCATTTTTTTATTTGGGCCTTTTTTTATGGCCTCTTTTTTTAGTCCGGAGTCTCATCCCGACTTGTGGGGGAATCATAGTCTCCATCATCCTTTCCTCACTTGGGACAATGCTCTATAAAATGATGATCATCACACTTTTATTTACTTACAACTCAACAATTACAACTCAATACTTAAAACAAAATATGACTCTATGTGAATGCCTCCGGCGGTGTACCGGGATTTGCAATGAATCAAGAGTGACATGTATGAAATAATTATGAACGGTTGCTTTGCCACAAATACAATGTCAACTACATGATCATGCGAAGCAATATGAAAATGATGGAGCGTGTCATAGTAAACGGAACGGTGGAAAGTTGCATGGCAATATATCTTGGAATGGCTATGGAAATGCCATGATAGGTAGGTATGGTGGCTATTTTGACGAAGGTATATGGTGGGTGTATGATACCGGCAAAAAGTGCGTGGCATTAGAGAGGCTAGCAATGGTGGAAGGAAGAAAAGTAAGTATAATCCATGGAATCAACATTAGTCATAAAGAACTCATATACTTACTACAATAATCTACAAGTTATCAAAGCAAAGTATTACGTGCATGCTCCTAGGGGGATAGATTGGTAGGAAAAGACCATCGCTCGTCCCCGACCGCCACTCATAAGGAAGACAATCAATAAATAAATCATGCTCCGACTTCATCACATAAGGGTTCACCATACGTGCATGCTACGGGAATCACAAACTTTAACACAAGTATTTCTCAAATTCACAACTACTCAACTAGAATGACTCTAATATCATCATCTCCGTATCTCAAAACAATTATCAAGCATCTAACTTCTCATAGTATTCAACACACTCATAAGATTTTTTTTACTAATCTTGAATGCCTATCATAATTAAAGCAAATTACCATGCTGTTTTGTAGGACTCTCAAAATAATCTAAGTGAAGCATGAGAGAACAATAGTTTCTATAAAACAAAACCACCACCGTGCTCTAAAAGATATAAGTGAAGCACTAGAGCAAAAACTATATAGCTCAAAAGATATAAGTGAAGCACATAGAGTATTCTAATAAATTCCGAATCATGTGTGTCTCTCTCAAAACGTGTGTACAGCAAGGATGATTGTGGCAAACTAACAAATAAATACTCAAATAATACAAGACGCTCCAAACAAAACATATATCATGTGGTGAATAAAAATATAGCTCCAAGTAAAGTTACCGATGGAAGTAGACGAAAGAGGGGATGCCTTCCGGGGCATCCCCAAGCTTTGGATTTTTGGTGTCCTTAGATTATCTTGTGGTGCCATGGGCATCCCCAAGCATAGGCTCTTCCCACTCCTTGTTCATTAATCCATCAAATCTTTTACCCAAAACTTGAAAACTTCACAACAAAAAACATAACAGAAAATCTCGTGAGCTCCGTTAGCGAAAGAAAACAAAAGACCACTTCAAGGTACTGTAATGAACTCATTCTTTATTTATATTGGTGTTAAACCTACTGTATTCCAACATATCTATGGTTTATAAACTATTTTACTAGCCATAGATTCATCAAAATAAGCAAACAACACACGAAAAACAGAATCTGTCAAAAAACAGAATAGTCTGTAGTAATCTGTAACTAACGCAAACTTCTGGAACTCCAAAACTTCAGACAAAATAGGAAGACCTAGACAATTTGTTTATTGATAAGCAGCAATTGGAATAAATATTTTATCCCGTTCTGGTGATTTTTAACAATTGTTTTCATGAACAGAAAGTTTCTGCAATTTTCAGCAAGATCAAATAACTATCATCCAGGAAGATCGTATAGGTTAAACTTGGCACAAACACTAACTAAAACATAAAAACAAATCTAACCAGAGGCTATATCAAATACTTATTCCTAAACAGAACCAAAAAGCAAAAAAGTAAAAATAAAATTGGGTTGCCTCCCAACAAGCGTTTAACGCCCCTAGCTAGGCATAATAGCAAGGATAGATCTAGGTATTGCCATCTTTGGTTTTAGGGAAGAAAAGAGCAAACTTGTTATCTATGGAATTAATCTTTCTATTTTGATAAAGCACGTGGCTATTAATGGTAGAAGAAAAATTAAGCACGTTGCGGAAATTGGCATCTAGGCTAGCTTTTATTTCTTTGATAGATTCGTTTTGGTAAGAGAGCAAAAGAGATGTGGATTCAACTTTCTCATTCATGGGATGCCCAAATATATTTTTCATCTTTTCATATCTATCTATGGGGTCCCCTTCAAGAAAACTCTCTTCAGAAATAGAATCTAAAACTTGTTTGAATGAAGCGGGCAACCCAACATAAAAGCTATTTAAGTAAACCTTAATTTGATATTGGGGTACATAGCTAGCCCGGATCCTTAACAGCCTATCTCAAGCATCTTTCAGAGATTCATCGAGTAAATAACAAAAAATTCCAGAATTATTTCATAAAAATTATCAAGATTCTCATTGATAACTTGTAGCGACCCGACCCGAATGGATCAAGTCTCTGTGCTTTCGTGTCATCCCTGGATCGGTATGCTGACACACACAGTACTCGAAGGATTTATAACAGAGGTAAATCACATGTATAAAGTAACGTAAATACTATTACCTCGATCCAAATATATAGCGGAAGCAACAAGGTTGTGGATTCCCATCAACACCAACGGCAAAGTTGAGTATAGGAAATCGTAACCCTAACGTATCACTTACTGTCGTTCGAAAAGTCGCAACATGAAAAGTTGCAGCCCGAAACGGGTCAGCACATGGAATATGCTGGCAATGTAACACATAGAGAGTAATGAAGGAAATAAGCCTATACTAAACATGCATATATGGCTGGTGGAAAGCTCTATGGTTACAGTTTTATGAAAAGCCAATTTTCCCTACTTCAAAGGAATAAATTTATTTAACTATCATGGTGGTTGTTAAACATTGAGAATGGTTGACAGCATCCTCAATCCCAATTAAAAGTACTCATTAAACCCAAACAAATTATATTAAGTAACGTGATGAGATCAACAGGATATCCGGTAGTAGATACTCAAAATTGTCCATAACCGGGACACGGCTAACCATGATTAGTTTGTACACTCTGCAGAGGTTTGCGCACTTTTCCCCACAAGACTCGATCGCCTCCGCTTGGTTTCTCGCACTACATGGTGTTTGAGAGACGGATGACCGAGACACAGTCTTTCAGAAGCACTTGCACCTTACATGTGGGTAGACCGTACCAACCTACATCCCCTACATCAGCTAGCCTACCCGTAAGAGTTCGCACAACTTACTCAACTATGCCAGAGCCCATATTGGCTTGTGGCTGCACACGGAAGTTTCTAGTTTGAATAATCTTATGATCCCTTAGAGCCTGGGTGGCGGTCCGAAGAAATACAGGCAAGTCCTGATAGAAACCAGGTGCCTCAATCCACCCAGATGTGTGTTTAAGTTGCCACCTTAGATAAACCATTAATTTAACAAACTCACATCTGTCATGGATGTACACTCACCCAATCCACGTCTACTAGCATAGCATGGCATAATAAGCAAACGTAGAAGTAACTCCCAAGGTTTCATAAGTAAAACAGGTAATAGGTACTACCTCAATCTACTTCCCATCCCACAATTTAATTAGATCCTAACCATGCAAGTGTTTGAGGATTGATCTAATGCATAAAACTGGGTAGTAGAAAGTATGATCAAAGTGTTACTTGCCTGCAAAGTTGATGAAGATGATTAGCACTCAAAACTCTTGATAGATCTACTCGTCACACTCCGTTCAATCTATCGTAATCAAGCAATAGTAACCACACATAAGCAATCACTCAAAAGATCGGAAAGAACGAAGAAAACAATTCGGAAAACGTCAAAACCAAATCAAATAACTCTTGCAGCATAAAACAATTTCTAACAGTACCAAAATTATGTGAATTTGGCCTTATCAGAAAGTTTAGGTCAAGAGCTTCGATTAGAAAAAAGAATCAACTAAATCAGCGTTATAAAACTCAAGTTATGCTCAAACGAAGTTTGAATTCAAATCTGATCTAATTCAAATTTTAAAATTTGAAAAACATGTTTGAGTTGGACTACTGGATAGAGGAGATCGTAACGAAGAAGTGGGCGATGGTTTCGTTGGATTCCGACTTACGAGTAAAAAGTTATAGCCGTTTGAAGATTAGGGACTACGGATAGGTCCATGACGGAAATTAAAAATAAAAAGAAAAATCTATCGAGCGAACGTGCGCTAAACAAAACCGGAAAGAAAACCGTGAGAAAACCGATCTAGGGTTTCGGAAAGGAAACCGAAACGAAAAACCGATCTAGAAAACGGAACGGAAACCGATTTAGAAAACCGATCTAGAAAACGTGACGCGGCGCGGGGCTAGTACCTCGAAGAGGCGAGGGCTCCGCGGTGGTGGTGGCGAGGGCGGCGGCGTGGCAAGTGGCGGCGGCTATGTGGGGCGGCGGCGGGCTATGGCGGCGGCGGCGGTGGCTGGCACTGCTGCTGCTGCTGCTGGAGGGAGGAGAGGAGAGGAGAGGAGAGTTGATTTGATGTGTTGGAGGGGGGTGGTTGGGTATTTATATTGGGGAGGGAGGGTTTGCTTGGGGTAGGGGACAAGAAATAGATTAGGATTAGGAATCCTAGGAATAAAAAACGGAATAACAAAACGGGGTCAAATTCTACTAGGAATCGTAAAAGAATAGGAAACTTGGGGCTCCTGGCTCCCCTAGGTGCGTGGTGCGTGCGTGGCCTTGTGGCCTTCGGCCGGCCGGTGGCTTTGGCGGCTTGGGCCTTTGGCCCAAGGCGCTGCGCTCTTTTTTTTTTTAAATTTTTTTAACAGAGACAAATAAAAATAATAAAACCAAATAAATAAATATATTATATAGGCATATAATATATCAAAATTTTCAGAAAAAGATTTCCTACATGATGAACTTTATTCTAGCTTCAAATAAAATACACAAAAATTCAAATAAAACAAACAGTGCTACTGCCCTAATAAAATCCACTGAAAATCATTTTAAAAATACCAAAATGATTTCAAATTAATTTCTCTCCAATTTTCTGTTGTAGGAATCATGTTACCCTATTTTCCATGTATTTTATTTTTGAAGAAAAATAATTTGAATAAAACTCCAATAACTCCAATTGAAAATAAATTCAAAAGAATTTTGAATTTTAATTCTTTGAAACTCCCAACTCATATTTCATATGTTTTGAAGAAGTCATTTTATCTTCTCGTGAAAATCATTGAGTTGCATAAAGTTTCAGAATTGGAAATATTTTCCAAATGAATTTCAAATATTTTCAGCACCCTTGTCATTTAAATAAATGGAAGAATTCATGTCATCTTCTCTCCGGGGTTTTGTGATGAAAAGAATTTGAATTCGAAGATCATAAAAGCAAAAATGAAAGTTTGGGAAAGTCCTTTTATTCCCTCTCATTTAACTTTCAAAAAGTTTCGAATTCACTCACTTTCAGCCAATCAATCAAACAATCAATCAAATCTATCTATTTGTTTATAACATTCCAAAATTTAGAATTTTGGGATGTTACAAACTACCACCCATAAAATGAATCTCGTCCTCGAGATTCGGAGAGGCTAGAAAGAAATAGGTTAGGGTTTGGGGGGGTCTTCTCGAAAATCCATTGATCGTCTCCGGGTCTCGGGTGCTACCACCCTTAGAAGCATTGTTACGGTTCCATCAAACTCAGATACTCCGTCCTTATTACTGTCTTCTCAGATCGTAAGGATGATTCCTTCTCTGGGCCCTTCCGGTAGTGGCATAACCTTTTCCTCAAATCTTTTGCCCTTTACTCTGGGTAAGGTTATTCCGAAATTGGGTCTTCTTAGCTGACGGGTCTGGTGCCAATTCTAAACAAATATCGGTATCTCATGGTGGTCAACGACTTATGGTTTTCTCCTGCAGAAAACGGGTCTGGGTTGAACCTCACCGTATGACATACGGTTGGCAACAGCTGCCGTGTACAAGGGGAAAAGAAATACCTATACCGTTCTAAGGTTTAAACAAGGTTTAATATCATCGTCTTGCAACTATAGGTAAGTCACTCAGATTTACTATCCCATATAGCAAAGCGAATAATAAGAGTAAGTCGGTATGGTGATCAATCCATCCCGCACCCAAATTATTACCTTGTACATGGTTTAGCGAATCTCGCATTCTAACACTCGGTCATCCTCACAAGCATTGCAGAATTTCTCTTGTCGACGAACCAAGTCCGTAAAATCCATTGATTCTGCAAGCCAAACAAACATCTATCGTTCCTTAACAACTCTCAGGTTTTGCGTAAACTCCTATAGGATCGTCGGTTGATACAAGTCATAACTTCTTCCGTGGGTTTTCCTTGAGAAGAGTGTGTTTGCTTCTTGGCAGGTCCAGGGCCTGTGGGTTATGGCCCATCTCATCACTTGCAATCCTTGAACACATCCTCGGGCAATCGATCGTTATCCCAACATCCAACTCCCCGCATACTTAAATCCATCCAATTGTACTGTCTCTTTTCCTTATATTTGCACCAAACTAAGACGTGATTACTCAGACTCATCATGGAATTTCCATTGATCCATATTTCCAACATCATACCTCCTCTATATCCAATAACACTTCATCTCTTCATCCTCGTGGGATGTCCCACATACCGTGATAAAACTTATACTTATGAAATCCATACTCCACTTCGTGGAACCTCATTATCCTTTCCAGGGTCAAGCGTCCTTACAAGGAAATATTGGCCATCTCTACATGGCACTTCTTCAACTGGAAAACGTGAAACACATCATGAACTCCTGACAGTCCTTCGGGTGACTTCAACTTGTTAGCCTATTCTCCCATACGCTCCAAAACTCGGTATGGTCCTACAAATCTCGGGGCTAACTTTCCCTTAACTCCAAATCGTTTAACTCCTCGCAGAGGTGGCACACAAAGATATGCTCTGTCTCCGATTTCATAGACTACCTCCTTGCATTTTGAGTCGCATAACTTTTACTGCTGGATCTGAGCTATCTTGATCTATCTCGAATCAACTTAACATTCTCTTGACTCCTTGATCATATTTGGTCCAAACAACCGACGGTCTCCATCTTAATCCCACATCAACGGTGTCCGCTCCTTCTCCCATACAAAGCTTCAAAAGGGCCATCTTCAAACTGACTTGGTAGCTGTTGTTGAGTGAGAAACTCGCAGAAGGTAAATTATCATCCCAACTAGATCCATAATCTAGCGACACGTTCTCAACATGTCCTCCGTATCTGATTGACTCTCTCGGTCTATCCATCTGTATGCGGATGAAAGGCTGTACTGAACTCTAGCCTAGTACCTAAAGTCTGGTGCGGCTGATTCCAAAACTTTGAGGTAAACTGTGTTCCTCTATGAGGGTCCTCGGAACTCCATGCGACATACGATCCTTGCCCAATATATCTTGGCCAACTTCTTTTCAGATTTCATGGGATAAAGTGAGCCACTTTGGTCAAGCGAGTCAACTACTACCCAGATAGAATCATATCCCAATCGGGTTATGGTAAATCCGAAATGAAATCCATGCCAAGCTTATCCTACTTCCATTCGGTATCGGCATAGGCTGCAATAATCCTGCTGGCTTCGATGCTCGCTTTTACTTTCTCCGCATACATCACTTATGACTACATACTCCATAATATCCTTCTTCATACCAGTCCACCGAAACACTCCTTCAAATCCAAATACATCTTGGTGTTTCCAGGGCAAATCGAGTATGGTGAGTCATGAGCCTCCTGAAGTTTTAACTTCCTGATCTTTGCATTATTGGGTACATGTACACTGTCCTCAAACCATAAGGTGTCGTGCTCATCCTTACGAAAACCTTTGGCCTTTCCTTTGCTCATCCTCTGTTTTACCTCAACAATATCTTTGTCATCCTTCTGAGCTTAACGGATCTTTCTCAACAATGTAGACTGAACTTCCATTGCTGCAACAAAACTTTTGGGAACAATCTCCAACCAAAGTTCCCTGAAAATCCTCGGCTAACTCCTTTGATAATCCTCCGATTATGAGGGTATTCATCCTTATTTTCTTTATGGTTGTGTCCTATTTCTCCACAAAGCTTGCATGCACTTTCTCCATATCATTTCCATAAGGCTTCAACTTCTGGGACACAAACCGAGACTTTAGCAAAGTGAACTTAAGTTCTTCCCAAGTGGTTACTCCTGGCCACATTGATGGTTTGGTACATCCTCCACTAGATAGCAGCACCTCTTTCAAAGCACTGAAGAGCATGCTGGGTCATATCTTTTCTGACTATCGGGTTATTCTTCATGTGATCCTCCATGTTCTGAATCCATCGATCTGTCTCCAATTGACTCATTGGTCCGGAAATTACAAGCTCATCTCCATCCATCCTCTAATGGGTCCATGGGTTTGGGGTGGGATAAGAGAGATCGAGAGGGATGCACACAATACAAACAATGGTTTTGAAAAGACAGATTTTATTGTGGCTGTCGGAAAACATCAAACAAATGACAGCTCACAATCGTCGCATCTAACGAGGTATGTAACAGGGTTTGGTCTTCTAACGGTCAATAAATCTTCAAAGTCATCAAACTCTTCCAATCTTGATCATGTCTCGATGGCTCCTTCGATCATGCTTGTCCTTCTCAAGTTCTTTTGCGGATCATCTCTGTTGACGAAGTCTCTCGCGACGTCCTTCAATATTTCGGAGTTACGTTCCAACTGCCGGTTTCAACATCCTTGACATGATCCATGATCCTACTGTCCTTCAGTTTATGTCAAATCTCCGGTATCTCGATGTTTTGCTCCTTCATCTTGTCTACTTTCAGCTTCTGGGTCCTGAGTTCTTCACGAACTGCTTCCTTATCAAATCTCGCTTCTGCAGATCCACCTTAAACTTCTTCATGTAATACTCGGATCCCGGTGATACACCAGCTAAGGTTAAAACTCCAACGTTTGCGATAGATGCTCCATCAGCTTTCTACCATCCAATCCTTCCATGCATCTGCATGCTTAACTCCACACGGTGACAATAGCATAGGCGGGCGATAACATCATGGATAGCGTGTTTCTGCTCTTGTCATTTTCATGAGCTATCATTCCATAGTTGATATCTCCTGCCTTCAGGTTTTCTTGATAAAACTTTGAATTCTAATGCTCCATGTTCCAGTCTTTCTCCGATACACCTTGATCTCGGGTATTGATAACTTCCATAGTCTGTCAAATTCCATAAGCGTAACCTTCCTAGGTCATAAAAATCTGGGAACTCTTCAGAGCCTTCAAAATCTCCTAGTGTTCAGAGTCTTCAACAGTTGTAGTTTCCGTTTACACGGTAAAATCATCATCATTCCAAATGGTCTTAGTTGTCCGATATCTTGTCTCCTTGGAGTGGTCTCATCAGTCAAATCTTCGAGTGGTCAAAAGGGAAAGGGTATGGTCTCACTAAAAGGAATATTTGAATAAGCTCAAAGGAAGAGAGGTAAAAGATCTTTTGAAAATGAAGTTGTAGAAAAATCTTTCCTATGGGCTTGTGGTTTTTAGGGTCACGTCCCATATCAACATGTGCTCTGATACCATCTTGTAGCGACCCGACCCGAATGGATCAAGTCTCTGTGCTTTCGTGTCATCCCTGGATCGGTATGCTAACACACACAGTACTCGAAGGATTTATAACAGAGGTAAATCACATGTATAAAGTAACGTAAATACTATTACCTCGATCCAAATATATAGCGGAAGCAACAAGGTTGTGGATTCCCATCAACACCAACGGCAAAGTTGAGTATAGGAAATCGTAACCCTAACGTATCACTTACTCGTAAATTCGAAAAGTCTGCAACATGAAAAGTTGCAGCCAAAACGGGTCAGCACATGGAATATCTGGCAATGTAACACATAGAGAGTAATGAAGGAAATAAGCCTATACTAAACATGCATATATGGCTGGTGGAAAGCTCTATGGTTACAGTTTTTGAAAAGCCAATTTTCCCTACTTCAAAGGAATAAATTTATTTAACTATCATGGTGGTTGTTAAACATTGAGAATGGTTGCAGCATCCTCAATCCCAATTAAAAGTACTCATTAAACCCAAACAAATTATATTAAGTAACGTGATGAGATCAACAGGATATCCGGTACTAGATACTCAAAATTGTCCATAACCGGGACACGGCTAACCATGATTAGTTTGTACACTCTGCAGAGGTTTATGCACTTTTCCCCACAAGACTCGATCGCCTCCATTTGGTTTCTCGACTACATGGTGTTTGAGAGCGGATGACCGAGACACAGTCTTTCGAAGCACTTGCACCTTACATGTGGGTAGACCGTACCAACCTACATCCCCTACATCAGCTAGCCTACCCGTAAGAGTTCGCACAACTTACTCAACTATGCCAGAGCCCATATTGGCTTGTGGCTGCACACGGAAGTTTCTAGTTTGAATAATCTTATGATCCCTTAGAGCCTGGGTGGCGGTCCGAAGAAATACAGGCAAGTCCTGATAGAAACCAGGTGCCTCAATCCACCCAGATGTGTGTTTAAGTTGCCACCTTAGATAAACCATTAATTTAACAAACTCACATCTGTCATGGATGTACACTCACCCAATCCACGTCTACTAGCATAGCATGGCATAATAAGCAAACGTAGAAGTAACTCCCAAGGTTTCATAAGTAAAACAGGTAATAGGTACTACCTCAATCTACTTCCCATCCCACAATTTAATTAGATCCTAACCATGCAAGTGTTTGAGGATTGATCTAATGCATAAAACTGGGTAGTAGAAAGTATGATCAAAGTGTTACTTGCCTGCAAAGTTGATGAAGATGATTCGCACTCAAAACTCTTGATAGATCTACTCGTCACACTCCGTTCAATCTATCGTAATCAAGCAATAGTAACCACACATAAGCAATCACTCAAAAGATCGGAAAGAACGAAGAAAACAATTCGCAAAACCAAATCAAATAACTCTTGCAGCATAAAACAATTTCTAACAGTACCAAAATTATGTGAATTTGGCCTTATCAGAAAGTTTAGGTCAAGAGCTTCGATTAGCAAAAGAATCAACTAAATCGGAGTTATAAAACTCAAGTTATGCTCAAACGAAGTTTGAATTCAAATCTGATCTAATTCAAATTTTAAAATTTGAAAAACATGTTTGAGTTGGACTACTGGATAGAGGAGATAAATAACGAAGAAGTGGGCGATGGTTTCGTTGGATTCCGACTTACGAGTAAAAAGTTATAGCCGTTTGAAGATTAGGGACTACGGATAGGTCCATGACGGAAATTAAAAATAAAAAGAAAAATCTATCGAGCGAACGCGCGCTAAACAAAACCGGAAAGAAAAACCGGTGAGAAAACCGATCTAGGGTTTCGGAAAGGAAACCGAAACGAAAAACCGATCTAGAAAACGGAACGGAAACCGATTTAGAAAACCGATCTAGAAAACGTGACGCGGCGCGGGGCGAGTACCTCGAAGAGGCGAGGGGCTCCGGCGGTGGCGGCGTAGGGCGGCGGCGGCGGCAAGTGGCGGCGGCTATGTGGGACGGCGGCGGCGGCGGTGGCACTGCTCCTGCTGCTGCTGCTGTGGAGGAGAGGAGAGGAGAGGAGAGGAGAGGAGAGGAGAGTTGATTTGATGTGTTGGAGGGGGGGGATGCTTGAGTATTTATATTGGGGAGGGGAGGGGTTTGCTTGGGGTAGGGGACAAGAAATAGATTAGGATTAGGAATCCTAGGAATAAAAAACGGAATAACAAAACGGGGTCAAATTCTACTAGGAATCGTAAAAGAATAGGAAACTTGGGGCTCCTGGCTCCCCTAGGTGCGTGGTGCGTGCGTGGCCTTGTGGCCTTCGGCCGGCCGGTGGCTTTGGCGGCTTGGGCCTTTGGCCCAAGGCGCTGCGCTCCTTCTTTTTTTTTTTAATTTTTTTTAACAGAGACAAATAAAAATAATAAAACCAAATAAATAAATATATTATATAGGCATATAATATATCAAAATTTTCTGAAAAAGATTTCCTACATGATGAACTTTATTCTAGCTTCAAATAAAATACACAAAAATTCAAATAAAACAAACAGTGCTACTGCCCTAATAAAATCCACTGAAAATCATTTTAAAAATACCAAAATGATTTCAAATTAATTTCTCTCCAATTTTCTGTAGGGAATCATGGTACCCTATTTTCCATTTATTTTATTTTTGAAGAAAAATAATTTGAATAAAACTCTAATAACTCCAAATTGAAAATAAATTCAAAAGAATTTTGAATTTTAATTCTTTGAAACTCCCAATTCATATTTCATATGTTTTGAAGAAGTCATTTTATCTTCGCTCGTGAAAATCATTGAGTTGCATAAAGTTTCAGAATTGGAAATATTTTCCAAATGAATTTCAAATATTTTCAGCACCCCTTGTCATTTAAATAAATGGAAGAAGTCATGTCATCTTCTCTCCGGGGTTTTGTGATGAAAAGAATTTGAATTCGAAGATCATAAAAGCAAAATGAAAGTTTGGGAAAGTCCTTTTATTCCTCTCATTTAACTTTCAAAAAGTTTCGAATTCACTCACTTTCAGTCAATCAATCAAACAATCAATCAAATCTATCTATTTGTTTATAACATTCCAAAATTTAGAATTTTGGGATGTTACATAACTCCGGCAGGTTTTTCCATAGTATCTCTATTTATGAGTTTAGATAAAATAGCAGGATTGTCTAAGGTGCTAAAACTCGGGAGAGAAACCCCAACCCTTTTTTATTCTGACATAGCGAAAGGAAGGCGAGCGAAAAAGAGAGGGCGAATAAAACGGCAAGGGTGAAGTGGGGGAGAGGAAAACGAGAGGCAAATGGCAAATAATGTAATGCGGGAGATAAGGGTTTGTGATAGGTACTTGTTATGTTGACTTTTGCGTAGACTCCCTTGCAACGGCGCCAAAAATCCTTCTTGCTACCTCTTGAGCACTGCGTTGGTTTTCCCTTGAAGAGGAAGGGTGATGCAGCAAAGTAGCGTAAGTATTTCCCTCAGTTTTTGAGAACCAAGGTATCAATCCAGTAGGAGGCCACGCACGAGTCCCTCGCACCTACACAAACAAATAAATCCTCGCAACCAACGCAATAAAGGGGTTGTCAATCCCTTCACGGTCACTTACGAGAGTGAGATCTGATAGATATGATAAGATAATATTATTGGTATTTTTATGATAAAGATGCAAAGTAAAGAAAGCAAAATAAAGATAACGCTAGAAAAAAACTTGTTGATGGGAGATTAATATGATGGAAAGGTTTCACTAGTGGCTTCTCTCGAGAGCATAAGTATTATGGTGGGTGAACAAATTACTGTTGAGCAATTGACAGAATTGAGCAAAGTTATGAGAATATCTAGGTATGATCATGTATATAGGCATCACGTCCGAGACAAGTAGACTGACTCCTTCCTGCATCTACTACTATTACTCCACACATCGACCGCTATCCAGCATGCATCTAGAGTATTAAGTTCATAAGAACAGAGTAACGCTTTAAGTAAGATGACATGATGTAGAGGGATAAACTCATGCAATATGATATAAACCCCATCTTGTTATCCTCAATGGCAACAATACAATACGTGTCTTGCTGCCCCTACTGTCACTGGGAAAGGACACCGCAAGATTGAACCCAAAGCTAAGCAATTCTCCCATTGCAAGAAAGATCAATCTAGTAGGCCAAACCAAACTTATAATTCGAAGATACTTGCAAAGATAACCAATCATACATAAAAGAATTCAGAGAAGATTCATATATTGTTCATAGACAAACTTGATCATAAACCCACAATTCATCGGTCTCAACAAACACACTGCAAAATAAGATTACATCGAATAGATCTCCACAAGAGAGGGGGAGAACATTGTATTGAGATCCAAAAAGAGAGAAGAAGCCATCTAGCTAATAACTATGGACTCGTAGGTCTGAGGTAAACTACTCACACATCATCGGAGAGGCTATGGTGTTGATGTAGAAGCCCTCCGTGATCGATGCCCCCTCTGGCGGAGCTCCGGAAAAGGCCCCAAGATGGGATCTCACGAGTACAGAAGGTTGCGGCGGTGGAATTAGGTTTTTGGCTCCGTATCTGGTAGTTTGGGGGTACGTAGGTATATATAGGAGGAAGAAGTACGTCGGTGGAGCAACATGGGGCCCACGAGGGTGGAGGGCGCGCCTAGGGGGTTAGGCGCGCCCTACTACCTCATACCCTCCTGGTTGATGTCTTGACGTGGGGTCCAAGTCCTCTGGATCACGTTCGTTCCGAAAATCACGTTCCCGACGGTTTCATTCCGTTTGGACTCCGTTTGATATTCTTTTTCTGCGAAACTCTAAAATAGGCAAAAAACAGCAATTCTGGGTTGGGCCTCCGGTTTGTAGGTCAGTCCCAAAAATAATATAAAAGTGTATAATAAAGCCCATTAATGTCCAAAACAGAATATAATATAGCATGGAACAATAAAAAATTATAGATATATTGGAGACGTATCACCAGTGTGCAAGAAAGAAAATACGGCCACGTACATACATACGGGGAGGGTCTCGAATGCTTACTCGCGCATACGTACGGCCAGGGCTCGTCTACATGGCTGGGTCGGAACAGAGAAACATCGTCGTCGTCCTGTTCATGGGGAGCCAACCGGCTGGGTCGGAACGGAATGCGTCGTCGTGTTCATCGGGAGGTCTTGGACGGAACAGCCGATGGAAACGAGGCCTGGCGTACCGCAGAATGGAGGAAACAGCCTTGTGTTCGACCGGCCACGTTCGAAACGGGATCCTGTTCATCGGGAGGGGTCTGGCGTACCGCAAAACGGAGGAAACAGACCTCCTACGGTCGAAACGGGGGTCCTGTTGATCGGGAGGAGTGTGGCGTACTGCAAAACAGAGGAAACAGACTTGTGTTGGGCGCCACGGTCAAACGGGGTCCTGTTCATCGGGAGGGTGTGGCGTGCCGCAAAACGGGACTCCACGGATCTGTTCATCTCCACCGTCAACCCCTCCGGCCTCCACGGGACTCTGTTCATCCACCGTCGACCTCCTCCGGCCTCCACTGCGATTGTTCATCCACGGGCTCTGTTCATCCAGCCTCCACCGCGCTTCTCCACCGGCTACTATTCAACCAACCCTCTCCACGGGCTCTTGTTTAACCACCCTCCACGGGCTCTGCTCATCCTGCCCTTCACCGCTCTCTGTTCATCCTGCCTCCACGGGTGGTCCTGTTCATCCCGCCCTCCATGGGGTCCTGTTCATCCAGCCCCAACCGCTCGAACGATCGGGGTCCTGTTCATCCACCCCATCGAACTGTTCATCCAAACCCCCAAAGACAACGCTCCTTTGTTCATCCAGAGGCAACGCCATGGGGTCCTGTTCATCCACCCCACCTGGAACTATTCATCTAAGCCCCCCCCCCCCCCAGCAACACTCACTGTTCATCCAGAGTCAGCATCGATCGGCTTCAGCTAGCAGCAGTAGCAAAGGAATCGCTCGATCGGGTTCGATTAACGCCATCGAAAGATCTCTTGGGTTCAAGAACGCGTAGCCTCCAAAGGCAATCGCTTCGGGTTGATTAGAGCCCAACGCCTCGTTCGGGTTGATAGCCTAACGCCCACACACGCGTGTATCGTCACGAGAGAAACGCGCATCGCTTCGCCCCGACCACCCACCATAACCGGGGACTCCCCGATATTTTTCGCGCCCTCTCTTCTACCACGGTTTTTTCCGTCATGTACGGCCCAAAGAATGTCATGCAGCTGCGTCTCCGGCCCGCCAGTGACGAAAATCCCATTTTTCGTCATGATTTTTGTCATAAGTAGGACCCCACCACATCTATGATGATACCGGGTTTTGTCACAATTATCGTCATAGAAGTGTCATAAGTATGACAGAAAAGATTTTTGTTCGGCCCAAAATGTCACAGATGTGTCTTTTTTTTGTAGTGTATTTCACTCTGCTTTAACCTAATTTCAATATATCTTCAAAGTACTTTAAATCTGGCTCGACATTTAGGTATTAAAAATAGTTTGGAACCCACAGAAATATGCGAATTTTTGTTTAAATTTTTAACCCTGGCCCTGGCCAACAAACAAAAACGGACTGCAATAAATTGCATAAGAAGTTGCAATGAGCTATATATAAATTATTGAAAAAATGGAATGGCCTGACTTGTGGGCCTATTAAGTTGACGCGTATGCAAGATTTTTTTACTTATTATATACGTCAACAAACGATTCTAGCAGACGTAACCGTTGGATGTCAATCCAATGACCGTCGTGTTTCTTCAATCTATGATCTTCTTGCTCCAGCCACCAAATCTAGCGCCGGCGGGACCGCCCGGTCCCGCCTCCCATGGCCGGTTGTGCTGCTGCGTAGGCCTCACCGCCCCCTACTACTCCCACCGCTGGCCAGGCCATCCCTCTACACACCCACATCCCTCCATTGCTATGGCTTCGCCGCCTCCGGGTCATTCCCTTCCTGGGTCTCACCATCATCCATCGCGCTGGTGTTATCGGCACGGCGTGGTCAACGTTGTCAACAAACGACAACATCGGAAGAGGGATTGATACGTCTCCAACGTATCTATAATTTTTGATTGTTCCATGCTATTATATTATCAATCTTGGTTGTTTTATATGCATTTATATGTTATTTTATATGATTTTTGGGACTAACCTATTAACCTAGAGCCCACTGCCAGTTTCTGTTTTTTTCCTTGTTGAAGAAGGCTTTATATGGGCTAAAGCAAGCCCCTCGAGCTTGGTATGACACCTTGAAGAAGTTTTTGCTCGACAAAGGGTTCAAGCCGGGATTCACTAATCCCACACTTTTCACTCGTGCTGTAGATAATGATCTATTCGTATGTCAAATCTATGTGGATGATATTATCTTTGGCTGTACTAACAATGCTTGCAGCTTAGAGTTCGGGAAAATGATGTTCGAGAAATATCAAATGTCTATGATGGGTGAACTTAAGTTCTTTCTTGGACTGCAAATACATCGATAGGCAAATGGAATTTTCATATCTCAGTTGAAATATCTGAGAGAATGCCTGAAGAAGTTCAAATGCAAGATTCCGAAATGAAGGGCTATAAAACTCCAATGCCCATGAATGGTTAGCTGGATGCATATGTGTACGGTAAGGATTATGATCAGAAGGCTTATCGTTCAATGATTGGTTCTCTTCTTTACTTATGTGCTTCTAGACCTGATATTATGTTGAGTGTTTGCATGTGTGCCCCCTATCAAGCTGCACCGAAAGAATCGCATCACCTAGCGGTCAAGCGTATTCTGAGAAATTTGGCTCACACCCCACCTCTGGTTTATTGTATCCTAAGGGAGCACAGTTTGATCTCGTTGGATATTCAGACTCAGATTACGTAGGTGACTTGGTTGACAGTAAATCTACTTCAGGGACATGCCATTTCCTCGGTAGATCGTTGGTTTGTTGGTCATCAAGGAAGCAGAATTGTGTATCTCTTTCTACGGCTGAGGCCGAATATATTGCTGCTGGCGCTTGTTGCACTCAGTTATTGTGGATGAAGCAGACTCTGAAGGATTATGGCATCAAGGTCAAGAAGATTCGTCTATATTGTGACAATGAGAGTGCTTTCAAAATGGCACATAATCTAGTGCAGCATTCTCGCACCAAGCATATTGCCATCAGACATCATTTCACTCGTGATCATGTTGCTCGAGAGGTTGTCATCAATCACGTCAAGACCGAAGACAATCTCGCCGATATATTCAACAAGCCTATCGATGAGAAAAGATACTGTGCGGTACGGTGTGAGCTGAATATCCTGGACTTCGCAAATGTGTAGTAAGATGGACTCGACACCCGTGCTAACACTTCCACATCTTAGAAGTAACGGGCACACAACACTCGAAGAGTTTGAAAATTTCGACAAAATTGATATTTTCTTTCTGAGATTGAATACATTAACGAAGAACTAGACTAACTGGGTGCCACGATAATTGTACGATGCTCAGGGTCATACAGTTCTTATACGGTGGGTCACACCACCACAATTTTCTTCCGTTGAAGTTTCTTTTCGCTCGGAAGATTTTGTGTTTGTCCGAATGCATTTCTCTCATAGCTATTCTTTTAAGTGTTTGTGTTTCTTTGTCTAAGTGAAATGCCTAAGACCCTATTTTACCTCTATTCTATCTCTTCCAGTCTATACTATTCCGTTACGAATGCTCCAATTTCATCTGGTACCAAAACTTTATCGGTGTCCTTGACTATGATAAAGATTAGGTCCGAACTTTAATCTGTTTTGGTGAAAGCTGTCCAAAATTTGGGGTTTCCCGTTCAAGTAAGGACCACCATCTTTTATGATGGTTGCCATGTGCAATCCATCAACTGCCACCCCATTCTATCCATTGAATCCCAATAGTCTCCAGATAGTAGCCGTTCGATCGGATTCACTCCATGCAGTTATTTCCCTTCGCATATAAAAACTGCACCACCCCTCTTCCTCGTCCACTTCTCTTCCTCCTCGCCACCTCTCCTCTGAAACCTTCGTCGTAGTGCTCCACCTTGAGCTCGACGCCGATAATCTCTTTGCTACTTCTCTGCCAGAAAATGGTCGCGGGAGTCCTTCCTCGCCGCCGCGGGACATCTTCTTCCCCGCGTCACCGTAGTTGCGGCACATCACCAAGCTAGGGTATGTGTGGCGTGAACTCGTTCTCCCGTTCTTCTTGTTCGAGTTCGTCCAGGGTTATTATTCTTTGATTTTACTGCATATCTTAGATCTTTACTGCTTAGGTAACTAATGCGGATGTGGTTTGTAGTTGTCCCTCGCATCCGAATTTTTTCAGATCTAGGGTTTTGCGATTATGTCTCGAACGAATGAAATGCTTAGCATGCTGACTAGTATATTCTTCGGACCTACTAGTTCATTCTATACATTTCTATCACTTGGAACATTTCTTTCACTAGTATATTCTTCGGACCTACTAGTATATTCTTCAAAATGTTTTCGCTCGAAAAACCTTCGCTGTTAGCATTTGTAACCTTGTCCCTATTTTCATTCGCATCTATTCTTATTCACAGGTATATGCGATCAGTTGAGGATTTTGCTCGACCAATGAGCATGGCCAATGAAGAAGAGTTAATCTTGGGTGCAATAGATGAGCCAAAATCTCCAAATGCAAAGGGCCCAATGGCAGGCCCATCAACCAGCAAAAGAAAGAGACCCAAGCAAAATGCAGATGAGCAAGAAGAAGATGCTCCAAAGAAAATGAAAGGTGGCAGATAACCATATGCAAATTCAGCTCAGTATATCTCGCATGACAATTATAACATTGTCCTAGGAGAGTCAAACGCGAAAGAGACAAGCGCTTGCAAATAATTCGATGCCGCTGGGTGCGCAAGTGGTTCAACTATGAAATGGTTCATCCTCGGCTTGCGAAGAACTTTACCTTCCATCCTCCTTGGGGTGACTGTCGTGAACTTGGTCTCATCCGAGCAGGTGATCCCCAGGAGATACCACCGCCACCACTAAATGCTAATGAGTCATCTCTTCGGACTCCTGATTCCTATCCCACCTTAGCTTATCCTTCTATGCCTCCAATCGAGCAAGTTCGAGTGCAAACTGCTCCAGTTGCACAGTCTGAGGTCCGATCTGATGCTCCTCATTATTACAATCATGTATTGATCATGGAGAAGCTTGACAAGTTTGTTGAAGATATATTCTATGGTGAAGTAGCATCTTTGCCAATCCCTCCTGAAGTCATTACACAAGCAACTGATCTTGTTCGAGATATGAGAGAAGATTTTGTTAAAATCAACCACCTCACTGCGGAGCTCAACGACCTCAATAGTTGAATGAAAACTGCATCTTCCAATTTGTCATCAGACAACTCGAAGAATCTTACATGGATATCAATCGAGTGTTGACTATCCTTTGTACAAGAAGATTGGGATTTCACTACGATTTGGATAATATTATTCGAAAGATCTACCTTGAGCATCAAGCACAAGATAGTGGCAATAATGATCTTGTCAAGGGTCACATTGATCAAGCTGCTCAACAGAAACAGAAGAAGCGAAAGAAAAATGCGAAAAAAATGCTCCTCCTCCTATGAAACAAAAATCTCCCGATCATCCTAAAGCTTAGCTTCAGAAGGAAAGATCTCCTGAACCAGTTCGCAACACACTGCTCAAGTCACAGATGCTCCTTCCTTGCCAAGGCCAACTGAACCAGTGCCTATGGCCTCCCCTGTTCATGACGATATTCATTCTCAGCCACATGTCTCGGAAGAAGGTGAAATTCCTCAGTCCAAGCATCAAGCATCTCCTACTCGTGAAATACCAAATGTTTAGGTTCCTCCCTTAGCACACCAACCGACTCCCGATGAACAACCCCAACAGACTCCAGTGCCAGATTCAACCTCAGTGCCGCCTGTTGAAGAATCTGCTCCCTCTCAACTATAGATTTCTATCGACACAGCGACAAGAATCTCATATGATGGACCGTCCGGATATAAATCAGTTTTTGCTTGTCATACCGACTCTATGGTATATGGAGATGAAGTGATCTCCGTCGAGGATGAACTCAAATATCCATTTCCTCGAGAAGAACCGCCTTTGTTCAAGAGTGGTGCTGGTGCCAAGGGACCGCTATTCAATCGGAATACGCACCCCAATTCTTTCAAGAAAGTCCTTACAATGGGCCACACACATCTGAATTTCCTCGTATCTGGACCCAAGAATAGGCCATCTATTATTCTCGAATTCTCTATGACAGGATGAAGATATTCCCTCATGAATTTCAGGATATATCTGCTATGAAGAGTATTGGTTGCTTCGATCAGCTGCTGCAAGATTTGGAAGATTTCTGCCTCACCAGTGTGTTTGCATTCGAACATGCATGGAACCGAGAGATTATTCTTCAGTTTGATGCAACCTCATACATCTTTGGTGATGAATCTGTCAGTTCAAAATGGATCATGGAATGGATAACCAAAGGGCAACGCATCAAGTGTACATTAGGGATTTTGTTTCGCACTTTCATTTCCCTCGTTTTGAGCATTGTCAAACTGAAATCCGAGTGCACAACATCGACGCCATTTCAGATGATATGTTTCAGTGCACCATGGACAAAGAGAATATTAATGACTACAATGGTCCTCCCATGCTAGAGCACTTAACCTTCAAGAATCAAACTCTGTATGACATGCTTACCTATAACATCTTCCCTTTGGCCGGTGTCGGCATTCTGGGAACAAGGGTACCCAGACATGCCTGCCTACGGCCCACGGCATGGCTCCCCCAACGACCTGGTATGACCCAGTGACAAGGGTCTCAAGACAAGACCCTCGCGAGGCGGATGACACCAAGACCTCCAGAGGGAGCGGCCTCCCTAGGTGGCCTCCCGAGGAGCGGCGATTTCTATGCAGGTACCCAGCCTCCTGCGATATCGTGAGCCATGACAACCATGGTCAGGCGGGCGCTAGCAGGCACAGAGGAGACAGTTTCCCTTTTGGTGCTAAGGCAGCAAGGGCAGACGCGGGTTCCCAAGGAATCCCCCAAAGTTTTCCATTCCGGTGCAACAAGACCACGAGCTCGGCAGGACGGATGCCATCACCGAGCCCACCAATGTGACACGACCAGAAGCTTTGCAGGCGAAGACCATCTTTCATCAGGATTAGATGTACTTCTTGTCCCCGTTTGAATTGGCCGTTGTGGGATCCCTTCCCGCCTAAGTTTTGCGGGAAGAGGACCAAGGCCACTATTAATATAGGTTAGCCACCACCATAGATGAGGATCCGGATCCAAGCCCAACCAAGAGGAGATCCTCTCCACCCTCACCACACCATAGCCCTCGCGAGGCTGTTCATCCACTGTACTTGTTCATCCTCAGCCCCTTGTGAGGCCAATCCACCATAAAGAAGGAGTAGGGTTTTACACCACAAGGTGGCCCGAACCTAGCTAAACTGTCGTGTTCATCTTCTTCCCCGCTCACACGAATCCGGTGAGGCTAGGCTGTACGGCGATGAGCCTGACACTTGAGAGGTTGAGATCTTCGCACACGTCCTAGAGTTCGAACCTTCTTGGATCTGCGGTGCCCTGAATCTGACATTTGGCACGCCAGGTAGGGGCGTGTCAAAGTCCTTCTTCCACCATCACTTCATCTCCGATCTGTTGCTCCCATGGCCGATGCACGCCGTGTCCGCGCCAAGCGCTAGGCCACTCGTGTTGCTTAGACGGTGCCCGTGGGCAACCGCGCTACCTGCCGCTCTGCCTCTCCCACGGTGTAACGCCCCGGATACAACTTTCCATATTCGTAACTCCAACTCTTGCCTTTTCCAGAGATGCGATATTTTATTTCCTTCGTGGTTGGGTTTTTGTCGTTTGTTTTGCTTTGTTCATGTCTTGCATCTCATCTCATAGCATCATGCGCATTGCATCTGCATGTTTTCATAAAACTCGTAACCGTTCGCAGTTCCCCTTTCTCTCTTTGCCTCCGTTGTCATTTTGTCAGGCCCCTTGTCCTCGTTGACCTCCTCGGACCGCTTTGCCTTCGTTGGTCGTTCCAGTCCAACCGAGTTTCGTTGCCCTCTTATTTGTCTGCCTACGCAACCTCTCTGCACAACCACCGACCCCCTCTTGCGTGCGTCCGAAAACTGCCCCAAACCCGAACCGCTCAGTCATCACCGTTGGGTTCGGATCATCCCCAAACATCTACAAAATATCTCCGTTTTCTTTGTTTGGTCTCCCTAGCCTATTTATCCAGAACCGTCCGATTACGATCGGAAGGACCAAATAGTCCCTAGTCAAATCCACCTGCTATACACACGGGATCCAACCCTAAAAATGAGGAGAGCTGTCCCATCCTCCGAACCCCTCCGCCGCCGCCAGCCCACGGTCTCTTCCTCCTTGGGATCCCCCTCCCAATCCAAAACCACCAACCACAGCCGCGCCACTCCTCCTCGCTTTCAGCGCAGCCCGCATGCCTCCCCTGCATCCTCTCGATCCCGCAGTCGTCTTCATCCGCTCCCGCAGCACCGAACGCACCCGTGGAGCCGCTCGTCCCCGTTCATTCCCTCAGTCGCCACCCGAGGTCCTCCTCGTCGCCGCTGGTCCGACGAGCACCACCAGGTTGTGGCGCCCCTGCGCCCTTGTCCCTTCTCCCTTCCCTTCACTTTCTCTCTCCCTCTCACCTCCCTACTTCCTCTCTCTCTCACAGGGAACACAGGGGCACATGGAGCTCCCTGACCATGCCCGCCTGATGCTCAAGCCACCACCGAGAACTGCTCCATCGCCACTGGTTCCGGCGTCCAGGACCTCCCCCGCAACCATCCAGCCCGTTCCCGGCCTCCTCGCCGTGCTCTGCCGTCCTCTGCTCGACCCCACCTCTGTCTCGACTTCGACACGGCCTTGAAGTTTCAGAACCCCGCCGACCCATGGAGCACCGCTGCTGCCCGACTAGCCTCACCTCAAGGCCCCGCAGGCGATCCAGACCTCCTCGCCCCCGCGCGTCCTGCATCCTCGTCTTCCAGCAGGCCTGTGCCTCGCGCCCTTCTCCTCTCCTTCTATTTCTTTTCCTCCCTCTGTATCTTCTCTGAATTTTTCCCCGTCATGGCCTTGCAGTTCCCGTCGCAGCCCTGCTCCGTTCGTCGCTGTCTCCGCCAGATCCGCGAGCCCCTGCGCCCCGTCCTCGTCCCTGTCTCCAGGTCGCCGCTCCGGCGCCGGAGACCAAGCTGCCGCCGCGCCTGGCCCCTGCCTCGACCGGCTGCCAGCGCCGTGCTTCCTCTGCTTCGTCAGAACAGGAGCGCCCGCCTCCAGCGCCCTCCTGGCCGCGTCCCGCAGCCGGCCCAACGCAGCCCCCTGCCGGCCTGCTACCTCTTCCACCGACCGGGCCATGGCCCATGGGTGAGCAGCCCCTTCCAGTTTCCCCCTCCTATACACTAGCGGGCTAGCCAGTTTCGGCCTGCTTCTGTTTTTTTTTCCAGATCTGTGAATTTAGGTTTTTCCAGGAAATTACAGATTTGCAGAAAAACCCTTATCTTCATGCATTAAATAAATCACAAACCGTGCATCGGATTAAAATGTTTTATATATGTAAAATGCTTAGAATTTTGTGTAGATTAATAATATGCCATTTTCATCCCATGTTAAAATGTTTAAAATTCTGTTTGATTAAATTTGCTCAAATGCCATGTTAAAATGATTTAATTCATACCTAAATAACCGTAGCTCCAATTTTAATAAACTTTATATGTAAATGGGGTAGAAAAATTCCTAGTTTAACATGGTGGACTTTATTTTCCTGTTTAACAACATTAAAATATTGTTTAGGAAGAACAGTAAAAAATTCGAAATATGGACATGAGGATTTTCCGGAATTGTTGTTTGTTATTTCCGGCCTCATTTAAACTTGCCTAAATAGTTAGTTTACTTTTGCCTCACCTCTTGCCATGTTTAACAACATTTAATATTGTTGTGTGCCTAAACAAGAGAGAACTAAATATGTCAATGTGGTATTTTGTCAATATGCAACTCATTGCATATTGAGCTCCACTTAATTGGTAGTATTGTTTGTTGCACTTTGCCATGCCATGCATCATTAAACCGGACATGCATCATACTCGATTGTGCATCATGCCATGTTTATGCTTGTGCATTTATCATGTTGTTTGTTTCTTTCCGGTGTTGCTTCTTAATTCTGGTAATGTTGCGATTGAGAGGATTCGTTCGACTACTTCCGTTCGTCTTCTTCATGGACTCGTTCTTCTTCCTAGCGGGATTTCAGGCAAGATGACCGTCACCTTGGATCTCATTACTATCATTGCTATGCTAGTTGCTTCGTTCTATCGCTAAGCTGTGTTACCTATCACTTTCTGCTCAAGCCTCCCAAATTGCATGAACCTCTAACCTTTGTTACCCTTCCTAGCAAACAATTGTTTGGCTATGTTACCGCTTTGCTCAGCCCCCCTTATAGCGTTGCTAGTTGCAGGTGAAGATGAAGTTTGTTCCTTGTTGGAACATGGAGATGTTGTTCCTTGTTGGAACATGTTTACTTGTTGGGATATCACAATATATCTTATATTATTAATGCATCTATATACTTGGTAAGGGTGGAAGGCTCGGCCTTATGCCTGGTGTTTTGTTCCACTCTTGCCGCCCTAGTTTCCGTCATATCGG
Organism: Aegilops longissima; assembly: GCA_021605205.1. Taxonomy (NCBI): domain Eukaryota; kingdom Viridiplantae; phylum Streptophyta; class Magnoliopsida; order Poales; family Poaceae; genus Aegilops; species Aegilops longissima. The sequence continues at coordinate 336,753,010 of CM038677.1, forward strand.
TATTATGTTCCCGGATTTTGCGTCCCTAACGCGGTTGGGTGGTTTATGGGACCCCTTGACAGTTCGCTTTGAATAAGACTCCTCCAAAGAAGGCCCAACCTTGGTTTTACCATTTGCCTCACCACCACCTACACCTTTCCCTTGGGTCGGCCAACCCGAGGGTCATCTTTATTTAGCCCCCACAGGCGGTGCTTCTCTAAGTCTGGCCTGAATCGAACTCTGGGCCCCTCGGAGAAACTCGAGGTCTGGTTTTACTCGTAGCTAGTCTCATCCGGTGTTGCCACGAGAACGAGATATGTGCAGCTCCTATCGGGATTGTCGGCGCATCGGTGGCTTTGCTGGTCTTGTTTTATTATTGTCGAAATGTCTTGTAGCCGGATTCCGAGACCGATCGGGTCTTCCGGGAGAAGGAATATCCTTCGTTGATCGCGAGAGCTTATCATGGGCTAAGTTGGGACACCCCTGCAGGGTATAAACTTTCGAAAGCCGTGCCCACGGTTATGTGGCAGATGGGAATTTGTTAATATCCGGTTGTAGTAAACTTGAAGTAAACTCTTCTAAAATACACCAACCGTGTGCGTAACCGTGAGTGTCTCTTTTCGGGGTTGATCGAGAGGAGAACACGGTTTCTTGGGTTATGTTTGACGTAAGTAGGAGTTCAGGATCACTTCTTGATCATTACTAGTTGACGACCGTTCCTTTGTTTCTCTTCTCGCTCTCATTTGCGTATGTTAGCCACCATATCATGCTTAGTCGTTGCTGCAACCTCACCACTTTACCCCTTCCTTTCCCATTAAGCTTTGCTAGTCTTGATACCCATGGTAATGGGATTGCTGAGTCCTCGTGGCTCACAGATTACTACACAACCAGTTGCAGGTACAGGTTATGCGATGATCATGACGTGAGAGCGATGTTTGCTTGTGTTGGAGTTCTTCTTACGCTTCTTCTTCGATCGGGATAGGTTCGGTCGGCAGCTGGGCTAGCGTGGTGGATATTGTTTGAGTTTTGTTTATGTTTCATCCGTAGTCGGATGTTGATCTTGTATATGATGTGATGTTGTATTCGTGTGGCATTGTATGCCTTATGTATGTATCCCCACTATTATGTAATGTTGATGTAATGATATCCACCTTGCAAAGCGTCTTCAAGATGCGCTTCTATCCTTGGTGGGACCTTGAGTTCCTTTAGGATAGGGCCGCATCTTAGGCGTGACAAGTTGGTATCAGAGCCTCGACCGACCATAGGAGCCCCCTTGTTTGTTGGCCGTTGTTGACTCTAGAAGAAAACTATTTTGAGTCTTAGGATTGTATATATCGGAGAGTAGGATTCTTTTTACTCCTCAGTCCCTTCGTCGCTCTGGTGAGGCCTCCTGCCGTAGATGTTTTGTCTTTCCTCTCCTCAAATTTCACGAATTTTTTTTAGGATCACGCGGGTATCTTGGGATCGTTCCGATAGTCTTGTGACGAGAACATTGTTCTTGGTGCCTCCTGACATTTAGGGGTTGTGGCAGTGTCCCGGGGAGTTGAGCTCCGAGGTGTTGTCGTCATAATTTTATCGTTGCAGTTCTGGAATACCTGAGCTTTGCCGACATCGAAAATCTCTTTTGTACAGTTGTTGGTGAGATAACCCCGATAACCCAGTACTGGGGGGAGTTCGGGAGTATTGCCATGACTCGTATAACAGATGCTTTTCGAAGGTCGAGGTACACGATTTCCGGAGGTTTCTTGGTTATGTGTTGACGGATGGATACAACTGGATCTAGGTATTGTTAGTTTGGGTGATATATTTTGTGTCCCCTGTATCCCCAACACCAGATTGCATAACCAGAAAGTTTCGGGAGTTTATAGGTGGGAATTCAAGTAGCCCCTAGAATATCTTTCCAACAGATGCATGATATGGGATTGGGTAAATCTCTATCATATGTATTTGTTCCGGCTTTTTCTGCAAGCCAAATCCTTTGTTTTGTTTTATTTGTGGTATTCGAGTTGCTTAGAAGTCAAATGTTGAATCCATACCTTTTCCTAAACGGTGTTCTCATATTGCTATGTGAATACTAATCCTTCTTGATCATCGAGGTCGTCATGTTAATTCTTTTCCCAACCGGCGTGCTTCTCTTCAAGTGGATCCGATCATTTTCAACATCTGCGAGATCAATTCTAAGTTTTCTCAACGGTGTTTGTTTCATCCATCCCAAGTTGTCTTTGTTTTCCCGCCCTCCCACCCCTTTTTCTTCAAGGACTCAGATTTTTTTAATCAAGTATCCATTTATTCATGTGAAGTCTCTTCATTCTTTTCTTTCAATGTTCTTGTCCGGTGATTTCCCATGAAGATGCTCAACAGTTTCAAGTTCATCATTCATCATTCTCGTATTCTTTTCCGGTGGATTTAATTCAAGCTTTCGATATTTATCATATTCCTTTCCTCCTTTTTAATGATTTCTCGTGCCGATGCACCTCTTAATCATTCACTTCGTCCTATTCATTTTTTCTGGAGTGCTGAAGATATCTCACAAGACTTGTGTTTTCCATTCTCAATCCATTCAAGATATTTCGAGGTTGTTTTCCCATTCAAGCCATTTAATTCTACCGGTGCAATCTTTATTTCAAGCAATCGTTCAACGGTGTTTCTTTTGAGTGGGCCCTAACCCACAGGTCTTTTCCCAGGATCTTACCTGAATCTTCTAATTTTCCCGGAGCTTCTAAAAAAATTCTTTTCAAGTGTGATGTAAGAATGGATCACATCAGTCACATGCCTTCGCCTAGGCTGCTTTCAAATTCTTTTCATCTCTGGCTCAACCTTTCCTCGTTTAATCTTTCCGGAGTTTCTCAACAATTTGGTGTTGTTTCTCCTCGTCATTCTCAGCATGTGAAGACCTAAGAAGAGTTTCTCTTCAATCTTGCTCCATTCACTTCAAGATTCATGGTTCTAGTTTGATGCCATCGTCTCATAATTGTTTTTGATTGTGGGAATTCATTTCACCCATCCGGAGCATTTCATGAGTTATTTCCATTTCTTTCCTCCGAAGGCCATCATGTCATAATTCTTCATTATCAGCGTGTAGCTATCGTTCTCCAAATCTTAATGGTGCATCGTTCAAATATCCTCTAATCAGTTCATGATCTCTTCGTTCTCATGTATCTAAATCCTCTCAAGTATCTTCGTTTTCTTTTTCTCCAATTCTTCCCGGTGAATTGTGCCTTTGCTACGTTCATTTTCAATTCTTATGGCGGTTCGTTCAAGATTTCACTTCCTTCGTTATCATATTAATTCATTCGTTGTTTCCAAATTCCACCGGTGGCTCCATCAATACCTTCTCAAGTTGGCACTATATCTCTTTTCAATCCCTCAAGAAGAATAAGTAGTATGCCAAATCCATTGCTTGTCATCAATTTAATTTGATGAAGGATAAGCATACAATAAATCTTATTCTTATTTCCTCGAGGTGATTCAATTCTTTTCTTCCGGAGTTGTTCATGATATCATTTATCAGTTCTAAGTTGTTCATCTTTTCTTTTTCGGAGTTCCAAGTTTTCCACATTATCTTGTCGTGAAGCTCCATCTAAATTTTTTGCAAGGCTTCACCTTGTGTCTTCAACTTCTCTTTCTTTTTATCATCCTTTTATTACCGGAGTTCTTCATGGAGGCTCTACATGATAGTTCGTCAAGGATTCTTTTCATTCTTCAATTGTTCTTCAAGATTTCTCTCGAAGTTATGATCCGCCAAGCTATACTCTAAAATAAACATGGTGTTCAACACATGTTTTGTTTTGAGGAGTTCAAGCATTCTTCATCTTGCATTTCGAAGTGCAATTCTTTCTACCTTATCTTTTGAGATGGTGTTATGTCATCCTTGGCAATTTCTCCTCGTGCTTCATGATCCACATGTTGTTAAGAATGAGGTATTTTAAACCCATCAATCCCTTTGTTGGAGTCATCTTGGGTCATATTTCATCTAAAGCCTTCCCTAAGGAATGTTGCTATTATGGTGCTTATCAAGGATCCAAGTTTTCTCCTATTCTCTTGCTGAAAGAAGTTTTTCATCGCCTTGGTGCTTTCACTCAAACCAATGGCTTCCTTTAGTGGCTGTTTATCACCTCATAATTTTGAGTTGTCTTTCATAAGCCCACATCAAGCTTATCCTTTCGTTGTTGATAATCCAACAACTCCGTTCTAGCATTTGTTGTAAGCGTGCTCTCTCAAGATCTTGTTTCTCTCCGTTCATTTCATTCCATTCATTCTTTCTTCCGGAGGAATTGCAACGTTGCTCTCTTCACCCATCACCTCGTTTTGTCAAGATCATGTTATTTTCTTACTTATCCATTTAACCGGAGTGTTGTGTCATCTCTTCAAGTTCTTTTCATCTTATCAAGTTTTCCTTCTTATTTTAGTCGGAGTGCTGCCCAAATTATATCAATCTTATTCCTTCTCTATCTAACTTTAACCGGAGTGGTTTCGAATTCTATCTTGTCCATTAAACTCTTGATTCATGTCTTTGCAACCTTCAAGTTCTCGTAATACTCCTTGTTCCACTTTTCGACCGGATTGTTTGCAATCTCGTTCATCTCTGTTATACTCTTTCTTTTAAATTGCTCAACCTCTCAAGGTTCGTGGTTTCACTCGTTTGTCGTAGAAGCAACTTAGTCTTACCTATTCTCTTCCTCTTCCGTTTCTCTCCGGTGCCATCCTAGATCTCGGGACGAGATCCTCTCATAGTGGTGGAGTGTTGTAACGCCCCGGATACAACTTTCCATATTCGTAACTCCAACTCTTGCCTTTTCCGGAGATGCGATATTTTATTTCCTTCGTGGTTGGGTTTTTGTCGTTTGTTTTGCTTTTGTTCATGTCTTGCATCTCATCTCATAGCATCATGCGCATTGCATCTGCATGTTTTCATAAAACTCGTAACCGTTCGCAGTTCCCCTTTCTCTCTTTGCCTCTGTTGTCATTTTGTCAGGCCCCTTGTCCTCGTTGACCTCCTCGGACCGCTTTGCCTTCGTTGGTCGTTCCAGTCCAACCGAGTTTCGTTGCCCTCTTATTTGTCTGCCTATGCAACCTCTCTGCACAACCACCGACCCCCTCTTGCGTGCGTCCGAAAACTGCCCCAAACCCGAACCGCTCAGTCATCACCGTTGGGTTCGGATCATCCCCAAACATCTACAAAATATCTCCGTTTTCTTTGTTTGGTCTCCCTAGCCTATTTATCCAGAACCGTCCGATTACGATCGGAAGGACCAAATAGTCCCTAGTCAAATCCACCTGCTATATACACGGGATCCAACCCTAAAAATGAGGAGAGTTGTCCCATCCTCCGAACCCCTCCGCCGCCGCCAGCCCACGGTCTCTTCCTCCTTGGGATCCCCCTCCCAATCCAAAACCACCAACCACAGCCGCGCCGCTCCTCCTCGCTTTCAGCGCCGCCCGCATGCCTCCCCTGCATCCTCTCGATCCCGCAGCCGTCTTCATCCGCTCCCGCAGCACCGAACGCACCCGTGGAGCCGCTCGTCCCCGTTCATTCCCTCGATGCGCCACCGAGGTCCTCCTCGTCGCCGCTGGTCCGACGAGCACCACCAGGTTGTGGCGCCCCTGCGCCCTTGTCCCTTCTCCCTTCCCTTCACTTTCTCTCTCCCTCTCACCTCCCGACTTCCTCTCTCTCACACAGGGAACACAGGGGCACATGGAGCTCCCTGACCATGCCCGCCTGATTCTCAAGCCACCACCGAGAACTGCTCCATTGCCACTGGTTCCGGCGTCCAGGACCTCCCCCGCAACCATCCAGCCCGTTCCCGGCCTCCTCGCCGTGCTCTGCCGTCCTTTGCTCGACCCCACCTCTGTCTCGACTTCGACACGGCCTTGAAGTTTCAGAACCCCGCCGACCCATGGAGCACCGCTGCTGCTGGACGAGCCTCACCTCAAGGCCCCGCAGGCGATCCAGACCTCCTCGCCCCAGGCCCCCTGCATCCTCGTCTTCCAGCAGGCTGTGCCTCGCGCCCTTCTCCTCTCCTTCTATTTCTTTTCCTCCTCTGATCTTCTCTGAATTTTTCCCGTCATGGCCTTGCAGTTCCGTCGCAGCCCTGCTCCGTTAAATCGATGTCTCCGCCAGATCCATGAGCCCCCGCGCCCGTCCTCGTCCTGTCTCCTGTGTCGCGCTCGCGCCGGAGACCGAGCTACGCCCAGCTGGCCCCTGCCTCGACCGGCTGCCAGCGCCGTGCTTCCTCCGCCGTCGAGCAGGCGCCCGCCTCGGCGCCCTGCTGGCGCCCCGCAGCCTGCCCAACGAGCCTCGCCGCCTGCTACCTCTTCCACCGACGGGCCATGGCCCATGGGTGAGCAGCCCCTTCCAGTTTCCCCTCCTATACACTAGCGGGCTAGCCAGTTTCGCCTGCTGCTTTTTTTTTTTTCCAGATCTGTGAATTTAGGTTTTTCCAGAAATTACAGATTTGCGAAAAACCCTTATCTTCATGCATTAAATAAATCACAAACCGTGCATCGGATTAAAATGTTTTATATATGTAAAATGCTTAGAATTTTGTGTAGATTAATAATATGCCATTTTCATCCCATGTTAAAATGTTTAAAATGTTGTTTGATTAAATTTGCTCAAATGCCATGTTAAAATGATTTAATTCATACCTAAATAACCGTAGCTCCAATTTTAATAAAATTTATATGTAAATGGGGTAGAAAAATGCCTAGTTTAACATGGTGGACTTTATTTTCCTATTTAACAACATTAAAATATTGTTTAGGCAGAACAGTAACAAATTCGAAATATGGACATGAGAATTTTCCGGAATTGTTGTTTGTTATTTCCGACCTCATTTAAACTTGCCTAAATAGTTAGTTTACTTTTGCCTCACCTCTTGCCATGTTTAACAACATTTAATATTGTTGTGTGCCTAAACAAGAGAGAACTAAATATGTCAATGTGGTGTTTTGTCAATATGCAACTCGTTGCATATTGAGCTCCACTTAATTGGTAGTATTGTTTGTTGCACTTTCCCATGCCATGCATCATTAAACCGGAGATGCATCATACTCGATTGTGCATCATGCCATGTTTATGCTTGTGCATTTATCATGTTGTTTGTTTCTTTCCGGTGTTGCTTCTTAATTCCGGTAATGTTGCGATTGAGAGGATTCGTTCGACTACTTCCGTTCGTCTTCTTCATGGACTCGTTCTTCTTCCTAGCGGGATTTCAGGCAAGATGACCGTCACCTTGGATCTCATTACTATCATTGCTATGCTAGTTGCTTCGTTCTATCGCTAAGCTGCGTTACCTATCACTTGCTGCTCAAGCCTCCCAAATTGCATGAACCTCTAACCTTTGTTACGCTTCCTAGCAAACCGTTGTTTGGCTATGTTACCGCTTTGCTCAGCCCCCCTTATAGCGTTGCTAGTTGCAGGTGAAGATGAAGTTTGTTCCTTGTTGGAACATGGAGATGTTGTTCCTTGTTGGAACATGTTTACTTGTTGGGATATCACAATATATCTTATATTATTAATGCATCTATATACTTGGTAAAGGGTGGAAGGCTCGGCCTTATGCAGTGTTTTGTTCCACTCTTGCCGCCCTAGTTTCCGTCATATCGGTATTATGTTCCCGGATTTTGCGTCCCTAACGCGGTTGGGTGGTTTATGGAACCCCTTGACAGTTCGCTTTGAATAAGACTCCTCCAAAGAAGGCCCAACCTTGGTTTTACCATTTGCCTCACCACCACCTACACCCTTTCCCTTGGGTCGGCCAACCCGAGGGTCATCTTTATTAGCCCCGGGCGGTGCTTCTCTAAGTCTGGCTGAACAGCTACTGCGGGCCCCTCGGAGAAACTCGAGGTCTGGTTTTACTCGTAGCTAGTCTCATCCGGTGTTTCCACGAGAATGAGATATGTGCAGCTCCTATCGGGATTGTCGGCGATCAGGCGGCTTTGCTGGTCTTGTTTTATTCTTGTCGAAATGTCTTGTAGCCGGATTCCGAGACTGATCGGGTCTTCCGGGAGAAGGAATATCCTTCGTTGATCGCGAGAGCTTATCATGGGCTAAGTTAGGACACCCTGCAGGGTATAAACTTTCAAAGCCATGCCCGCGGTTATGTGGTAGATGGGAATTTTTTAATATCCGGTTGTAGTAAACTTGAAGTAAACTCTTCTAAAATACACCAACCGTAGCGTAACCGTGAGTGTCTCTTTTCGGGGTTGATCGAGAGGAGAACACGGTTTCTTGGGTTATGTTTGACGTAAGTAGGAGTTCAGGATCACTTCTTGATCATTACTAGTTGACGACCGTTCCTTTGTTTCTCTTCTCGCTCTCATTTGCGTATGTTAGCCACCATATCATGCTTAGTCGTTGCTGCAACCTCACCACTTTACCCCTTCCTTTCCCATTAAGCTTTGCTAGTCTTGATACCCATGGTAATGGGATTGCTGAGTCCTCGTGGCTCACAGATTACTACACCACCAGTTGCAGGTACAGGTTATGCGATGATCATGGCGTGAGGCGATGTTTTCTTGTATTGGAGTTCTTCTTCGCTTCTTCTTTGATCGGGGATAGGTTCGGTCGGCAGCCTGGGCTAGCGTGGTGGATATTGTTTGAGTTTCGTATATGTTTCATCCGTAGTCGGATGTTGATCTTGTATATGATGTGATGTTGTATTAGTGTGGCATTGTATGCCTTATGTATGTATCCCCACTATTATGTAATGTTGATGTAATGATATCCACCTTGCAAAAGCGTCTTCAAGATGCGCTTCTATCCTTGGTGGGACCTTCGAGTTCCTTTAGGATAGGGCCGCATCTTGGGCGTGACACGCGGTTAACGCCACCACCGACGTGAGAAGCAGGACTCATCCCTGCCTCCCTCCATGCGGCGTGATAGCTGCACCGCCACTCCGTCACCCGCTCCGGATACGGGATCGTCCTCCTACGCTCACTGCAGGCCGGCGAATGCGCAGGCTGCGATGCTCATGGCGTGCGAGCTGCTGCGCTACCGTCCCGCCGCCGACTGGCTTGGCCGCATCACCGAGCTCGTTAGTGCTGCAGGCAAAGCCCCCCACTATCGCTCGCTCCGTTCTCCACCATCCCAGGCGGGCGATGTGGCCCACAGCACTCCAACCCTCCTCCTCTGCACGGCGCCAACCATGAGCCGAGGCATGATGCACAACCGCGTGACTCGCCGCGTGGGGCGCCGGCGCATGATGAGGCAAGCTGCCAGGTGGTGCAGCGACCTCAAGGTGATGCGCACGCGCTCCCTGCGCCGCCGCACGAGACCACGTGCCATTGGAGGCGATGGCGTGTGTGCGTCCAGATCAAGCTCCACCCATGCGGCCCGCACCTGTGAGTGCGGCGGGCTGCCGTGCCTTCACCCCGGAGCTGCGCCATGGCGTCTGGCCTGGCAAGTTCAAGCCGAATCTGCCTCCATGCTACGGCGGCCCCCCTAACCCCACGGAGTTCCTCCAGCTCTACTCGCTAAGCATCGAGACAGCGAACATTGATGAGAAGTTCATGGCGAACTAGTTCCCCATGGCTCTCAAGGATGGCACGCGCTCTTGGCTCCTGCACCTCCCGGAGGGGTTGATCTCCTCCTGGGATGAGCTTCGCGAGCGTTTCATCGCCAACTTCCAAGGTACACGGGACCGTGCTCCTGCAGTGGGTGACTTGCGGCGCGTGAAACAGCAGCCGGGCGAGACCTTGCACAAGTATATACAACGCTTCACGAACGTTCGCCTCAGCATCCCAAAGGCGTCGGACGAGGCCATCATCTCAGCATTCACCGATGGCGTCCGAGACATCAAGATGAAGGAGGAACTCGCCATCCATGAGGACCTATGCTTGGCCCTGGAGATGTTCAACCTGGAGAACAAGTGTGCAAGGGCCGAGGAGGGCCGTCTCTCCCACCTGGAGCTTCCTGAGGCCGACCCTGAAGACAAGAAGGCCAAGGCTAAGGACGCAAAGCCCAAGGGCCCTGTCGTGCTCGTTGCTGAGCCCGAGATGAAGCGCGGTCGTGACCACGACGAGCCACCCAGGGGCAACCGTCTGTTCTGCATCTTCCACAACGTACACAGCCACAACACCAACGACTGTCGGGAGCTTACGGCCCCCTGCGATGGACGCCTCGGCCACCGCCCCGAGTGTGGCGACCGTGGCTACGGCCGTGGAGGAGGTCGCGGCGGAGGCCGCTGGGACAACCGCGGCCCTCGCAAGGATTGGCCTGACCAGCCTCGAGAGGACTGCTAGCATGACGAGCCTCATGACATGCCATGGCGTGACCAGCCTTGTGAGGCCCGTACTTATGGAAATGCCGGCCTCCCTCCGCAGCCGCCGCCGCCAAGGAGAAACGACGACAACCGACGGGATGATGGGGTTGGGGCCTTCCGGGAACCTCGTCCGATCGCCAGCATCCTGGGTGATGCTCAGGCCCCAGCCTCACATCGCATATTCAAGCAGTTCTCTTGCGAGGTGAACGCGGCCCTCCCGAAGCTCGAGGCTGCGCGTCCCCTCAAGTGGTCGTAGTATGCTATCACCTTCGACTCCAAGGACAACCTCATGTGCTAGGCCGCCGGAGGTGCGCTTCCCATGCCCTGTACGCCCACCATCAGCAATTTCCTCGTCACCAAGACCCTCATCGATGGTGGAGCGGGGCTCAATGTTCTCTCTGTCAAGACGTCGAGATGCTCCAAGTGCCTTATGATTAGCTCCTGTCAACCAAGCCTTTCTCAGGGGTGACCGACGGCTCCATCGTCCCCTTGGGGCAGATACGCCTCCCAGTCACCTTCGGCAATCACAACAACTACCACACTGAGCTCATCGACTTCGACATCACCCGCATCAGCCTCCCATACAATGCCATCCTCAGGTATCCGGCCCTCGCCAAGTTCATGGCGGCAACCCACCATGTTTACAATGTCCTCAAGATGCCAGAGAGTGGTGGCATCATGATGGTCGCCTGCGATGAGAAGGACACGGTGTGCTCCCTCGACCGCGACAGAGCCGCACCGACTGACAACTCAGATGACGAGGGCACCGTCCTATCTCATGAGGCCACCCCCAAGAAGAAGAAGCAGCTCCTTCATGAAAGTGCAACTATCACTGGGTGGTTTTGGTAATTCCTAACAACATATAGCTCACTAAGCTAATGCTATTTCAAGATAAATATTTCAGGAATGCTCAATGATTGGCATGGCATGGATTAGAAATGTGGACCCCTCAAAATTCTAAGGACAAAAGATTGGCTCAAGCTCTAAATCTCAAGACTCTACATTTTACTTTTAGTGATCCAAGATCACATTGAGTCTATAGGAAAAGCCAATACTATTAAAAGGGGATGAGGTCTTTCTTAATGAGTTACTTGCTCAAAGTGCTTAGTGATATGCTCCAAAAACCCTCAACCACTTTGTCATATCCACATATGTCTGAAACCATAAGTCAAACTCGACCCCACCGGAACTTTCTATCCGGCACCACCGAGTTCAGTTGACATAGCCACTGCCACAAAATCCTAGTCATTTCGGTCTTATCGATAGGGATCTCGTCTCACTGAGATGGGATTGCAAACTCTCTGTTTCCCTTCGTAACATTTCGGTCCAACCAAGATGAGCGATCGGTCCCACCGAGTTCGCAATGCAAACTCTTTGTTTCCCTTTCGTAACGTTTCGGTCTCACCGAGATGAGCGAATCGGTCCCACCGAGTTTTCCTGACCAACTCTCTGGTTAGCTTATTACCAAATTCGGTCCCACCAAGTTTGTGTAATCGGTCTCACCGAGATTACGTTATGCCCTAACCCTAATGAAATCAGTCTCACCGAATTGACATGTCGGTCCCACCGAAAAGCCTAACATTCACATTTTGAACTAAATCGGTCTGACCGAGTTTCATTATTTGGTCCCACTGAGTTCGGGGATTTGTGTGTAATGGTTAGATTTTGTGTGGTGGCTATATAAACCCCTCCACCCACTCTTCATTCATGGAGAGAGCCATCAGAACATGCCTACACTTCCATCATACATTTTCTGAGAGAGAACCACCTACTCATGTGTTGAGGTCAAGATATTTCATCCCAACCATATGAATCTTGATCTCTAGCCTTCTCCAAGTTGCTTTCCACTCAAATCATCTTTCCACCAAATCCAAATCTGTGAGAGAGAGTTGAGTGTTGGGGAGTGAGAGAGTCCTGGACTAGGGGGTGTCCGGATAGCCAACTATCATCACGGCCGGACTCCAAGACTATGAAGATACAAGATTGAAGACTTCGTCCCGTGTCCGGATGGGACTTTCCTTGGCGTGGAAGGCAAGCTTGGCGATAAAGATATGTAGATCTCCTACCATTGTAACCGACTCTGCGTAACCCTAACCTATCCGGTGTCTATATAAACCGGAGGGTTTTAGTCCGGAGGACGAACAACAATCATACCATAGGCTAGCTTCTAGGGTTTAGCCCCCTTGATCTCATGGTAGATCTACTCTTGTACTACCCATATCATCAATATTAATCAAGCATGAGTAGGGTATTACCTCCATCGAGAGGGCCCGAACCTGGGTAAAAACATCGTGTCCCTTGTCTCCTTTACCATCCGCCTAGGCGCACAGTTCGGGACCCCCTACCGAGATTCGCGGTTTTGACACCGACATTGGTGCTTTCACCGAGAGTTCCTCGTGTCGCCACCGATAGGCCCCATGGCTCCTTCGATCATCAACAACGACACGGTCTAGGGTGAGACTTTTCTCCCGACAGATCTTCGTGTTCGGCTGCTTTGCTGCTGGGCCAATTCGCTTGGCCATCCGGAGCAGATCGAAGCTTCGCCCCCGCCATCAGGTCAGATTTGGAAGTTTGAACTATCGGCCGATATCCGCGGAGACTTGATCTTGACGGATTCGAGCCGCAGCCAAGCGTGCCGACTGTCTCGATGGGAATGATCTAGCTCTGCGGCGAGCAAAGGCTCTCGAGGCCGCACCGGCATCCGCTCCGACCCTTAATCCGGGCGGATTCCCCGATCGAGGGCGAGTGGTTGGACACCGCCTCGGGGCTACAATCTCTACGACGATTGAGCTGAACACCATCCCTGTCCTTTGCGAAGACCTCGACTCCAGGGTGTCGGACTCCTCTCCGGACTCTGAACCCTCCGCGCCCTTGTCTGTCGAATCCGATTGGGCGCCCGTTATGGAGTTCACGGCCGCGGACATCTTTCAGCACTCGCCCTTTGGCGACATTCTGAATTCGCTAAAGTCTCTCGCTTTATCCGGAGAGCCCTAGCCGGACTGCGGACAGGAAGGTTGCGATACGGACGACGAAATTCAACGCCCACCCACCACCCACTTTGTAGCCACTGTCGATGATTTAACCGACATGCTCGACTTCGACTCCGAAGATGTCGACGGTATGGACGACGACACCGGAGACGACCAAGACCCAGCGCCTACAGGGCACTGGAAGGCCACCTCGTCATATGACATATACATGGTGGACATCCCAAAAGATGGGAACGACGATGGAACAATGGAGGATGACCCTCCAAGAAACAGCCAAGCGCCGGCGTCGTGGCGCCGCTCTAAATCCCGCCACAATAAAAGCGGTGATTCCGCACGGAGATAATAACGCCCTCGGCGCAGGACTCGGCGCAGGAGGAGGAGAAGCAAGTCCGCACGACGGTCTGGCAGAAAGAGAGGTCGAGGACGATAATTATGCGCCTCCCTCCGAAGATGAGGCAAGCCTCGACGACGAAGAATTTTTCGTGCCTGAGGATCCCGCCGAACAGGAGCGTTTCAAATGCAGGCTTATAGCCACGACAAGCAGCCTCAAGAAAAAGCAGCAACAACTTAGAGCTGACCAAGACTTGCTAGCTGACAGATGGACTGAAGTCCTTGCAGCCGAAGAGTATTAACTCGAACGCCCCTCCAAAAGCTACCCCAAACGCAGGCGTTGCCTCAATCAGAGGAGGAAGCACCCAAGTCACCAGCGCACGACATGGCAGACCGGCCACCCCGTGGCCGCGACAGAGAAGCCTCTCGGCCCTCTGCTCAAGCCACACCCCGACGCCGCTCAAAAAGTACCAAGGCACGGGAAAACGCGTCGGACTTGCGAGATATATTAGAGGATAAGGCAAAACATACAAGATCGATCTACGGATCGCATGGGCACCCAACGACGCGGGATGATTACCGTCGCGCGGATACTGACAAACCGGCCGGGCTGAACACGATGAGACAAAGCTCATATGAGCTACGCCGTGATATAGCCCAATCTGAGGCGCCAAGACACCCACTATGCTTCACGGATGAAGTAATGGATCATCAAATCCCTGAGGGCTTCAAACCCATAAACATCGAATCATACGATGGTACCACAGATCCTGCGGTCTGAATTGAGGACTATCTCCTCCATATCCACATGGCCCGCGGTGATGATCTACATGCCATCAAATACCTCCCACTCAAGCTTAAAGGACCAGCTCGGCATTAGCTCAACAGCTTGCCAGCAGAATCAATTGGTTGTTGGGAGGACCTGGAAGCCACATTCCTTGATAACTTCCAGGGCACATATGTGTGACCACCAGACTCCGATGACCTTAGCCACATAATCCAGCAGCCAGATGAATCGGCCAGACAATTTTGGACACGGTTCCTAACAAAGAAAAATCAAATCGTTGACTGTCCGGATGCAGAGGCCCTTGCAGCCTTCAAACATAACATCCGCGACGTGTGGCTTTCCCGACACCTAGGACAGGAAAAGCCAAAATCCATGGCAGCCCTCACAACACTCATGACCCGCTTTTGTGCAGGAGAGGACAGCTGGCTAGCTCGAAGCAACAACTTGGCCAAACATCCTGATAGTTCGGATACCAAGGAAAGCAATGGCAGGTCACGAAGCAACAAGAACAAACGTCGCATTAACGGCGATAACGCGAAGATCGCCGTCAATGCGGATTCGAGGCTCTAAACCGGTCAGCGGAAGAAGCCATTCAAAAGAAATACCCAGGGCCCGTCCAACTTGGACCGGATACTCGATCGCTTGTGCCAGATACATGGCACCCCCAAAAAACCAGCCAATCAATAGAAGACAGAAGGGTTTTCCGACGTAAGTGCGGACGGTGAACATGATATACGCAACCCATATACCCAAAAGGGAGCGGAAGCGTGCACTAAGGGACGTATATGCGATGGAGCCATCGCCAAGTTCAACCCATGGTCTTCCTGCCCGATCACCATCGATCGAAGGACCACCCACTAGCATCCATCACGGCGGTTTCGCGCATTGGTTCTTGACCCAATTATCGACGGATTTCACCTAACCGAGTCCCGATGGGCGACAGCGAGCTGAACCTGCTTTATCGGGATACGAAGGCGCAAAATGGGCATAGAACCCTCAAGGATTAAACCTACAAAGACGACCTTTAAAGGCGTCATACCGGTGTAGAGGCGGTTATGCGGGCTCGGTTACACTCGAAGTGGTCTTGGATCCCGGATAACTTCCGAAGTGAAGAGTTAATCTTCGACATCGTCCCATTCCGCAGCGGCTATCATGCATCGCTCGGACGAACCGCATTGCAAAGTTCAATGCGGTGCCGCACCACGCATACCTCAAGCTCAAGATGCGGGCCCTCAAGGAGTAATCACGGTCAATGGAAACACCGAGCGCTCTCTCCGAGCGGAGGAGCACACGGCGACCCTCACGGCGGAGGTACAAAGCAGCCTCTCACAACAACTCTCGAGTCCGGCCATTAAGCGTCCGGACCGGACACCGCAGCGCGCCGGAGTAACCTACAACAAGACCGCCTGCACGATTCAAGCACGCCAGAGTAATCCGCCCTAACCCCAGCCCTTGCAAAATTGCGAAGCTAGTGTTACGCGTACATAATTACGCTCTAGAGATACCATGGGCATATGGGGAGGGCAAGACCACGCACGCCAAGAATGCGGCTCAACCGCACTGTGGGCCCCGATTGTGTCTTTCTTTTCCTTTTTTCCTTTTTCTTCCTTTTTCTTACTTTCAGGACTCCGTCTTTCAGAAGTCCTGTCAGGCACTAGAATCGCCGAACTCACGATGCAACAGCCAGGGAAGCAGTAAGCCATGTCGAAATGTTCAGGTGGTCTCTATTATGAGCATTATACCTGTTTTACATACCATCCCGCAGCTTACCCCTGGAGGGGGACATGTTAGATAGTCCCATCCCTTGCTTACCGCACTATTTGTATCGTTCTGCTTTCATTGCAGTACCTTTTTGAATAAACAATATATAGCTTTTTGCTTATTATTGCTCTACTTCCTTTATCTATACATATGTTCATTTTACGACATGTTGCAACCGTACACTTTGGTACGGCCAATACACCGAGGGCTTAAGTACCCCAAAATTATGGTGTGATAAGTCGAACACTTTCACAAGTCGGCACCCGAACTTATAGCATTATATGAATCGGCTCGAATCATGTCTTGGGTCAATAGTTGGGTTTGCCTGCTCCCGTGTTTTGGTACCTTACGTTCCGTTATATCGGCTAAGGTAGCACCGGGAGAACCACTGCGATTGTGCCCCATTTGAGCTGGGTCAAACACCTCAGTGGAGAAAGCTAAAAATGATCGTCATGATAGGATGAGAGCCGGTCGCAGTTCGAGAGGTTTTTCGGTCCCTAAAGACTTATGTCGCTTAGGCGAGGAACCGAATTGTCCGCCAAGGCGTGGATAGCGCCCGAACTCGGTCTTCGAATACTAGGGGCTTCACGAAATTTAAAATTATAGAATTCTATGGCTAAGAGAGTGTTCAAGCATTATAAGTCCGGTTGCCTTGTTCGTTGTGTTGAGCGCCTCCCTAGATGGACTCAAGAATGGGAACAAGAGTGCTCAAGTTTATCCTGAACACCCCAGCACTCGTGGCATGGTGGCTGAAGCCAACGACTTGCCCTCTCTCAAATTTGATAAACGGCCGCATAGAAGGTAATATTTTAAATTAACAAGCGTTGCTTAGCGCATATGAACAAGTTTTCAGCGTACAAGATAACAAATGCGAGCCTATTCAAAAATTACATCTTTGGAGCACTCATCCGCTATTCGGCGGGCACCCTTCAGGAGGCCCTCATAGTACATTTCGGGCGTGCGATGCTCATGGCCTTCGGTGGCTCGTCCGTCACAAGCCTCTCCTTATCCAGCTTGCTCCAGTGCACTTTAGCACGGGCAAGGGCCCGACGGACACCTTCAATGCAGACGGAGCGCTTGATGACTTCAATCCGTGGACAGGCATCCACCAGCCGCTGCACCAAGCTGAAGTAGCTCCCGGGCATGGCCTCCAATGGCCACAACCGCGCTATAAGGCCCTTCATGGCCTGTTCGGCGACCTTGTGGAGCTCGACCAGCTGCTTCAGCTGGTCGCTCAGGGGCACCGAATGTTCGGCCTCGACATCTTGAGACCGAACACCTTTTCCGTCGAGCTCCCCTCCTTGGCGCGGTAGAATGCGGCAGCATCAGACACACTACGGGGCAAATCTGCGAATGCTCCTGGAGAGCTCCGAATCCGGGTAAGTAATAGGTAATTCACTTTCACATGCTTGCTTTGCATAAAGAATGCCTTACCCGCCGCTATCTTCTTCAACGACTCAATTTCTTGGAGGGCTTTTTGGGCCTCGGCCTTAGCAGCTTTGGCACTCTCAAGAGCCGAGGCGAGCTCGGACTCTCAAGTCTTCAAGTCACGCTCCAAACTCTCGTGTTTTTCCACGAGAGCTTGGAGCTCTTGCCGTACCTTGGCCAGCTACGCCTCCCCCTTCTCTCGCTTGAGTGCGTTCCGGCCGCTTTGAGCCGGCCACGGACACGCTTCCTTGAGGTCACCACCTCGTTCGTGGCCCTGTAGTCCCAAGTTATTCCTGTTATTTTTGCAACCAAAACCTTTTCTATAAGGTATTTCTTTAATAAGGTATTACTTACCTTCCTTGTCCTCGAGCTGCTTTTTGGCTTGTCCGAGCTCGTTCTCGGACCGCTTCGAGGTTACGCTTCAATGCATTGACCTCCATGATCGGTCGGCAGAGGTCAAGCAGCGCAGCTTTGCATTCCCATATTGACATACTTATGTTAGACTCCTGCGTATATCTTTTAGATCCTTAGTCCGGCTTTTATTTCCGAACACGAACTAAGCATCGAGGGCTCTTGTCTATGCGGTAATATTTTTACATATTCTAAAACTTACATCAAAGCCCGTTAGAAGGCTGATGCAGGCTTGATCACCCTCTCTTGGCATATTGAATCTATGCGGATCACCGCACTCATAACGATGCGGTGCTCCTCCTGATGGAAGCGCTGTTAAGCGCCTCGAGAGCTATCCGGCGCCTCCGGTTGGGACGGAGGACACGGTGTCTTACCCTTCTTGTGAAGGATCCGCTGGCGGACTTGAACTGCTGATGGTTCGGCATGGAGTCCGGACGAGGTCGGGCTTAGAGCCCTGGGGTCTTGCCCCCCGCGCTGAGTCCGGGAGGTTGCCTTGTGGCACCTCCTGCGCCACCTCCTCTTGACCAAGCCCCCTTGGGGCCCCACCACAGCGTCGTCTGCAGCGTGAGGCGAGGAGGTCGGAGGCAAGTACTCTCCATTTCCGGCGAGCCGGGGACCCTTCGATGAATCGGCAAACTTCGCCCTTGGGCGGGCTGCTGGTGTTAGACATTAGAGAACACTCTGCAATAATAAAAATCCATGGGTATCCGGACACTTACGATCTCGCGAGGCTTGGCCTCGAGGCCAATCCTCCTCGTCGTCGTCGGCGTTGGTGGAGAAGTCCGGACGAAGGTTCTTCCTTCTTGGACCGCCCGGCCTCCCGGTTGGGGCGGCCTTCCTTTTCTTCTCCTCTCCCGCTGGGGGAGGAGCTTCTTCTTCTTCCTCCTCATCCTCGGGAGAAGATTCGCTTGAGAATCTGATAGCACTGGCGTCGGGAGCTTCTTGAGTTCCGTGTCCTCCTTCTTGGCCTTCTTCTCGGCACCACATGGGGTGCGGAGCCAGAGTCTCTCCGTCAATCGGGCGTCCGCTGGGTCTTCGGCAAAGGGCCGGATAGTTAATCTGTCCGGATGTCTTTAGCCAGTCTGTCAAAGAATAGGGAGTTTTAGATCCCACATAGAGTCAATCTATGAAAAAGAGTCCGTAAAGGGTAAAATAACTTACCTCGCGGCTTGGCGCGCGAGCTGTATCCGCGAACTTTGTTAGCGGATCTTTGAAACCAGCGCCCTTGAACAGCACCTTCCGAGCGTCTTCGACGTAGTGTCGAAGAGCCGACTCAAGGTTCGATTACATGCGGATCGAACTCCCACAAATTGAAGGCCCGTTGTTGGCAGGGGAGAATCCGGCGGATGAGCATCACCTAGATTACGTCGACAAGCCTGAGATTCTTGTCCATCAGGTTTCGGACGCATGTTTGGAGTCCGAATAGCTCTTCCGAATTCCCCCACGTCAGGCCCGTCTCTTTCCATGACGAGAGCCGTGTGGGGAAGCCAGATCTAAATTCGGGGGCCGCCACCCATTCGGGGTCGCATGGCTCGGTGATGTAGAACCACCCCGATTGCCACCCCTTTATTGTCTCCACGAAGGCACCCTCGAGCCATGGGACTTTGGCCATCTTGCCAACCATGGCGCCTCCGCACTCCGCTTGACGGCCGCCCACTACCTTCGGCCAGACGTTGAAGATCTTCAGCCATAAGCCGAAGTGGGGCTGGATGCAGAGGAAGGCCTCGCACACGACGATAAACGCCGAGATGTTGAGGATGAAATTCGGGGCCAGGTCGTGGAAGTCCAGGCCGTAGTAGAACATGAGCCCCCGGACAAATGGGTGAAGTGGAAAACCTAGTCCGCAGAGGAAGTGGGGGAGAAACACCACCCTCTCATGGGGCTCGGGGGTTGGAATGAGCTTCCCCGCATCGGGCAGCCTGTGCGCGATGTCGCCGGACAAGTATCCGGCCTCTTGCAGTCTTGTGATGTGCCCCTCCATGACGGAGGAGGCCATCCACCTGCCTCTCGCTCCTGACATGGTTGGAGAAGGTTGAGGTGGGATGTGCGGACTTGGGCGCTGGAGCTCGAGTGCGCGGAAATGGATGAGCAAAGGAGGAAGAAGGCGTAGGTGAAAAGGTGGATCCTTATCCCCTTATGTGGACGGACGAAGTTATGCGTCCCCCACCAGCGTGGTAAAACTCGCTTATTTCCCAAGCGCCGTAATCAATGGCACGGATGGGTTACCCACGTCCGTATTGATGAGAATCCCGGAATAAGGGGGGCACGATCTATGCTTGATAAGGCGTGCCAAGGAAACGCCTCGCTAAGCGCTACCGAGGTGGAACAGTAAAAAGCGATTCATATAAAGGCCTGGCCATGGTGTGATGTCACGCCGCGGAATACGTCAGCAGATCTGTGCAAAAATTATTCTCTCTACGGTGTTATGTGGAACTTGTTTTGCAGAGCCGGACACTATCCTGGTGTTCAAAACCTTCCATGAAGTATTCGGAGGAGGAACCCGCCTTGCAATGCTGAAAACAATATGCGCGCCGGACTCGTCGTCATTGAAGCCTGGTTCAGGGGCTACTGAGGGAGTCCTGGACTAGGGGGTGTCCGGATAGCCGAACTATCATCACGGCCGGACTCCAAGACTATGAAGATACAAGATTGAAGACTTCGTCCCGTGTCCGGATGGGACTTTCCTTGGCGTGGAAGGCAAGCTTGGCGATACAGATATGTAGATCTCCTACCATTGTAACCGACTCTGTGTAACCCTAACATATCCGGTGTCTATATAAACCGGAGGGTTTTAGTCCGTAGGATGAACAACAATCATACCATAGGCTAGCTTCTAGGGTTTAGCCCCCTTGATCTCGTGGTAGATCTACTCTTGTACTACCCATATCATCAATATTAATCAAGCAGGGGTAGGGTATTACCTCCATCGAGAGGGCCCGAACCTGGGTAAAAACATCGTATCCCTTGTCTCCTGTTATCATCCGCCTAGATGCACCGTTCGGGACCCCCTACCCGAGATCTGCCGGTTTTGACACCGACAGGGAGACTATCATTTGAAGCACAAGAGCAAGGAGTTCATCATGAGCACACCATCTATTACCTTTTGGAGAGTGGTGTCTCCTAGATTGGTTAGGTGTCACTTGGGAGTCTCCGTCAAGATTGTGGAGTTGAACCAAGGAGTTTGTACGGCCAAGAAGATCGCCTACTTCGTGAAGATCTACCCTAGTGAGGCAAGTCCTTCATTGGCGATGGCCATGGTGGGATAGACAAGGTTGCTTATTCGTGGACCCTTCGTGGGTGGAGCCCTCCGTGGACTCGCGCAATCGTTACCTTTCGTGGGTTGAAGTCTCCATCATCGTGGATGTACGATAGCACCACCTATCGGAACCACGCCAAAATCTCCGTGTCTACATTGCGTTTGCTCCCTCCAAACTCCTCCCTTTACCCTCATGTGCAATGTTTTATATTCCGCTGCTACACTCTTAGACTTGCATGTGTATGTTGTTTGCTTGACTAATGCTAAGTTGCTAAAATCTGCCAAGACATAAAATTGGGAAAAGGCTAGATTTTTATTTGGTCAAGTAGTCTAACCATCCCCCCTCTAGACATAGTTTCTATCCTACAAGTGGTATCAGAGCTATGATCTCCATTTGCCTTGATTTCCATAGCTTTTGGTGATCATAGCCTTGGTTTCACAACCTAGGAGAGTATGGCGTCTAGCAAAGGAAATTACCACCGTAGAGGTCCTTACTTTGAAGGTACTAATTTTGCTAGTTGGAAGCATAAGGTGAAAATGCATATTCTTGGACATAACCCCGCCGTTTGGGCTATTGTGTGTATTGGCTTGCAAGGTGAGTTCTTTGATGGGAGAGAACCGAACTATGAAGCTACCGCGGAAGAGTTGAAGATGCTGCAATACAATGCTCAAGCTTGTGATATTCTCTTCAACGGATTGTGCCCCGAAGAATTCAAAAAAATCAGCCCTCTTGAGAATGCAAAGGAAATTTGGGATACTTTGATTGATATGCACGAAGGTACTGACTCCGTCAGGGAATCCAAATGGGATGTGCTTCAAAGTCAACTTGACAAGTTCAAAATGAAGGATGGTGAAGGTGTCGCTGAAGTGTACTCTAGACTTGCTCTCATCACAAATGAGATTGCCGGCTTAGGAAGTGATGTGATGACCGATAGATTCATCATCAAGAAGATCCTAAGAGACATGGACGGAAAATATGATACAGTGTGCACATTGATCCAAATGATGCCCAATTACAAACATCTCAAGCCAACAGAAGTCATTGGAAGAATTGTTGCTCATGAGATGTCACTCAAGGATAAGGATGAACTTCACAACAAGTCAAGTGGTGCTTACAAAGCCTCATGTGATGCTCCCACATCATCAAGTGAGAAACAAACCTTCAATGAAGAATTGAGCCTAATGGTGAAGACTTTCAACAAGTTCTACAAGAGTAGAAGCAAGGAAAGAAGTTCCAAGTCAAGGTCCTACAATGACAAAAGATCTTCAAGTCATGAATGAAATTGCTACAATTGTGGAAGACCCGGACACTACTCAAATGAGTGTACGACTCCCTACAAAAGAAGAGAAGATTCTCCCATAATAAGAAGTAGAAGAGAAGAATCACCAACAAGAGAGATAAGAAGTAGAGATGATCTTTATGAACGTAGAACCTCTCGAAGAAGCAATGATTCAGAAAGGAAGGACAAATCATCAAAGAGTTACACAAAGCGAAGACATCAAGCTCATGTTGGTGAATGGGTATCCAGCTCCGACTCCGACCATCACTCTGAAAGAAGTTATCACTCTGACTCCGAATATACTCAAGATGAAGGTGTTGCCGGTCTAGCACTTGTGTAAACCAACTCCTACGACATATTTGACTCTCCAAATGAAGGAATTGTAAGATGCCTCCTGGATAAATGCCCAAAGGTATCACACCCCGAGTATGTTGATTTCAATAGTGATGAAGATGATTTGCTAGGAGATGATGATTTACTTGCTGATAACTCTAGTTATGAAAACTATGATGAACTTGCTATTAATCATGCTAATCAAGATAAAACGAATGACGATGATTAGAAGGAGATTGAGTGTCTAACTAAAGAACTAAACACTCTTAAGTTAGCTCATGAAACTACCTTGGAAGATCATCGAGAACTTTTAAAGACTCATGAGAAGCTACGCTTTGAAAAGCTCAACCTTGAGCAAGAGAATGAGTTCCTAAAAGCAATCAATGGTGATCTTCGCAAGAAAGGTTCTTCTTACATTGCCAACCATTTACTCTTGTCTCCTTACATGCCACAAGTAAAATCTAGCAACAAGAGTAAGAAATATTCTTCATCTACTAGTAACAATAATCATGCTAAATCCAATGTTGTTGCTTCTATTAGTTCTCTTGTTCCACTAATGATTCTCTTAGCCAAGTTACACTTGAGCAAGAAAATAGCTTATTGAAGGGAATCATAGAGAAGGGTGTTTACAAGAGCCTTGCCGGAAGTAAGCAATTTGAGGGAATTGTACGCAAGCAAGGAAGACACCGGAAGAATCAAGGTGTTGGTTTTGAATGAAAGTTCAATGCCAATGGAGTTGAGTGGGAAGAAGATCAATACCCCAAGACGAAGTTTGTTCCTCAACAAGAGAAGTATGATCCTACTTCTTTCCAAGGAACACAAGCTCAACATGATCTTCCACCACAAGACCACAAGCAAAAAGGCAAGGACAAGCTTCAAGAGGAGATTGATGCATTTGAAGAAGCTCCCAAAGCCTTGGTCAAGTGGGTTCCAAAGACTACATCCAGTTCTACTTCATCAAGTACGACTACAACTCCACGGATTCCCATCAAGTTGGTGTGGATTCCGAATTAGAAGAACTAGAGAGTTCTTGAGGGTGACTCCGCCAACGTACTTCACTGATATCTTTTGGCAAGGACATGTGCAAACAACTTCTACATCTTGCACTAGTTCAAGGAGTCACAAACCCTCTTGTACGTAAGACAAGGGACAAGGTAACCAAATGCTTTCATGGACATCATCTTATGTGAACATTACTCTATGTCTATGGATATCCTTGTTTGTTCCTTGTGGGACTAACCTATGTAGGTACTGAAAGTGCAACTCACTCCAATGGACTGCTCCGAACGATCTACATCAACATTGAGCATCCACATCTTCAACACCTACATGAAGTCATCATCGACAAAACCCAAGGTTAGTTCATCCCTCTTAGGGGGATATCACATCTAGGGGGATCTTTACTCTAATCAACTGAGCTGAAGAAACTCTAATGGTGTGAACACAACAATGCTTTATGTAAAAGTGGTAACCCCACTTGTGCTTAAACGATGAGTATGACCTACGATCAAATGTTCTCATTTGACTCCTAAGTCAATATACTCATATATAGATGACCTAGTCATCGCCAATTGCTTGATAGATGCTAGAGTGTTTGTGCATGCTTTGTCACATAATTCATTTGCCATTTTATTGTGTGAGCATGTTGGTTCCATATTTTACTCATTCGAGAACATGCATATGTTGTTTTGATTGTTTGGCTTTTTCTCTTTCGCCAAATGGATGGAAAAGAATGCCTAAGAATTCCCTCTAGCTATGTATGCTTTTCTTGTCTCAAACTCTATTCATGCTACATCACAAAGTTTGATCCAGTCAGATTCGAACCACTCTGTGTGAGGAGCACTCGGAGTCCCAGATTCGTCATAGACTTAAACTTCCAAAACCTCTTTGTGCATTTCGGTATGACCGAGTCATCCACTTCGGTCACACCGAATTCACTAAGTTGATCTAGGTTTTCTATCTCGGTGCAACCGATTTGAACTTTTCGGTCACACCGAGTTGCAGTAATCGCTTGCGATTCTGCATCTCGGTGCCACCGAGTTGTTTCACTCGGTCACACCGACAGGGTCGGGATATATAAACCCACGGGTGAGACTTTGGAAATTTCTTCAAACTCCTCAGCCCGCGCGTGTGTCCTGCTCTGCCTCCTAGGGTCTCCGGATCGTCTGCTTGCCGCCAGCGACCTCCCGCCGCTGGTTTCCATCGCCATCAACGGAATCTGCTCCGCCGTTGTCGCCATAGCGAACTCCCGCCGAACTAGGGTATTGGTTCGACTCTGTGTGCTATTCCTTAACTCTGATTCATAGCACATTGCTTTGCCATGATCATTACCACGTACGAAAACAGTCTATCCACAGAAAACATCCCTTAGGTCAGATTTGATTAGAAAATTCAGGGTTAGGTCTCCGCCGAACTCATCTCGAACCGACCGAGTTGGAGAAATCAGTCTCACTGATTTGGCTTAGGCCATTGCACATGCTTTTTCGGTCTGACCGAAAATAGCAAATCAGTGCGACCAAGTTCGACACTCTGTGAAACCCTAGCAATCTCGGTGCCACCAAACTGTGACTCGGTCTGACCGAGTTCACTAGTTTAGGTTCCAAAATTGCTTCGGTATCACCAAGTTTAACAAATAGATAGCTCCGAAATGCTTTCTGTGGAGAACTAAAACTAAGTTTTTAAGTCATCTGTTTTTGTAGGATCGAAATTTTGTCTAGAGGCCAACTCAAAGAAGAAAGTGTTGAAAAAGGAGTATGGCACAGCTTCTGCAACAAAGCCAGGCTTGAACAAGAAGGCACCTGCCAGAAGAGTCCCAATGTCTAAGGCCAGGGCCTCCACTCAAGAACCCTCCAAGTCAACTGGAGGAGAAGATGCTGCTGAGGATAAGAAAAGGAAGGAGAGAAAGAGGGGAAGATGGTGCAAGACAGTATCAACACCAGTAGCTACAGCTTCAGTACCACCTCCAGCAGCCACTCCACCAGCTCCAACTACATCAACAGATGCCTTCGTCCTTGGAGTTATATCTACACCACATCCCAAAGACCAAGCCTGAGAGACGCATAGCACTATGCATTTTCAAACTTTTTGGTAACCTGTTGCCAAAGGGGGAGAAGTGTATAGATCATAGGCTTCGAGAGAGAGTGTTTTGCCTCTTTGCCTCTGTTGCTTTTGGTTGAACTTTTTGTGTGCTTGGTTGATACTCTATGTCTGTGTGAGATACTTGTTTGATCATGTGGTTGACCGTATGCTACTTTAATGCTTGCTTGGATGATATTATCTCTTATATTCCATATATGATCATTCACTTTGCTTGGTGATGACTGCATGCTTTTAATTTTCATCATTTTGAGCGCTCCACCAAGATGTATGTGGCATGGAAGAGTGACCCACGATCCTAATCCATTGTGCATATGCATTCAAAAGCAAATTTAAATAATGCACAAATTTACGGGGAGCTCTTGCTTCTCACATACTTCTCAAAGCGACGATGTATTTCAATCTGATTATCATTTGTCGAAGCTTTGATCTATATGTTGTCATCAATTACCAAAAAGGGGGAGACTGAAAGTGCAACTATCCCTGGGTGGTTTTGGTAATTCCTAACAACATATAGCTCATTGATCTAATGCTATTTCAAGATAAATATTTCAGCCAAGCTCAATGATTGGCATGGCATGGATTAGAAATGTGGACCCCTCAAAATGCTAAGGACAAAACATTGCGTCAAGCTCTAAACTTCAAAACTCTACATTTAACTTTTAGTGATCCAAGATCACATTGAATCCATAGGAAAAGCCAATACTATTAAAAGGGGATGAGGTGTTGCTTAATGGGTTACTTGCTCAAAGTGCTTAGTCATATGCTCCAAAAACCCTCAACCATTTTCTCATATCCACATATGTCCCAAACCAAAAGTCAAAATCGGCCCCACCGAAACTTTCTATCTGGCACCACCGAGTTCAGTTGACATAGCGACTGCCACAAAACCCTAGTCATTTCGGTCTTACCGATAGGGATCTCGGTCTCACCGAGATGGGATTACAAACTGTCTGTTTCCCTTTGTAACGTTTCGGTCCAACCGAGATGAGCGATTGGTCCCACCGAGTGCGCAATGCAAACTCTTTGTTTCCCTTTGGTAACGTCTCGGTCTCACCAAGATGAGTGAATCGGTCCCACCGAGTTTGCCTGACCAACTCTTTGGTTAGCTTATTACCAAAATCGGTCCCACCGAGTTTGTGTAACAAGTCTCACCAAGATAACATTATGCCCTAACCTAATGAAATCGGTCTCATCAAGTTGACATGTCGGTCCCACCGAAAAAGCCTAACGTTCACATTTTGAACTAAATCGGTCTGACCGAGTTTCATTATTCGGCCCCACCGAGTTTGGGGATTTGCGTGTAACGGTTATATTTTGTGTGGAGGCTATATATACCCCTCCACCCAGTCTTCATTCGTGGAGAGAGCCATCAAAACATGCCTACACTTCCATCATACATTTTCTGAGATGGAACCACCTACTCATGTGTTGAGGTCAAGATATTCCATTCCAACCATATGAATCTTGAACTCTAGCCTTCTCCAAGTTGCTTTCCAGTCAAATCATCTTTCCACCAAATCCAAATCTGTGAGAGAGAGTTGAGTGTTGGGTTGACTATCATTTGAAGCAAAAGAGCAAGGAGTTCATCATCAACACACCATCTATTACCTTTTGGAGAGTGGTGTCTCCTAGATTGGTTAGGTGTCACTTGGGAGCCTCCGTCAAGATTGTGGAGTTGAACCAAGGAGTTTTTACGGGCAAGGAGATCGCCTCTTTGTGAAGATCTACCCTAGTGAGGCAAGTCCTTCATGGGCGATGGCCATTGTGGGATAGACAAGGTTGCTTCTTCGTGGACCCTTCGTGGTTGGAGCCCTCCCTAGACTCGCGCAACCGTCACCCTTCGTGGGTTGAAGTATGCATCAACGTGGATGTATGATAGCACCACCTATCGGAACCACGCCAAAATCTCCGTGTCTACATTGCGTTTGCTCCCTCCAAACTCCTCCCTTTACCTTCATGTGCAATGTTTTACATTCCGCTGCTATACTCTTAGACTTGCATGTGTAGGTTGTTTGCTTGACTAGTGCTAAGTTGCTAAAATTTGCCAAGACTTCAAATTGGGAAAAGGCTAGATTTTTATTTGGTCAAGTATTCTAATCAGCCCCTCCCCTCTAGACATACTTTTGTTGCAGGCTAGATTTTTATTTGGTCAAGTAGTCTAACCACCCCCCCCCCTCATACCAACGTTCCTTCAGCATGCTATGGCGTATCACGAGGCTAGGCGCCAGGCGGTCATGTCAGAGGAGGTTCCAGACCCTGGCGAGCCCCCCAGGCCTCCGGGGCCTCCCAGCTCATGAGGTGTAGCTTCCGCGACACGTTTCTTCAACTACCTCAACGCTTCTACGACAATGGTGCCAGGTGACTTTTTCGTTTATTAAGATTAGGGGCGACCTTCAGGCTGCATATCCTCAGGCCGCCACGGCCCGCCCCCGAAGCTGTATCGTTTTGCACATATATCAGAACTAGCTCTGCCTTTATGAATCTCCCAAATATTTCAACCTACATCTCTCGTGTTTCTCCACCATGAATGTCACTACGCCCTCACAAACCTGCCCGTGATTGCCTCATGATTAAGGACTGGCACGACAATCTATGCTCGGGTCCGTCCATGCAGCTTTGTTAAACCCAAGCGCCCGAGCTCTGTCCCACGGGCCAGCTCCCGTGCGCGTCAGCTCCCGGGGTCCTTAGTGCCTTGTTCTCGCATGAGATAATCGTGAGTGGATGAGTAATGGTGCGCGGCCATTTCGTATGAATATAGTTTGGCGCTTCGCTTCTCCGTCACGGGAGCCGCACGTCGAGTGTCTTTCCGTGGGATTGTTGCATGAGAAGACAAGGCACGACGTCTGTGCTCAAGTCCGTCCCTACAGCATCGATAAATCCAATGGCTGAGCTCTGTCTGGCGGGCCGGTCCCCTTCACATCACCTCTTGGGGTCTTTAGTGTTCGACCTTATCCAATGGCCTCCGGAGGTTCATTCAGCGTAGGTCGCCCTGTCACATAGGTTTCATAAGCGCGCCCCACGCCACAAGATTCAGGTGCAACCCGCCTTGAGGTAGGGCCTCATGAGCCCACCACTGGCTCACGAGTGCCCAAATTCACCTCCTCCAGTTCTGCCGTGGTAGCCACGTGTACGAATGGGGCTATACATGCCCCGAAGTCTCCCCCTGAGGGAACTCCCACGCACACCCAAGTGGAACACCCATGCTCCATGCTGGCGGGTACCAAGGTCGAGGAGCAACTATGATCACGCACAAGTGGAAGCCCCATGTTCCACGCTGGTGGATGACACGGTTGAGGAGCGGCTATGCCCATGCCAAAGTGGAAGCACCATGCTCCACGCTACTGGATAAATAACTGAGAGCTCCCTAGTGGCCGCACCAACCTCAGGAGAGCCTTTCAGCTATTCACATGCCCTTGTTATGCAACATTTCCCTTGGAAGCACGCGCAAGGGGGCTAGACACGGGGCTACGCTCAGGCTAGGCCTGATGTGCGCTGGTCTTCTCCCCCCCCCCATGCAAAGGTTGGCAAGAGAAGGTATGGGGGCTCCAGATTAACCTCGCCGCTGCATATGTTTCTTTCATGAAGGCAGCTCGCACGTCAAGGGGGACCTCCTGAACATCGCGAATCGGGGGCCTCACTTGTCACGTAGCCCCTTGCCCCTTGGTGTCGTCTTGGCGATCCGGATACCCCAACGGTGGTCAAGGTATGTGCGGGGCTGGGCCCTATCGACGAAGAGCGCAAAAGCAAGCAAGCAAGACACCAAGCACGAATAGGAAAATCGCGAAGTCCTAACAAGTTATTACAAGCACAAATTGTTCCACAAATTCAAACAGAAGGTTCACTCCTCCACGAGGCACGGTAAAGTTGTAGCATAAAAACTAGGGAGCTGATCATCGACATCGCCGCCGCCATCATCGCCGGCGCTGGCCTGCACCACCGTGGGCTCGGCGTTGGCGATGCAGAGGAACTTCTTCAGCAGCGCATCCACGTGACCCTTCACGGCTCCCACGACAACAGCGCGGGACTCAGGAGCGATCAGACGAATCACCGTGTTGAAGTCAAAGCACGGGTCCTAGAGGTACAGCTGGCCGAAGAAGCACGTTGTAGCCGTGATGAAGAGCGAGCGGCACTCCTTCATGATGGAGTCCACTTCAACGGCAACACCCTTAAGCGCTTTAATGCGCTTGGAGGAGATCCCTACAAAGCCATCCTCGGGGGTCGCCAGCGGCTCCTCGTATCCTCCCCTACAGATGGGGCGTAGTGCCTCGCGAGACCTGAGCTCGAGCAAGGAAAAGGCCTCGCACTCCGTGGCCGCCTTCTCCTCGGCGTTAGCAAGGGCCTTCTCCCTGGCCTCCAACTGGGCTGTCGCCTTGGAGACGTGTTGGGCGTGGGACTCCTTGGCATCAGCCACCTCCTTCTTCCGCTTGGCCAGGCGATCGCGCTCCACAGCCTGGTCAGCAGTCACTTGGGTCAGCTCTGAGTCACGGCTGGCAAGGTTTGGTTCGCGGGCCTTGAGGTCCCCCTCCTGCTGCTGGAGACGTTGGGCATGCGCTGCTTGTTCTTCTTGGAGGGACTTCAGCTTGGCCTCTACCTCGTTGTAGCGCTCCTCGGTGGACGCTGCACTAGCTAGCACAACATCACGAGCCTCCCTGGCTTTGGCGTCCTCGTTCCTGCCCTCCGCGGTAGAGGCTTTGGCCCGGCCCCAGCCGTCTTGGCCAACGTGTCGGCCTGGAACCACCCTGAGACAAGCCCTAGGCACTCCCTTGCGAGGCACCTGTCGGCACCTTGGAGGTCGGCTCAGAGGCGGCCAAGCGCTGTTGTCGTTTTGGGAACCAGGGTACACAGACTTGCCTACCTGCGGCCCACAACGTGGCTCCTTCGACGGCCTGGTACGGCCCATCAAAAAGGCCGCCAAGACAAGACCCTCGCGTGGGGCCAAGCCTCGCGAGGCGAATGACGCCAAGACCCCCCGAAGGAGCGACCTCCCCAGGCGGCCTTCCTAGGAGCGGAGATTTCTATGAAGGTACCCAACCTCATGAGGCTACGATGACGCAAGCCGTGACGTTCAAGGCCAGGCGGACGCCAGCAGGCACAGAGGGGGCAGTTTCATCTCTGGTGCTAAGGAGGCAAGGACAGGAGTGGGTTCCCGAGGAATCTGGCAAAGGTTTCCATTCCGATGCAATGAGACCAAGACCACCAGCATGGTAGGATGGATGTCATCGCCAAGCCTACCGCTGCGTCACGACCACAGCTCCTCCCAGGAGACCACCTTTCATCAGGATAAGATGTACTACTTGTCCCCTTTCAAATTGGCCACTGTGGGATCCCTTCCCGCCTATGTTTTGGGGGAAGAGGACCGAGGCCACTATAAATATAGGTTAGCCACCACCGTAGAAGAGGTCAACTGATTCCTCACCCCTGAACCTCGCGAGGTTTTTCATCCCTTGTACCAGTTCATCCTCAGCCCCTCGTGAGGTCAATCCACCACAAAGCAGGAGTAGGGTCTTACACCGCAAGGTGGCCCGAACATGGGTAAACTACCGTGTTCATCTTCTTCCTTCCTCATGCGAATCGGGCTAGGCTGTGGGGCGACGAGCTGGTAGGCTTGATAGGTTGAGTTCTTCACAGACACCCCAGATTTTGAACCTTTCTTGGGTCTGCGGAGCCCTGAATCCGACATTTGGCGCGCTAGGTAGGGGCGTGTTGAAGCTCTGCCTCTTCATCAACTGCGCTCCGCCCGTGCTGCGTGATTCCCATGGCGGGCGCCACCCCACCCACCGGGCCATTGAGCACATACGAAGGTCTTGCGGGCCACCGAGCCTTTACCACCAACCTGTGGCGGGCGCGGTGGTCGCTTAAGTTTAGGCCGACGGTGCCCCTGCGGTACGACGGTGTGACGGACCCCGCGGAGTTCCTCCGATTGGACACGCAGGCCATCTGGGCGGCGCGCGGCGACGACAAGGTCATGGTGAACTGGCTCCCTATGGCCCTCATAGGCGTGCCAGAGTCTTCGGTGGCCTCCTGGGAGGAGCTGTGCAGCCTGCTCATCGCGGGTTTTGTGACACCGGTGCCCCACGCTGTCGCGTCCATCGGTGGCGGGTCGCAGGTGGCAGCCTCGGGCCTCCACGTCAAGCAGCTTCTTCATCAGGTGGGAGCTTCTCAGCCGTGGCAGGGGGCTCCCCCAGGCCACACAGCGCCCGAGACTGGCATCACCTTTGACTCTAGGGATCACCCCAAGACCACGGTCGGCGCCGGCGTGCTCCCCATGCTGTGCATGCCCACCATTAGCAATGTCGCTGTCACCAGGACCCTCATCAACGACGATTTGCCGTCCTCGACGTGGAAGCTTTTGACTTGGTTCAAGTGCCTTATGACCAGCTCGTGCCAACCAAGCCCTTCTCGGGGGTGGTCGTTGGCTCCACCACCCCCTAGGGGCAGATACGCCTCCTGGTCACCTTCGGCAGACGCTAGAACTACCGTACCGAGCTCATTTACTTTGATGTCGCCCGCGACTGCCTCCCGTGCAATGCCATCCTTGGGTATCCGGCCCTCGCCAAGTTCATGGTGGCGACGCACCCCGGCTACAACGTCGTCAAGATGCCTGTAAGCAGTGACATCATCACCATGGTGGGGGACACTAGGGATGCACTCCTGGCCCTCAACCTCGCTCTCAAAGCTGCGGCAGCCACGTGGCCAGTCGCTGGGAATGTTCCAGAGACCCCGGAGGCTGCACCCACAAAGAAGAAACAATTGTTCCCTCAAGATCGGACCGAAATGAAGCAGGTGCCCATCGACGACGGAGGTTCAGGCCCCACCTTCACCATAGGCGCCGACCGCCCCCCAGATCAGGAAGAGGCGCTGGTCGGCTTCCTTCGTATGAACAAGGATGTGTTTGCATGGGAAGCGACGGACTTGGTCGGCATCCCACGAGATGTGATCGAACACCATTTGATCATGTGCCCCGGTGCGCGCCCGATGAAGCAGAAGACGTGGTGGCAAGCCTAGGAGAAGCAATCGTTAATCGTCCAGGAGGTCTACAGGCTGCAAGAAGTCGGCGTCATTCGGGAAGTACGACACTCGGAATGGTTTGCCAACCCGGTCATCGTCCCCAAGAAGGGAGGGAAGGAGCGCATGTGCGTCGACTTCACGAGTCTCAACAAGGTGTGCCCTTAGGACCCATTCCCTCTTCCGTGCATCGATCAGATTGTTGATTCCACCGCCGAGTGCGACCTGTTGTGCTTCCTGGCCACCTTCTCGGGCTACCACTAGATTAAGATGGTGGTGCAAGACGTTGAGAAGACAGCTTTCCTATCCCCGTGTGGGGTGTACTGCTTCACCTGCATGCCCATTGGGCTGGGGAATGCCGATGCGACCTTCAAGCGATTGATGCAGCAGCTCAGGAGGAACGCCATGGCGTACGTCGATGACATAGAGGTCAAGTCACGGGAGGCAAGGACCCTTATCGAAGACCTGGAAGACACATTCGCCAACCTGGGCAAGGTAAAATTGCGGCTCAACCCGGAGAAATGCGTGTTCGGTGTCCCGTCCGGCAAGTTGCTGGGTTTTCTAGTGTTGCAAAGAGGGATCGAGGCTAACCCCGAGAAGGACAAGGTAATAGAAAGGATTAGCCCACCACAGACCTTCAAGGAGATGCAGAAGCTCGCAGGCTGCGTAACATCGCTGGGGCGTTTCATCTCCAAGCTTGGCGAGCACGCCCTCTGAGGGAGTCCTGGACTAGGGGGTGTCCGGATAGCCGAACTATCATCTTTGGCCGGACTCCAAAACTATGAAGATACAAGATTGAAGACTTCGTCCCTTGTCCGTATAGGACTTTCCTTGGCGTGGAAGGCAAGATTTGCGATACGGATATGTAGATCTCCTACCATTGTAACCGACTCGGTGTAACCCTAACCCTATTCGGTGTCTATATAAACCGAAGGGTTTTAGTCCGTAGGACGAACAACAATCATACCATAGGCTAGCTTCTAGGGTTTAGCTTCCTTGATCTCGTGGTAGATCTACTCTTGTACTACCCATATCATCAATATTAATCAAGAAGGAGTAGGGTATTACCTCCATCGAGAGGGCCCGAACCTGTGTAAAAACATCGTGTCCCTTGTCTCCTGTTACCATCCGCCTAGACGCATTCGGGACCCCCTACCGAGATCCGCGGTTTTGACACCGACATTGGTGCTTTCATTGAGAGTTCCTCGTGTCGTCACCTATAGGCCCGATGGTTCCTTCGATCATCAACAACGGCGCGGTCCAGGTGAGACTTTTCTCCCGGACAGATCTTCAGATTCGGCTGCTTTGCATCTGCGGGCAATTCACTTGGCCATCCGGAGCAGATCGAAGCTACGCCCGCCATCAGGTCAGATTTGGGAGTTTGAACTACACGGCCGACATCCGCGGAGACTTGATCTTCGACGGATTCGAGCCACAACCAAGCGCGCCAGACTTTGCCTCGATGGGCACGATCTAGCTCGCCGCGAGCAAAGGTGTCACGGAGGCGCACCAGCGTCCGCTCCGACCCTTAGCTCGGAGCCGACTCCCCGATCGAGGACGAGTGGTTGGACACCGCCTCGGGGCTACAATCTTAACGGCGATTGAGCCGAACTCCATCCCTGTCCTTTGCGGAGACCGTGACTCCAAGGTGCCGGACTCCGCCTCCGCGCCCCTGCCAGTCGAATCCAATTGGGCGCCGGTCATGGAGTTCTGCCCGCGGACATCTTTCAAAGACTCGCCCTTTGGTGACATCCTGAATTCACTAAAGTCTCTCTCTTTATCTCGAGATCCTGGCGGACTACGGTCGGGAAGGTTGGGATGCAGACGACGAAGAAATTCAACACCCACCCACCACCCACTTTGTAGCCACTGCCGATGATTTAACCGACATGCTCGACTTCGACCAAGACATCGACGGTATGGACGGCGATCTTTGGAGACGACTAAGAACCAGCGCCTACAGGGCACTGGAAGGCCACCTCATCATACGACATATACATGGTGGACATCCCAAAAGATGGGAACGGCGATGGAACAACGGAGGATGACCCTTCCAAGAAACAGCCCAAGCGCCGACGTCAGCGGCGCCGCTCTAAATCCTGCCACAGTAAAAACGGCAATTCCGGCACGGGAGACAATAATACCCCAGACAGTGCCAAAGACGACCCCCTCCAGCAGGACTCAGCGCAGGAGGAGGGAGAAGCAAGAACGCACGGCAGTGCGGCAGAAAGAGAGGTAGAGGACGATAATTATGCGCCCCCTCCGAAGATGAGGCAAGCCTCGACGACGACGAATTTGTCGTGCCTGAGGATCCTGCCGAACAGGAGCGTTTCAAACGCAGGCTTATGGCCACGGCAAGCAGCCTCAAGAAAAAGCAGCAGCAGCTTAGGGCTGACCAAGACTTGCTAGTGACGGATGGATCAAGTCCTTGCAGCCAAGAGTATGAACTCGAACGCCCCTCCAAGAGATACCCCAAACGCAGGCTGCTACCCAAATTAGAGGAAGCAGCACCCAAACCTACATCACTAGCGCATGATGCGGCCGACCGGCCACCCTGTGGTCGCGACAGAGAGGCCTCTAGACCCTCCATTCAAGCCGCACTCCGGCGTCGCTCGAAAAGTACCAAGGCACGGGAAATCGCGCCGGACCTGCGAGACATATTGAGGACAAGGCAAGGCAAACAAGATCGATCTACGGATCGTGGGCGCCCACGACACGTGATGATAACCGTCACGCCGGATACTGATAATTCGCCGGGCGAAACACAAGAGACAAAGCTCATATGAGCTACGCCGTGATATAGCCCAATACTGAGGCGCCAAGACACCCACTATGCTTCACAGATGAAGTAATGGATCATCAAATCCCCGAGGGTTTCAAACCCGTAAACATCGAGTCATACGATGGCACAACAGATCCTGCAGTCTGGATCGAGGACTATCTCCTCCATATCCACATGGCTCGCGGTGATGATCTACCTGCCATCAAATACCTCCCACTCAAGCTTAAAGGACCAGCTCGGCATTGGCTCAATAGCTTGCCAGTAGAATCAATTGGTTGTTGGGAGGACCTGGAAGCCGCATTCCTTGATAACTTCCAGGGCACATACGTGCGACCTCCAGACGCCGATGACCTCATCCACATAATTCAGCAACCAGAAGAATCGGCCAGACAATTTTGGACACGGTTCCTAACCAAGAAAAATCAAATCGTTGACTGTCCGGATGCAGAGGCCCTTGCAGCCTTCAAACATAACATCCGCGACAAGTGGCTAGCCCGGCACCTAGGACAGGAAAAGCCGAAATCCATGGCAGCCCTCACCACACTCATGACCCGCTTTTGCGCGGGAGAAGACAGCTGGCTAGCTCGTAGTAACAACTTGACCAAAAACCCTGGTAGTTCGGATACCAAGGACAGCAATGGCAGGTCGCGTCGCAACAAGAACAAGCGCCGCATTAACGGCGATAATGATGAAGATACGGCAGTCAATGCCGGATTCAGAGGCTCTAAACCCGTCACGGAAGAAGCCATTCAAAAGAAATACCTGGGCCCATCCAACTTGGACCGAATACTCGATCGCTGTGCGGATACATGGCACCCCAAAACTAGCCAACCACACCAACAGGATTGTTGGGTGTTCAAGCAAGCAGGCAAGTTAAGTGCCGAACTCAATGACAAGGGGATGCATAGCGATGATGAGGAAGAGCCCCGGCCGCCGAACAATAGAGGACAGAAGGGCTTTCCCACACAAGTGCGGACGGTGAACATGATATACGCAACCCATATACCCAAAAGGGAGCGGAAGCGTGCACTAAGGGACGTATATGCGATGGAGCCAGTTGCCCCGAAGTTCAACCCATGGTCCTCCTGCCCGATCACATTTGATCGAAGGGACCACCCCACTAGCATCCGTCACGGCGGATTCGCCGCATTGGTTCTTGACCCAATCATCGACGGATTTCACCTCACTAGAGTCTTGATGGACGGCGGTAGCAGCCTGAACCTGCTTTATCAGGATACAGTGCGCAAAATGGGCATAGACCCCTCAAGGATTAAACCTACAAAGATGACCTTTAAAGGCGTCATACCGGGTGTAGAGGCCAATTGTACAGGCTCAGTTACACTCGAAGTGGTCTTCGGATCCCCGGATAACTTCCGAAGCGAAGAATTAATCTTCGACATAGTCCCGTTCCGCAGCGGCTATCACGCACTGCTTGGACGAACCACATTTGCAAAGTTCAATGCGGTGCCTCACTACACATATCTCAAGCTCAAGATGCCAGGCCCTCGAGGAGTAATCACGGTCAATGGAAACACCGAACGCTCTCTCCGAACGGAGGAGCACACGGCGGCCTCGCGGCGGAGGTGCAAAGCAGCCTCTCACAGCAATTCTCGAGTCCGGCAACTAAACGTCCGGACACTGTCAAGCGCGCCTGGAGTAACCTACAACAAGACCGCCTGGCATGCTCCAAGCACGCCAGAGTAATCCGCCGCAACCCCAGCCCTCGCGAAATCAAGGGCCGATTATTACGCAGACATAACTATGCTCTGGAGATACCATGGGCATAAGGGAGGGCACAACCATGGAACGCCTGAATGCGGCTCAACCGCACTGTGGGCCCCGATTGTGTCATTCTTTTCTTTTCTTCTTTTTTACTTTCGGACTCCGTTTTCAGAAGTCCCGTCCGCACTAGAATTGCCGAACTCACGATGCAACAGCCGTGGAAGCGTAAAGCTATGTCGAGTGTCCAGGTGGTCTCTACTACAAGCATTATACCTGTTTTACATACCACCCCGCAGCTTACCCCTGGAGGGGGACATGTTAAATAGTCCCATACCTTGCTTATCGGACAATTTGTATCGTTCTGCTTTTATTTGCAGTTTCTTTCGAATAAACAATACATAGCTTTTGCCTATTATTGCACTCCTTTCTTTATCTATATATATGTTCATTTCATGTCATGTTGCACCCGTACACTTTGGTACGGCCAATACACCAGGGGATTAAGTGCCCCAAAAGCATGGTGTGAGAAGTCCGAACACTTTCACAAGTGCGGCACCCCGAACTTATAGCATTATATGCATCGGCTCCGAATCATGTCTTGGGTCAATAGTTGGGTTTGCCCGGCTCCCATGTTTTGGTACCTTACGTTCCGTTTATCGGCTAAGGTAGCGCTGGGAGAACCACTGCGATTGTGCCCCGGTTGAGCTGGGTTGAGCACCTGAGTGGAGAAAACGAAAACTGACCGTCATGATAAGGCGAGAGTCGGTCGCTGTTCGAGAGGTTTTTTCGGGTCCCTAAAGACTTATGCCGCTTAGAGCAAGGAGTCGGCATTGTCCGGCCAAGGCGTGGATAGCGCCGCGAACTCGGTCTTCCGAATACTAGGGGCTTCACGAAATTTAAAATTATAGAATTCTATGGCTAAGTGAGAGTGTTCAAGCACTATAAGTCCGGTTGCCTTGTTCGCTATGCTTGGCGCCTCCTCGATGGACCCAAGAATGGGAACAAGAGCACTCAAGTTTATCCCGAACACCCCAAAGACTGTGGCATGGGGCTGAAGCCAACGACTTGCCATCTCTCAAATTTGATAAACGGCCGCATGAAGGTAATATTTTAAATTAACAAGCGTTTCTTAGCGATATGAACAAGTTTTCAGCGCATGAGGATAACAAATGCGAGTCTATTCAAAATTACATCTTTGGAGCACTCATCCGCTATACGGCGGGCACCCTTCAGGACTCCCTCATAGTACATTTCGGGCTTGCGATGATCCTTGCCCTTCGGTGGCCCGTCCGTCACAAGCTTCTCCGCATCCAGCTTGCCCCAGTGCACTTTAGCACGGGCAAGGGCCCGACGGGCACCTTCAATGCAGACGGAGCGCTTGATGACTTCAATCCATGGACAGGCGTCCACCAGCCGCTGCACTAACCCGAAATAGCTCCCAGGCATGGCTTCCAATGGCCACAACGAACTATGAGGCCCTTCATGGCCTGTTCGGCGACCTTGTGGAGCTCGACCAGCTGCTTCAGCTGGTCGCTCAGGGGGCACGGGCGGTCGGCCTCAAAGATACTGAGACCAAAACACCTTCTCCATCGAGCTCCCCTCCTTGGCGCGGTAGAACGCGGCAGCATCAGACACACTACGGGGCAGATCTGCGAACGCTCCTGGAGAGCTTCGGATTCGGGTAAGTACTAGATAATTGACTTTTACATTCTTGCTCTGCATAAAGAATGCCTTACCTGCCGCGATCTTCTTTATTGCCTCAATCTCCTGGAGGGATTTTTGGGCTTTGGCCTTAGCAGCTTTGGCACTCTCAAGAGCCGAGTCAAGCTCGGACTCTCGGGTCTTCGAGTCACGCTCCAAACCCTCGTGTTTTTCCACGAGAGCCTGGAGCTCTTGCCGCACCTCCGCTAGCTGTGCCTCCCCCTTCTCTTGCTCGGTGCGCTACGCACCCGCTTTGTTTTCGGCCGCGGACACCGCCTCCTTCAGGGTCGCCACCTCGCTCGTGGCCCCTGCAGTACCCATGTTATTCCTGTTATTTTTTGCAACCAAATCCTTTCTATAAGGTATTTCTTTAATAAGGTATTACTTACCTTCCTTGTCCTCGAGCTGCTTCTTGGCAAGGCCGAGCTCATTCTCGGACCGCCGAGGCTCGCTTCAATGCATTGACCTCCATGATCGGTCTGGCAGAGGTCAACAGCGCAGCCTGCATTCACATATTGACATACTTATGTTAGACTCATGCGATATCTTTTAGATCCTTAGTCCGGCTTTTCTTTCCAACACCGAACTAAGCATCAGGCTACCGTCTATGCGGTAATATTTCTACATATTCTAAACTTACCTCAAAGCCTGTTAGAAGGCTGGTACAGGCTTCATCAGCCCGCTCTTGGCGGATCGAACTTTCTCGGATCACCACACTCATAATAAAGGCGGTGCTCCTCCTTGATGGAGGCGCTGTTAAGCGCCTCCAGTAAGCTATCCGGTGCCTCCGGTTGGACGGAGGACACCGGCGTCTTACCCTTCCTACGAAGGGACCGCTTGCCGGACTTCGGAACCGCTGAAGGTTCCGGTATGGAGTCCGGACGAGGGTCGGGCTTAGAGCCCCTGGGGGTCTCGCTCCCCTCGCGCCTGGAGTCCAGGAGGCTGCCTTGCGGTGCCTCCTTTGCCACCTCCTCTTGACCAGGCCCCCCTCGGGGCCCCACCTCGACGTCGTCCGCAACGTGAGGTGAGGAGGCGGCCGGAAGTGAAGTACTCTCCACTTCCGACGAATTCAGGGACCTGCTCGACGAAGCGGCGAACTCGTCCTTGGGCGGGCTGCATGATTGTTCGGCGTTAGAGAACACTATGCAATGAAAATAACCGTGGGTATCTGGACACTTATGATCTCGCCAGGGGCTTGGCCCTTGTTGGCCACTCCTCCTCGTCGTTGTCGGCGTTGGCGGAGAAGTCCGGAGGAAGGGTCCTTCCCTTCTTGGACCATCCGGCCTCCCCAGTTGCGGTGGCCTTCCTTTTCTTCTCTCCCCACGCTGGGGGAGAGGCTTCGTTTTCCTCCTTCACTTCCTCAGAGGAAAATTCCGCCTCAGAGTTGTTGGGCGGTGAGTCCGACAGCACCTGGCGCAGGGAGCTCTTTCGAGTTCCCGTGGCCTCCTTCTTGGCCTTCTTCTCCGGCACCACATGAGGTACCGGAGCCAGCAGCCCTGTCAATCGGGCGTCCGCTGGGTCTTCTGGCAAGGGGGCCGGACAGTTAATCTGTCTGGACGTCTTCATCCAGTCCTGTCAAAGGTTAGGGAGTTTTAGATCCCGCATAGAGTCAAACTATGAAAAAAGAGTCCCATAAAGGGTAAAATAACTTACCTCGCTGGCTTGACGCTACGAGCTGAATCCGCGATCTTCGGTAGTGGATGTGGGAGCCTCGGCGCCCTTGAACAGCACCTTCCAGGCATCTTCGTACGTAGTGTCGAAGAGCCTTTTCAGAGTTGAGTGTTGTGCCGGATCGAACTCCCACAATTTGAAGGCCCGTTGTTGGCATGGGAGAATCCGGCGGATGAGCATCACCTGGATTACGTTGACAAGCTTGAGATTCTTGTCTACCAGATTTCGAACGCAGGTTTGGAGTCCGGACAGCTCGTTCGAATTCCCCCATGTCAGGCCCGTCTCTTTCCATGATGAGAGCGGTGTGGGGAAGCCAGATCGGAATTCGGGGGCCACCGCCCATTGAGAGTCGCGCGGCTCGGTGATGTAGAACCACCCCGATTACCACCCCTTTATGGTCTCCACAAAGGAGCCCTCGAGCCATAGGACTTTGGCCATCTTGCCAACCATGGCGCCTCCGCACTCCGCTTGGCGCCGGCCCACTACCTTCGGCTTGACATTGAAGATCTTCAGCCATAAGCCGAAATGGGGTTGGATGCAGAGGAAGGCCTCGCACACGACGATAAACGCCGAGATATTGAGGATAAAGTTCGGGGCCATATCGTGGAAATCCAGGCCGTAGTAGAACATGAGCCCCCGGACAAATGGGTGAAGTGTAAAACCTAGTCCGTGGAGGAAGTGAGTGAGAAACACCACCCTCTCATGGGGCCTGGGGGTTGGAATGAGCTCCCCCTCGTCGGGTAGCCGGTGCGCGATGTTGCTGGACAAGTATCCGGCCTCCCGCAGCTTTTCTATGGGCCCCTCCGTGACGGAGGAGGCCATCCACCTGCCTCCCGCTCCGGACATAGTTGGAGAAGGTTCAGGTGGGATGTGCGGACTTGGGTTCTTCCTGCTTTGCGTCCCCCACCAGCCTGGTAAAACTCGCTTATCTCCAAAGCGCCGTAATCAATGGCGCGGATGGGTTACCGACGTCCGTATTGATGGGAACCCTGGAATAAGGGGGCACGATCTCCGCTTTGATAAGACGTGCCGCCTCGCTAAACGCGCTTAAGATGGAACAGTAAAAACGATTCAGATAATGGCTCGGCTGTGGTGTGATGTCACGCTGAATACGCCACCAGATCTGTGCAAAATTATTCTCTACGGTGGTATGTGGAACTTGTTTTGCGAGCCGACACCGCCCTTGTATTCAAAACCTTCTATGAAGTATTCGGAGGAGGAACCCGCCTTGCAATGCCGAAGACAATATGCGCGCCGGACTCGTCGTCATTGAAGCCTGGTTCAAGGGCTACTGAGGGAGTCCTATACTAGGGGGTGTCCGGATAGCCGAACTATCATCTTTGGCCGGACTCCAAGACTATGAAGATACAATATTGA
Source organism: Aegilops longissima (assembly GCA_021605205.1). Lineage (NCBI taxonomy): Eukaryota > Viridiplantae > Streptophyta > Magnoliopsida > Poales > Poaceae > Aegilops > Aegilops longissima. The sequence continues at coordinate 336,795,187 of CM038677.1, forward strand.
AGACTTCATCCCTTGTCCGGATAGGACTTTCCTTGGCGTGGAAGGCAAGCTTGGTGATACGAATATGTAGATCTCCTACCATTGTAACCGACTCGGTGTAACCCTAACCCTATTCGGTGTCTATATAAACCGAAGGGTTTTAGTCCGTAGGACGAACAACAGTCATACCATAGGCTAGCTTCTAGGGTTTAGCCTCCTTGATCTCGTGGTAGATCTACTCTTGTACTACCCATATCATCAATATTAATCAAGGAGGAGTAGGGTATTACCTCCATCGAGAGGGCCCAAACCTGGGTAAAAACATCGTGTCCCTTGTCTCCCATTCTTCAAGCTGATGAAAAAGAAGGGCCCCTTTGAGTGGACTCCGGAGGCTAAGGCAGCCTTCCAAGACCTCAAGATGTACCTCACGAGCCCGCCAGTGATGGTGGCGCCCCGTCCTCTTTAGCCCTTGGTGCTTTACCTGGCCGCCACGCCCCACTCGGCTAGCGCAACGCTCGTCCCGGAGCGCGCAGGTGCGAGTGCACGGCATAGCGCCCCGCGTATAGCCGCGCCATCGCCACCATCGTCCTGAGGCCTTAATTACTCCATCGGAAGGCAAGGCTCCGGAGGCCCCCTCGTCCCAAGCGGAGCGGGACATCATCAACGCCTCTTCATTCATCGAGCACCCCGTGTACTTTGTCAGCACGGTGCTGCGTGACGCACACACGCTACCCCATGCCGCAGAAGCTCCTGCTCGCGCTCCTCGTCACCTCCAGGAAACTGCACCACTACTTCCAAGGCCACCCCATCAATGTCTTCTCCATGTACCCCTTGGAGAAGGTGCTCCATAGCACCAATGCTGTGGGGAGGGTCGCCAAATGGAACATCGAGCTGCAAGCGTTCGAGCTGAGCACCTCCAGCATCAATGGTGCGTCCCTCGCTGATTTTGTGGAGGAATGGATGGATGCCCCTGATCGGGGGATGGGTGAAGACCGGTCCCTCATGCCCGGAGATGAGGCGCCCGATGGCTGGGTCATTTACTTCAACGACGCATTTGCGTGGCAGGGCGCGGGGACCGGAGCCGTCCTCATCTTGCCAACCCAGGATAAGCTATGCTACGCTGTGCAGCTCTGCTTTCAGCATGGCGAGAAGGTCTCCAACAACATCACGGAATAAAAGAGCCTGATCGTTGGCCTCAAGGCCGAGGCGGCCCTGGGGGTCAAGCATCTCACTATCAATGGTGGCTCTCAGCTCCTCGTCAACTTCTCCAACAAGGAATACAAGCCTAAGGACGAGCACATGGAGGCATACCTAGATGAGGTACACAAGATTGAAAACGATTCTTGGGCTTCGAAATGGAGCACATCCCACGTGGCACGAACAACGAGGCGGACGACATCACTAAGAGGGCATCCCGGCGCAAGCCCCAGAAGCCTGGCATCTTCGAGGAAAGGCTCTTGAAACCGCTGCACTTCGGGCTGTAGGCCCGGCACTGCTCTGGGAGGAACCGCCCCTGGCCCCCTCCTTGGGCGCCACGGTTTGCGGCCCGACCCCAGGAGCCTACCTGCTCCTGACACTGGAACCTCAGGAGGACTGCTGGACCAAAGAGTTGAAGGCGTACCTGCTCCGCAGCACCCTGTCAGAGAACGAGGAAGATGCAGAATGCGTGGCCCATCAGGCCACCGCTTATTTCTTACAGGACGTTGAACTCTAGCGAAGGCGCCCCAACGACGTCTCACTGTGGTGCATATCTAAGGAGCAAGGCCGTGAATTGCTGGCTGACATCCACAATGGGGATTGCAGAAACCATTCTTCATTGTGCACCCTCGTGGGCAAGGTGTTCCGCAGCGGGTTCTACTGGCCCACGGCGCTCAACGTTGTCACCGTGTTGGTGCGATCTTGTGAGGCCTGCCAGTTCCACGCCAAACAGATCCACCAACCTGCTCAGGGCCTCCAGACCATCCCACTCTCATGGCCATTCCTTGTCTAGGCGCTGGACATCCTGGGCCCGTTCCCCCGAGAAGGCGGGGGCTACCGCTACCGCTACGTCGCCATCGACAAATTCACCAAGTGGGGGAGGTGGAGCCCATGCGCACCATCCCAGCTGGCTCGACCATCAAGTTCATCAAGGGCCTCATGAGTTGCTTCGGAGTCCCCAACCGTATCATCACTGACAATGGCTCTACGTTCACGAGCAATCTCTTCCAGACATATTATGCTAACCTTGGAATGCATATATGCTACGCTTCAGTGGCACACCCATGGAGTAACGGCCAAGCCGAATGCGCCGACGCGGAGGTCCTGAGGGGCCTCAAGATGAGGAGCTTCAAGAATAAGCTCGAGGCCTGTGGCAGGGGTTGTCTCGGTGAGCTTCAGTCTGTGTTGTGGTCCATCCGCACAACCGTGACTAAGCCCACTGGCGAGACCCCGTTCTTCCTCATCTACGCGGCTGAGGAGGTCCTCCCACACGAGGTCAAACGTCACTCTCCTCGGGTCTTGGCGTTTGACGAGGCACACCAAGACGCCTCGCAGGGGATAGATCTCGTGCTCGGGGAGGAGGCCCGCCGCCAAGCCTTGCTCTGTGAAGCGAGGTACCCGTAGGCGCTGCGGCGGTATCACTGCCGCAGCGTCCGCTCCAGGATACTCGAGGTGGGTGACCTCGTCCTGAGGCGGGTGCTCTCTAGGGAGGGGCTTCACAAGCTCTCGCCTATGTAGGAGGGCCCGTTCAGGATCGCCTATGTCTCCAGGCCTGGCGCCACATGCATGGAGACACAGGACGGGGTCCCATCCAGAATGCCTAGAACATCCAGCATCTCCAGAAGTTCTACCCATGACAGGCTAGCGCCATGCGCCTCTCCAATCTTCGCCCGTGACACTCTCACGTAATAATGAGTGGGGCTATACACGCCCCGGAGTCTCCTGAGTGCCGCCCTGGGGCCTCATCAGGGCTCCCACCCATGCCCAAGTGGAAGCCCCATGCTCCGTGGTGGGGGGAAGATTAGAAGACTAGTGTAGGCGCCAGACGCGGCTGTTGTTTTGCTTGCTTTCGTAGTCGATTTGCCACTTCTTTCAATGAAATTCCAAAGTTCTCACGTCTTCATTTGAGAGGGATGGGAATTTTTCTCCTTTGCAACGTTTACTCTTTCGAGCCTTGCTTTAGGGAGAGTGGCAGTTGCCCATCTCTCTTCCCCCCGCGTCTCGCGAGCGGGGGCTGGGCAAGATGTGTACGCCTGGGTCCACCCATGAACACGCCTCGCCAAGGCCTTGGAGTCCTAATCTTTGGTGTCCTAATCCTCGCGCGACGCTGTTAAATGAGCCAATGGGCATGTGTGTCCCCCACGTGCGTCCCCCCTGAGGCCTCATCTCCTGGCCTCTCCGGGCATCATGACCTAGTGTACCAGTGAACATCGGTCCTTGCCAGGGGGCTCACGTGGGGCGCGGCACCCTATGAAATATCTCCGGAGGCCCCATGCCCCCATGACCCACTAGAGACCTCGCGGCCATCGGGCGCCTCCTGAGGCCCGAGAACCCTTAGATCCTCAAGAAGGAAACCCCCGACAAGATCTCTCTGGAACGAGAGGCGCGCAGGAGACCCAGGCTCCGGAGGGGCACGCCCTCGCGGCATAAGAGTCTACCACAAGCACACAACTAAGTTATCCTAATCGCGATCAACGAAACCTGTCGATTAGTAGCAACATGAATGCAAAGATACAATATAAAAACGATAACATAACAAGCGCCATGGCCCATTACACGCCCCAGTAGGGCCTTCTACATTTCTTGATGTATGAAGAAAGGAAAAAGAGAAGCAAAAGCGGCCTCGCGACCACGGCGGCTCCTGAGGCCTGGCTCCAGCGACGCCCGCGCTTAGTCGGAACCTCCTCCTGCTTCACCAGAGTGCACTGGTGAGGCGGCTCGTCGTCCTCCTGAGTAGGAGCGCGGCGACGTGGTGGCTCGCCACCCTCCTCGGTCCGGTCTCAGCGGCGTGGTGGCTCGTCGTAGTTGTCGTCGCTCGTGCTATCCCCAGAGGAAGAGCCACCGCTGCTAGAGGCATCGCCGCCGTTGCCAAGGGCAAGTTCACCGGCGAGGATGCCACCGCCCCTCCGGCCATCGTCATTGGAGGGGTGGACATCATCGTCGTCATCGTTGCCCTCCGGGCAACACCCTAGACGCCAGCCATCCTCCCCGAAGATCCTGACGTAGAGGGTAGCTACTCCGTCATGCCTGAAGTGGAGGGTACATCTCCCCTGCAGGCCGCGCATGCGGGCGAACAGCTGCCACCCACGGTTCAGGAACACGTTACCGGCGGGGGTGACCTAGACCTACACCCACGAGGCCTTGCTGCAGCAATCATCACTACAAAAAAAAGACACATCCGTGACATTTTGGGCCGAACAAATTTTTTTCGGTCATGATTATGACACTTCTATGACGATAATTGTGACAAAACCCGGTAGCATCATAGATGTGGTGGGCTCCTAGTTCTATGACAAAAAATCATGACAGAAAATGGGCTTTTTGTCCTGGGCGGGCCGGAGACGCAACTGCATGACATTGTTTGGGCCGTCCATGACGAAAAAAACTATGGTAAAAGTGAGGGCAAGGAAAATATCGGGGAGTTCCCGGTTACGGCGGGTGGTCGGGGCCAAGCGTTGCGCGTTTCTCTCGTACACGTACGCGCATGGGTGCGAGGCGTTGGGCTCTAACTGAACCCGACCGAGGCGTTCGCCTACTGAATCCAAGTGATTGCGATGCAGGCTAACCGTTACTGAACCCGAGCTATCGATTGATCTGGCTGTTAACTAAACCCGATCGAGCGATTCATTCGCTACTGCTGCTAATTGAAGCCGATCGAACCTGCTGCCTCTTGATGAACAATGAGCGTTGTTGGGTTTGGATGAACAGTTCCGGGTGGGGGTTGGATGAACAGGACCCCGTGGTAGTAGAGGCCATTGTCGTTGGATGAGTAGGACCCCGATCGGTCGAGCCGGTTAGGGGTGGATGAACAGGACCCCGTGGAGGGCTGGATGAACAGGACCCCATGGAGGGCTGGTCGAACAGTAGCCGGTGGAGGGCTGGATGAACAGTAGCCCATGGAGGGGTGGTTGAACAGGACCCCGTGGAGAGGGCTGGTTGAATAGTAGCTGGTGGAGGAGAGGTGGAGGCTAGATGAACATGAGCCCATGGATGAGCAGTAGCTGGTGGAGGAAGGAGGGAGACGCCATGGATGAACAGTCGTAGGTGGAGGCTGGAGGAGGTCGATGGTGGATGAACAATAGCCCATGGAGGCAGTAGCATGTGGAGTCCTATTTTGCGGTACGTCACACCCCTCCATGAACAGGACCCCCGTTTCGACCGTAGGAGGTCGAAGAGAAGTCCTTTTCCTTCGTTTTGCGGTACGCCACACCCCACCTGATCAACAGGACCCCGTTTCGATAGTGGGAGGTCCAAGAGAAGTTCGTTTCCTCCGTTTTGCGGTACGCCACACCCCTCCCGGTGAACATGATCCCGTTTCGACCGTAGGCGGTCGAACACAAGGCCGTTTCCTCCGTTCTGCAGTACTCCATGCCTCGTTTCGGCTGTTCCGTCCAAGCCGGTTGGCTCCCGATGAACACGATGCATTCTGTTGCCTCCTGATGAACACGACGACATAGTTTCTCAGTTCTGACCCAGCCTGTTGGCTGCCGATGAATAGGAGGCCGCTGCTGCCTCTCCATGTACACGATGCCTAGCCATATGTATGCACGAGTAGGCATTCGAGACCCCGCCCGAATGTACGTACATGTCCATATTTACTTTCTTGCACCCTGGCTGTACGTAAGTGTACATGCTACGTCTGCGCCTCTACTACGACACGTGCCTTTCCTTACACGGCCATGGTTCATCGCTGCAGCCAGCGCACAGACCGATCGAACTGTATGTACGTACACGTTCACGACCAGAATGACAACGCTACATACGCTTCGACCAGGTGGGTCCCAACTGTCACGGAGTATAAGGAGGCACTTCCTTGCATGCGAAGATGTAGCTGGTGGGTCCCAGCAGTCAGGGGGGAAACGTTTTTTCGTGAAATACAGTGGCCCGTCTGGTGGGTCCCTGCTGTCAGGTGGAGGAATCATTATTTTGTGCGTAATAAGGTTGAACTTCCTTGCTGCGGCCGTGGACCCAGCTGTCAGCCTCTCCATGTACAGTAAGTACTCTTCTGATGGAAGTCGTTCCTTGACCACATTGACCATGCCGCGCCAAGAGCATCAAGGTGGTGGACGACGGCGAGGCCTAGGAAGGGGACGACACGGAGTCGGGGAAGATGCGGCAATGGATGCCCAAGCAGAGAGGAGTACGAGGGTTTACTGATTTAGCTGCACTGTGAGGCTGCCGTCGCCGCAGAATAACAGGGGGTGTGGGTGAGTAGAGGGTGGCCTGGCCAGCGGCGGGAGTAGTAGGGGCGGTGAAGTCTCCGCAGCACAGCCGGCCACGAGAGTCAGGAGAAGCGGCACAACCGGCGCTGGTTTGGGCGACTGGAGCAAGAAGACTAGACGTTGAAGAAGCACTACGGCCGTTGGATGGACATCGTATGGTCACTCGAGCTAGAACCGTTCATATTGACTAAGTTGACAAAGCCCTCCATCGCGTCAGTAGGCCCACAAGTCAGCCTTGGGTCCCAACTAGTAGGGAGAGTATTCTTTTTTTGTGCGTAATAAGGAGGCAGTTCCTTGCGTGCGAAGATATAGCTGGTGGGTATGAGCTATCAATGGGGGCATGTTTTTACGATAAATACAGAGGCCCTTGCGGTGGGTCCCTGCTGTCAGGTGGATGAAACATTAATTGCTCGTAATAAGGAGGCATTTCCTTGCGTGCGGCCGTGGACCCAGCTGTCAGCCTCTCCACGTACAGTCCACTTTGGATGGATGTCATTCGTTGACCACGTTGACCACGCCGCGCCGAGAAGCACCAGGGCGGTGGACGACGGCGAGGCCTAGGAAGGGAACGACACGGAGCCAGGGAAGACTCGACAGTTGTTTCCCACGCGGAGGGGAGTACGAGAGTTTACTGGTTCGTCTGTCATCGCCAGAGAATAACAACAGGTGTGGGTGAGTAGAGGGATGGCTAGGCCAGCGATGGGAGTACGATGGGGCGGTGAGGCCTGCATGGCAGCACAGCCGGCCACGGGAGGAGGGAGCAGGCAGTCCCACCAGCGCTTGTTTGAGCGGCTGGAGCAGGAATAGCAGAGATTGAAGAACATTGATGGCCGTTGGATGGACATCCAGAAGTCACTGCTCTCATGTATTGACTAAGTTGACATGGCGTTGCGTGTGCGTGAACTGTTTTTTAGGAAGGCGTACGCGTCAACCTATAGTAGGCGCACAAGTCAGCCTCAAATGTGTGGAAACAAGCATACAACCCTATCTCTAATAGTTTATAGCCCATTTGCTAATGCTTAAGGTTTTTTTGGAGCCCATCTTCTTTTTGTTAGCATTACAACCCATATTGTGGCAACGGTTAAAAATTATACGAAATTTTGCATATTTCGGTGCGGTCAACTATTTTTAATCCTGAAATTTCGAGTCACATTCAGACTAATTTGAAAAATAATTTATATTAATGTAAAATCCAAATAATTGTCCACGCATAAAAATCAATGGAATTTAAAATCTTGTAATGAAAAAAAAAATTGAAACTAATTCCCATTTTTATGTGTTTTAAAAATGTACAATCCATTTCTCATTATTGATAGCCCATTTTCTGGGCAAGCCGGATGAAACTCTCCTCGTCTTGAAAGATTTGCAGCCCAGCAAGGCTGACAAAGCAAGTAGGCCTCGTTTGGTTATTTCTTTAAAAAAGTAGAACTGGGCTAGCCATTTTCATTAAGAAAAAAACACAACGGGGCTCATGATGTGGTAAACATAAATAAAACCCTGGGTAGACGGGCCACAGCCCCCGCACAGCCGCATTGTTACCCTGATCCATCACTAAAACTAGTATAAATAACAACTGCTTGTTCCTCAAACAAAAGTAAATAACAACTGCGGGACCTGCTGTGTCCCTGGTGTCAGCCGCTCGTTGTGTAATTCTCTTGTTTATTGACTACGTTAACAATGGTGTGAGACCCAGATGTCCAACCATTAGGAGGAACCATTTTTTGGGCTCGTAATAACAAGGCACTTGCTTGCGTACTGCCATGACGCTGGTGGGCCCCTACTGTCATCCTCTCCATGTACAGTCATCTTCTTGTTCCTCTTGAAACTGTAAGAGGGCGGCACACCGCGCACGGTGAGCGAACCAAGGCGAAGGAGGACGGCAAGGCCTCGGACGGAATGAGCAGGAGCCGCGGAAGATGCACCGGTCTAGTTGCAGGTGGATGGGAGTATGAGGGTTGATTGGTTCGGGTGCAGGTGCATGTTGGGGTTGACGTCGCCGGAGAATACCAGGACGTGTGGGGGAATAGAGGGAGAAACTGCCAACGTTGGAGGGTATAGTAGGGTGGCGGAGGAGCAGCCAGCCGTGGGAGGCGGGAGCAGGCAGAACCGACTGGGTGGTTTCGTTAGGGCGACTGGAGGAAGAAGACAAGAGATGGAAGATACATGACAAATGTTGGATGTCAATCCAATGGCTGGTGGGCAGAATCGTTTGTCAACTAGCTACTAAGTCGACACCACCTTGGATTGGCTTTTTCCTCATGGGTCCCAAATGTCAGAATCCAAATCTGTCACGGTCATGCAACCTTTCATATGAAAATTACAACCCATTTGGTGAGCTAGTTCAAAATAAGTTTGTGGGTGGTGGTGGGGGCTAATCACTTGGGTTCTATAATGCACAGTGAGCTCAAGCATCCGGCGAGAGTGATGTTATTTCCCTTGGTTGGGACTTGTTATAATATTTCACTCTAAATTAAGCGAATGCAATCCATTTGCCTTGTTTCAAAGAAAATATGACAGTCACAGCCTAGTTGAAAAGGGCAACAACATCTAACTCCAGCTTACAAACTATACAAAAGCACGAGGGTTAATTGTTCTTCAGGTTTAGACAAAACCCAGATTGAAAAGGGCAACAACATCTAACTCCAGCACTTTTTTCTGCAGTCACATTCAAATGGATCAGTTAAGTCCATAGAATGAACATCCTGGGTCGTAAAATTTACTGGATTATGACCATAAGATGTTGTAAATAGAAGCCCGGCACGTTAAGAAGCTCTTTTGTCCACCTGAAACTCCTTTTTTGCTCTTCGACATACCCACCCATCAAAACCATGCTGCTGATAAACTTAAGCCTGATGGACAATAGTAACCTCGCATTCAGCAGGAAGAATGTGACAAATCTAGTGTTTGCATGGTTGGTTACATAACGTTCTAGCGTTATTGTTTTCAATCGAATGTCATGAGAAGTGAGAAAATCCCGGTGCTTATGAATCCACCGATTGGTTATAACTTTCTTACCCCGTCCTGTTGCCTAAATAGACATGAAGATTGAAAATAGTTAAGGTCTAAAAAAAGAGTGTCGAAAGAGCAACTGTTGAACGGTTAATTTTAGTACAATATATGCGGGCTTCCAATGTGCGTGAAATTATCATCATACAAATTCTTCACGGTCGTTTATGGGCCGAAAGTTTCAATGGCCAATAAATGGGCCCAAATGAAGTAGAACCTTTAGCAGGACGGAAACACACCGGGCCGTAATTGGGCCCAAATACTTAGTGGACTGTTAACGGGACAGAAGTGACCATGGGCCGCGATGATGACAAGTTAAGGACGGGCCGTTGATGGGCCGATTTGACACTAGACATATGGGCCTTAACTGCGATGGGCCGTCTCCAAGTAGGCCGTTAATGGGTTGGCCCGCTAATTTTGACTGGGCCAACCTTTTTAACCTAAATGGGCCGCCGTTAGGCCTTGCCACGTGTTGACCTGTCATAGGCGCCTTCGGTCCAATGACTGGATGACATCTATCCAAATGGTGAGCCAACACATGATTCCTCTGGCCATTCAGAATTTTACATGTGGAAAATCCCCATTGATCCGGCCTATTAATGGGTTATCGGATCCAAACCGGAACCCAATAGCTTAAGGGTGACCTGTTATGGTGGATGACATGTGTCGGTTACCCTTGACGAAAGCACTTCTATGGCGCGCGATTTATCGTCCTGGAAGTGGAAACTTCCGTGATGATAATTTCGGTAATGTCATGGAACACTTTTACGACAACACATGTATGACTATATTGATTCGTCATGGATGTACATGCATGACAAAAAACATGACCTACTGTGACAAACACGTATCATCACGGAAGTATTTTTTTTTGTAGTGCAACGGCCTGGAGCCAGAGGCCGCCAGGCCCTCCGGCCGGCAGCGCGCCCGTGAAGAAGCGCAGGAGCTGGAACCAGATGCCTGTTGGCCTCTCGGCCCACACCACGAACTCCGAGGACGCATCGGCCGAATGGGACCGCTGGCACGGTGGCCGGACGGCCGCCACATGCTTCCCCCCTCAGCCATGGTCGCCTTGTCCGCGGCAGCTTCCGGCGCGGGAGGGAGCCTTCCCATGACTGCCAAAGGTGGCGCTAACCTTCGAGGGGGTGCGCTGATAACCCACAAGTATAAGGGATTGTTTGTAGCCTTCTTCGATAAATATGAGTGTTGAACCCAACGAGGAGCTAAAGGCCGAACAAATGTTCCCTCAAATTATATCGACCACCGATATAACTCTACGCACACTTGAAATTTGCTTTACCTAAAACAAGTTTGAAACTATTTTGCAAGAATAAAACTATGAGTACGTTGCGAGAATAAAACAACAGATGAATTGCAAGGTATTAAAAGTAGATTGCTTTTGTCAACAACAAAGTCATTTGTCCCTAGGAAATCGATAACTAGACCGATAATCATTCTTGCAATTTTATATGAGGGAGTGGCATGAGCTAACATAGTTTCTCTACTTGGATCATATGCACTTACGATTGGACCCCTAGCAAGCATCCGCAACTACTAAAGATCATTAAGGTCATGAAACCCAACCATAGCATTAAGTATCCGTCACACAAGCCACCCACCATAAGCGAATCATGAACATATAGCAACACCCTACAGCAGGGATCCCTCCGTTTGCGTGACACGGAGGGCATCGTAGGATAGAACCATAAATAAAACATACAATCATACCAACCAAGATCACGATTAACCCATAGGACACAAAGGATCTACTCAAACATCACAGGATAACCAAAGATCACTTGAAAATAATGTATGGAGTTGAGGACCATGTTTAAGTTGAGATTACAGTGTGGAGAAGAGGTGTTACACTGCTGCATAGAGGGGGAGAAAGTTGGTGTGGACGATAGCATGGTTGTTGATGTAGATCGCCGTCACGATCCTTGCCCCAGCGGCATTTCGGCGCTACCGGGCGAGAGGGGGAGAGGGGCCCCCTCCTCCTTCTTCTTCCTTGGCCTGCCCCCTAGATGGGAGGAGAGTTCCCCCTCTGGTCCATGGCCTCCATGGTGGCCGAGCGGGGGGAGACCCTCCAAGATTGGATCTATCCCCCTGTTCTCTTCTTTTTCGCGTTCCTGTTTTCTGGCCCTTCACCATTTCTTAATTTCCCGGAGATCCGTAACTCCGATTGCGCTGAAATTTTTACATCATTTTTTCCATAAATTATCTTTCTTGCACCCGAAGAAGGGCCCCAACCAACTTACGAGGAGGGCATAAGACACCTGGGAGCGCCTTGGTGTGCCCGACGCGCCTTGGTGGGTTGTGGTCACTGTGGGGGCCCCGTTTGCGTTGATTTCAAGTCCCAAAAATCACATATATTCCAAAATAATTCTTCGTATATTTTATCGCATTTGGACTTCGTTTGATGTGTAATTTCTGCGAAACAAAAAACATGCAACAAACAGGAACTGGCACTGGGCACTGGATCAATATGTTAGCCCAAAAATATCATATTAAATGTTGCCAAAAGTGTATAAAAGTTGTATAATATTGGTATGAAACAATCAAAACTTATAGATATGATGGAGACGTATCATGTGCCCACGCCCTCAGGGGGCCACTGAGGGAGTCCTGGATTAGGGGGTATCCGGACAGCCGGACTGTATACATCGTCCGGACTATTGAAGCGTTAAGATACAAGACTCAAGACTTCGACCCGTGTCCGGATGGGACTTTCCTTGGCGTGGAAGGCAAGCTTGGCGATCCGGATATCATATTTCCTTCCTTGTAACCGACTCCATGTAAACCCTAGCCCTCTCCGGTGTCTATATAAACTGGAGAGGTTGGTCCTTAGAATGCCGATCACAATTACAATCATACCATCATAGGCTAGCTTCTAGGGTTTAGCCTCTACGATCTCGTGGTAGATCTACTCTTGTACTACCCATATATTCAATATTAATCAAGCAGGAAGTAGGGTTTTACCTCCATCGAGAGGGCCCGAACCTGGGTAAAAATCTGTGTCCCTTGCTTCCTGTTAGCATCAGCCTAGACGCACAGATCGGGACCCCCTACCCAAGATCCGCCGGTTTTGACACCGACATTGGTGCTTTCATTGAGAGTTCCTCTGTGTCGTCGCAACAAGGCTCGATGGCTCGTCTCGCTGTCGTGACAACATTACCATGGGGCTCTGGGTGTAGGCCAAACTCTCCGACTAGGCGGCTTCGTTATGGCTGCCCCATTGGCTGTCGCGCCGACGATGGCCTCTCTGGTCATCACGCATAAACTTCACATCAATTTGGAACTCGCCGAACAGATGGATCCGATAGAGCTCTCTTCTCTTAACGAGCTCTTGGATTGCATCGCCGCTTTGGGAGTCGTAACGGACTATGACCAGATCGGGCTTAAACCCGACCAAAGGGACATTAGATCCCCGCCGGCCACCCACAAGATAGTGGTATCAGAGGAACCACACAAGGAGTATCCCTCTATTTTGAGGACGAATTATGTCCGGATCGGCGAGCTCCCGGAGCCGGACACCCGCCCGTGGGAGGATATGACCCGGGTCCCGGACTTAGAACCGAGCACGGGGCCGGAAAAGCTGGGCAGCGTCCCAAATCCCGAGCTATTGAACTCGGAAGATTCCATTCCCCGGGGTGCTAGATCGGATCAGAATCCAGATTCAGCTATAGCCACCCACGCGGACTTAAATCGTCTCTCCCATATCGTGCAAGAGCCCACGGAGACAAGACATCATTATCGGGCCGATTCCTCCTTGCGCTAAACAAGGTCGAGGACTGCCACGAGGAGGACGTAGTCTTGATCTTCTGCAAAAACTGCACGGACAAAGGAATCCTTAATGCTATAAGTCGCCGTGACATAGTACGCTTATGGACTTAGCAATCGTAATCTGAGTATCGTATGCGATGGAAAGTGTCCGAAAACTCAAACTGAATTTTGGGACAATCCGGCTTTCACCAAAACCTTTGTCCGAACTAAACGGGCGAACTCTCGACGTCGTCCGATCCAATCCCAAGAAACCAAAGCCCACCCTGTATGGGAACCAGATGGAAAAATGGCTCAATGGGCCATGTAAACTCCACAACACGCCGGACACAAGACCAACTCATAGCCTTAGGGCATGTTGGATACTCGGAAGGTTGCAAAAGTGGCGAGGATCTTCTTACGTAACAACATCCCGCCTACGAGCACAATACGGTACTAACAGTCTTCGAGACTTTTGCCTCAAATAGTAGGCGCAAGCGAGCTCATCGAAGCTCCGTGGAAATTTGCCATATGGCCAAAATGAACCCCTGGAACGACACTGCTATAACTTTGAATGCCAGTGACGAACCTAGATTCCGGACTGTCCGGGCACCAGCCGCTCTGGTTCTTAGCCCAATCGTGGACGGCTTTCGGCTCACTAAAGTGCTCATGGATGGCGGAAGCGGATTAAATCTGATCTATGAAGAGACACTCAGCAAGATGGAATTGACAAAGGCGCATTGAACAAAGCGGCACAACCTTCAGGGAATTATCCTAGTCGGGAAGCACGGTGTGCGGAAAAATCACACTTGACGTGGTATTCAGCACCCGGAGAATTATAGGTCCGAAGAAATCACATTCCAAGTGGCCCTTTAGCAGTGGATACCACGCCTTTTTAGGGCGGGACGACGGCAAGCTTTCAAGCTATACCCCATTACGGGTACATGAAGCTTAAAATGCCCGGGCCCAATGGAATCATCACTCTAGCCAGTGATCCGGACGTCGCACTTCGTGCCGAAAACAAAACCGCAGCACTAGCCCTGGAGGCATTATCCGAGGCCCTAGTAGCCGAAGAATTAACAACACCGCGGGCCACCGTGGACAGGGACGACGTGATACTCGACAAGCGACCCAAGTCCACCTCATTTAAACCCGCAGACGAGATAGTCAAATTCCAAGTCCATCCAACGGACCCCACGAAGACAGCTTCCGTCGGGACACAGCTGAGCCCCGCGATGGACGCCGCACTGCAAGACTTCTTACGCGAGAATTGGGACATCTTCGCCTGGAACCCATCGGACATGCCAGGCATCCCACGCAGACTGGCCGAACACAGCCTCAATATACTAAAAGGATACAAACCGGTCAAGCAAACTCTAAGACGGTTTTCAGAGCCCAAACGGCAGGCCATGGGGGAAGAGCTAGCCAAACTACTCGAGGCCGGATTCATCAGAGATATCAAGCATCCGGATTGGCTGGCAAACCTGGTAATGGTACCAAAGAAGGACAAATCCTGGCGCCTATGTGTCGACTTTAAAGACCTCAACAAGTTGTAAGCGCAGTGCTCGTCGTTGAACGAGAGGCTGAAGGATACAAATTCCCGCTCCAGAAGCAGGTTTACTACGTATCCACGGTCCTAACCCCATGAAAATCTCGATACCCACACTATTAGAAAATAGCATACACAGTTTTCATGGCATCCCGGAAGCTACGACACTACTTTCAAGAGTGTTCGATTACGGTGGCCTCTGAAGTACCACTCAATGACATAATAAATAACCGCGATGCTACGGGCCGGATTGCCAAATGGGCCATTGAGCTCCTTCTGTTCGACATAACATACAAACCTCGGTGGTCCATCAAGTCGCAAGTATTGGCTGACTTCGTCGCAGAATGGACAGAAGCCAAACTCCCTAAAGAGTACGGCGCATACTCAAACTGGATCATGCACTTCGACGGCTCTAAAATGCTGGCCGGATTGGGAGCAGGTGTATTCCTGACGTCTCCCACCGGAGACACGGTCCAGTACGTCCTCCAAATATTATACACAGACTCCAACAATGAAGCCGAATACGAGGCTCCGTTGCACGGTCTTCGGATGGCAGTCTCTATGGGTATTCAACGCCTAGAAGTGCGCGGGGATTCAAACCTCGCAATATCACAAATAAATGGAGATTTTGATGCCAAAGACCCGAAAATGGCGGCCTACCGTAATGTCGTCCTCAAAATGTCAGCTCGGTTCGAGGGGGCTCGAATTCCACCATGTGGCTCGAGAAAACAATCAAGCGGCAGATGTCCTCGCTCACATCGGCGCTAAACGCGACCCTGTCCCACCTAACATATTCTTGGAACGGCTGTTCAAGCCATCCGTAGTATGGGAAGGGGAGTCCGGCAATACTAGCACGGATCCGAATACACCCCCAAATTTCAAACTATCAGACATAGTCAGAGGTTCTACCACCGAAATAACGCCCTCGGCCCACGAAATCATGGTTGTAATCGCCCCGTGGACCGAGCCTTTCTTGGCCTACCTAAATAGGCAGGAGCTCCCCGAAGACCAAAATGAAGCACGCTGCATCGTCCGGCGGTCTAAAGCTTACAAAGTCTATGAAGGGGAACTCTACAAGAAAAGTGCTACCGGAGTACTCCAAAGATACATCTCGGAAGAGGAAGGGCGGCACCTCTTGGCTGAAATCCATGCCGGATTGGGCGGGCACCACGCTGCGGCTCGAACACTAGTCAGCAAGGCCTTCCGTACAGGTTTCTACTGGCCGATGGCCCGAGAAGACGCACAGGACCTTGTCCAACATTGCGTTGGTTGCCAGCTCTTTGCCAATCAGAGTCATATGACCCCTACCACTCTCCAAACAATCCCCATAACTTGGCCCTTTGCGGTCTAGGGGCTGGATATGGTCGGACCTCTTAAAGGGGGAAGCCATAAGAAAAAAATACTTATTGGTCATGGTGGACAAATTCACCAAATGGATAGAAGCCAAACCAGTCAAAACGGCCGAATCCGGACCAGTAATAGACTTCATATCCGGGGTCGTACACCGATACGGTGTCCCCCATAGCATCATCACTGATAATGGCTCAAATTTCACAGCCGACGAAGTGAAAACTTGGTGCGCCAAAATGGGCATTAAGCTTGATTACGCTTCCGTCTACCATCCCCAAACAAACGGCCAGATAGAGTGGGCAAATGGTCTCATCATGAGCGGCATCAAACCCAAACTAGTGCGATCCTTGACAGAGTCGGATACGCACTCGGTCGAGGAGCTCGACTCCGTACTTTGGGGACTGCGGACCACGCCGAACCACACCATCGGATATACACCATTTTTACGGTGTACGGCGCGGAAGCGGTATTACCCTGCGACATAATACATGATTCGCCATGCGTACGCGTGTACGAAGAGAAGGAAGCCGAGTTAGATCGGCAGGATAACTTGGAAGCCCTGGAGGAGGAACGCGACGTCGCAAAAGCCCGCTCCGCATTCTATCAGCAGCAGGCTCGACGATATCAAAGCAGAGAAGTGCGGGTCAAAACTTACAACATGTCACACCCTGATTTTCATGGCACAACACTTAAGATGACAAATCATGATAAAATGTGGTTTAACAAAAACTTCTGCATTGTTAGACTTTTTATTTGGAGTTGGTTTTCTCTCTGTGTTTTTCAAGTGCTCTTTAAAGTCAACTCAACTCCACCTCCTATACCTCATCTCCTTGCCCCAAGCGTCTGCCCAATGATCATGCCATGTGTATAGGGAAATACAGTATTTTATTACAAAAATAATTTGGCCAAAAAGTATTTTCAAAAATTAGTTTTCCAAAAACCCCTGAATTGAGGTTTGCACTGCAAGTACTTGATTTGGGGTATGAAAAATATTTCAAAGAGGATATTTGAAACCTATTAGATATAGGATTCCCATAAACCACAAAAATATAATTTTAAAAGTTATTTTCCTATTTTATTTAAAAGCTTTTTATTAAGGCCAGAAATGGTCTTTAATAGGGAAAAATTATTTTATTGTTTCAAAAATATTTGAAAAAAATCAGGGAAACTCAGTGGACATTTATTTTCCATATATAAGAGTTTCAACACATGGTCATGTTCAAAATATTGGACAAAATCTCCCAAAACATTTCTGCCCATTTCAAGGATTTGAAATATTTCTACAGGAAATATTTTCATAAAAATCCAAGGAAAATCTAGCAAGTCACTAATGCATATTGGGATCACCTTGCAAAGCCTCATCTCAATTAAGGTCACTTTGGTTCACCAGAATGCCCCAAAACCCTCTCTGACCAGAATCAAATTTGAACAACTTTGTACTAAAAACTTTCTCTCCTTGACCCCAACTTTTGTGAGCATGTTTACATGACCAAATGAGGCCATTAAACCAAGTGGTTCATCAAGAGGAAGTGATTTGCTCAACTAGATCTACACAAGTTCATTTATGCTAATTTCTAGGGTTTACAAAAGTTGCATTGGCTACTTTGCCCAAATGAACTCAATATTGGTGAAACCTCTTATTTTCTGATGCCATTTGACCCTGTCAAGCCTTATGACAAGAGGAGTTCATCTTCTTGCCCAAACCAGCTACAACACCTTCTGCCATTTTACTAAAACCCCTGTTTTGACCACTTCCACTCTTCTCCACGGCCTCAACTTTTTACCACAGCCCGTCCTAGACCTCTTCTACCTCCAGTAGCAATGGCTGCATCTCAGATCAATAATTGAGGGGTGAGACAGCCCTTGCACCCCACTTCCTCACCTCCCTCCTCCCTCCAGTGGCCACCCAAGGCATCCAAGGCTTTCCCCCATATTCTTTACTCCTCCCAAGAGCTACCAGACATGCTTGGCCGTGAACACTTTGCCAAAAAATGGCATGCCGGCCATTTGCACGCTCTGGAGTGCGCTATAGTGCGCTCCCGCGCTGTAGCCGCCGCCTGCCAACCACCTCCGGCCACGTCGGCTCTCCCCCTCACGCCAGCCGATGCTCCTTGACATCCGCAGCACGCTACGCCTCTGTCCCCCTCCTCCTTCTCCCTCCTCTTGCCCAGCTCGCACGCGCGCCGGCCACCCGAGCATACCAGTGAGCACGCTCACACGCGCGGTGCCCCTGGCCCTCCTCCTGCTCTCTTCCTTCACCCTCTCACTCTGGACCAACCCCATGAGCACCCCAGACACACTCAAACAGGCCCCCGTGACCCGTGGCACAAGCTCGCCGGCGCACGAGTCCATGGTGGACCATCGTGCGGCTATATAAAGCCGACCTGTGCCATTCTCTCCACACCGCTCGCCCTATGCACCACCAAATCATCCCCCTACACCCCAGTTCCTCTCCAGAGCCGCCCAAGCTCGAGATCGAGCTCGAGCTCCACCGCTTCGGCTCGCTGGAGTCCGCTAGGTACAGGCCATCCCCGCCTCTCTTTCCTCTCGATCTGGAGCCTATGCGTCACCCTGATCCTTCCCCCCCTATTTCCCCTCTCTGTAGCTGCCGGAAATGGCCGGAGCCACCGCCGCCCGACGCTCCTCCGCCGTGCCTCCTCGTCGCCGGCGAACCAGGCAACTCCGATGACGTCCACCACCACCACCCGAACGGCGACTCCACGCCGAGTCCAACCGTGCCGTCAGCTCGACCCCCCATGCCTGCTTCGCCGCCGGTGAGCACGCCGACCCTCTGGTCGCGAGGTCAGAGATAACAGGTGGGCCCCTCCTGTCATCCTCACCTCTCTCTCGCCCCCTCTCTCCCACTGGCATCTGGGTCCCGTCCGTCAGGTTTAAAAACCTGGTGCGCGTGTGGTGGCTCGCCTGGGCCTCTTTTCCCTCTGGGCCTGTTGCAATGTGGCCTTTCGGGCCCAGTGGCACAGTGCCACTTTTATTTTTCTTTTTCTGTCTGTTTTATAAAAAATTCCATAGGATAAAATATTTATCCAAATGGAATAATTCCAACTCCTAAAATCTTAGAATAATTCCACCTATTTATTGATATAACATTCATACACATCCATCACTGTACTGTTCAAATTTAAATTCAAATTTGAGCATTTAAATCCTTCTTTGAAAATCCATTTCCACTATTCCTTAATCCAAATCCAAAACTAGGAATTTTCCCCTTCTTAGATTTCCCCATAGTATTTATCAAAAATAACTTGACATTTTTCTGGGCACTTTGGTTTTTCTGTTTTACTATTGCCTTATTTTCCCGTCATTTCTTTTGCGACGAATAGATCCCGTATTTGATGAAGTAGTTGGATAAGAAAAAGGAGAAGGACTTGAATACTTTGAAGACCAAGGCAAGAAGCCCTTTGACCATGTCTATGACACCCTTTTTATGCCTGTCATGTAGCACTTTTATTGCTTGCATCGGAGACATGATGATGAGGTGACCACATGGGGTGGTTTGCCACTTTTACTTCCTCGTTGATACTTGCATTGTGCATGACCCTACCTTCTTATGAGGGTTATGCTGGTGGGGGTAGATAGGATGCTAAAGTAGTGCTACACAAAAAGGGGCGGGGTTATGCATGGTGATGGAGACAAAGTATTTTCAAAAGACTTCTCAAAAACCCCGTCGGGTGCCACTTATGCCTGAGGGAGATAATGAGATGGGTAGCCACTTGATGACGAAGTGGTGTACCGAGGCAAGTGTGTGTGTTGTTTTTGAAAACGGATTAGATTTAAGATTTGTCGACTGTCCCAACCTTACATGCGCAACCACTCTACCCTTGTATGGGAAATGGCATTATTGATTACGTAGGCCGATACTAGCTTGGAGCCCGCATTACTAGTGACGGGGAGAGTTGGTGCTCTCTCTCTCGGGACGGGGTCGTGCCAGGTAGGGCGGCCATGACTGTTTTTACAGGGCACCGGATACACTGTTGTGTCCCCTCGCGGATGTTACGATCTCGAGTGAGTCTCGTATGATGTACATCGTGAGGATATGGAACAACGAGTGGACTCCTTGTTAGTGTCGTCTAGGGAAAGATAGTGATCGGGTGCTTACCCCGGGTACTTGAGGTACCGTGGGTCGTGGATGACACGGAAGTTCCCCGGATCTTGTGGGTAAAGTGTGCAACCTCTGCAAAGTGTAAAATTATTCGAATAGCCATGTCCACGGTCAAGGACAGTTGGGCGGTGCTGCTTAAACTACGTCCACAATTTTACAAACCGCGCGTGTGTGTGTTGATAAAACTATTTGGGTTAAGTCAGATGGCTTGACACGATGATCGAGTTGGATTGGTGTCCAACTCCGCTTAAGTTGATATCTGTAACTTGTTCATACAGATGCCTTACTCTCATGATGCATACTTCACAGGTTGATAGATCATGTCATTGCACTCAAAACTAGCTTTCTGCAAACTACCTACTTAGTGCTATATCATTGCATTATTGTGCCTTGTTCCAATCATGGGTTGCTTGCGAGTACATTCAAAGTACTCATTGGCTTGCCACTAGTTATTTTATTGGCCAGGCATGAAAGAACAGGATATTATGAAGAGTACCTTGGTGACGAACATGCGAGCTAGGATGCTTCCCAGTCAGAATGCCTGTAGGGTTAAGGCAGATGGCATGGGTCCAAGTTGTTATTGAAGATTTCCGCTGCGATGTTACACTCAAGACTTGACCATAATGGTCCTACTTGTGTAAAACGGTATGTATGGATGTAAGACTCTTGTTATTCAGCTTCTGTGTGTTCAGTGAGCATTGATCTCTGGGATCACTGTACGCCGTGCATTCGGTGATCTCAACTTATGAGTCGGGGTCCCCACAGAGCTGGTATCAGAGCCATCCTAACTGTAGGAAGGCTTAGTTAGCATGGTCGTTAGTTAGGGTAAAACTATTTCCAAAACTACTACTAGTTTTCAAAACTATCTATACTTTTCTTCCCTTCTCAGTTTTTTTGAAAACTAAGGTATACTTTCCTTATTTATCTCTTCCCCGTCAAAACCTTTGGTTGCTAGAACCCTTATGCGCCTGACCACTGGATTCCTTGTAATCCTTGTGGATAATCTAGAAGGAAGATGCCTTGCCAGACATTCACCCACATCTCCTGAACACAAGATTGGCGACATCACAACCAACAGAAGATACATCCTCAAGGAATGAGGACCTGAAGACCCAGGAGATGGTGACACCCTTGACACTGCCCCAAGATGATGCAACCTTAGCCTACGACGATCAGGGCATAGGATATGCAAGATATATACATCGCTAATAGGGTAACCCTATCACTACCGTTGTTGTATCGGCAACTACCAGTGGATGAGAACCTAGCCATTTGGTCCGCCTCACTATAGTGAGCAGGAAAACGGTTCTCTTCATCCCCCGCTCTCGGTGACGATATTGTCAACAATGTGTCTGACGGATTGGACCTCTATTATGCCTTGTTAATGTAATTGCATAAAGGATGGCCACCTGGAACCACCAACACCTTAAAAAGGCAAAAGCGATCATCATGATTAAGAGGACAAGAGAAGACCAAGTCAATGCCAGCTACAAGGAGCCACCTTCACCCCATCATCTCATCGGGCGAGAAGTTGCTGAAGATTCTTCAGGCCAACCTGGATCATTTCATCAAACAACTACAAAAGACGTAGTGACACCTGAGGAAAAATCCAGAAGACTGCACGAGACATGGAGCAAAGCATGACCACTGAGTCCGAAAACCCCTAGGGTAGGATGAGTCATGTACCCCCTATGCGCAGTCGAGTCCATGTGATGGTTCGAATAGAACCCTGATTGTGTGTTGCTTGTTTTTATTTGTTTATGTTTTGATATCAGTCGCCCTTTTTGCCCTAGGCAACAAGTACGTGACTATATCACCTTCGTTATCTTAATGCTTGTGTTTGGCCCTTTCGGCACTTGTTGTTTGCACTGGCACTATAGAACCCCCTTTAGGCATCCCCCTCCTCTTTGCTACTTTTCCCTCTCATATCTCTCTCCTCAACTGAAGACCGGCAAGACAAGGTACACCAAGGATTCTACTTCAACAACCAACTAGCAATAAAGACTTCTGCTACAATCTCCACGACCAAGTGCAACCCCGTAAAATTATGTTTAACCCTGAAGATTAGATACCCGTTCCTAGACCCTTCGAGACTTCATAAGATACCCCAGCTCGAATCCTTAACCATGTGCTTAACCCACAGAATTACAAGAGAACATGCTAAGCCTCCGTAACCTTGCTTATCACTGGGTTCATTATGGAACTAGTGGACATAGTGAACGAGCACATTATCATCCTAAGATAGCACCAAAACTGACAATGCCATAGGGAAGACCAATTTGAGGATATAGGAATAGAGGAAAAATGACTTGATGAGTTTATATCAATGACTTTGAGGAATCATCTGAGACTATTTGGTGGATTATGAGGCTTTCATGTTGGTAGATGAACTTGGGGGGATCGTGTTAATAGAGTAGCGTAACTTTCATCACCCTGGAGTAAACTGGAACCTCGTAGGACAATTAGGATCACAAGCTGGGATTCTTGGAGGAATACGATTTTTGACTTGATCTGATGATATTAATAGGATGTTGTTGACATTACAATAACGACTTGGGGAAAAGTGAAGAAATTCTCATTGGACATGAGATTTGGATTTAAGTAGGTGATTCTAGTTGAATATGGATGATGATGTATGTCTACATGGTTCGGGGTAAATTCGATTTAGACTGATGATCTCGATCATGATACCATATTTCTCGGTGGATGATAAACTAGGAGATTGGATTAATTGTAGTTGATTTAGGGATCTATATATGCCTGACTTTGGAGTTTACTCGACCATGGTAATGGAAATTGGTCGACTGACTATAGTAAGGCTGGACCTTTTCAAGGATTATAGAATTAGAGGATATTAGAAGATCTTGTGGAACACCATAAACATTGGATTTGTAGAATTTAATGGATTATGTAGTGATTGATAGAAGTTAATGGGCTGTTGGAGTTGATTCATAGGAAGGAAACAAGATCTTCGAGTGGCTTACGACGTGTTTCCTTAGGATAGAGGTGCTTTATCTTAGACCTTGGAAGAATAGGCTGAGCACTTGGATTGTCACGTTCAAGCTTAGCAGCTTATATGTTCTACCCATGGATTTTTAGGGGTAGACATACATATGAGTTTGGGGATTGTAGACATATATGATTTTTGTTAGACCTCCTCTCGAGAGTCATGAGGATATGAATCACATGAGTAATGATTGGAGTTGACCTATACGAAATGATGCTATCAGTGATATGATGTGATTTGTTTAAAGGACTAGATAGAACAATTGGCATCCCAGAAACCGTGCTTAAAAATAAGATGATAAATGTTCACTTGCACACTAGAATCCTTGAAACCCTTACGCCCTACCAAGCTACAACATTGTCGGATCAGGACCTTAGGGCCTTGACACTAGATCTAGAACACCTTGGCCCACACTCAACAAGACCACCACTAATTCCCCAGCCTACTTTATGTACCCCGTGAACAAAGTCTTCATGGAGTGCTTAGACAAGATAATTGTCATCATCGTTTGGTGACCTACTTGTCCACCCGAAGACGGAAGAAGAGTCGTTCATCTAGTCAAGGAACATTTGAAGACCGCCATGCCAAGGAGGAAGAACTACCACCATCGTCAAGAAGTAAACATCCGCGTCGAAGACCAGGTGTATCTGCAAGCCACTTCTCTCTAAGGAACCAAGCATTTCCATGACAAGGATACCCACACCAAGATTCATCGGCCCCCTTCGAGATCACTCCAAAATTTAACAACCCCCTCTGAGATCACTACGAGACGAAGAGAAGACGATACCACTGGAGTTGCCACCGAGTTACCCGATGTACAACGCTTTCCATGCATCACAACCCGGAAGTGTTTCCAACTTCATAACTTGCCCGATCTCTACGAGGGCATTGACCATTGAGCCATCGACCCCTAGCCCAATCTAACCTACCGCGAGCTACCCATTAGCAACCTGGATCAAGAAGAGCGTCATACACGAAGCCACACCATCAAGTACTTCAAGCTCAATGGAGCACTACACGGAAAAAAAAGCAGTATGAGGACGTGAAGACTACCCCGAATCCAAGTTTCCATACTCCTTTCCCCGCCTAGTTTGGGAATCTCGGGGACGAGATTCGTGTAAGGGGGGTAGGTCTGTCACAGCCTGATTTTCATGGCACAACACTTAAGATGATAAATCATGATAAAATGTGGTTTGACAAAAACTTTTGCATTATTTGACTATTTATTTGGAGTTGGTTTTCTCTCTGTGTTTTTCAAGTGCTCTTTAAAGTCAACACAACTCCACCTTCTATACCTCATCTCCTTGCCCCAAGCTTCTGCCCAATGATCATGCCATGTGTATAGAGAAATATAGTATTTTATTACAAAAATAATTTGGCCAAAAAGTATTTTCAAAAATTAGTTTTCCAAAAACCCCTGAATTGAGGTTTGCACTGCAAGTACTTGATTTGGGGTATGAAAAATATTTCAAAGAGGATATTAGAAACCTATTAGATATAGGATTCCCATAAACCACAAAAATATAATTTTAGAAGTTATTTTCTTATTTTATTTAAAATCTTTTTCTTAAGGCCAGAAATGGTCTTTAATAGGAAACATTATTTTATTGTTTCAAAAATATTTGACAAAAATCAGGGAAACTCAGTGGACATTTATTTTCCATATATAAGAGTTTCAACATATGGTCATGTTCAAAATATTGGACAAAATCTCCCAAAACCATTTCTGCCCATTTCAAGGGTTTAAAATATTTCTACAGGAAATATTTTCATAAAAATCCAAGGAAAATCTAGCAAGTCACTAATGCATATTGGGATCACCTTGCAAAGCCTCATCTCAATTAAGGTCACTTTGGTTCACCAAATGCCCCAAAACCCTCTCTGACCAGAATCAAATTTGAACAACTTTGTACTACCAACTTTCTCTCCTTGACCCCAACTTTTGTGAGCATATTCACATGACCAAATGAGGCCACTAAACCAAGTGGTTCATCAAGGGGAAGTGATTTTCTCAACTAGATCTACACAAGTTCATTTCTGCTAATTTCTAGGGTTTACAAAAGTTGCATTGGCAACTTTGCCCAAATGAACTCAATATTGGTGAAACCTCTTATTTTCTGATGCCATTTGACCCTGTCAAGCCTTATGACAAGAGGAGTTCATCTTCTTGCCCAAACCAGCAACAAACACCTTCTGCCATTTTACTAAAACCCCTGTTTTGACCACTTCCACTCTTCTCCATGGCCTCAACTTTTTACCACAGCCCCTCCTAGACCTCTTCTACCTCCAGTAGCAATGGCTGCATCTCAGATCAATAATTGAGGGGTGAGACAGCCCTTGCACCCCTCTTCCTCACCTCCCTCCTCCCTCCAGTGGCCACCCAAGGCATCCAAGGCTTTCCCCCATATTCTTTACTCCTCCCAAGAGCTACCAGACATGCTTGGTCGTGCCCACTTTGCCAAAAAATGGCATGCCGGCCATTTGCACGCTCTGGAGCGTGCTACAGTGCGCTCCCGCACTGTAGCCGCCCCCTGCCAACCACCTCGGCTCTCCCCTCACGCCAGCCAATGCTCCTCGACGTCCGCAGCACGCTACGCCTCTGTCCCCCTCCTCCTTCTCCCTCCTCTTGCCCCAGCTCGCACGCGCGCCGGCCGCCCGAGCGCACCAGTGAGCACGCTCACCCGTGCGGTGCCCCTGGCCCTCCTCATGCTCTCTTCCTTCACCCTCTCACTCTGGACCAACCCCACGAGCACCCCAGACACACTCAAACAGGCCCCCGTGACCCGTGGCAACGGCAACGAGCTCGCCGGCACACGAGTCCATGGTGGACCATCGTGCGGCTATATAAAGCCTCCCTGTGCCATTCTCTCCACACCGCTCGCCCTCTGCACCACCAAATCATCCCCCTACACCCCCAGTTCCTCTCCAGAGCCGCCCGAGCTCGACATCGAGCTCAAGCTCCGCCGCATGGGCTCGCCGGAGTTCGCGAGGTACAGGCCATCCTCGCCTCTCTTTCCTCTCGATCTGGAGCCTATGCGTCACCCTGATCCTTTCCGCCCTGTTTCCCCTCTCTGTAGCTGCCGGAAACGGCCGGAGCCACCGCCGCACGACGCTCCTCCGCCGTGCCTCCTCGTCGCCGGCGAACTAGGCAACTCCGGTGACGTCCACCACCACCACCCGAACGGCGACTCCACGCCGAGTCCAACCGTGCCGTCAGCTCGATCCCCCGTGCCCTGCTTCGCCGCCGGTGAGCGCGCCGACCCTCTGGTCGCGAGGTCAGAGATGACAGGCGGGCCCCGCCTATCATCCTCACCTCTCTCTCGCCCCCCCCCCCTCTCTCCCACTAGCAGTTGGGTCCCGTCCGTCAGGTTTAAAAACCTGGCGCGCGCGTGCTGGCTCGCCTGGGCCTCTTTTCCCTCTGGGCCTGTTGCACTGTGGCCATTCGGGCCCAGTGGCACAGTGCCACTTTTCTTTTTCTTTTTCTGTCTGTTTTATAAAAAATTCCACAGGATAAAATATTTATCCAAATGAAATAATTCCAACTCCTAAAATCTTAGAATAATTCCACCTATTTATTGATATAACCTTCATACACATCCATCACACTTTTCTGTACTGTTCAAATTTAAATTCAAATTTGAGCATTTAAATCCTTCTTTGAAAATCCATTTCCCCTATTCCTTAGCTCCAAATCCAAAACTGGGAATTTTCCCCTTCTTAGATTTCCCCTAGTATTTATCAAAAATAAGTTGACATTTTTCTGAGCACTTTGGTTTTTCTGTTTTACTAGTGCCTTATTTTCCCGTCATTTCTTTTGCGACAAATAGATCCCGTATTTGACGAAGTAGTAGGATAAGAAGAAGGAGAAGGACTTGAAGACTTTGAAGTCCAAGGCAAGCAGCCCTTTGACCATGTCTATGAAACCCTTTTTATGCATGTCATATAGCACTTTTATTGCTTGCATCGGAGACATGATGATGAGGTGACCACATGGGGTGGTTTGCCACTTTTACTTCCTCGTTGATACTAGCATTGTGCATGACCCTACCTTCTTATGAGGGTTATGCCGGTGGGGGTAGATAGGATGCTAAAGTAGTGCTACACAAAAAGGGGCGGGGTTATGCATGGTGATGGAGACAAAGTATTTTCATAAAACTTTTCAAAAACCCCGTCGGGTGCCACTTATGCCCAAGGGAGATAATGAGATGGGTAGCCACTTGATGACGAAGTGGTGTACCGAGGCAAGTGTGTGTGTTGTTTTCGAAAACGGATTAGATTTATGATTTGTCGACTGTCCCAACCTTACATGCGCAACCACTCTACCCTTGTATGGGAAGGGCATTATTGATTACCTAGGTCGATACTAGCTTCGAGCCCGCATTACTAGTGATGGGGGAGAGTTGGTGCTCTCTCTCGTGACGGGGTCGTGCCAGGTAGGGCGGCCATGACTGTTTTTACAGGGCACCGGATACACCGTTGTGTCCCCTCGCAGATGTTACGATCTCGAGTGAGTCTCGTATGATGTACATCGTGAGGATATGGAACAACGAGTGGACTCCTTGTTAGTGTCGTCTAGGGAAAGATAGTGATCGGGTGCTTACCCCGGGTACTTGAGGTACCGCGGGTCGTGGATGACACGGAAGTTCCCCGGATCTTGTGGGTAAAGTGTGCAACCTTTGCAGAGTGTTAAACTATTCGAATAGTCGTGTCCACGGTCAAGTACAGTTGGGCAGTGCTGCTTAAACTACATCCAGAGTTTTACAAACCGCGTGTGTGTGTGTTGATAAAACTATCACGATGATCGAGTTGGATTGGTGTCCAACTCCGCTTATGCTGATATCTGTAACTTGTTCATACGGATGTCTTACTCTCATGATGCATACTTCACAGGTTGATAGATCATGTCATTGCACTCAAAACTAGCTTTCTGCAAACTACCTACTTAGTGCTATATCATTGCATCATTGTGCCTTGTTCCAATCATGGGTTGCTTGCGAGTACATCCAAAGTACTCATTGGCTTGCCACTGGTTATTTTAGTGGCCAGGCATGAAAGAATAGGATATTATGAAGTGTACCTTGGTGACGAACATGCGAGCTAGGACGCTTCCCAGTCAGAATGCCTATAGGGTTAAGGCAGATGGCATGGGTCCAAGTTGTTATTGAAGATTTCCGCTGCGATGTTACACTCAAGACTTGACCATAATGGTCCTACTTGTGTAAAATGGTATGTATGGATGTAAGACTCTTGTTATTCAGCTTCTGTGTGTTTAGTGAGCATTGATCTCTGGGATCAATGTACACGTGCATTCGGTGATCTCGACATATGAGTCAGGGTCCCCACACAACATTGGCGAGTTCGTTCTACGCCTACCGGAGAAGAAGAAGGACAAGCTCAAACCCAAGTGGGAGGGTCCCTTCATCGTTGACAAATCTCTCACCGGAAGAGCGTACTGCTTACGTGATGCATTCGATAACAGACTCGAGCCGAACCCATGGAACGCGGCCAGACTCCGGAGATTCTACGCCTAACGCCGAACTCAATGTTCGTCTCCTAACACCTCCTTTTTAATTATGCTCCATCCCTTTTTCCTTTCTCGACCTTTTTCGCTCTTCACACAAAGTATTCAATACAGTGCAGATTTCCGGATCACTCAGGCCGCACTAAGTGTGTAAGCAATACCTGGGGGCTTCCTATACGGAAGCTAAAAATAATTACTCACATGGATTTCTGCCCATCACATATGCATTATTTTTTCATATGTGCCTTTTCTTCACCATTATATGCATCGATATGACTTAAGGTGTTGCCAACCTGGGTTGCCTGGCTCTTGTGTTTATGCCCTACGTTCCCATTAATTCGGCTAGGGCATAAGTGGAGCAACTCTGTGATTGTTACTGCCGGTTCAGCCGGATGTGTACCTCAGACTGGGTGAAGCCAAAAGCTAGCTTCATTAAGAGAATATTCGGTCGGTGAACAAAAGATGCATTCTTTTATTATAACACAAATCCCCAGAAGTTTTGTATCCTGCGCAATCGTTCGCAGTCCGGACATGTGCATTGTCGCATGCTTACCTAGGGAAAGGAACCCCTAACGGAACTATTCTCCCTGGGAGACGTTTCTTATTATCCATGTAATATAACATAACTAGTTGGGTACTTGTCTGTTCAAGCACTTATGACCCCTACGCCTGGTGCCCACGCATACCCCGGTTTTGTATAACTGAGTGGGTATTCGGACACACCCCGGACTATAGGATCCGGGGGCTGAAGCGAAAAGGCCGCCGTGACAAATGATTTCAATCCGGCTAGGGACGACTTATGTCCATTGAATTACACAGTCACTTGGACTGACTATATTCCTCCTCTATACTGTCCAACAGGCTATCTAGCTTACAATCTTGTTGAGAATACTTAGCGGCTAACGCTACCTGGTCATATAACAGACGCACGGGAATTTCTTGCCCATCGGGGCCCGCCCGCCCTTCTTCGGCCATATGGTTCGGGTCCAGCTTGGTGTAGCGCGTCTTCACCATAGCCCAGGCTTCTCTTGCGCCTTGCCGGCAAGCGGACACCTTCCATAGTCGGAAGCGCCGCCGTGCTCCTTGAAGCATGTTCACAAGCTCCTCCATGTCATTCAACAGCAAGCTTGATGGCCACAAAGCCTGAGCAACACCCCGCATCACTTGTCGAGCTCGCTCGTGCAGTTGCGAAAGGTCTTGCAGTAAATCACTCGCAGATGAGGGCATCTCCTCCTCAGGGCGACCTGTTAACATTCCTGCAAGCAAAATTCTTTCAATACACTTCCTCGCCGAACTATACTACAGTTCGTCTAGGCACTTACCGTAAATGCCGCGTCGAAGCCTTTTGTTTTCCTTCAAGGAGTCCGCCAGCTGAGAGCGGAGATCTTTTAACTCCACATCCAGCTGGACTTTGGCATCTTGAAGATTGTTCTTCTCCTGCCTAACTCGCGTAAGAATGCGCTCGCCAGCCTCCAGCTGCCTTTTGAGATGTGATGCGTCCTCTCTTATGCCCTCCGGATTCATCCCGGGATTGTCTAAAGAATTTTCTGTTAGACTTTTCATATCAGCCATTTACTAACTGGTGCATCTTCGTACAATTTTGACAATTGTTACCAGATGAGGGCTTTTGGGGTTCCTCTAACTTGGCAACCGCGGCCCTTAGTTCGGCCTTGCATTCCTCCAGGTCCCGAGACAATTGCTGATTCTTATCTACAAGGACCTGTGCATAAATTGATCCTTAAACAGTTGTTTCAACCGTTTCAAGTCTCAGGGGCTACTGCTACACATGCTTATCAAATTTTCTTACCCGTATATCTTTGGTATACTGGTCCATCGCTCGGGCAACCCCGCCTTGAGCAGCTCGGATGTATGCGTCTCCCGAATTGAAGGCGTTAAATGCCTCTTCGGAAAAGATGTTGTTCCGAAGTACGGCCCGTCGGCGCCGGTGATTCATGGCACTCTCTACTTCGGAATTCATGGCTGACAGCATATCCGCATTCTCTGTTGGAGAACTATGCGACATTGGCCCTGCTCCCGCCTCCGCTCTCGAAGCTGGTTCTGGAATCCGGCTGGTGGAGGCGTGGTTCGCAGGATCCCCGGATATAGTCCGGCTGCTCCTCTTCCTTCCAGAACACAAAGGGTGATGTCATACTTCAAAATACCATAATCACAGCACAAGTTTTGGTCTTACCTCTATAGCGGCGAGTCGACCCTTACCGCCTTCCTCTTGAGCCAGCCCGATCCGGACGCCCTTGGCCGATGAGTCCCTAGGGGCTCGGCTCCACGCTCCGATCGTCGTCTCTGCAAAAACATGACACTTCAAGGGTAAGGCATGACATCTGAAGGGAGTCCTCTTCGGAGGATAGGGTTTTCCGACTTGGCTTACGCGCGACGTAGGAAGCGGTCCGGGATAGTCGGCAGTAATGGCCACTGAGGCGCCATCGCAGCTTGCTTGATAAAATATCCCATTGACGAGCTCCACGGTAATATCCGGATCTTCTTCGAGACCGGGATCTAGGGCCTTTCCGGGGTCCTCTGGCTGCGGGGAGGGGCTGGAGATTCCTTCTACGGCCCTCCTCAGTTCCTGCTCGAGAATATCGAGGCAGATGATCTTAGCGAAGAACGCCACAATAAGTGACGTAGGGAAAGGAATGACGACTTACCCAGTTCGGAGGGTTGTACATGGAGAATCCATCCCGCGATTTGACGTGAAGGAATTCCTCCTCTTCGCCTTTGTATAAACCAGACAATATCCTTGCCAGAGCAGTGGCGGAGTCCGGACCCGTACGGCCATAGCGAGTGGCATCATCTTCCCCGTTGAAGTGCCACATGGGCTTCCCCCGATATTGAAGTGGCTGCACTCCTCGTATTATGCATATTGCCATAACCTCGACTATCGTCAGTCCAGAGTTGGCCAGTAACTTTATCCTGCTCATCAGGTAATATATCTCCCTGGTATCCTCCTCTGGGGGGGCTCGGGGGCACCAGCTTAGATGTGCCCTCGGCGGGGCGTTACTGAACTGGGGGAGACATGTCCGGACAGGATCCGGAAGGGGAACATCGTAAATATAGAATCACTCTGAAGGCGAGTTCTCTGGTGCCTTCTTGGGAGTGCCGGAAAGGTATACGGTCTCGGCAATGCGTCATACTTCGGCCCCGCCCGCCTGACGTAGGGATTCTCCCTGGTTGCGGGGGACAAGGCAGAACAGCTTCTTCCATAACCCGAAGTGAGGCTCACAGCCTAAAAATAGCTCGCAAAGGGCAACATACCCTGCTATATGTAGTATAGAGGCAGGGGTGAAGTTGTGCAACTGGAGGCCGTAGAACTCCAGGAGCCTGCGAAGGAACGGGTGGATAGGAAACCCGACGCCCCTTAGCAGATGCGGGATGAGGCATATTCGCTCCTCTGGAGATGGATTGGGAGATCTCTCCGCTTGCTCCCCGCCATTATAGGTGGCTATCCCGGCTCGGACAGGGACCATGAATGTTGGTGGAAGAAACCCATGGATTTGTAACTCAATCAAACGGCTATGGGGAACTGAACACTCTTCCCAGTCCCCCGGCTTGGAGGGAGGAGAGCGACCAGAGGAGCTGTGACGACCGGCCATGTTGGAATGGTTTTTCCGGAGTGCTCTGTTGGATACTTGCACGAGGGCGAGGAGTGAGGTTTGGATCTAAGAATCCCCATCTCTTCAAATAGGCGGTCAGCCCAAAAGATTGAGGGTGGTAAATGCGAAGAACACCTCGGCTCCTCGCATTCGCTCGACACGTGGAGATGGTCATTATTGAGGCACTGAAGCCAAGGAGTACAACATTGATGGAGTTCCGGACACTATTCACCATAACATGTACCTTGGAGTATTCGGAGATGGAACCCGCCCTGCAATGCCGAAGACAAGACTGCACGCCGGACTCATCGTCATTGAAGCCTGGTTCAGGGGCTACCGAGGGAGTCCTGGATTAGGGGGTATCAGGACAGCCGGACTGTATACATCGTCCGGACTATTGAAGCGTGAAGATACAAGACTCAAGACTTCGACCCGTGTCCGGATGGGACTTTCCTTGGCGTGGAAGGCAAGCTTGGCGATCCGGATATCATATTTCCTTCCTTGTAACCGACTCCATGTAAACCCTAGCCCTCTCCGGTGTCTATATAAACCGGAGAGGTTGGTCCTTAGAAGGCCGATCACAATTAAAATCATACCATCATAGGCTAGCTTCTAGGGTTTAGCCTCTATGATCTCGTGGTAGATCTACTCTTGTACTATCCATATCTTCAATATTAATCAAGAAGGAAGTAGGGTTTTACCTCCATCGAGAGGGCCCGAACCTGGGTAAACATATGTGTACATTGCTTCCTGTTACCATCAGCCTAGACGCACAGATCGGGACCCCCTACCCAAGATCCACCGGTTTTGACACCGACAGCCACCACCGGAGTCTCAACACAGTGGGGACGGCTGTGGCCCCTCTTGGGCAGTGGCGAGCCTGGTCCTTCCTTGGGGGCCTTCCCCTTCCCTGTGGCCAAAAACATCCACACTGGCGCCATGGATGCCTTGGCGAGATGGTGGCACGATGATGAAGAAGGAGCGAGCAGCAAGAAGATGAAGATGGGCCGGGGGCTTTGCCCCCTTCCCCATTTATAGGCGGAGGAAGGATGACCGGCGGCCTCTCATGTTCCAAGCAATGGTGGCCCCACTGCATGCACCAGGCAGTTGTCATGTCGGGCGGTTGCCGAGGCGACATGGGGAAGCGGAGACGCCCATGTCTGATCAAGCGTGATACGTCTCCAACATATCTATAATTTATGAAGTATTCATGCTATTATATTATCATTCTTGCATGTTTTACAATCATTTTATAGCAAGTTTATATCATTTTTTGGGACTAACTCTTGACCCAGTGCCCAGTGTGAGTTGCTGTTTTTGCTTGTTTTTTACATCGCACGAAATCAATATCAAACGGAGTCTAAACACAGCGAGACTTTTTTGTGGATTTTTTATGGACCAGAAGACCACCAATGGGAAAGAGCAGCACCTGGGGGGTGCCCCAAGGGGGGCACAACCCACCAGGGCGCGCCTGGGGGCCCAGGGGTGCCCAGGGGTGCCCAGGTGGGTTGTGCCCACCTCGGTGGCCTCCCGCACCCCCTCTTTACCCTATAAATTCACGAATATTCCGAAAACCCTTGTGGTGAACCTAGATTAGAAGTTCCGCTGTCGCAAGGCTCTGTAGCCACCAAAAACCAATCTTGACTCGTTGCAGCACCCTGCCGAAGGGGGGAATCATCTCATGTGGCCATCTTCATTATCCCGACGGCAACCATGATGAGGAGGGAGTAGTCCACCCTCGGGGCTGAGGGTTTGTACCAGTAGCTATGTGTTTAATCTCTCCCTCTCTATCCTATTCTTGAGATGTCACGATCTTGATGTATCGCGGGCTTTCTTAATATAGTTAGATCATATGGTGTTTTCCCCTCTCTACCTTGTTGTGATGAATTGAGTTTTTCCCTTTGAGATTTCATTGTTATCAGATTGAATACTTTTATGGATTTGAGAACACTTGATATATGTCTTGCAGTTACTCGTGGTGACAATGGGGTATCGTATTGATTCACTTGATATATGTTCTGATACTCAACTCATGGATTCCTGAGGTGACATCGGGGTAATCTATGTATAGGGGTTGATGCATGTTCTTGTCTTTGTTTCTCAAGTAGAAATCTTGGGGAACTCTTTGAAGTTCTTTGTCTTGGATTGAGTATTATGAATATTAATTTTCTTTGGTGTTATTTTAGTATGAACTCTAGGATAGATCGATCGGAAAGAATAGGTTTGTGTTATTTTAGTATGAACTCTTGAATAGATCGAACGGAAAGAATAGCTTTGAGGTGGTTTCGTACCCTACAAACAATTTATTCTTATGTTCTCCGCTACATAGGAACTTTGGAGTGATTCTTCATCGCAAGTTGAGGGATGGTCATATGATCCAATTATATTAGCATTGTTGAGAGGTTGCACTAGTGAAAGTACAGAACCAAGGCCTCATTTTCAGGCATTGCAATACCGTTTTTGTGCCGTTTACTATTTTTTACCTAGCTATTTTTATTTATTCAGATTATAAAAATATATTTTCTACCATCAATATTACATTTTTATCATCATCTCTTCGCCGAACTAGTGCACCTATACAATTTGTCATTGTATTGGGTGTGTTGGGGACACAAGAGATTTCTTGTATTTGGTTGCAAGGTTATTTGAGAGAGACTATCTTCATCCTACGCCTCGCACGGATTGATAAACCTTAGGTCATCCACTTGAGGGGAAATTGCTACTGTCCTACAAAACTCTGCGCTTGGAGGCCCAACACAAGTCTACAAGAATAAAGTTGCGTAGTAGACATCAAAGCGCCACAGGTCAGCCTAGCCCGCAGGCGATTGGGGCCCGTGGCACTTTGCCCTTGCCCTTTGGCTTCGCCTCGAAGCCAAGCCCGAGCGTGCCTTGGGCCCGGGGGCTACTGTCGGTGTTTTGGGAACTAGGTACCCAGACTTGCCTGCCTATGGCCCACGGCGTGGCTTCTTCGATGACCTGGTACGACCCATCTACAAGACCGACAAGACAAGACCCTTGCGAGGGGCCAAGCCTCGTGAGGCGAACGATGCCAAGACCCTGTGACACTCCAAATTATTTTTATTTTTGTTTTTTAACAAACCCTTTATTTTGGTTTGAAGGAGGCTATTTAAAATCTTTCCAAAAGACCCTCCTTCTCAAAAAAATTCTCCTATGACAAATATTTTATTTTTGTGTCTTCCTCAACCTTGGTGTTTGGTATTAAAAACTTTCCTTCTGATGTTAACTCATCACAATAAATTTTTGGAAATTAATTTTTATTAAAAATAAATCCTATGGGTTCTTGGGATTATTCCTTTTATTGCCATCACCCATTTTTTTCATGCCTCATGTTAAAATTTCTCCCAAAACCCCTCCCTCCACTTTGGGTCAAGCCCAATATTCAATTCCAACAAGTTCAACCCATTTCTGTTTTTTATTCCTTTTATTTTAACCCCAAAACTATTTCTGCCATTATTTTTGTACCTAGGTGGTTTACAAAGGAAGTACCAAATTTATGTTGAGTTTTGATTCCAAACCAACTCTTCTCACTAGTCCTTAGCATCCCCAACCTAGATCCATCAAGATCCACTCCTCCACAGTTCAAAATTTTCAAGTTTTACTCACTGCAAGTTTGGACCAGGTTTGTCAAATTTGGTGAAATTCATATTTTTCCTTTTCCAAAAATTCTGACAAAAATCAGGCAGTCCACAGATGCATTGAGAGATCACCTCAACAAAGATCAGCTCCAGATAAATTTCCCACATGCCAAAAACATTTCATCGAGCACCTGGCGTGCACTGTAGCTCTCACAGATTCAGAAAAATTCGGGTTCAGTGTTTGGATTCAGACGGCAGCGTCGTTTTCTTCAGAGATTGACATCCATCTCGCC
This sequence comes from Aegilops longissima, assembly GCA_021605205.1. Classification (NCBI taxonomy): domain Eukaryota; kingdom Viridiplantae; phylum Streptophyta; class Magnoliopsida; order Poales; family Poaceae; genus Aegilops; species Aegilops longissima. The sequence continues at coordinate 336,831,394 of CM038677.1, forward strand.
AGTGCTCGCGCTGGCCTCTTGTGCACTGCTCCCCCTCCTTATACAGAGCGCCGCAAGGTCCCTTGGCCGGGCGCAGGCGTCGGTGGTGACGTGGCTCGCCAGCTCTGGCAGCTTCTGCGGTGGCATAGCCACCCGTGGCGTCCGACAGCGGCCGACCCGGCTTTCAGCGCCGACCAGCGCCGCCCGAGCCACGCGAGGCCTCCGCGTGGCCTTCTCCTCCTCTGCACACGCCGCGACACCGTCGCCTTGCCCTGGCAAGCATAGGGCGTGCTCTCTGCCGCCGACGGGCCCGCGAGGCACCGTTCCGTCGAAGCCACGGCACAGGCCAAACCCAGGCGAGGTTAACGTTTGAGTGTAACCAGTGCACCATCGCGTTGATGCCCAGCCACCTAATCCACCCGTCCGGCCATCGCCTCACCGTAATCGCTGCTGGAGTTATCTCGTTCGCGGGAACCGCCTCGGGCCGGCTATAAATAGCCACCCCGAGCTCGCCTTCGACAGCACCACTCCCCCCACCTCGCCAGAGCTACGCTCAACCCCTAGGAGGACCCCGAGGAGGTCTTATCCTCCGTCTCCGGCCGCCCCGATCCGCTTCGGGCCCCGGCGTAATCCGCTCCTGTGAGGGCACCCCCACGTCCCAAACCCTTCCCGTAGCCTCCTAGGGCACCCAATCACCTAACTCGTGCCTCGATTTGGCATTTGCGGCCTTCCCCGACGAGATCCAACATCACCCGAGCCGCCATCCGCCGGAGTAAGGGCCGCCGTCGACGTGGTGCTCGCCGACGACCACCTCCACCACCCACAGACGCTAGAGAGCACACTGAGCCCGTAGGTAACCTCCGCTCCTCCCAACTCGCCGTGGATCGTCGCCGACGACCACCGCAAGCTTCGGGCGTCGGCGCGCTCTGTTCCTCTCAAATTTTCAAACCTGACGAGTGGGACCCCCTCGTCAGCCTCTCTTTTCTATTCGAACCGTTTTTTTGGAAAGCGCATTCGGGCAAATACGCCTTCTAACTGAAACGTTTTTCTTTCCTTTTCTGTTCTGCCCCTGGAAACTTTCTGTTTCATTACAGACAAGTCCCTGCACTAAAACTCTATTAACTTTTAAACAGAAAATGATTTTTGATTGATTATTTTTCTGCCCTCTTTATTTTTCTGTCTAGTTTTTTTATTATATTTATTTGAAAAATATTTGGAATAATTTTTTTGCACCCACGGTATTCATGTTAGTACACGTTTTCTTTGTACCGTAGATACCGGAAGAGGTGACGGAACCGCGAACTTCACCGAGCTAGACTCCGACTACTCCGAACCAGGCAAGCATGTTTGCACCTTTGATATGATGGATGTTTTGCGTGTTTGCTTAAGTAGTTACTTCATGGCATGATTACATGAACACCCGTGAATGTTATGTTGCATGCAAAGCTATTGCGAGTGAGCTTCGAAACCAGATGTGTGATTCGATGTGTGATCCGATGTGAGTTTACATGATCATGTGGTGACATGATGGGTGGTAAGATGGTATTGTTGTAGCATGCCATTCTTATGCCAAACCATTTAACTCCAGTGTCAACGTGAGTCAAGTCGCGTTACCATCCGTTCCTTTTCTTGTACTACCACATGTTTTGTTTATGGAATATGGTTTAGTAAGTTGCAAACCTCTTTCCTGGTACACACCAAACAGAGGGGCCAGGATGAGGGTTCCATGGCGCTGGATTAAAGCCCGTCATCCGGTCAGGGAGCATGGGTGTTTCCGGTTGGGACCGAGAGGGGGCCACCCCTTAGAGCGCGCGAGATAAATTTGATCCCATGCTATTCGAGGTTGTGACCTCCCGCCTTAGAGTTTTTATTGAACGTTGCCTAGGGTGATTCCTGGCGGTGGAATGTGGAATTGGGTGTGTCTTGGTTAGATGTGTTTCTTCTAAAATACCAGAACGGAACTAGTCCCTTGCGACTCCTGAAATCTGTTGGCTGTGGTTAAATAGTACAAGCTCTGCAGAGTCAAACTCATTCAAGTAACCGTATCTATGGTCAATGTATGTGTTCAACTTGTCCTTGTCGGTCTCAATGTCAGTCTCCTTGACAATCTCCGGTGAACAAACATGAGTGGTAAACTCGGCTATATGATTACTCCTGTGGATGGACTAACCCTTTTATTGTTATTATGTGCTGAGTATTTTCCTTGGAATGGTCTATACTGCTTGAATACGACAATGAAATATAAGCCCTTTATGTGATGTCGCTCAGACGTCCGACTGTGGCATTTATTTGTTTACTTTCGATATAAGCCCTTTTTGCGATGTCGCTCAGACGTCCGACTGTGGCATTTATGTTGTTTACTTTCGATATAAGCCCTTTATGTGATGTCGCTCAGACGTCCGATCGTGGCATTTATGTTGTTTACTGATATAAGCCCTTTATGTGATGTCGCCCAGACGTCCGACTGTGGCATTTATGTTATTTGCTTTTGATATAAGCCCTTTATGTGATGTCGCTCAGACGTCCGACTGTGGCACCCTTGTTATTTACTTTCGATATAATCCCTTTATGTGATGTCGCTTTGACGTCTGACTATGGCATGCACTGTCATTATTTTCCAATATAAGCCCTTTACGTGGTGTCGCTTAGATGCCCGACTGCGGCATGTTAATTTATTTGTTCACCATTCGAGGCGTCGTTTCAGACACTCGATCGGTTTTCAGTTATTTTGTTGGGATTTCGGGAGGACTACCGCCTGACTTCCTTTTATTTAACATGTCGTGCAAGTTTATCATTTGAGTGTGCATTGCCAATTGCTCATTATGCATCATGCTTACATTTGATATATCTTATGTCCGAACTGTCTTGCGAGTACATTCAAAGTACTCACCTGGCTTGTTGATTTGGCCAGATGTTGACGAAGGCGATCGTATGGATGAAGAGTTCGATAGCGAGTCCGACGCCTAGAGGAGTCCCAGTCAGTCCCGTGCGATCCTGAAATTTGTCACTTGTACCATATCCGCTTCCGCTACCCGAATAAACCATCGAGCCTCACTTCGATGCTCGATGAGCTGCAAGAGTAGGAGTCATGTCACTCACTTCACTATGACATATTCACCACCACCTTTATTACGAGTCAGTAGTATGCCACCACACCCTTGTGTCATATCCGCCTTTATGTATATTATTGGCGTGCTTGTAATAAAATTGTTGAGCAACCTCAACTCAACCCTGTAATATATTCAGTACTTCTGGATTTCTGTATCAAGAATTTGTCTACCAGTAAGGAGGATTCTCCTATACTGGAAATAAAAGGATCGGTTTCTCAATAAGTATTTTATTGAAAAACCGGTCGTGACAAACTTGGTACCAGAGCTAGGCTGACTGTAGGAAGCCACTAGGTGCGATCGATGATCGGTTATTAGCGTCTTAGTGCGATTTTAGCATTTTTGCAAAATGTAGCAATCTTCTATTAGTATCATAAATTTATGATCTGACTATTCGGAATTTTTTTGTCTACTTTTGTAGATGTCTAGCAGCGACAGTGAGTCACAGGTGTTCGCCAATGTACCTGAGGGGTTTATCAAGCTCCTCACCTACATCGTCAAGATCGCGATTGGGCCATCAGTTCATCCAGTGTTCACACTCTACCAGCACAAGATCAGCGACAGTCTGTCCATGCACCAGGCCGCGGTGCAATTCAAGGGAGGGTGTTCAGAGTCACGCCAATTCCGATTTGTTGGCAGGGCCATGCCTACAGAGAGGCATCCATGCAGATGGCTGCCCGTGAGGTGATAGCTCGTCTCCAGGATGTTCTTCCTTCGATGAAGACTCGTCGCTACCGCTACCTCCCAATCCGCGTACCATACACTTGTCACTATGCATTCGCTTGCCCCAGGGAGAGCGAGATGAGGCTATTGAGATGCTTGTTGAATACCTCCAGGAACTTGAGGCAGCTTTTGATAACCTTGTGGACGACCTTGTGGCTGCTCGTATGGACTCAGTCCATGGCTGTGCCGCCAACAGGAGGGAGCTCCTCCACACAGAACCACCACTAACCTTCGTCTCGTCCTCAGCATCTTATTCACCTGCCATCCTCGCCACCGCTCGTCGCCTTCCTACCACTGAGGAGTTTGACCAAGTCATTGCGCCCACTCCAGTCCATGTTGCACCACCTATTGCACCCACTCCAGTCCGTGTTGCACCACCTCTCGCGCCCGCTCCAGCTTCTCAGCGCAGCACTTCACGCCTGGAGCCTATTAGTGAGGAGGAGGTTGAGTCCCCAGCATCACTGGGCCTCACCCTCGGCAGGCCAAGGGAAATCCTTACCATCTCCGACTAAGTGCGCCTAGCAGCCCTGCGTTGTGCCAGCTTGTATGATATGTTTATATGTATATAGGTTGTGAGAAGTAGTTTGTGTGCGCATCATGTAGGAACTGGGAGAAGTGCACTAGCCTAAATACCATGGCAGGAACGTGTACGCACATCCTTAGTGATGTATTGTATAATTACTGCTTGCGTGTAAGATATGTACTGAGCGGTCCTTCTCCATGCGCAATCAAATATTTTCTTGAAAAATCTTGGAGTGTTTAAATTTTTCGCCTTTGAGTATTTATTTATTTTTGCGGCTCAATTTCTTTTTCTTATTAATTTTACAAAATATATCACCAGAGTGGAAAATGTCTCGTCCTTGGACTCATTCCATGCCAAATCCACCAGAAGAGAATTATGGCACCCAAACAAGCAACAATTTCACACAGGGACAGTCAAGTCAACAGGGCAGTGAAACAACATTTTCTCAAGTGTGTTGCCTTTATGAGCAAAGCCAGCAACAGCACCAAGAAATGATGAACCATGTCATCAATATGGGGAGTCACTGTGGACCGTATCAGCAGCAATCCAAACTGTCAGAGCTACAAAAGACGCGTCCCCCAACATTCTCGCACACTGACAAACCCCTTGAGGCCGATGATTGGCTTCAAGACATTGAGAGGAAATTAATCATTGCACAATGCTCAGACCATGAGAAGGTACTATATGCACCTCACTACCTCACAGGAGCAGCTGCATCATGGTGGGAAAATTTCCTACACATGCACCCCAATGAGAATAACATCACCTGGGAAGAATTTAAAGAAGGTTTTTGTGGGGCGCATATCCCCAGAAGCGTTATGAAGATCAAGAATAGGGAGTTTGATGACCTCAAGCAGAGAGGCATGACGGTGACTGAGTACAACAGTCAGTTTACTCAGTTATCTCGTTATGCCAACGAAGAGCACATGACGGAAAATAAGAAGATGGAAAAATTCCTGGACGGTCTTGCACCAGCACTTAAATGCCAGATGGTCATACACACCTTTCCGGATTTCAAAACGCTTGTGGACAAAGCCATTACCTTAGAAAATGAGCGCCGCAGTTTGGAAGATTTTCGCAAGCGCAAGAGGGACCAAACTACTCAAGCTCGCAACAACCGGAGCAAGACCGATTTTCAGAAAAGTGGAGCAAACAAGTCCACAACCAATGTCCCACGCTCGATCAAGAATTTTCATGCAAGGGACAAGTACTTTACATACCGCCCGGGTGTCACTTGCTATGCTTGTGGAGAGGAAGGGCATTATGCCAAACAGTGCCCAAAGCCAAGAAACTCGGCTCCCAAGCCGAACAACTGTGGGAATAATTCAGCACCCAAGCGTAACAACTTCAACCCCAATAATAATCACAAGAAGGGTCACTTGAACAATGTTACCAAGGATGAAGCAGAGAATGCCCCGGATATCGTACTCGGTACGTTCCCTATCAACACAATACTTGCCATGGTTTTGTTTGATTCTGGAGCTTCTCACTCGTTCATTTCAAAGAAATTTGTTGTGTAAAATGATTTTTCGATGCTTCCCTTGGAAAAATCCATGGTTATCAAGTCCCCCGGGATTAAGCAAACTACTCAGAACTACTGCCAAGGTGTGGTTATTGAGCTTGAGGGATTAAAGTTTCATGCCAACCTTATTGTTTTGGAAAATAAGGGACTGGATGTCATCCTAGAAATGGACTGGTTAACCACCAACAAAGGATTTATTGACTGCTTCAACCGGACAGTAATTCTTACCCACCACCACGGGAAGACAATAAAGGTTTCAGCTCAAGAAAGACAAATATCATGGCAACCAAGGTTGAACAAGGTGGACATTTCAGAATTAAGCAAGGTTCCGGTAATATGTGAGTTCCCCGACGTATTTCCCGAAGAACTACCAGGCATGCCACCAGACCGGGAGATAGAATTCAGCATTGAGCTAGCACCTAGAACAACCCCCATTTACAAGAAACCATACAGAATGGCACCCTCAGAGTTGGTGGAATTAAAGAAGAAAATAAAATAATTACTGGACAAAGGATTTATACGAGCCAGCTCCTCACCTTGGGGTTCACCGGTTTTATTTGCCAAGAAAAAGGATGGGACACTGAGATTGTGTATAGACTATCGAGCACTCAACATGGTCACAATCAAGAACAAATATCCGATGCCACGGATAAATGATTTATTTGACCAGCTCGCTCAAGCCAAGGTTTTCTCAAAAATTGACTTAAGGTCGGGATACCATCAATTAAAAGTACGGACAGAAGATATCCCCAAGACAGCCTTCACCTCCAGATACGGGCTGTATGAGTTTACAGTAATGCCGTTTGGACTGACCAACGCCCCCGCATATTTTCTCCACCTCATGAACAAAGTGTTTATGAAATTTATGGACAAATTTGTTGTGGTGTTCATCGATGATATTCTGGTATACTCCAAGACGCCAGAAGAGCATGCTGAACATCTTAGAATTGTACTGGGAGAATTAAGGAAACATCAATTATACGCCAAGTTCAGCAAATGTGAATTTTGGTTAAGACAAGTTGGTTTCCTAGGCCATGAGTTAACACAAGAAGGTGTTGCCGTAGACCCGGAAAAAGTCAAGGCCGTGCTTGGTTGGAAACTACCAGCCAGCGTAACGGATGTAAGAAGTTTCTTGGGAATGGTAGGGTATTACCGAAGGTTCATTGAAGGGTTCTCCACCATAGCAAAGCCAATGATGCAGTTGCTCAAGAAGGACAAGAAATTTGTTTGGACGGAAGCTTGCGAGAAAAGTTTCCAAGAACTCAAAATAAAATTAACAACAACACCAGTATTGGTTGTGCCAGACATACACAAAAGTTTTAGGTGTATTGTGACGCATCCAGGAAGGGCCTCGGATGCGTATTAATGCAAGAAGGCAAGGTAGTCGCGTATGCCTCCAGGCAACTACGCAAGCATGAAGAAAATTATCCTACTCATGACTTGGAACTGGCAGCAGTCATTCACACACTCAAGGAGTGGAGGCACTTCTTACTCGAAAACTGTTGTGAAATATACACGGACCATAAAAGCCTCAAGTATATTTTCACGCAACCAGAACTCAACTTACGACAACGACGCTGGTTGGAATTAGTAAAAGATTATGATGTCGGTATTCACTACCATCCAGGAAAGGCGAATGTAGTGGCAGATGCTCTTAGTCGAAACCCCAGTTCGGGCAACGATAGTCTGCCAAACTTGAGACCTGAATTTCAGCAAGAGTTCGCCAAACTCAACATGATAATGGTCGCTGAGGGCGATGTGTCAAATTTGGAAATACAGCCTACCTTAATGGAGCAAATTAAGGAGGCTCAACATGGACACCCCAGCATCGAAGGCATAAAAAGGAAAGTGAGTTTGGGCAAGGCCTCAGAATTTATCATAGACGATAAGGGAATACTATGGTACGGAGACAGACTTTGCGTACCGAATATAGAAGACCTCAAACAGCAAATCCTAGCCGAAGGCCACACCGCTCCGTATTCAATCCACCCGTGAGGAACCAAAATGTACAAAGACATTCAGGAAAAGTTTTGGTGTCACGGTATGAAGAGGGATATAGCCACCTTCATTGCATGTTGTGATTCGTGTCAGCGCATTAAGGCCGAGCATCAAAAACCAGCATGGTTATTACAGCCAAACAGGATACCTAAGTGGAAATGGGATGAGATTGGGATGGACTTTATTGTTGGACTACCTCGGTCACAACACGGAAACGATGCCATATGGGTCATCACAGACACATTAACCAAGGTGGCACATTTCATTCGCGTAAAGACAACCTATACCACTCAGAAGCTTGCTAAGCTTTATCTCTCTCGCATAGTTTGCCTACATGGAGTCCCAAAGACTATAATATCTGACCGAGGCACTCAGTTCGTCTCTAGATTTTGGGATCAATTACAGCAAGCTCTAGGAACTCAACTGGCATTCAAGACAAGATACCACCCCTGCATCGATGGACAAACCGAACGAGTAAACCAAATTCTAGAGGACATCTTTGAGAGCGTGTGTCCTCACCTATGGAACCAGTTGGGAAGAAAGCTTGCCATATGCCGAGTTTATGTACAACAACAGATTACCAAGCCAGCCTGCAAATGGCACCCTTCGAAGCCTTGTATGGACGGAGATGTCGTACTCCATTGAATTGGTCAGAGACAGGAGACAGCCATATCTTCGGCCCAGATATGCTCAAGGAAGCTGAGGAGAAAGTTAAGCTAATCATGGACCGACTCAAGACAGCTCAAAGCCGACAGAAGAGTTATTACGATCGAAAACATCGGGGAGTCAGTTTTGAACCCGTGAGTATGTGTACCTCCAGTATCTCCTATGAGGGGCTCGGCGATTCAAAGTTAAAGGAAAGCTAGCACCAAGATTTATCGACCCTTACGTGTAGTTGCACGAAGAGGCACGGTAGCCTACCAGCTAGACCTACCCAAGAGCTGTCCGGCGTCCACGACGTGTTCCGTCTCCTCAGCTTGAGGAAATGTGTGAGCAACCCAGAAAAGCAGGTATCTCATGAGGACATTGACGTACAACCAGACCTCACCTACAGGGAACGCCCAATAAAAATATTAGAGGACTCTGAAAGGAGAACCCGTAAAAAAGCAATTAAGTTTTTCAAAGTACAGTGGAGCAATCACACCGAAGATGAGACAACATGGGAAAGAGAAGATTTCCTTCGGGCAGAACACCCACACCTATTTGAGGATCAGCTAAAATCTCGGGGACGAGATTTTTCCTAAGGGGGTAGGTGTTGTGACACTCCAATTTTTTTTTGTTTTCATTTTTTAACAAACCCTTTATTTTGGTTTGAAGGAGGCTATTTAAAATCTTTCCAAAAGACCCTCCTTCTCAAAAAAATTCTCCTATGAAAAATATTTTATTTTTGTGTCTTCCTCAACCTTGGTGTTTGGTATTAAAAACTTTCCTTCTGATGTTAACTCATCACAATAAATTTTTGAAATTAATTTTTATTAAAAAGAAATCTAATGGGTTCTTGGGATTATTCCTTTTATTGCCATCACCCATTTTTTTTTCATGCCTCATGTTAAAATTTCTCCCAAAACCCCTCCCTCCACTTTGGGTCAAGCCAAATATTCAATTCCAACAAGTTCAACCCATTTCTGATTTTTATTCCTTTTATTTTAACCCCAAAACTATTTCTGCCATTATTTTTGTACCTAGGTGGTTTACAAAGGAAGTACCAAATTTACGTTGAGTTTTGATTCCAAACCAACTCCTCTCACTAGTCCTTAGCATCCCCAACCTAAATCCATCAAGATCCACTCCTCCACAGTTCAAAATTTTCAAGTTTTACTCACTGCAAGTTTGGACCAGATTTGTAAAATTTGGTGAAATTCATATCTTTCCTTTTCCAAAAATTCGGAAAAAAATCAGGCGGCCCCCAGATGCATTGAGAGATCACCTCACCAAAGATCAGCTCCAGATAAAATTCCCACATGCCAAAAACATTTCATCGAGCACCTGGCGTGTAATCGTTGTCATCCATGATTCGAAAAATTCGGTTCGATGTTTGGATTGACGGCAGCGTCGTTTTCTTGAGATTGACATCCATCTCGCCAGTTGCTCGCTGGCCTCTTCTGCGCACTGCTCCCCCTCCTTATCCAGAGCGCCGCAAGGTCGCCTGGCCGGGTGCGGGCGTCGGTGGTGACGTGGCTCGCCAACTACGGCAGCTTCTGCAGTGGTAGAGCCACCCGTGGCGTCCGACAGCGGCCGACCCGGCTTTCGGCGCCGACCAGCGCCACCCGAGCCACCCGAGGCCTCCGCGTGGCCTTCTCCTCCTCTGTGCATGCTACGGCACCGTCGCCGTGGCCTGGCAAGCACGGGGCGTGCTCTCTGCCGCCGACGGGCCCGCGAGGCGCCGTTCCGTCGAAGCCACGGCACAGGCCAAACCTAGCCGAGGTTAACGTTTGAGCGTAACCAGTGCACCATCGCGTTGATGCCCAGCCACCTAATCCACCCGTCTGGCCACCGCCTCGCCGTAATCGCTGCCGGAGTTATCCCGTTCGCGGGAACCGCCTCGGGTCGGCTATAAATAGCCACCCCGAGCTCGCCTTCGATCAGAACCACTCCCCCCACCTCGCCAGAGCTACGCTCGACCCCTAGGAGGACCCCGAGGAGGTCTTCTCCTCCGTCTCCGGCCGCCCCGATCCGCTTCGGGCTCCGGCACGATCCGCACCGGTGAGGGCACCCCCACCTCCCAAACCCTTCCCGTAGCCTCCTAGGGCACCCAATCACCTAACTCGCGCCTCGATTTGGCATTTGCAGCCTTCCCCGACGAGATCCAACATCACCTGAGCCGCCGTCCGCCGGAGTAAGGGCCGCCGTCGATGTGGTGCTCGTCGACGACCACCTCCACCACCCACAGACGCGGGAGAGCACACTGAGCCCATAGGTAACCTCCGCTCCTCCCAACTCGCCGTGGATCGTCGCCGGCGACCACCGCAAGCTTCGGGCGCCGGTGCGCTCTGTTCCTCTCTCAAATTTTCAAACCTGACAAGTGGGACCCCCTCGTCAGCCTCTCTTTTCTATTCGAACCATTTTTCTGGAAAGCGCATTCGGGCAAATCCGCCTTCTAACTGAAACGTTTTTCTGTCCTTTTCTGTTCTGCCCCTGGAAACTTTCTGTTTCATTACAGACAAGTACCTAGACTAAAACTCTAATAACTTTTAAACAGAAAATGATTTTTGATTGATTCTTTTTCTGTCCTCTTTATTTTTCTGTCTAATTTTGTATCATATTTATTTGAAAAATATTTGGAATACCTTTTGTGCACCCATGGTATTCACGTTAGTACACGTTTTGTTTGTACCATAGATACCGGAAGAGGTGACAGAACGGCGAACTTCATCGAGCTAGACTCCGACTACTCCGAACCAGGCAAGCATGTTTGAACCTTTGATATGATGGGTGTTTTGCGTGTTTCTTTAAGTAGTTACTTCATGGCATGATTACATGAACACCCGTGAATGTTATGTTGCATGCAAAGCTATTGCGAGTGAGCTTCGAAACCAGATGTGTGATTAGATGTGTGATCCGATGTGAGTTTACATGATCATGTGGTGACATGATGGGTGGTAAGATGGTATTGTTGTAGCATGCCAGTCTTATGCCAAACCATTTAACTCCAGTGTCAACGTGAGTCAAGTCACGTAACCATCCATTCCTTTTCTTGTACTACGACATGTTTTGTTTACGGAATATGGTTTAGTAAGTTGCAAACATCTTTCCTGGTACACACCAAATAGAGGGGCCGGGATGAGGGTTCCATGGCCCTGGATTAAAGCCCGTCATCCGGTCAGGGAGCATGGATGTTTCCTGTTGGGCCGAGAGGGGGGCACCCCTTAGAGCGCGCGAGATAAATTTGATCCCATGATATTTGAGGTTGTGACCTCCCCATCTTAGAGTTTTTATTGAATGTTGCCTAGGGTGATTCCTGGCAGCGGAATGTGGAATTGGGTGTGTACTGGTTAGATGTGTTTCTTCTAAAATACCATAAACGGAACTAGTCCCTTGCGACTACTGAAATCCGTTGGCTGTGGTTAAATAGTACAAGCTCTGCAGAGTCAAACTCATTCAAGTAACCGTATCTATGGTCAATGTCTGTGTTCAACTTGTCCTTGTCGGTCTCAATGTCAGTCTCCTTGACAATCTCCGGTGAACAAACATGAGTGGTAAACTCAGCTATATGATTACTCCCGTGGATGGACTAACCCGTTTATTATTATTATGTGCTGAGTATTTTCCTTGGAATGGTCTATACTGCTTGAATACGACAATGAAATATAAGCCCTTTATGTGATGTCGCTCAGACGTCTGACTGTGGCATTTATGCTGTTTACTTTTGATATAAGCCCTTTATGTGATGTCGCTCAGACGTCCGACTGTGGCATTTATGCTGTTTACTTTCGATATAAGCCCTTTATGTGATGTCGCTCAGACGCCCGACTGTGGCATTTATGTTGTTTACTTTCGATATAAGCCCTTTATGTGATGTCGCCCAGACGTCCGACTATGGCATTTATGTTATTTGCTTTTGATATAAGCCCTTTATGTGATGTCGCTCAGATGTCCGACTGTGGCACCATTGTTATTTACTTTCGATATAAGCCCTTTATGTGATGTCGCTTTGACGTCCGACTGTGGCACGCACTGTCATTATTTTCCAATATAAGCCCTTTACGTGGTGTCGCTTAGACGCCCGACTGCGGCATGTTAATTTATTTGTTCACCATTCGAGGCGTCGTTTCAGACACTCGATCGGTTTTCAGTTATTTTGTTGGTATTTCGGGAGGACTACCGCCTGACTTCCTTTTATTTAACATGTCGTGCAAGTTTATCATTTTAGTGTGCATTGCCAATTGCTCATGACGCATCATGCTTACATTTGAAGTACTCACCTGGCTTGTTGATTTGGCCAGATGTTGACGAAGGCGATCTTATGGATGAAGAGTTTGATAGCGAGTCCGATGCCTAGAGGAGTCCCAGTCAGTCCCGTGCGATCCCGAAATTTGTCACTTGGACCATATCTGCTTCCGCTACCCGAATAAACCATCGAGCCTCACTTCGACGCTCGATGAGCTGCAAGAGTAGGAGTCATGTCACTCACTTCACTGTGACATATTCTCCACCACCTTTATTACGAATCAGTAGTATGCCACTACACCCTTGTGTCATATCCGCCTTTATGTATATTATTGGCGTGCTTGTAATAAAATTGTTGAGCAACCTCAGCTCAGCCCTGTAATATATTCAGTACTTATTGATTTCTGTATCAAGAATTTGTCTACCAGTAAGGAGGATTCTCCTATACTGGAAATAGAAGGACCGGTTTCTCAATAAGTATTTTATTGAAAAACGAATCGTGACAGACCCCTCGAAGGAGCGGCCTCCCCAGGCGCCTCCCAAGGAGCGGAGATTTCTATGCATGTATCCAGCCTCATGAGGCTATAATGATGCAAGTCGTGACGACCAAGGCCAGGCGGACGCCAGCGGGCGCAGAGGGGGCAGTTTCCTCTTTGGTGCTAAGGAGGCAAGGACAGGCGTGGGTTCCCGAGGAATCTGGCAAAGGTTTCCATTCTGGTGCAACAAGACCAAGATTGCTAGCAAGGCAGGATGGATGTTATCGCCGAGCCCATCGTTGCGTCACGACCAGAAGCTTTGTAGGCGTAGACCACCTTTTGTTAGGATAAGATGTACTACTTGTCCCCTTTCAAATTCGCTACTATGGGATCCCTTCCCACCTAAGTTTTGGGGGAAGAGGACCGAGGCCACTATAAATATAGGTTAGCCACCACTGTAGAAGGGGTTGACTGATTCCTCACCCCTGAACCTCACGAGGTTGTTCATCCCTTTTACCAGTTCATCCTCAGCCCCACGTGAGGCCAATCCACCACAAAGTAGGAGTAGGGTCTTACACCGCAAGGTGGCCTGAACCCGGTTAAACTACTGTGTTCATCTTCTTCCTTGCTCATGCGAATCGAGCTAGGCTGTAGGGCGACGAGCTGGTAGACTGGATAGGTTGATTTCTTCGCACACGCCCTAGAGTTCAAACCTTTCTTGGGTCTGCTGAGCCCTGAATCTAACAAGCGCGGTGTAGGTTTTGTCTAGGATGCCTGTCCTGATGAAGGGGCCGCAGTCCACCAGCGCGAGGGTCTGGGGAGGAGGCGGCACTGGCGCGTCAACCGATGCCACCTCCAAGGAAGTGGTGGCATGAAAGGCTTGGGGCACTGGAGGCTCCGAGCTCCCTCAGGCATGGCGAGGGCGGATGGCTTTGCAGCCTGCTGGCCTGCGAGGGCTGGCTCATCCTGAGGCTGCATCACCACGTCCTCAGAACAAGGTAGGTTACTTACTCATCGAGGTCGACCCACGTCCTCTTCTTCTCCTTCTTGGCCGGGGCTGGAGCACCCCCGCCTTTCCCATACGCAGCCTTGGTCACGCTTGGGGAACTAGCGGGGTGTTCTTTGGCTGGCCCCAGCGTGACGCTGCCGCCTGGCAAGGCGAAGTTGTCACCCTGAGGGGTCACGACCACCAGGGCCACGTCCAGCCCGACGGCGGGTGGGGCGCCCCCAGAGGGGGTGGCGCTCAGCTCTTCTTGGGGTCGCCTGGCCTGACCCTCGAGGAGCCCGGGGAGTGGATCCTGACCTCGTGAGGACCCCTGTGGAGCGTCGGGAGTCCGTGGCCGGCAGTTCGTTAGTCTCATCGTCGTCTGTGAAGCTGCGGAGGATCTTACTCCATGACGGGGGAGACACTTCCATCAGGTTGTCGTCTTTGGTTTCCTCTGAGTCCTCCTTGCCGCCACTGCTGCCGGAGGACGCCGGCACGGGAGAGTTCATGCGCTCGGGCGACACGAGCCCCAGCTCGTTGAAGGCAGGCATGGAGGCGACCAGCTCGTCCCTGTCCCCGCAGAGGTACAGTGGGACATGGGCCTCGGGGAGGTTCCCTGGCTCCCCATTGAGCAGGACGGCCATGGCCTTGTCCAGCTTATCGCCCGTCGAGCTCCCGGGGTGCAGTGTGATTTCGTTCATTGCGCCCCAGAACTCCCACAAGGGGCGCGTATGCGACTGGAGCGGCGCGAGGCGTCTCCTCAGGAACTTCGTCACAAGCATGCCCCCCATCAGCACCTTGACCTCCATACCCGAGGTGATCTTTCTCAGGACGGGTGTCACAGCCCTAGAGCTTGCTTGTAACTAGTGGCATTGCATCCATGCATCATGTTTAATTCTCATGAAATTTGAAATGGGGATTGCCTAAACCCTAGCATTAAAGGAATTCAAATAGGCTCAACCAAAGATATTTTCGGTGATTTCAAATGGCTTTAGAAAATGTTCATCATTTCGGAAAATGCTTTAAACCAGAACCAGGGGTGCTGCACATTTTCTTGTCATATTTGGTCTTTGGATTAATTCATAAAGTATTTGCATTTGGGCATTTAATGCTAATAAATAATTTAAATGCTCAAATAATCCCAAACTGAAATGTTTACTGTAGGATATATTTCCAACAGTGGTCATGAGCAGTGGCATGAATTTTGGGATTGATTTAGTATTTTTAATAAAGCCCAACAGTTACAGAATAATAGAAAAATAAAAACAATTAAAGAGAGAGAGAGAGAAGCCCAGCTTACCTGGCACAGACACTGGCCCAGCTCCTCCAGCTGGCCCGGCCCAGCCACCACCGCAGCCTCCCTGTCTTCTTCCTCCTCGGACAGTAGGACGCGGGCGCGTGGCCGGAGCGCGCGGGCACACGCCCAGGCCACCTCCTGCCTCTCTGCCTGTCTCCCCGTCGCCCTGAGGATGCCACGCACCCCCTGGACCGCCCTCACTCTCCCGTGCCTTCTTCTCTCTTCTCTGGCTCTCTCCCTCACGCGACCGAGAACCGCTGTCGCCGCCGTTCGCCATAGCCGTAGCCGCAGCCATCCCCGAGCCTCTCCGACACGCCCCCGAGCTCCGCCTAGTCTCTCTCCCCCTCCTCACCGAGCCTCCCGACGCCGGAAGTCCCTATACGCCGCCAGCGCCGCCGTCTCTACCCTCGGGTGCCGGAGATCCCCGCCGACGTTCCGCCGGACCCCGTGTCTCCCCTGCCTCTCCAGTAGCACCAGAAGAACCGCGGTGAGCCTCTGCACCGTTTCCCCCATACCCCGTCGCCTAATTCGTCCTAGAACCGCCGTCTCCACCGAAACCGTGAGCTCCTCGCCGCCGGAGATGATGCAGACGAGGCCAGAGCCATCGTAGCTCACTCCCGAGCACGGAGACGTGCTCCACACCTCACCCGGAGCCTAACACACACACCAGCCCCCCCCACAAGACTACAACGCTAAACCCGCGAGCACCCAAACTCCGGCGCCGCCATGAGCTCGTTCGGCGAGCTCCGCCACCACAGCCACCTTGCCGCCGCCAGCTTGGATGCAGCGCACCTTCAGCTACCCGTAGGAGCAAACCACGCGTCGAATGGTGCTCCGTAGCGAGCACACGTTGCATCTCCGTCGTCGGCCATGGTCGTCGCCGGCGAAACTCCGGTGGCCGGTGACGTGGCACGTCATTAGTCACTAATGACCCAGCTAAACCAACACTAGTGCCACTGCCATGTGGGCCCTGCGCCTGATTAGTTTAATTTAATTTTCTATTTAGATTAATTCATAACCCACTGGGACCCACACGTCAGCATTGACTTTGCTGACGCGGCCGTTGACTGGTCCCACATGTCATCCACCCAACCCAGCCCTGTTACACTGACCCGTGGGTCCCAGCCGTCAGGTTTGACCTGGGCTGGCGCCTTTGACTTGCTGGCGTCACCCTGACGCACTGATGACGCAATAACTAGTTTTCTGGATTTATTATAATTCAGGAAATTTCAGAAAATACCCCAAACTTCTAAAATTCATAGAAATTCAACCGTAACTCCAATGGAAATAATTTATATATGAAAATGATCAGAAAAATATGAAGAATCTGTTTATGGCACTTTCATGCATGTTTGAACAAGTTAACCTCACTGAATAGGATGAATCATGATTAGGGTAATTTATGAACTAGCATTTGGAGTTGGAGTTCAACCTTGTTTGAATTCCACTTCAATTAACTTGGATTACTGCTGCATTAGGTGAATTCAGTACCTTAACATGACATGTCATTCATGTGAATGTGCATTGCATTGATTGTGTTCTCTCTTGTTTGCCGGTAATTGTCCCCTCTCAGTAGACGACGTCCCGACGATTGTTCGATGACACCGATGATGAACTATATTATCTTGAAGTGCGTGCAAGCAAAACCCCCTTGTTCATTCCGATATAATCCCACTCTCTCGCTCCTGCTCTATTTTACTGCATTAGGACAACAACGACTCATGTGTTACTTGCTGCGGTAGCTGAACCCCTTTATCCTCTGCATGACCTGTCATTCCACAGTAATTAGATGAAACCCACTAGCATGAGTAGGAGTTGTTTGAGCCATGTTGTGCCTACTCATCCATGCTTGTTTGTCGTGCCTGCTACTGCTTAGAGTTGAGTCAGGTCTGATTCAGGGCGCATGAATTGGAATTGTTATGAACATGTCCTATTGTGTGTGAGCTAAGTGTGTGAACACGATTTGGTAAAGGTAGCGGTGAGAGGCCATGTAGGAGTACATGGTGGGTTGTCTCATTGCAGCCGTCCTCAGGAACTGAGTTCTGTGTTTGTGATCCATGAAACAATTACTACCACGCATTGGGATCCTTAATTGACCCTCTCGGCTTCTTAACCACCCTTGTCCTCGGTCGGGAGTTGCAAGTAGTTTCGGTGTTTGTAGCATGTGGGGCCGCACGCAACGCTGACCTTAGGGGTGGGTTGTGTTGCGGTAGGCACCGTGGCCCGGTGTACCGATTCGCCCGTTTGGTGTCTCGGGAACCCTGCACACATCGTTCGGGGCTGTATGGGAAACCTCGGCCGGACTCCCTACGGATGGAACCCGAATAGGCGATAAACCTGGACTAGGGACTTGAGTGTTTAGGTAGGCCGTGGCCGACACCCACGTTGGGCTTCCGCTTGAAGGTTGCCGAGTACATGTCGTGTAAACGGCGGTAAGTGGTGAGAGCGTGTGTGAAGAAGTACACCCCTGCAGGGTTTAATATGATCTATTCGAATAGCCGTGTCAACGGAGAAGGACTTCTGGGTTGCCTATATCAGTTCATAGACAAGTGAAAGTGGATACTCTAAAATGCGCAAGATAAGCATGAGTGCTATGGATATCGTTCTCGTAGGGAGACGGAAGCGGATCCATAGTGGTGTATTGATATGGTGAATTTGTGGACTCGTGTGCGCCACCTCAAAAGAGTTACTTGCAGTCGTAGTATAGGATAGCCACCGAGTCAAAGCTGGCTTGCTGCAGTCAAACTCCACCACCCCCTTTGTTGATAATGATGCATATGTAGTTAGTTCTGATGTAAGTCTTGCTGAGTACAATTGTACTCACATTTGCCTATTTTATGTTTTGCAGAGAGACGTCAGTCTCGCTAGTAGTTCCACGTGGACTTCGACGTTTAGCTTGTTACCTCAGCTACGATCTTGTGCCCTCGGCAGGATCTGGTAGATAGTCAAGCTTCTCAGCCTTTTTCATTTATAGTTGTCTGTATTCAGACATGTTTAGCTTCCTCTTGTGCTTTGACTTGTATGCTTTGAGTGTTGGGTCATGAGACCCATGTTTGTAATATCTCGCTCCTCGGAGCCTAATGAATAAATATTTGAGTCGTAGAGTTATGTTGTGATGCCATGTTGTATCTACACATATTGAGCATATTGTTTGTATGTTTGAAATGCTTGGTATGTGTGGGATCCGACAAACTAGTTGTTTATCCTTGGCAGCCTCTCATATGGGGAAATGTAGTCTAGTGCTTCTGGCGATAGTAGTCCGCTACAGCCGGTTCACGGAGTCCTGCTAGCCCAAAGACTGCTTTGGACACTTGACTGGCGGCATGTGTTTCACTTCGTTCCTATGTCCGTCCCTTCGGGAAATGTCACGCGGTGTTATTCGAGTCCTGCCTAGCTGCTACAGCCGGGATACCGGAGTCCTGTTAGCCAGTGCTACAGCCCAATTTATACGTTGATGACCGACATGCTCGATGTGATTCATGTATGCATGTCCCCATGGGTTAGCGCCGCTTTGGGTTCACGATTAGCCATGTCGGCCCGGGTTCTCTGTCATATGGATGCTAGCGACACTATCATATACGTGAGCCAAAAGACACAAACGGTCCCGGGCCATGGTAAGGCGACACCCGTGGGAATACCGTGCGTGAGGCCGCAAAGTGATATGAGGTGTTACCGGCTAGATCGATGTGACTTGGAATCGGGTCCCGACAGCGTTGCTATCGAGCCTGACCGCTCAGAGGATTACCAAGCCAAACTGGTCGAAGTTGTGTCTAGAAATGCTTTAGTTATGTAAGGTAATTGATTGTGGAAGGAACGTAAGGCTCTTTTTACTCCTTATACCTCATGGCCCTCTGATCTGAGTCAACCTTTTCTCTTCTACGGGGTTTAAGAACTAGGTTTCTCATCTTTCTATCAGGGTGACGTGTTACTAATCCATAGACCTTTAAGATTGTTGGGTTTAAGCCCCAGTTCAGTTCCTACTAATTATGTATGATTACTGTTGATCTCGGAACCTTGTTATTGTGATCTTGAGTGGTTATGCCACCATTTTGCAGGATGTCTCAAATCATTTTGAGCATTTACAGCCGTTATGCTGTCCGAGTCACCCCAGGTCTCTAAATAGTCTGATGCATTTGCAAAATTCCTTCCTCTCATTTTGATGTCCCTTGGTCAGAATAAGCACACTAACCGGTGCGTTGAGGTAATTTATTGCCTTGACATATATGTTGGAACTATTATTATGACCCTAGGTGTTTAGGAAGTCACCTAGCAATTTAGCAATGCTTTTGTATCCCCAGTGTGATGATTCTGGCCATTATTCTTGAAAGCATCCCGTGATGCCATTTAGTAGTAGGTATTCTATTCCTGGGTTCTTGAACCCGAGATTCACCCTACTTCATGTTGTTAGTATTTGTTAGTTCCTTTAGGATATTAGTAACCTTTGCATTAGTCCTCGAGGTCCGTGGTATTTCTTTCTTCCAAATACCATGAACCATTAAGGCAGAAGTTATTTAAACCAAAAGATTACAACCAGGGTGCTCTTGAGGAGTACTCCATGCTATATTGCGACTCTGCCAGTTCCACCTTTCTGCATGGGTTATCCGGAAGAAACCTGTTGAACTTGATTCGACATACTAACCTATGCATCCACAACTCAGAAAGTTATATACTCCTCGAGTTGTTCTTCTTTAGTTGTATTCTGACCCCCGCCTGTCAATTGATAGTCAAGGGTATGTGTGCATTCGTTTATCAATGCCTATTATCCTTGTGGTCCGACAAGCCATTCTATTCCGGAATGACTAGGAGAAACAAACTCCAGTACCTCATCCATTTCTAGGATTGGGTCAAAGTAGTTGTATTCCGCAGATCAAAATGCCAATCCAGCTTTGATTCTGCTCTACCTTGGAGTGTTACCATCTTTATGTCAGGAACATCATGAGAATTGCACCTTCTCTTATGAATTCTTGTCGTAGTGATACTTCTCACCATCATCATTCATTCCTCGGTCCTCGTGTTGTTGTAACCGGAATGCCGCTAAGTGAATTGTGATGTGTGAAATCAATATTCCGAGCAATTCGTTGCTTGGTAATTAATGGACAATAATCTCATTCTTAGCGTGTTGGTTATTAAATCATCATCCTAAGATTGATCGGGCTACCTAGTCCTTACTTCTGGTGCACACCTCGATTGATGAGTTAGGATCTTGTCATGTCCTCACTCATTTGGTCATATCGTCTTGCCCTGAAAAGCAAGATTGTTCTCGAGCTTAGTAACATACCGGTGGTTCGTGACTTTCCAAATATCTTCTTGGAAGTGTTACCGGGTTGTTTCCTGACTGTTATGTTGAGCTCGTGATCAAGTTGTTTTCTTGTAAACCACTCCTTCTCCAAGAACTCTGTGTTGGATATTCCTGAGCTAGTTGGTTAAGCTAGACAACAACTTGGAGAGTTGGAAGATAAAAGCTTGCCTAACTTAGCTCGTTCCAAAGGGATATTCTTGTGTAGTGTGTGTCGAAGGAAGATGATATCTTCGTCGATTGGTCCCCGTGATCAGTTGCTGGACCTATTGTCTTATCAATTCTTTGATTTGAGTATGGGCCATTGTCAAGCCAAATCAGAACCAACGATATTCGTGATGTTGTCTTACTCGTGGTTGATCCCTCGAGCATACACCATTATATCTTTTGGTCTGACCAATGCTATCACCGTGTTCACATGATGGTGGAAGTCCAGTGATATGGAAATTCCGATGAGTTGCTGTTGAGCCCATCAGTACCATTTTGTCTCCCCCATGAGTCTTGTTGAACATCAACCTAGTGTTGGAAACTTTGTAAGCAACGTCTTCGTGTTCCACTCATGAAGCCTATGCTTGGATGGAAAAAGTGACTTCCTCGAATTCATGTGCTTTAGGTGTAAGTTGCCGCCATGAATTTGAGAAAGGTTTGTTTTGTTTCCTTTGGAATCATCCCAAGTCAATCATGCACGTGCGAAGTATTCTATGGTCTGATAGACTGATCATCTTCATTCTATATGAATTCCATAGCACACTAAGCCACTGATTGACTTGTTCTAGGAAAAGGAGTTAAGTGCTAATCCATGGTAATGCACAAGACTTCGATATCCTCGATGATGGTTCCCAACCAGAACTCGGTAGTGTTGTATTATAAGACTACTACGTGGTCATACTTGTCTTGGACAGCGTGACCACGGGTTTGTAGCAGAACCAGCTCATGTCTTGGAGCTTGCTATCTTAGTTCACTCCCCGAGAATCTTGCAACGTCATCTCGTCGGTTTTGTGTTGCAACCTTTCCTTTCGGACATGCTTGAGTCCAAGTATCCTATCACCAATCGGATCTGAATCTCAGGCAGATATGATGGTTGGAACATTCCAACAGTTGCATTTCGTTCCCAGCTTGCACCGTCCTTGTGCCATTTCACTATGGGCTACCTTCTTAGTAATTCTTGTCTAGGATCATCCTCAAAAGTGGACTTACCATGGGTCCCATCCATTTCCGATGATAAGCAAATCATCCATTGCGTTGTCTTTAACAAGGTAGTCCACATCATCCATTCTAGTCCGGGTGTACCATTCCTTTGCACTCCGCCAAACGATCGTTGTGAATTGCCTTAGGCTGGTATGAAGAGTTTCAATGATCTCTGAATCAAAAGTAATTCTTTTTGCCACTTAAGGGAATAGTTCCTCGCATCACCTCCCCTGAGGTGCCCCGTTATTGAATCATGGCAATTATTTCCTCGCCACCTTGACACCATCTACCATCCTTCTAAGCGTGGAATTGTTGCCCACCAATCAAACCCCGTCGGTTGTTCTTCCATCCCTCTCGATGTGTTTTGTGTCTCAACTCGAGATGTTCAACCTCTCATTCCGTGAGTTGATCGTGAGTTGCTCGATCTTCAAGAAGATTAAATCATGTAGGGTTTCCCCCTCTATCTGTTGTCGTGTCGAGTGAAGATCCCGAAAGCAAAGACGTCTAGACCAAGATGATGGAATGAATCAACATCTTCGAGAAGGGAAAATGGATCATGAAGATTGTGATAGTTTTGTGACTCCCCTCTTCCTCTTACCTCACGTCTTGAATCTCGGGGCGAGATTCTTGTTTAGTGGGGGTGAGTTGTCACAGCCCTAGAGCTTGCTTGTAACTAGTGGCATTGCATCCATGCATCATGTTTAATTCTCATGAAATTTGAAATGGGGATTGCCTAAACCCTAGCATTAAAGGAATTCAAATAGGCTCAACCAAAGATATTTTCCAGTGATTTCAAATGGCTTTAGAAAATGTTCATCATTTCTGGAAAAATGCTTTAAACCAGAACCAGGGGTGCTGCACATTTTTCTTGTCATATTTGGTCACTGGATTAATTCATAAAGTATTTGCATTTGGGCATTTAATGCTAATAAATAATTTAAATGCTCAAATAATCCCAAACTGAAATGTTTACTGTAGGATATATTTCCAACGGTGGTCATGAGCAGTGGCACGAATTTTGGGATTGATTTAGTATTTTTAATAAAGCCCAACAGTTACAGAATAATAGAAAAATAAAAACAATTAAAGAGAGAGAGAGAAGCCCAGCTTACCTGGCACAGACACTGGCCCAGCTCCTCCAGCTGGCCCGGCCCAGCCACCACCGCAGCCTCCCTGTCTTCTTCCTCCTCGGACAAGAGGGGCGGGCGCGTGGTCGAGCCTTGTGGCACACGCCGGCCACCTCCTGCCTCTCTGCCTGTCTCCCCGTTGCCCTGAGGATGCCACGCACCCCCTGGACCGCCCTCACTCTCCCGTGCCTTCTTCTCTCTAATCTGGCTCTCTCCCTCACGCGACCGAGAACCGCCGTCGCCGCCGTTCGCCATAGCCGTAGCCGCAGCCATCCCCGAGCCTCTCCGACACGCCCCCGAGCTCCGCCTAGTCTCTCTCCCCCTCCTCACCGACCCTCCCGACGCGGAAGCCTCAGCGCCTTGCTGCCGCCGTCTCTGCCCTCGGGTGCCGGAGATCCCCGCCGACGTTCCGCCGGACCCCGTGTCTCCCTGCCTCTCCAACAGCACCAGAAGAACCGCGGTGAGCCTCTGCACCGTTTCCCCCATACCCCGTCGCCTAATTCGTCCTACAACCGCCGTCTCCACCGAAGCCGTGAGCTCCTCGCCGCCGGCGATGATGCAGACGAGGCCAGAGCCATCGTAGCTCACTCCCGAGCACGGAGATGTGCTCCACACCTCACCCGGAACCTAACACACACACCAGCTCCCCTCCCGCGCACTACTAACGCTAAAACCGCGAGCACCGAACTCGGCGCCGCCATGAGCTCGTTCCAGCGAGCTCCGCCACCATAGCGCTGCCGCTCGCCCAGTTGGATGCGGCGCACCTTCAGCTACCCGTAGGAGCAAACCACGCGTCGAATGGTGCTCCGTAGCGAGCACACGTTGCATCTCCGTCGTCGGCCATGGTCGTCGCCGGCGAAACTCCGGTGGCCGGTGACGTGGCACGTCATTAGTCACTAATGACCCAGCTAAACCAACCCTAGTGCCACTGCCATGTGGGCCCTGCGCCTGATTAGTTTAATTTAATTTTCTGTTTAGATTAATTCATAACCCACTGGGACCCACACGTCAGCATTGACTTTGCTGACGCGGCCGTTGACTGGTCCCACATGTCATCCACCCAACCCAGCCCTGTTACACTGACCCGTGGGTCCCAGCCGTCAGGTTTGACCTGGGCTGGCGCCTTTGACTTGCTGACGTCACCCTGACGCACTGATGACGCAATAACTAGTTTTCTGGATTTATTATAATTCAGGAAATTTCAGAAAATACCCCAAACTTCTAAAATTCATAGAAATTCAACCGTAACTCCAATGGAAATAATTTATATATGAAAAATGATCAGAAAAATATGAAGAATCTGTTTATGGCACTTTCATGCATGTTTGAACAAGTTAACCTCACTGAATAGGATGAATCATGATTAGGGTAATTTATGAACTAGCATTTGGAGTTGGAGTTCAACCTTGTTTGAATTCCACTTCAATTAACTTGGATTACTGCTTCATTAGGTGAATTCAGTACCTTAACATGACATGTCATTCATGTGAATGTGCATTGCATTGATTGTGTTCTCTCTTGTTTGCCGGTAATTGTCCCTCTCAAGTGAGCGGCGTCCGACGATTGTTCGATGACACCGATGAAGAACTATATTATCTTCAGAAGTGCCAGGCAAGCAAAACCCCCTTGTTCATTCCGATATAATCCCACTCTCTCGCTCCTGCTCTATTTTACTGCATTAGGACAACAACGACTCATGTGTTACTTGCTGCGGTAGCTGAACCCCTTTATCCTCTGCATGACCTGTCATTCCACAGTAATTAGATGAAACCCACTAGCATGGGTAGGAGTTGTTTGAGCCATGTTGTGCCTACTCATCCACGCTTGGTTGTCGTGCCTGCTACTGCTTAGAGTTGAGTTAGGTCTGATTCAGCGGGAATGAATTGGAATTGTTATGAACATGTCCTATTGTGTGTGAGCTAAGTGTGTGAACACGATTTGGTAAAGGTAGCGGTGAGAGGCCCTGTAGGAGTACACGGTGGGTTGTCTCATTGCAGCCGTCCTCAGGAACTGAGTTCTGTGTTTGTGATCCATGAAACAGTTACTACCACGGATTGGGATCCTTAATTGACCCTCTCGGCTTCTTAACCACCCTTGTCCTCAGTACGGGAGTTGCAAGTAGTTTCTGGTGTTTGTAGCATGCTGGGGGCCGCACGCAACGCTGACCTTAGGGGTGGGTTGTGTTGCGGTAGGCACCGTGGCCCGGTGTACCGATTCGCCCGTTTGGTGTCTCGGGAACCCTGCACACATCGTTCGGGGCTGTATGGGAAACCTCGGCCGGACTCCCTGCGGATGGAACCCGAATAGGCGATAAACCTGGACTAGGGACTTGAGTGTTTAGGTAGGCCGTGGCCGACACCCACGTTGGGCTTCCGCTTGAAGGTTGCCGAGTACATGTCGTGTAAACGGCGGTAAGTGGTGAGAGCGTGTGTGAAGAAGTACACCCCTGTAGGGTTTAATATGATCTATTCGAATAGCCGTGTCCACGGAGAAGGACTTCTGGGTTGCCTATATCAGTTCATAGAAAAGTGAAAGTGGATACTCTAAAATGCGCAAGATAAGCGTGAGTGCTATGGATGGCGTTCTCGAGGGAGACGGAAGCGGATCCATAGTGGTGTATTGATATGGTGAATTTGTGGACTCGCAGCGCCACCTCAAAAGAGTTACTTGCAGTCGTAGTATAGGATAGCCACCGAGTCAAAGCTGGCTTGCTGCAGTCAAACTCCACCACCCCCTTTGTTGATAATGATGCATATGTAGTTCGTTCTGATGTAAGTCTTGCTGAGTACAATTGTACTCACGTTTGCCTATTTTATGTTTTGCAGAGAGACGTCAGTCTCGCTTGTAGTTCCACGTGGACTTCGACATTTAGCATGTTACCTCAGCTACGATCTTGTGCCCTCGGCAGGATCTGGTAGATAGTCAGGCTTCTCAGCCTTTTTCATTTATAGTTGTCTGTATTCAGACATGTTTAGCTTCCGCTTGTGCTTTGACTTGTATGCTCTGAGTGTTGGGTCATGAGACCCATGTTTGTAATATCTCGCTCCTCGGAGCCTAATGAATAAATATTTGAGTCGTAGAGTTATGTTGTGATGCCATGTTGTATTTACACATATTGAGCATATTGTGTGTATGTTTGAAATGCTTGGTATGTGTGGGATCCGACAAACTAGTTGTTTATCCTTGGCAGCCTCTCATATGGGGAAATGTAGTCTAGTGCTTCCTGAGCGATAGTAGTCCGCTACAGCCCGGTTCACCGGAGTCCTGCTAGCCCAAAGACTACTGCTTTGGACACTTGATGGCGGCATGTGTTTCACTTCGTTCTTATGTACATCCCTTCGGGAAATGTCACGCGGTGTTATTCGAGTCCTGCCTAGCCTGCTACAGCCGGGATACCGAGTCCTCATAGCCCAATGCTACAGCCCGAATTTATACGTTGATGACCGACATGCTCGATGTGATTCATGTATGCCTGTCCCCATAGGTTAGCGCCGCTTTGGGTTCACGATTAGCCATGTCGGCCCGGGTTCTCTGTCATATGGATGCTAGCGACACTATCATATACGTGAGCCAAAAGACGCAAACGGTCCCGGGCCATGGTAAGGCGACACCCGTGGGAATACCATGCGTGAGGCCGCAAAGTGATATGAGGTTTTACCGGCTAGATCGATGTGACTTGGAATCGGGGTCCTGACAACGGGCTCCGCCCGGGGGTCACAGAATGAAAGTGTGTTATATCGACTAGAGGGGGGGTGAATAGGCGATTTTTATGAATTCTTCACTGAGGAATTTGCCGGTGAGGAAATTCCTTAGCTAAGAACTACTTGCAGCGGAATAAGTACTCAGAAGTAAGCATAAGAGAATACACGCATAGTTATCATGATGAAATGAAAACAATCACAGAGTACAGAAAGCGTAATCACAGGATAACACAAGATGAAGACAAACAGATCAAGAAATTGGCGAGGAAATTGAGAAAGTCTTGATCAAAGTCTTCAAACACAGATATGAACAAACACTCAACACAAGAATGAGGAAATGAAAGGGTTGAGGAATTAGAACAAGTTAGGTTGGTGAAGACAATGATTTGGTAGACCAGTTCCAACTGCTGTCTCAGTTGTACGTCTAGTTGGAGCGGCTGAGTATTTAAACTCGAGGACAGACAGTCCGGACACCCGATCATCGAGCACGCAGCTCGGGACACCAAGTCCTCACCAGATTATCCTTGAACTAAGGTCACACAGACCTCGTCCAATCACTCGTGGTAAGTCTTCAGGCGACTTCCAAACCTTCACAGACTTGGTCACTCGGCGATCCACAATTCCTCTTGGATGCTCTAGACCATGACGCCTAACCGTCTGGAAGAAGCACAATCTTCAAAGGTAACAAGCGTCGGATCCACGCAGGATCAATTTCTTGATGATGCTCAATCACTTTGGGTTTGTAGGGTTTGGTTTTGGGTTTTCCTCACTCGATGATTTTCTCTCAAAGTCCTCGGAGGATGGGTTGCTCTCAAATGACAAGTGTCAAGTTCTCTCGAGCAGCCAACCAGCTAGTGGTTGTAGGCGGCTATTTATAGCCTAGGAGCAGCCCGACATGATAAGACATAAATGCCCTTCAATGATATGACCGTTAGGTGGATAAGATATTTTGGGACAGTGGCGTGCAACATAAAGAACGGTCGGAAATTTGGATATCAAATTCCTCGGGGCTATCATGTTCCTCTTGTGTAGGCAATCCAAGATTGGCGAATTCCTAACTCCTCGGTCGAACAAATTCTCGTGACGGAAGAATTTCGTCTCATCCATCAAGAAATTGGACTGAATCTGTATGAGATTTCCAAAGGCTTCACTCGAAGGATTGGTAGGTGCAGGATTTCGAGTTGAGCATCACATGGAAATTTTTCCTTAGTATTTCCTCGACCCCCTTTAACAGTACGGTGTTTCCTATGACTCAAGAAAGAGAAAATGAAACTAAGAAAACAAAAGTCTTCACGCTTCATGTTCCTCAAATGAATACCAAGTCTTCAAGGTCACACCAATTTCTTCACTTTCAAAGTCTTCAGAAAGTCTTCAGAATATCAAAGTCTTCAGATGAAGAACTTCATTTTAAGGGGTCGACTTTCTCTGTAAATATCAAACTCCTCATAGACTTATAGACCTGTGTACACTCACAAACGCATTAGTTACTTAACCTATAAGTCTTCAATACACCAAAATCACTAAGGGGCACTAGATGCACTTACAATCTCCCCCTTTTTGGTGATTGATGACAATATAGGTTAAGTTTTCAACGGGGATAAACATATGAATTGTAAATACTGATAATGAGGAATTTGATTGCAAGATATAGAAGAACTCCCCCTGAAGATGTGCATAGTGAGGAATTTGCTTTTGAGGCAATGCACATTTGAAGAATTGAATCATGGAGATCTCCCCCTATCTCTTGTAATTCATACACGCATTTGACATATTATATGAAGAATTTGAAATGCATGATGAAATATGGTGCTTGATGTTATTCAAAGTATGCAAAATAACCCATCAAGAGTATCAGAGCCCAAATCAATTTGCTATGAAGATTTTCAAGGAGCTCACGAGAATCAGAGCATAGTGCAGGAGCATAATGCATCAAAAGTATCAAAGCACCATCGGGTTTAAGATTACAACTCGATCCAATAAAAGTTTCAGAAGAACGAGAGTTGTAACTTAACAAGAATAAATTACTATATATAGGCAAAAACTAGACCCGCTTGAAGACTAACTCAAATTTCTCCCCCTTTGTCATCAAATGACCAAAAGGATCGGCGAGGACTAACGCTCTGAAGAATTTCAAGTTGAAGGCGGAGCGCTTGACATTGTTGGGGTTGTTTGTTGAAGTAGGACCAGCCGCGGTGTCTTCCAAGTCTTCATTTTCATCAGTGTCGCGAGATGAAGAATAGGAGCTGGCCACCAAGGAAGGAACTTTGACCTTCTTGAATTTCTTCGGAGGAGGTGCAGACCAGTCAAATTCTTCCTTGAGTCCCATTGACGTCGATTCTTCTTCATTTGTAGACATGTGAAATAATAGCCAGTGCGTTTGAAGGTTTCATGGAGGTAGTAGTGGTTTTTCTTCACTGCATTGTGTGTTGAGGTCATGTTGTGAAGAAAAGTACCAAACTGACGCTTGACCCATTTATGATTACGATCAACCTTCTGATGAAGACTGAGGAGTAACTCATGATCATCATCACCACAGGTGCGTGAGCTTGAGGACTTTGCTTGACTGAGGTATTTGCGGCTGAGTCATGTGTGGCAGAGTCATCATTAGTGGAGTAGGATGCTGCTTTGCGAAAGTGTCCATCCAATGGACGAATGCCTTGATCGATCACAGCAGTAGCCTCGCCCTTGTCATCAGCTGAGGTAAATGTCCGTTTGAGGACTTCAATCAGAGGCAAGTAGCTGCAGTGGTTCAAAGTATCAGCCTTGTAATTCAGTGAAGACTTTGTCCTGATGAGTCTCATAATCCAAGGCGCATAAGGCTTCAGCTCAGATGGTGACATAGCTATGTTTGCTAGAGTCCTCATGAAGAAATCATGGAAGTTGACTGGAACGCCATGGATGATATTGAAAAGCATATTCTTCATGATGCCAACGACTTCTTCATCGTTCGAGTCGTGGCCTTTGATAGGACTCATTGTCTTCATCAGAATCCGATAGACAGTCCGAGGCACATATAATAATTCCTTGACGAGGAATTTGGTTCTTGGGGCCTTCCTTGGCTTCAAAGGCTTCAGCAGCACTTGCATATAGTGATCTGAAAGTTCGGTTCGTCGAGATACGACGCGTGCACCATCAAGTGGAGGATCGAGTGGTAGGGCACGAAGCAATTCATTCTTTGGTGCCTTGTAGTGAGTATTTTCAGTCATCCAATCTAAGACCCATGAGTTCACGTCTTGGCGTCTCCGGTGATGTGCAGCATTGCATAAAGCTGAAGAATTAGTTCTTCATTCGATCCACGAGATATCGGTGCAGAAATTTAGAAGTCTGCATCGTGAAGAACACCGAGGACTGGCTCAAAGCTCGGCAGCGACTCCATATCCACATGAGGAATATGAGCATGATCGAAGATTTTATCCTTGTTGAAGAGCACCGAGGAATAGAAGTTGGCTTGGTGGCAGTCGTAAACGCCTCTTCCTAATGCGAGCAGAATCATATGGATTATAATGAGTGAAGAACACGTGCTCGGCAAAGAAATCTTCAGCCTTGAACTTTTGCTTGCTTGAGAACGGATTCTTTTGCTTGGGCAGAGGGGTGTCAGTGAGTTGCATCACCACCTCAGGAATCGTAAGTTCAGGTTCTTCAGGCTGAGGAATTTCTTGTTCCTCAACAGATGCAGTCTGAGGATCAGCAGCAGCAGTTTCATCAGCACTAGTGGCTGGAATTTCTTCATGCTGCAGTAACCAGTGGGTTGAGTTTCTTGAGTCCACTTGGACTGTTTGTGTAGGGACCGAGGAATCTGTTGGAGCGGGGTGAAGAGAGGAGTATTGGGATGCTGACTTTCCCAAAAGTCATCATTGATCACTGGTGTGGTGCATCCAATATCCACATCTTCATCTTCAATTTCCTCAGCACCAGCCTCTTCAGCTGTGGACTGAGGCATAGGTGAGGAAATGACTGGGGTTGAAGGGATTGCATCCACTTCAATTTCTTCATCGATCTGCTCTGACGAAGCAGCAGAATGATGTTCTTCATCAGATCCGATTGGGATCTCATAGTCTTCTCCAAAAGGAACAACGTCCTTTGATGGTATGGAGGAAATTGGAACAACATCAATTGGATTTTCGTATGAGCTGGTCATAGGCCTCATTTTCTTCGCAGCCGAAGAATCGGCGCAGTGATGCTTTCCTTTTCTTCACAGCAGCTCGTTCGCAGCCTTGGTTTTCTTCACATCGATGCGGATGGAAGAATTGGAGTTGGAGTTGGCGCAGAGGAGCTGAGGAATGTGGTTCGTTTCTTGGTATGGCGATGCAGTTGTTCTGTCTTGAGCAGTTTCTTCAGCGCACCACTAGTGGGTGCCATGACAATTTCTTCGGCGGGTGGAATGGGATCATCAGCCTGGAACTAGCATTTTCATCAGCAGGTTGAGCGTCATCGGTGGTCTTGGCATGTTCTTCGATGGGTTGGGCTGAGGCTTCACTGAGGAATTTCATGTTTGTTGGGGCTGCAACATTTGTGAATTTCTTCGTCGGGTTCACAAATCTGACCTTGGCTCCTTGCCAATCATCATAATATGAATCGAAGTTTTGCTTTGAGGTCTTGAATTTCAGTCTGGACCTTGAGAAGCTCCTCGGTGTCATCTTGACAACGTTTTCTTGAGAACTTCTCCTTCCTGTATTGAGCCTTTTGATTTCCTTGCCTTCTCAAACTTCCATTTTCTTCAGCTATGAAGTGAGTCAACATATGACTTTGTCCAGGTGTCGATGAAGGTCGGGCATAGGGGTATTGGGATCCTTGTGCGGAGATCAATATAGTCGAGGATTTTCTTGGATCAACAGCAGGGCACAAATGTGCCTTTGGCTCTATGACCTTTTCTTGACGGTCTCGATGATTTCCATAAGTTCATCATCGATGCCTCATCATCGAAGGCACATGGAATGCAACCTGTTTCTTCCTTGGCTAGGCCGAGGACCTCGTCCAGTTGTTGCTTTGGTCTTCAATTGAGTCGGGCAGATTGAAGAAATGAGAGCGGTGAGGAACTTGCAAAACGCCGAGGCAATTGAGAAGCCAGCAGTCCTTTGACATGTAGCTAGGTGCACAGAGAACTGAAGGTTTTGACGGAGCTGTTGAGGACTTTGGTGGAGCAGCAGCGGTGTGAGGAATTTGCTTGGAGGTGCTCTTTGAGGAACTTGGCCGTGAGGGCGCAGATGGTGAAGCACTTGGCTTATGAGCAGGCTTCTTTTGCATGGATTTCCTCGGTTTGACCAAGACCTCTGTGGCGAGAGCAGTGGCAGAATCCTCATTGAATTTCTTCTTTGCCTCCTTTGCTTGCTTCGCCAATTTTGCTTGGCGTTTAGCCCATTCATCGGAAAGTCCTCACCTCGTTTGATGCTTGTGGGATCAGCTACTTGGCAGTGCCAAAGGAGCTCTTGGGCATGGAGGATTTAGGCGAATTTCTTCATGTACTTAGGAGTTACATATCTGTATTCCTCCATTCCCGTGCCCATCTCCGTTCAATCTTACGAATCGCACCTTGCGTTGATTTTTGTTTTCTTCATCCGGTGTGCGATGAGTCAGCATAGATTTCCTCGGGGATTTCAAGCGCAGTCATAACCTCGGGTTTCTTTCCTCCTTTCGTGGCTTCTTTCCGTCGCCATGTTCTTGATTGAGAATTTGAACAATTGAGTTCTTTGAAGAAGTATGCAGTTTTTCTTCGAGGAACGCTGCAAATGAGTTAAGTTGATGAGAACCTAGGGATTCAGCAGCGGACATGTGTACCTGTGAGCAGAGTATAGTTGCGAGGAATTTGGAGAGGTCATATGCGTTCTCGTAAGGTTTTCAAAAGAACAAGTTTTGAGGATTTTGACCAGATGAGCCTTGAAGAATTTCACTAAGCGTTTTTGTCTTAGGTTCGAGTTGTATAGATCGAGGATCCACACAATTGAGGAATCTTGAAGAAAATCATTGCTTAGAAAGCGAATCAAGAGATTTGAGGTGTTCATATGTGTGAAGATTTGAAGAATAAACACCTTTGAAGATTTTCAAGAAGATTTGAGAATCAAAGCGAGTAATAAAAGTAACTTTTAATTACCGAAGTGAAGAACACGACGAACCGAGAAGAACAGTTGGGAAGTTCGTCTGTTCAGATCTTCACACCCTAACTTGGCGGAGGAAGACAGCTACGGCGACGGCGGAGTGAAGATTTCAGCGATGGTCGGCGCGAGTACGTCGGGCGACGAGGTCGAGGCGATGAAGCTTTTCCTAACCGCTGACGATGGAGAAGCGGCGGCGCTAGGGTTTGAGGAGCTCGAGCGGAGAGAGAGGTCGGCGGGGTAAAAGAAGTGAGGAAGGGAGAGGGTATTTATAGAGGCGGTGAAAAGCGGATCGCCGAAGATTTAGGACGAACATGCCCCTGACCATTTCCCTTCTCACGACATGTGTCACCCACGTACTGCGTAGTGGAGATCGTGTATGATCGTGGGTGAATAGAATAATGCATCGTGGGATGCGGAACGGTTTGAGCGGTAAAAACGAAGGTTTGGATAAGATCAGTTTTAAGTTCCGTTGCAATTTCTTCAGTTGTCAAGGACACAGTGAAGATTTTGAACGAGTTTCAACTAGAACGAACATGAAGAATTTGTGAATGGATTGGGTTGAGTATAGCATAGAGGGGGAAGGGTCCGATCACATTCACTTAGCAGAAAAAGCGACTTGAAGAAATAGCCATAAGTGAATGCTGTAGAGGACATAAACCCATATATATATATATAGCCAATGAAGAAAGACGACGGAAACAGTGAAGATTTTGCAAAGTTGAAGAATTTGAAAAATTGAAGAATTTCAAAACTGAGGAAAAACTCAAATTGAAGATTTTCAACTTTGGTGGTGGCGTGACCCACCGTATAAGAAAGATGATTTCAGACACCGCGTACAATTGTCGAGGGTTACGAGAATCAAATTCTTCATTAATTTCTTCACACTAAGAGTGTTATTCTTCATTGATTGAAGAAAACGTTTCTTCATGTGTTGCACATCTAAGTCATCAATTTTGCATAAGTGTTAGGATGTGTGCCTTTTTCAAAGAACGTTCGAAGATTCTAAAATATTTAGCTCACACCGCAACTTGCTAAATCTCTTCTCATCCAAGGGCTTAGTGAAGATATCAGCTAGCTGTTCTTGAGTCTTCACGTGCTTTCGATGGAGATGTCGCCCTTCAACACATGATCACGAAGAAAATGATGGCGAATTTGAATGTGCTTTGTCTTGAGTGCTGAACTGGGTTGTGAGCAATCTTGATGGCACTCTCATTGTCACAATAGAGAGGCACATTCTTCACGTTGATGCCGTAGTCCTTGAGAGTTTGCTTTATCCATAGCAATTGAGCACAACACGAGCCAGCAGCAATGTATTCAGCTTCCGATGAGCGGTGATCGCAGATTCTGTTTCTTCGAGGACCAACGGACCAAAGATCGTCCGAGGAAGTGACAAGTACCAGATGTTGACTTGCGGTCCACACGATCACCAGCATAGTCAGTCGAATATCCAATGAGATCAAAAGTAGAGCCCTTGGGGTACCATAATCCTAGTGTTGGTGTGTGAGCTAGATATCGAAGAATATGCTTCTGACCTTATGGTGTGATTCCTTGGTGTAGCTTGAAATCGGGCACACATGCAAACACTAAGCATTATATCTAGCCTAGATGCACATAAGTACAATAAAGAACCAATCATGGGCGGTATACCTTGTGATCGAAGTCAATACCATTTTCATCGATTGCATAGATGGCCATTTGTGGGCATAGGAATTTTGACACCTTTGCAATCTTGCATGCGAATTTCTTGAGGACATCTTTGAGGTATTTCTCTGAGATATGAATATGCCATTTTGTTGTTGACGAATTTGAAGACCTAAGAAGAATTTCAACTCTCCCATCATAGACATTTGATATTCTTCACTCATCATGTAGGAAAATTCATCACTATAACGTTGGTCGAGACAGCCAAAGATAATATCATCAACATATATTTGGCACACAAAAGTTCACCATTATAGGATTTAGTAAAGAGAGTAGGATCGAGTGAACCGGTGTGAAGCCATTCTTCACAAAGAATTCCTTCAATGTATCATACCACGCCGAGGGGCTTGCTTGAGGCCATAGAGGGCCTTATTGAGTCTGAAGACTTTGTCGAGGATTCTTTGGATCTTCAAAACCAGGGGTTGAGCAACATATACTTCTTCCTCAAGCTTACCATTGAGGAATGCACTTTTCACATCCATTTGATATAAAGTGATATTGTGATGGTTAGCATAGGCGAGTAATATCGAATAGACTCAAGTCTAGCAACAGTGCAAAAGTTTCATCAAAATCAATTCCTTCAACCTGCGTGTAGCCTTGAGCTACTAGTGGTGCCTTATTCCTCACCACAAGACCATTTTCATCTTGCTTGTTGCGATAGATCCACTTTGTGCCAATGATATTATGCTTGCGAGGATCTAGACGTTTGACCAGTTCCGGACATTGTTGATCTCGAACTGATGTAATTCTTCTTGCATGGCCTGAATCCACTCGGCTCGAAATGCTTCATCTACCTTAGTGGGCTCGTGATAGAGACAAAAGCATAGTGCCCACAAAAGTTAGATAAATGTGAAGCTTTTGGCGTGTGAGAGGACTGGCGCTTTAATGTCATCGATGATCTTCTCCACTTGCACTTCTTTTGCAACGCGAGGATGAGTTGGTTGTCGTCGAGGAATTTGATCATTTTCCTCGGCACCATTTTCTCGACATTATCTTGAGTGCATCACTCGGCGTTCTTGGCAGACAGAATGAATTCTTCAGCAGTTTCTTGATGAGGAATGACATCCTCGGTTGCCTTGAACTGAAAGAATCCTCGGTGCTGGTTAATCTAACATGAAGGTAGGTGCTCTCTTTGCGAGCCATTAGTTTCATCGAACCGCACATCTACAAATGTCAATAATCTTGTGTAGAGTGATGTTGAAGACTACTGTAGGTGTGCGAGTCCTTTCCGTAACCAAGCATAAAACCTTCATGTGCTTTGGTGCAAATTTAGAGTTGTGATGAGGATCTCTAATCCAGCATTTAGCACCGAAGACTTTGAAATAACTTACATTAGGTTTCTTGTCAGTGAGGAGTTCATAGGCAGTCTTCTTGAAGAATTTGTGAAGATATACTCTGTTGATGATGTGGCATGCAGTGTCAATTGCTTCAATCCGAAATGACTAGGCGTTTTGTATTCATCAAGCATAGTGCGAGCCATCTCAACAAGAGTTCTGTTCTTGCGCTCCACAGCGCCATTTTTTGAGGAGTATAAGGAGCAGATAACTCATGAGTAATACCAAGTTCATCAAGATATTCATCAAGACCGAATTCTTGAACTCAGTTCCATTGTCACTCCTGATGTGCTTGATCTTCACACCAAAGTTAGTTGAAGCCCTCGAGGAAAATCGTTTGAAGACTTCCTGCACTTGATTTTTGTAAGTAACAATGTGTACCCATGTGTAACGAGAGTAATCATCAACAATAACAAAGCCATATAGTGATGCTTCATTAACGACAATTTGAGTAATGATTGGGACCAAAGAGGTCCATGTGAAGCAATTCGAAGGGACGAGTAGTGGTCATGATAGTCTTCGTTGGATGCTTGTCCTTGGTCATTTTTCCAGCTTCACAGGCTCCACATAAATGGTCCTTGAGGAATTTGACATTCTCGATGCCAATGACATGCTTCTTTTCGCAAGCGTGTGCAAATTCCTCATGCTGCATGACCAAGTCGCCGATGCCATAGCCATATACGAAGCTTTTGCAAGTAGACACACGGCTGGTTGTGGTCCTGTGGAAAAGTCAACAATGTACAAGTCTCCTCTCCTAAAGCCTTGAAGACTTTGGAATTGTCGACTTCCATAATCACAACAAAACGATACTTGCCAAAGATAACAACCATATCAAGATCACAAAGCATTGAGATCGACATGAGGTTGTATCCTAAGGACTCAACAAGCATGACTTTGTCCATGTGCATGTCCTTAGAAATAGCAACCTTACCAAGACCCAATACGACTTTTGCCTTTGTCGGCCAAAGATGATATGCTTGAGATGTGGCGGTGATAAGGAGCATCCATCAATAGATTATTGTCACCGGTCATGTGATTTGTACATCCACTATCGAGAACCCACTCGGTGGCTTTGGGTTGATCATCTGCAGATGAATTAGTACAACTTACGATCTCATATACTTCATCGGTGAAGAATATGATATCAAGTTCATCGATGAATTTCATCGATCAAGATTCAGATAAGCAAGTATGAGGGCGTGTGAAATGAAAGTTCATTTCATCATGATTAGCTGCGTCCTTTCGTGCAATTTGTCGGGCCCCAACAAATTCTTCAGAGCGTTAAGGCACGCCCGAGACCTGACCTGCAGAAGAGATTAGTTCTTTTCTTCATCACCCACATCTGAAGGGGTGGCAAAGAGTTCATCACTCTGCGAGCACCATACGAGAATGGTGGCATAGAAGCCAAACCATTTCGTTTCACATAAGAGGGTTAGGGTAAGCATATGAATAAGCAGAGAAATTCTTGAGGACTTATGAACATATTGATTTGAAGAATAATGCACATATTCATAGCCCTTAGCTCTACCCTGCGAAACAGAGTCGTTAGCACGATAATGATCATATGAGGACTTTGATCCTTTTGAGGAATTTGATCCACGTGAGGAATTTGGTCCGTATGAGGACTTGGATCCATATGAAGAATTTGGTCCATATGAAGAATTTGATCTGGGGTTCCTATTCTTCACTGGTGGTGTCATGAGGACATTCACTGAAGACTTTCAAGGCACTTCTTGGGAACCCAGATTTTCTTCATAGGGGAACCGTTCCTTCCAGTTAGTGCCAACATATCTAGCAAATACTTCACCATTCTGATTTTTGAACAGTTTATAGTTGGAGTCAAATGACTCATCGTGGAATGAGGAAATTCGCATGTAAAGTCAGATAAGATAGATGGATCAAGCTGGAGGTCCTTTGCAGCAACCCATGAGGTTTTGGGATACCGCTCGGGCTTCCAATATGTTCCATCGACATTTAGTTTCCTCTCAAAGGCGATACCCTCTTTCCTAGGGTTCTGTTGAGGATCTGCTTTTAAGCACATCACAAAGAGTCGATGCCCTTTGAGGCTTTTGTACATGCCTGTCATGTACAATTCCTTCAGCCCTGCATCGTCAGTGATACTAGCAATGTCCTCAGATGAGGAACTAGTGATAGCCGAGGCAGGTGAAGAATTTGTAACAGTTGAAGCATTTGAACATTCAGGTGAAGAATTAGCAGTTTCACGTTCAATGCACTTTAAGCATGGAGGAACAAATTCTTCTTGAGAAGCGTTGATTTGTTGAGCAAGTAATGAATCGCGCTCCTTCTAAAGAAATTCATAAGAAAGTTTCTCATGATCAGATAAGAGAGTGTTATGATGACCTTGAAGGCTGTCAAGCCTAGACTGAAGTCTCTGAAGATTTTCAGTCAGGGCTTTAGTGCGATCCATTTCTTCACCCAACATATCATCACTTTTGTCTATCATGTTTTGAACCTTTTCAAAAGCCCTTTGTTGTTTTATAGCAATCTTAGCAAGTTTAGAGTAGCTGGGCTTGAGATCCTCATCAGATTCATTTTCACTAGATTCAGAGGAGGTGAAATTCAGTACCTTAGCACCTTTTGCCATGAAGCAATAGGTGGGAGCGTAGTCATCATTATCTTCATCAGGCTTGTCGGCGAAGTCAGTTTCTTCAGTGTTGAAGATGGACTTGCTAACAAAAGCGAGAGCAAGAGCCGGACTAGCCACACAGATTCGGATTCTTGGACTCCTCCTCTTCCTCATGTTCCTCAGATTCAGCTTCAGAGTCCATTTCCTTGCCAATGAATGCCCAAGCCCTTTTGGAGTTGCTCTTCTTGTGAGAATAAAGCTTCGAGGATTTTGATGATGAAGATTTCGATGATTTCTTCTTTTCTTGAGTCATCGTAAGCTGTAATCCTTGTGTTTCTTCTTCTTTAATTCCTTTTCCCATCGAGGACAATCTTGGATGTAGTGACCAGGTTTCTTGTATTTGTGACAAAGTCTTCTCTTATAGTCACTAGATGAGGAATTACTGCTTCTTGAGGATTTTCCAGCGACCACGTCTTGAGAATTTCTGGAATTTCCTCACGAGCGAGTGCTAGCTCTGGCCTAATTCTTGAGGATCTCCAAGGCTACTACGAGTCTTCACACTCAGATTCGGACACAGCCTTGGCCTTGAGGCACGTGTTTTCCATAGCCGAACCATAGAGATCTCTCTTTTCAGCAAGCTGGAACTTGTGAGTATTTAGCCTTCGAGGATATCGGCAGGATCAAGTGACTTGTAGTCAGCTCGTTCTTGTATCATCAGTGCCAGAGTATCAAATGAGGAATCAAGTGATCTTAACAATTTCTTCACCACCTCATGGTCGGTGATGTCAGTGGCGCCAAGTGCTTGAAGCTCATTTGAGATGTCAGTGAGGCGATCGAAGGTTTGTTGAACATTTTCATTGTCGAGTCTTTTGAAGCGGTTGAAGAGATTCCAAAGAACATCAACTCGAGAGTCACGCTGAGTTGAGACACCTTCATTTACTTTTGACAGCCTGTCCCAGATGAGCTTGGCAGATTCCAAAGCACTCACTCTTCCATATTGACCTTTGCTCAGATGGCCACATATGATATTCTTCGCTTGAGAATCGAGTTGCTTGAATCTCTTCACATCAGTGACATTCGGGAAGGTGTGGTGAGGAACACCATTTTCCACAACATACCAGAGATCGTTGTCAATTGCTTCAAGATGCATTCGCAACGTACCAGTATTGTGTGTATGTTTGAAATGCTTGGTATGTGTGGGGTCCGACAAACTAGTTGTTTATCCTTGGCAGCCTCTCATATGGGGAAATGTAGTCTAGTGCTTCCTGAGCGATAGTAGTCCGCTACAGCCCGGTTCACCGGAGTCCTGCTAGCCCAGCACTACTGCTTTGGACACTTGGTGGCGGCATGTGTTTCACTTGTTCCTTATACATCCTTCGGGAAATGTCACGCGGTGTTATTGAGTCCTGCCTAGCCTGCTACAGCCGGGATACCGGAGTCCTGTTAGCCCAGTGCTACAGCCCGAATTTATACGTTGATGACCGACATGCTCGATGTGATTCATGTATGCCTGTCCCCATAGGTTAGCGCCGCTTTGGGTTCACGATTAGCCATGTCGGCCCGGGTTCTCTGTCATATGGATGCTAGCGACACTATCATATACGTGAGCCAAAAGACGCATAAGCGGTCCGGGCCATGGTAAGGCGACACCGTGGGAATACCGTGCGTGAGGCCGCAAAGTGATATGAGGTCTTACCGGCTAGATCGATGTGACTTGGAATCGGGGTCCTGACAACGGGCTCCGCCCGGGGGTCCACAGAATGAAAGTCGTTATATCGACTAGAGGGGGTGAATAGGCGATTTTATGAATTCTTCAATCGAGGAATTTGCGGTGAGGAAATTCCTTAGCGAAGAACTACTTGCAGCGGAATAAGTACTCAAGTAAGCATAACAAAATACACGATAGTTATCATGATGAAATGAAAACAATCACAGAGTCTGAAAGCGTAATCACAGGATAACACAAGATGAAGACAAACAGATTGAAGAAATTGAACCGAGGAAATTGAGAAAGTCTTGATCAAAGTCTTCAAACAGAGATATGAACAAACACTCAACACAAAGAATGAGGAAATGAAAGGGTTGAGGAATTAGAACCATTAGGTTGGTGAAGACAATGATTTGGTAGACCAGTTCCAACTGCTGTCTCGGTTATACGTCTGGTTGGAGCGGTGAGTATTTAAACTCGAGGACACAGTCCGGACACCCGATCCGAGCACGCAGCTCAGACACCAAGTCCTCACCGTATTCTCCTTGAACTAAGGTCACACAGACCTCGTCCAATCACTCGTGGTAAGT
This sequence comes from Aegilops longissima, assembly GCA_021605205.1. Classification (NCBI taxonomy): domain Eukaryota; kingdom Viridiplantae; phylum Streptophyta; class Magnoliopsida; order Poales; family Poaceae; genus Aegilops; species Aegilops longissima. The sequence continues at coordinate 336,872,215 of CM038677.1, forward strand.
CTTGAGCGACTTCCAAACCTTCACAGACTTGGTCACTCGGCGATCCACAATTCCTCTTGGATGCTCTAGACCATGACGCCTAACCGTCTGGAAGAAGCACAGTCTTCAAAGGTAACAAGCGTCGGATCCACGCAGGATCAATTTCTTCAGTGATGCTCAATCACTTTGGGTTTGTAGGGGTTTGGTTTTTGGGTTTTTCCTCACTCGATGATTTTCTCTCAAAGTCCTCAGAGGATGGGTTGCTCTCAAATGATAAGTGTCAAGTTCTCTCGGAGCAGCCAACCAGCTAGTGGTTGTAGGGGGCAGCTATTTATAGCCTAGGGAGCAGCCCGACATGATAAGACATAAATGCCCTTCAATGATATGACCGTTAGGTGGATAAGATATTTTGGGACAGCTGGCGTGCAACACAGCAACGGTCGGAAATTTGGATATCAAATTCCTCAGGGCTATCATGTTCCTCACTGTGTAGGCAATCCGACTGGCGAATTCCTAACTCCTCGGTCAGAACAAATTCTCAATGACTGGAAGAACTTCGTCTCATCATCAAGAAATTGACTGAACTGTATGAGATTTCAAAGGCTTCACTCGAAGGGATTGGTAGGTGCAGGATTTTGAGTTGAGCATCACATGGAAATTTTTCCTTAGTATTTCCTCGACCCCTTTAACGAGACGGTGTTTCCTATGACTCAAGAAAGAGAAAATGAAACTACGAAAACAAAAGTATTCACGCTTCATGTTCCTCAAATGAATACCAAGTCTTCAAGGTCACACCAATTTCTTCACTTTCAAAGTCTTGAAAGTCTTGAGAATATCAAAGTCTTGGATGAAGAACTTCATTTTAGGGTCGACTTTCTCTGTAAATATCAAACTCCTCATAGACTTATAGACCTGTGTACACTCACAAACGCATTAGTTACTTAACCTATAAGTCTTCAATACACCAAAATCACTAAGGGGCACTAGATGCACTTACACAGAACTTCTCGTGGCTCCACCTCTCGAGCCGTCCGGGCAGCTCGGTCGGCAGCTCCAGCCGCTCGTTGAGGCCCTTAGTGTCCAGGAAGACCCAGCGGTGCCGAAAGCCTTCCACCTTCTTCTCGGCCTTCATAAGCACATTGCTCTTGTGGACCGTGATGAACGACACGCACCCAGAGTGTTGCGTCGAATCGTGTAGCCACATGCAGAAAAAATGGTGGAGAAGTGGCACAGAGGGCCTCATGCCCACGAAGGCCTAACCGTAGAAGGTGAAGACGGACAAGAGGAGGATGGAGTTGGGTTGAAGATGTAGGGCATGGATCTGGTAGTGGTTGAGGACGGCGATGAAGAACTCCGAGAGGGGCGGGACGAGCCCCGCGAAGATGCTGTGGAGGAACAAGGAATAGACCGACCGTGCCAAGGTCCGCTGCTCGGCGGAGATGACCCAAATGACGGTTTCACCCCACTCTTTGTGTTCGCTCGCCGTCTGCGGGAGCACGGGGTCGAGGTGCCCCATCTCGGCGATGGAGGATGCGACAAGTGCTGGCGTAGGAGAGGAGGAGGAGCTTGCGGCTGGCGTTGCTGGCTTCGACTTCCCGGGAGCCATCTGCGGAGTCGCCGCGTTGGAGAAGGAAAAGGAAGAGGGAGGAGTTGCGATTGGATCTGGGGAAGCTTTCGACTGGGAGAAGGGGATTTGGAGCAAGGAAAAGGGAAGCAATGAAGTCTTTGCAGTGGGCGCCAGTCTTTTGTCAGCCTGGGCGGTTGCTGAGACGACATGGGGAGCGGTGGCGTCTGCGTGTTGTCAGGCGCCACGCGTCGCACCTGGCCTGTAGGCGATTGGGGCCCGTGGCGCTTCGACCTTACCCCTTGGCTTCGCCCCAAAGCCAGCCTGAGCGTGTCTTTGGCCCGGGGACTACTATCGGCGTTTTGGGAACTAGGGTACCCAGACTTGCCTGCCTGCAGCCCACGGCATGGCTCCTCCGACGGCCTGGTATGGCTCAGCAACAAGGCTCTCAAGACAATACCCTCATGAGGGTCCCGGCCTCACGAGGCGGACGAAACCAAGACCTCCAGAGGGAGCGTCCTCCCCAGGCGGCCTCCTGAGGAGTGGATATTTCTATGTAGGTACCTAACCTCCCGAGGCTGCGATGACATGAGACATGACGACCATGGTCAGGTGGGTGCCAGCAGGCCTAGAGGAGATTGTTTCCCTTTTGGTTCTAAGGGAGCAAAGGCTGACGCGGGTTCCCAAGGAATCCCCCAAAGCTTTCCATTCCGGTGCTACAAGACCAATACCACGAGCTCAGAAGGACAGATGTCATCACCGAGCCCACCGCTGCATCATGACCAGAAGCTTTGCAGGGGAAGACCACCTTTCGTCAGGATTAGATGTACTTCTTGTACCCTTTCAAATTGGCCATTTTGGGATCCCTTCGCGCCTAAGTTTCGAGGGAAGAGGACCATGGCCACTACAAATATAGGTTAGTTACCACCATAGAGGAGGTTCCGGATCCGAGCCCAACCAAGATTTGATCCTCTCCACCGTCACCACCATAGCCCTCGCGAGGTTGTTCATCCATTGTAATTGTTCATCCTCATCCCCTCATGAGGCCAATCCACCATAAAGCAGGAGTAGGATTTTACACCGCAAGGTGGCCTGAACCTGGGTAAACTGCCGTGTTCATCTTCTTCCCTGCTCACGCGAATCCGGCGAGGCTAGGTTGTAGGGCGACGAGCTTCAGACTTGAGAGATTGAGATCTTCGCACACGCCCCGGAGTTTGAACCTTCTTGGGTCTGTGGAGCCCTGAACCCGACAGCTGGGATGAATACTGACGGTGCAATCACAGATGCTCTTCGAAAGGCAATATATTCCATCTTTGAGAGATTTTTCTTTCAGGCGAAAGATATGTTTCCGTGCATATTGAAAGATTATGCTCAGTATTCGAAAACCCGCAAAATCTATGCCCCATGGATTCAGAAAGTGGTTGATTATTCCATGAGAACCGAATATTTGGCAAAGGCGAGCCATAAAAGCTTCATTCCTCCAGTTCGGGACACCCTTCAAGTCATGCAAGCTATTTCTTCGGGTAAATCGCCTGAGTCAAGCCCTCAAGATTATCAAAAAGGATTCAATGGGCCACGACTGCCTCAGCGCAACCGAATGATTACTCATCAACCTCCATCATAGCTTGAAGTTAGGTCGCACACGCAACAACTGTTGCTAAAACACATTGCTGAAGATCGACGAGAGAAAGAACACATTTCTACTGAGCTGAATGCTATCAACAATTGTACAAGAATTACACATCTGATTGCTGATGAGAACAAGAAACTGCTCTGGAAGTTACTTCGCAAATTCTTCACCAAGAAACAACTTCTAGATGCTGATCTCAAATAGCTCTATGAATACATTGACAAAGGCCTCTGAGTTGAAGATTATCAAACTCGCAGTACTCCTCCACTACCTGCTCGAGAGACAACTACTGATCTACAACATATTAAGCTTTGCAATATAATAAAAGAATCTGAAGCCACCTCACCGACAGAAAAAACCAGCCGAAGGAAATGTGCAATCACGTATAACTCAAGTGCCTGAACCAAATGTGCCTTCATCATCTCAGCCTCAAGATGCCATTCCTGAAGGAAAATCTGTTGCTGTTAACGATGAAGATCTTCCACTTACCTCCGAATTAGAAACCTCCTCGGATAGTTCTTCTGGCGATGCCTCAGAGTGAATCAAGTTCACCAATTCTGCACTCATGTTCTTTGTCCACCTTTTTGACACTAGTTGACAAAAAGGGGGAGAATTACATTGAGTTTCAATAGATTTGCTTTCTTTTGCATTATGTTGGTTTGGTTTCACGTTGGAATTTATGCCTTGAAGACTGTATATGCTACGATGAAAAACTTTTGTGTTGTAATGTTAGTAACCCCGCCTGGTAAACCATTTCTCTCGAAGCATTTGTTTTGCAGTTGGAATTATTATCTGAAGTCATGAATGATTGCACTACAATCTCGATGGATTATATCATCAGTGCGAATCATTATCACGAATGATTGAAATTTCCTCTTTATACTTCAATGAATTACAGGGGATTTTATCTCCTACACTACAAAAAAGACATATCCGTGATATTTGAGCCGAACGAAATTTTTCCTTTCATGCTTATGACACTTCTATGACGATAATTGTGACAAAACCAAGTATCATCATAGATGTGGTGGGCTCCTACTTCTATGACAAAAAATCATGACAGAAAATGGGCTTTCGGTCCTAGGTGGGCCAGAGACGCAACTGCATGACATTCTTTGGGCCGTGCATGACGGTAAAACCCGTGGTAGAAGCGAGGGCGAGGAAAATATCGGGGAGTTCCCGGTTACGGTGGGAGGTCGGGGGTGGAGCGATACACGTTTCTCTCATACACGTACGCGCGTGTTCGAGGTGTTGTGCTCTAACTGAACCCGAGAAATTGCACTGAAGGCTACGCATTACTGAACCCGAGCGATCGATCGATGGTTGTTAACTGATCGAGCGATTCCTTCGCTACTACTGCTAACTGAAGCCGATCGAACCTGCTGCCTCTTGATGAACAGTGAGAGTTGTTGGAGGGGGGATTGGATGAACAATTCACGGTGGGGGTTGGATGAACAAGAACATGTGGTTTTGTCGCTGGATGAAAAGGACCCCGGTCGATTGAGCCGGTGGAGAGGTGGATGAACAGGAACCCATGGAGGGCTGGATGAACAGGACGACCCCATGGAGGGCTGGTTGAACAGTAGCCGATGGAGGGCTAGATGAATAGTAGCCCATGGAGGGGTGGTTGAACAGGACCCCGTGGAGAGGGATGGCTGAACAGTAGCTGGTGGAGGAGTGCACGGTTGAGGCTGGATGAACAGGAGACCGCGGATGAACAATCACAGGTGGAGGCTGGAGGAGGTCGATGGTGGATGAACAGTAGCCCGTGGAGGCAGTCGACGGTGGAGATGAACAGTATCCCATGGAGCCCTGTTTTGCGGTACGCCACACCCCTCACAATGAACAGGACCCCCGTTTCGACCGTAGTGCTCCAACACAAGTCCGTTTCCTCCGTTTTGCGGTACGCCACACCCCTCCCGGTCAACAGGACCCCGTTTCGAGCAAGAGAAGTCCGTTTCCTCTGTTTTGCGGTACGCCAGACCCCTCCTGATGAACAGGATCCCGTTTCGACTGTGGCCGGTCGAACACAAGGCCGTTTCCTTCGTTTTGTGGTACGTCAGGCCTCGTTTGCATCGGTTGTTCCGTCGAAGCCGGTTGGCTCCTGATGAACAACACACGTTCCGTTGCCTCCCGATGCACATGACGCATTTCGTTGCCTCCCCATGAACACGACGACGATGCAGTTTCTCCGTTCCAACCCAGCCATGTACACGAGCCCTGGCCGTACTTATGCGCGAGTAGGCGTTCGAGACCCCGCCCGTATGTATGTACGTGGCCGTATTTACTTTCTTGCACCCTGGCCGCTGTACGTACGTGTACATGCTATGTGTGTGCTTCTACTACGACACGTGCGTGCCTCTACTACGACACGTGCGTGCCTCTACATCGACCAGTATGTACGTACACATTCACGACCAGAATGACAACGCTACGTACGCTTCGACCAGGTGGGTCCCGACTGTCAGGCACTTCTTTGCGTGCGAAGATGTAGCTGGTGGGTCCCAGCAGTAAGGGGGCGAATCATTTTTTTTGCCCATAATATGGACGCGCTTCCTTGCGTGCGAAGATGGAGCTGGTGGGTCCCAGCAGTCAGGGGGGAAACATTTTTTTTACGAAATACGATGGCCCGTCCAGTGGGTCCCTGCTGTCAGGTGGAGGAATCATTATTTTCCGCGTAATAAGGAGGCACTTCCTTGCTGCGGCCGTGGACCCAGCTGTCAGCCTCTCCGCATACAGTACTCTTCCGATGGAAGTCGTTCGTTGACCACATTGACCACGCCGCGCCGAGAGCACCAGGGCGGTGGACGATGGCGAGGCCTCAGAAGGGGATGACACTGAGTCAGGGAAGACGCGACAATGGATGCCCACGCGGAGAGGAGTACGAGGGTTCACTGGTTCGGCTGCGGTGTGAGGCTGTCATCGCCGCAGAATAACAGGGGGTGTGGGTGAGTAGAGGGATGGCCTGGCCGCCTGGCCAGTAGTGGGAGTAGTAGGGGGCCGTGAGGCCTCCGCGGCGTCACATCCGGCCACCGGAGGCAGGAGCACGCGGCACCGGCGCTGGTTTGGGCGGCTGGAGCAAGAAGACCAGAGGTTGAAGAAGGACTACGGCCGTTGGATGGACATCGTACGGCCACTCGAGCTAGAATCGTTCATATTGACTAGTTGACTAAGCCCTCCGTCCGCATCAACTTAGTAGGCCCGCAAGTCAGACTCCCACATGGTGGGTCCCAGCTAGCAGGGGGTATTCATTTTTTGTGCGTAATAGGGAAGCACTTCCAGGCGTGCGAAGATATAGCTGGTGGGTCCGAGTTGTCAGTGGCGGGAACGTTTTTTTTTGCAAAATACATAGGCCCTTTCAGTTGGTCCTAGATGTCAGGTGCAAGAATCATTATTTTACGCGTAATAAGGAGGCATTTCCTTGCGTGCGGCTGTGGACCCAGCTGTATGCCTCTCCACGTACAGTCCACTTCTGATGGATGTCGTTCGTTGACCATGTTGACAACGCCGCGCCGAGAGCACCAAGGCGGTGGACGACGGCGAGGCCTACGAAGGGAACGACACGGAGACGGGGAAGACACGGCAGTGGCTGCCCACACGGTGGGGATTACGAGGGTTGACTGGTTCAGCTGCCGTCGTCGGAAAATAACAGGAGATGTGGGTGAGTAGAGGGATAGCTAGGCCAGGGATGCGAGTATGGTGGGGCCGTGAGGCCTGCCCGGCAGCACAGCCGGCCACGGGTGGCGGGAGCAGGTGGTTCCGCCGGTGGTGGTTTAGGCGGCTGGAGCAGGAAGATCAGAGACTGAAGAAGCACGATTGCCGTTAGATTGACATCTAACGGTGTGACACTGGTAGAGTCGATTGTTGACTAAGTTTTTTTTAGAAACCTTGTGTATGCATGAACTTAGTAGGCCCACAAGCCAGCCTCCAATTATGTGGTAGACAACATAGAGCCCATTTGCTATTTTTAAAATAATTTTCAGCCCATTCCGTAATTCTGAAGTAATTTATTACAACCCATTTTCTGCCCAGGACCACGGTCAAAAAGTTCAACCTTATTTTGCATATTTCAGTGGAGTCCGAACTGTTGTAATCCCAAAATGATAAGCATTTTTTAAGAACTTATTGATTTACCAAAATAATCGTTTGTTTTTATAAGCAAACAAGACGTGGGACAATTGAGTTGGTTTAAGGGAAAACCAGTGGTAAAAAAACAGCGATGGGAGGGAAAACAACAACAAAAATAAGGATGTAAATATGAAAAGGGAACTTTATGTATTTTCAATATTATGATACATGTATATGAACTAATAAAACTATAGGTAGAGATTAGAAATGGAAGTAGGACATGGCGTTTCAAGAGGAAAATAGAACTGGGATGTGTGTTTGATTCAGTAAAAAAAACTGCATGCGGATGTTGTAAGACAAAATGTAACTAATGCTGGCGGGCCAGAGGCCAGTAGATACCTGCAGGATCTTTGTGCCCCATTGTCGTCATGGGCTGGGCATGTTAAAAACAAAACCAAGCCTGGGCAGTCTACAGCCCAGTTGAAACTTGCTCGACCTGACAAAACAATATACCTGCTCAATAGACGAGAGAATTCTACAAGTACGGACTGATAACTGGGATGCAGTAGGTGTATTGTTTTTTCTTCATGATAATAAGTGCATGCACTTGTTTCGAAAAATTTGGAGAACTGGGAATTCGAACGGCAGGTGCTTATGCTACCCATCAAATAAAAATAAATTTCTTGAAAATTCATTTTGAAACAGATGATTCAACTTTATATCCACGTCGACCCTCGGCATGATGGTTGGAAGCAAATGACAAGTTCATACTGAAAGATCGTTAACAGCAATACCAACTTGCGGATGACAAGGTAGTACAAGTACCAATACCAAACTATCTTATAACCTTTTTAGTCTTGGCCCTAGTGTTTTTCTGGTAGAAAATCTTGCAGAGGACCAGCTCCCGCTCCTTCTCTTGCTCCAGGTCCCCGAGGTGGTACTGGTGCATCACCCAGTTGGTCCTCTGCTGGTTGAAGTTCTTTTTTTGCGGGAATGGTGAAGTTCTTGTTGGTGTGCAGCACGAACCTTTTGCTGCCGTCGCCGACCATTGACCATCACGGCAAGGTATTGCGGTCTTGTGCCACCTCGGCGTGCGTGCCGCCTCCGACTATATCTTGCGGCGGCGTCACGTGCCTTTTGAATGCCCAGAATTGCGCGGGAAGAAATGCTTGCTTAGGCCACTCGTGTGATACTGCGGTATTGTCGAATCAGGATTTAGTGTACGTAGTTGGCATTTTCATAACATCTTTGGCATGTTGCAGTCACTTGTTTCACTTTTTATTAACTGTCAAATTGTAATTTCTTCACTAGGTCCGTGTCTAAAAAGAAAAATAGAGCTATAAACAAAGGAATATGTTTGTGCAAGTAGACGGCCGATCGTTGTCTTACCTGGAAGTTTCTCAGGATGGGTGTAGCATATTCCGTGCTCGTTGTCGATGGTTGGTATGAACAAATCAATGAGAGGGTGAGATCTCGCTCTGTCAGCACTCACTTTGTCCTCAAGGTGCTCGATCAGCTCCTAATCTGTGGGATCGAACTTGATGCCAGTTGGCAGCACCGGCCAATCCTTCTTGGAGTTGCATCGGTTAATTAAGTTATATGGTACTCAATGTATGATCAATCGACTATATTAAGTGAATGATGAAAGATTTTGACCGATAAGTGGTAGTACACCAAATCTGAAGTCCACAATACCCGAACACGCCGCCGGGATTCTTGTGTCACCTCACACGCAGCGTGTTGTCACGTCAATTCAATGTGAGCACATGATGAATAATTTGACCGACGTATACTAGTACTGCTACTGTACGAGTACTTACTAGTCGTATTTAGTATCACATTTTAACCATAGGTTTAACTAACAAAATGTCAATGCATGTCACTGAGAATTATTCCATTGGAAACTATGTTCAAATACGAATAAAACGATATAATTTTTTGTGACATGCATTAACATTTAGTTAGTGAAGTTTATGGTCAAAATTTGACACAAATTATGAAGGGGACCAATAAAACAGGAGGGAGGTAGTAGTACATGTAGCGCAATATACGGTATAGAGGACTAGTAAAAATTTAGAAATGGAGTAAGAAGGTACAAGGCTGTGCGGCGAACTTTGTAGGCTACATGAGCAATACAAAATATAATTGCCATTGGACAACACCTTCACCAACAAGTACGCACTTGAAGCCTAAACATCTCCATCATCATTATCAGTACATCCTACGCAGGTGAGTTAGGATGCACTTGATCTCAGAAAGGTATCTATCCTTCAAACCAGAGGAGTGCTTCAAACTAACAACAGTACATAATATCCAACAAAAGAGGGTCATGCTATAGCAGGAGGATACGTGGCTCAGTCTAGATATTAGTAAGAATCAAGTTGTGCATATTTTCTATTGGCATGAACCACATCGCCGCATGTCGGGTTTGCAAAAGCCATCCATCGCATGGAAGCTTGATGCCTTTCACACACTGAAGATTATCTGGCAACAAGCTGTGTCGACGAATCTCTGGATATGGTGATTCATGAAACCCATGGTATGATGTGTAAACATAGTTCCCACTGGTGAATGGAAGTTGCATAGCATGGTAATCATCGCTGGTGATATGATCGATGATTGGTTGGATGATCGGATAATTGAGCCCGAGGAGCATGGAGTGGTTGCCAAGGCTGTGAACCCGCCTCCAGTTGAATACGCTTGGCACAACGGAGCTGGGATCTTTCTCGAACACGAAGCAGACATAGCCATCAATGTCACGTACGCCCCATGCATTGTACTGCATGTGGTTTGATGTAATGGTTTGGTCAATTTGGTACATGCAAATGAGCATAAAATGACCGCTGTGAGCCGAACGAGCGATAAACCACCACCCATCGGCTGGTATGATTCCAAGTCCTAGAATCATGAAGGCCAGCGCATTTGCGTCTGCTGCAACAATTCAAATTGGAGACCAAAAGGAAAAAAAATAAAAAAATCATGTTCAGAGTATGTGTGGAATTAAGATTATTATAGCAGTGACACATATTATAGATATAGAATTGCAATGTTGTGGTCATAATCATACCCCAAGTTAAAAAAATAAGCCAATGGCTTTCATATTCTAGCAATATATCATGGTTCAAACATCATGTAACAATGAGAGGAAACAGACATGACAGGGCCTACTCATATTCTACCATAGCATTTACTACTGTTCTCATATCAACTCTAAGCAATAACATGCGTTGTTATAAAAATCCTAGAAATGAGAGTAACATATAGCAATCATGAGGTTATACTCATAATATCTATTCTAACAATCATTAGATGCCAATTGTTCTCATATCAACTCTAACAATAACATGTGTGGTCATAAAAATCTAGGAAATGAGAGGAACATATAGCAATGATGTGGTTATAGACATAGTATATATTCTAAATTTGTAAAAATGAACATGCAGTTGTATTCATAAGGTACAGATGAGATGAGATAGAACAATTACACGACGATAGATTCCACCAGTATAGGCAACCAATCTGTGCGTCGACTGCGTAAACGATGCCATCATGCACTATAGCATCAGACATCAATGTTGGCTGAAGAGGATTGATGATGAGCCATAACCATGTATGGCGACTGGATTCCAGATAGACTAATCCCATGTTGAACTCGGAAATGAGCTTGTAATCCATGTAGTCTTCTGATGGTGTGGGAACTTCGCTGATTACAACCTTCATCAAACAGAGGTCGAGCCAAAAGCTCGACGCGTCTCGTGCGTAGTAGGCAGGAGTGTCCGGTGGGCCGCGAGGCTCGATGGCGGTGGTATACAACGATGGAAGGGTGATCTCTTGCTGGGTGTATATATCCATGAGACGCCACGTACTACCGGATTGGTGGATGAGGATGATCCAGTTGGCCTTCATGCCCGCCCAGTAGTGGCCGCGCATGATGGACAGGTGGACGGGTAGTGGTAGCATGTAGAGGGGCACCACGGCAACCTCCATAGGATCGTCAAGTCGGTGTTTGGGCCACCTGCGAGGATCGGGCATCAGCAAGCAGGGTGTCTTGAAAAGAGCAGGCCGGTTGCAGACAAGTAGATGGTACAAAGACACCGAGCATGCGGCCAGACGGACGGTGCTGAGCAGGTCCATACGATTACAGATCTGCTCCAAGAGAACATCGGGGAGAGAATTCCAATCGCAGGTATGTGTGTCAGTCATTTCTGCCATAGGGTTTTTTAGGGCGCTGAGTGACTGGGGTTTTCGGTGCCTGCGAGCCAGCGGGGAAGTGGATTCGAGCGGGCGAGCAAAGAAGATGGTGTGTGTGGCAGAGCAGTGAGCGGGGGGATATGGTACGCACGAGCTACCAAGGAAGATGGCGTGGGCGGGCGAGCAGTGAGCGGTGGGAAATGGTGTGCGGTCGATGATGGGGAAGAGAGGAGGAAGAAGAAGAGAGGAGGAAGAAGAGTGAAAGACGAGAAAGAAAGTGCATTGAATCTCAATTCTACTAGTACTACTACCAGGATATACCGTCCTTCGGAGTGTAAATAGTTACGCCGATGACATGTGGGTCTACCTCAAGAGGGCCCATATGTCAGTTAATGGAGGAGAGAGATGCATAGTCGTATTAGTGGAAGCGTGCTCCACTGGCAAACATGATGGCAGTACTGGGTAAGGCTAATTTAGTAACACCAACATGCTTGTTCAGCTTATTAATTAAGTGTCCCATCTGCTGCAGCGTGTATTGTCACTTCACTGTGAATACTAGTTCAATAGTTCTCTCTGACTGAGATGGGGAATAATGGATCGCCTAGACTTCCTATCTGCAGTATCCCTATGCCTGTACGCTCAGACCCCTCCCAATGCTCCGCCTTGTACAGGTGCTAAGGCTGCCATGTGGGCAAAAAGTCTGATGTGGCAAGGTAATTAAGAGGAGAGAGATAAGTGTGGTGACCCCATTACTAAGCGCGAGAACATAGACAAAAGACATAAATGGAAGAATCCCACCAATGCATGAAGAACTTTAGTTACAAAATCATTAAATAAAGGATGCTTAGCACCAACAAGTTAAGCACCTACTATGCATTGGGAGCTTTAGTTGCTAAAGTTTTGAATGTGCTTAGCACCCCATCTAAGCACCAATGCATTGGAAGTAGCCTCATCCGGTCCAACAAGATGAAACACTGGCCAAGGCACCCGGCGCCGATAATGTAGGAGTACTAGTACTACCTCCTTTCAAGTTTATAGGGCTCAATTCAAAAATCTCATCAACCAACGTAGATGATGAGTGGTGGAATAATTTTTGAATTTTGCAAAAACAATCAATTAATGCACTCGTTTTCCTCAAAAAATTATGTTTACCAATGCATTAATTTTGTGTCAAACTTTGACCATCTACTCCCTCCATCCAAGTGAATAAGTCATCTTTGGTTGTGCACCGTGACCAAGGAGGGAAAAACAAGAGAACTTAATGTTTATTTGCTACTCCCTCCGTTCCTAAATATAGTCTTTTTAGACATTCAAATGGAATACAACATACGGATGTATGCAGACATATTTTAGAGTGTAGATTCACTCATTTTGCTCCGTACGAAGTCACTTGTTGAAATCTCTAGAAAGACAAATACTCTGTATTTGGGAACAGAGGGAGGCTTTTACTCCGTATTTGGGAACAAAGGGAGTATCACCATATGGAGGGAACAGAGGAAGCTTGAAATATGAACATGTCAATGGGAGGGAGTAAAAGCCTCATGCATGCATGCATGCATGCAACATGCAACACTCACACGTACACATGGACGCTCGCAACACTCACGCACCCATGCAGCACACAGCACACGACGCAACACACACGCTCACGCTCAAGTGCTCAACCTACTCCCTACGTCCGTGAAAGATTGTACATTTAGAGATTTGCACATTGACCAGGGCATAATTAATGCCCAAAAGTAGCAGACTTATGTGTGCGTGCAACCATTCATAGAAGAATATTAAATGAAGGATGTTGGATGCTGTAATTAAGGATAGACATGTCGCCTATAGCTAGAGCAAAAGTTGGTGCATTAGTCAATCAATATCGATTTAGATTAAAGGCTAAATGCATTGGAAGTGTAGATGTACAATCTTTGCTTTTAGCCGATGTACACTCTTTGTTGGAAGACCGAGGGAGTACACGTGCATGCACTCACATACACAGCCAGGGTGGTTCGCACGCAAGGGTTGGACTCTTGTCACGCCTGCGTAAAGTTTTGTTTAACTGATTTCTTGCTCTGCCAACTGACAAGTGGGACCCAGAAACCAGGTGACAATTTAACCAGTCAACAAAGTGCCATGTCGACTATGTGGCCGGTCAGTAGGGTGCAATACGGTGCTCTACGATGAACTAGTGATCATATAATCACCACAAATCTATATATAGTGATCGTAAAGAGCGTATTGTTACATACGTTGACCGCCAGTGTTTTTTCCTCGTTTCAAATTAAGCCATATTAACCGGAAAGGACGCAGTATGGACTAGTACTAGTACTGCTTTGATGTGTCCCGTCAACTCGCCGAACGAGGAGAAGCTTGCTTACTACGCCTCTCCGTCGCCCACGCGCGCGGTAGCTCGCAGGACGAGGAGAGGGTTTTGACTACAGCGCCCTCTCACTCTCCCTCTCGCTTGCCCTCGCCCTCGCGGTGGACGTGCAACAATTCAATTGGTGTCAGATTGTCAGAAGCATTGTACTGTAGTATGATCATTGTTGGACCTTCCAAAGAGGTGAAGAGCCAAGTGCAAGGTTCACATGAGTATGAACTGTTGAACCTCCGGAAGAGGCAAAGAGCCAAGTGCTAGGTTTTATTGGAGTTGTCGTCCTAGTAGGAGTATACTACAACTATACCAAATGATGCTACTGCATGATGCCGCCACGTCACCTATATCCAAATCTGTGCCACCTTTTTTTTCTCAGAGAGCATGTTGGAGCCCATGCGACAACCACACAAGTTGCACGTACACATAACACATTTACTAGTAATAAATTCTAAAGGACAAATGCCAGTATGCCACACAAGTTCATCTCCAATTCATGTGATGAATGTGTGCACGACTAGTCTACATATATTCACAGCGCTACCGTTCACAATTTACCATACCCCACTTACACGTTATAGATGGGCTACATGTCCTCCTCCAGGTTCCCATCCTAGGTGTTCTTCATGGATGGCATGATCCATAGCGGTGGGCAATGGGAATCATTGTCACAGCTTTCTAGTCCGGTTCCACACGATGGAGACTCATCCGAGCTGAAGCGGCATAAGTCAGGGATAGCGTGTCCCGGCATGTCGTTCATGCGGCGGTGCACACTAAAGAGACAACCATGCTTCATGAACGGCAGGCCTTCGGTGTCGTGCACGGAAGGTGGCATCCGCTTCACAATGGGGTAGCTCTCCCCAATGAAAACAGAGTACTCTCCAAGAGTGTTCCTTGGCACCCACGTAGCATCACAGGGGTCGAACTCGGTGCCGTTCATCTGGTACACGCGGCATCTCAGATCTGGAGACATGTTGACATACACAGTCAAGGTCCATGCATAATAATGTTGTGCTCAAATATGGCGGTCAGTAATACTGTGCAGCAAATAGTACTACTCTGGTATAGAGGAAGTAAGATAACCGGCTTATTATATATAGCCACTCTTGGCTACATGGATGAGATAGTAAGACATGGAAAAACAAAAATGGTGGCAACTAGTGGGTTCAAGTCTTCAAGGGCCTAGCTAGCTATACGCATCCTCCAAGGTAAAAACTACTCTTACTAGTACTAGTAAGTAGTACAACAACGAAAGAGAAGGAGAGAGGGTTAAAAAATATAATACTAAATGGAATACCTGGGTAGATGGTGACGGTCCGATCGTGGTAGATTGTGCGACCATGTTTCACATCAGTGGTACCATGGGTAACGAATGCTAAGATAGTTGATCCCAATATGCCAAAGTCAGCTACAAGGTTCCAGGTTAGACCGAATCACGGATGCAAATAAACATTCAGGATCGGCGATCTTATTTTGATCGGGGGATGACTGGTCGCTGCAAAATAATGGAGTACCATTAGGGATGCAAATGATGGTTTGTGCATTCCGTTTGTAATCTCCCGTACGGTAGGATGGCAACCAGATGAAACAAGTCCCCTGGCTTGTCAGCGCGAAGATGCGGCCTAGATGGAACATGGCGTCTTCGAACGTGTAGGGGTACAAATCTGCCGCGGCTAACATGCGCCAGCCTCTACCCTGTCTGTTGTTACTGCCTCTTGTATTGATGGCAATCCTTATGTCGAACACCGCGATGAGATAGTAATCTTCGTAGCCGCGTCGCTTTGTCGGTGGGTCCGCAATTGCTATCTTATTCAATTCATGTTGTCGTCATCATACATATTCAAGCCCTGCCAGTCTGGAAGGCCGATCCAAATGGTGGAGAAGGGGTCTACGGGAACGTCCACACTGCTGTGGATGTTGTGCAAAATGATGGTGGTATCCGGCCGGAGGTATGCAAGCCAATCTTCGTTTCCACCGACCCAGACCTATATATAAGACGGTGGGTAGCGGAGAAATTACGGATGGAAATGGAATAACTAAGTACTACATGATCAAACTCCATGACTGGCCTGCTCATCAGACAAAATCCGACTACCTCTCAACGTCGGCAACTCTAGCGGAGTCAATGTGAAACCATGACAAGGGAGCGGTATACAGTTCGAAGGATTGTCCCATAGAAGAACCTTCTCCTCGAGGACGCATGGAAGACAAACAAGCATGGCCTTTTCCCAAGCCTGTTTAAGCACCGTCTTGAAAAGGTTGGTGTTGGAAGCACCGAGTCTTGCGGCGGTGAGGACGTCGGAGCGGCGTGCGATTTCTCCCAGAGGGTAATCGTCCAAGGTCAACCAGCCCCGACGAGGTGGAGAACCGCCTGGCGAATCCATGGGAGCAGCGACGACCTTCCTTCTCTTCGGGGGAAGGGGAACTGGCGAGGAGGAGATAAGAGCGTAGTAACCGCAAGGCCTCGTCCCTTCAAACTGTAGCTCCTCGATTGTTCCTTAGCGAAGGGGTGAGGCTATATTTACTAAGTACTCGTACTGTAGCATTACTAGTACTACTTTCTCAACTAGTAGTGCGATGTACTGTACTTCTAGTATAGTGCACCAGTTTTGAACTCTTGAATCTCAGGGCCAAGGAGCTACAGTTGGAAGTGGAGGGTACTACTGTTCTCTAGAGCCATCACTGTACTATCAATGCAAGGAAAGTACACCTGCGTAGTGGGTACTCTCGGTGCTCTATTCAAGCGCGTAGCTAGCGTACTCAGCCGCTCCTCTCACGCACACACTAGCAGCCTGCTTATCAGCGACGGTTACTGCGGGGCAAAACATTTGAGTTATTTGATACAACGAGAATAGGCTTTTCGCTTCCATTTGTGGAGGTGTAATGGATCTTGCCGAACTTTGTTAGTAGTTCCTTCTTTATAAATGAGATGAGGCAAATCTTTTGCCTCCGTTTCAAAACAAAAAAAATAACGTCAAGAGGAATTTCTTTTATAGAGCCGATAATGGAGTTAAGTCCATGCGTGCAACGCCACAAGCTACAGAGTAGTAGAGTACTAGCACTTTACATATAGAGCCATATTGCACAGTTCCCAATGCCATGCCAGGCTTTTCCGGCTCCTCGGGCTTAATTGGGAGGCGCTAGTTTAAAGATGCTACTACTAGCTGATGAGGAAGCTGCAAGCGAGGTGCGGCTAGGGCAAGCACGCGAGCCACAAGATGATGGGAAGGAAAACCCGTTCACGTAACTGGGCTATCCAGTGCACCCAAATTGTGGTGCGACATGTCCGTTCGACTTCAAAACTCAAACTGCCTCGTTTTGTGGAGTACTATTTAAAAAAAGGACGTCGTGCGTTCGGCCAGGTTCGAACCCACAAAACGAGGTATACACTCTCGCGACCACTAGTAATACTCGTTGGAGTACAACGCAGCCTAGAATCACCTTTTGTCGCTAGTAGTACATCCTTCCTTCCAAGAAACCACTAATAATGCCAAGAAACCACTACCACTTGCATACGTGGCAGACTTAAGATAATACTACCTTATCAACCATTGTTCATGCCCTTACCAACCAGCCCTACCAAGAAACGACTACTCTACAAAGTGTCGTTATACGCACGTTTCAACCCATGTCGCCCCTTAAGTGAACGCCTTCTATTCGACCGGCAAGTTAGGCGTTATGACTTGTGGGACCTACATGTCAGTCTGCACAAAAATCCCCAAGTGACCTCCTACCTCCAGCCCATCCACCTAGTCATCCTTGGCCATGGGACGCAGCTACCACCGCCGGCAGAAGGCGAGGTCAAAACCACCGGCATTGCGGAGCCCATTTTGCGGCAGCCCGGATGCCAGCTCCGTCTGGCGCTCGTGGCCGCTAGCTACCCAAGATAGCTCCGTCCAGCTACTTGTCTCCAAGGTTTGCTAGCTAGATTGGCACGACGGCGCGGCGGCTTGCTCACACGTGTCGTGCTAAGGCGAGCCATCTGGCTCGAGCGAAGGCCTGCGCGTAGGGCTGCAAGAAAAGCTCGAGGCTCGTGAGCCGCTCGAGATCAGCTCGTTTTTTAACTCGACTCGAGATCGACTCAAAAAAAATATAAGCTGAGTTTGAACACTTTATGTAGCTCGACTGAGAAATGAGCCGATCTGGAGCCAATGTTGGCTCGCTCGATTTTAGCTCGATAGCTCGACAGAATATCATTATGTTAAATGATCATGTCATATGTTAACGGAAATAAGATAATTTATTACCATATATGTTGTCCATAATTTATCTCCATTTTATTTACCAACGAACATGGAAACTTAATTAAGTGCAGAGAGAATTTAGGCCAAATTATGGCACGTGGTCGACTATGTGTTCAATATCCTATATTTTTGGCAAAGGTTCCCAGCATATTCACCTTAATTTTTTTGTTTTTTATCCATAGATTTATAATTTTTAGCATCTCATTTAGCTCAAAACTAGCTCGAGATCGACTCGAGATCATTACAAGCTGAGCACAAGTCATGTTCGACAGCTCGATCATGAGCTTCACTCAGTTTGAGCTCGCTCGAATTTTCATATGAGTTGAGCTGAGCCAACGCCAACTCGCTCGAGCTCGACTCGTTTGCAGCCCTACCTGCGCGGCGGCTTGCTCGCGCGTGAGTCACGCTCGGGCCAGCCTGCCAACCCATGCGGAGGCCAGCGCGACATCCGACCCGTCCGGCGGAGCGGCGGCCAACTCGCTCATCACCGGCGCCACACACGAACACGCATCAGTACTGTTTGAAGTAATGTTTCAAGAAAAATAATGATTTGAGGGGGAATATAACAAGATAGAAGGTCATATGTGGGCCCCTTGTGTCAACGGTCAAACAAAATGTGTTGGTTTAAGCTGCATCGTCAGCACGGACGTGTGGGCCAACCCTGTCATAAACGGGTTTAAACGAGCCTAATCGACACTAGGTAGTAGTTTTTGGCACGGATTAAGAAATTTTTGGGATGTTTTTGCTATTTTTTGTACAATAGTTTCTTCTTAGGGCTGGTTGAAAGTGGTAGTTTTTTGTTAAATACTCTACATATTGTAACTAGGAGTGTTCAAGCTTTGGAAGCCAATAAGCAAGGCTAGTTACATAGTGCTTATGTGTACGTGATTGAAAGTAAATATCAACCATGAGTGACTAATATCTTGATGGAAAACTCGAAACTATGGAAATACTTGCATTTTTTGCATGGTTGGAAATACTAGCAATGTTCACATGCGTTGCAACGGATCATTATTAGAATAATACTTATTCACAAACTTGATACAAAACACTGTAATTTTGATATACATATATCACTAGAGATACATTATGTTTCAATCAGAAAATATTCCTCGGGCTGTTTTGGTGAGGTGAGGAAGGGGTGTGGTTGGTTTTAAGATACTAATTATGGGTTTTTCTGCAAATTGGTAGAGAAGTGGGATGTTGGTGAGAAAAGGCAACAACTTACCTCACAGTCGTTAGATGTAGATCTAATGGTCAGAAATGACGGATGGCAGACACACCATCATCACCAACTTACACTACAAAAAAAAGACACATCCGTGACATTTTGGGCCGAATGAAATTTTTTTCTGTCATACATATGACACTTCTATGACGATAATTGTGACAAAACCCGGTATCATCATAGATGTGGTGGGCTCCTACTTCTATGACAAAAAGCATGATGAAAATTGGCTTTTCGTCTGGGCGGGCCGGAGACGCAGCTGCATGACATTCTTTGGGCCGCCCATGACGGAAAAACCATGGTAGAAGCTAGGGGAGGAAAATTTTGGGAGTTGCGGTTACGGTGGGAGGTCGGGGCGAAGCGATCGCGCTGCTTTCTCGCAGACGTCTGGCGCATGTGTGCGAGGCATTGGCTCTAATCAACCCGAAGCGAGGCGTTGGGCTCTAATCAACCCGGCGATTGCACTACAAAGCTACGCGTTCATCGAACCCGAGCGATCGATCGATGGTGTTAATCGAACCCGATGGAGCGATTCTTCGCTGCTGCTGCTAATCAAGCCGATCGACTAGATGAATAGTGAGCATTGCTTGGGGGGGGTTGGATGAACTATGAGCGGTGGCGTTGCCTCTGGATGAACAGGACCCGTGGTGTGGAGGGCTGGATGAACAGTAGATGGTGGAGGGGTGGCCGTGGAGGGTGGTTGAACAGACCCGTTGTGTGGAGGACTCGATGAGCAGAGACGGTAGAGGGGTGCCCGTGGAGGGTGGTTGAACAAGAGCGGTGGAGTAAGCGCGGTGGAGGCTGGATGAACAGGAGCCCTTGGAGGTGGAGGAGGTCGACGGTAGCCCGTGGAGGCCGGAGGAGGTCGACGGTGGAGATGAACAGTATCCGTGGAGTCCTGCTTTTGCGATACGCCACACCTCTCGGCGAACAGGACCCCGTTTCGACCGTAGCGCCCAACACAAGTCCGTTTAAATCCGTTTTGCGGCACGCCACACCCTCCCGATCAACGGGACCCCATTTCGACCGTAGGAGGTCCGTTTCCTCGCAGCGGTACGCCAGCCCTCCCGATCAACGGGATCCTGTTTGAACGTGGTCGGTCGAACACAAGGCCGCTTCTCCGTTGTGCGATACGCCAGCCTCGCTTCCATCGCCTGTTCCGCCCAAGCCTCCCGATGAACACGACCATGCATTCCGTTCCGACCCAGCCAGTTGGCTCCCCATGAACACGACGACGACGCTGTTTCTCCGTTCCGACCCAGCCATGTACATATGCGTGAGTAGGCGTTCGAGACCCTGCCCGTATGTACGTACACGGCCGTATTTTCTTTCTTGCACCCTCGCCGTTGTACATACGTGTACATGCTACGTGCACGCCTCTACTATGACACGTGCGCACCTCTACAACGACCAGTATGTATGTACACGTTCGCGACCAGAATGACAACACTAGTACGCTTCGACCAGGTGGGTCCCGACTGTCAGGCACTTCCTTGCCTGCGAAGATGTTGCTGGTGGGTCCCAGCAGTCAGGGGGGCGAATCGTTTTTTTTGCCCGGACGCACTTCCTTATGTGCGAAGATGTGGCTGGTGGGTCCCAGCAGTCAGGGGGAAACGTTTTTTTCGCAAAATACGGTGGCCCGTCCGGTGGGTCCCCGCTGTCAGGTGGAGGAATAATTATTTTGCAGCGTAATAAGGAGGCACTTCCTTCTGCGGCCGTGGATCCACTGTCGGCCTCTCCACGCATGATCCACGTCCGATGGAAGTCATTCCTTGACCACGTTGACCACGCCGCGCCGAGAGCACCAGGGCGGTGGACAACAGCGAGGCCTAGGAAGGGGACGACGCGGAGCCGGGGAAGATGCGGCAGTGGATTCCCACGCGTAGAGGAGTATGAGGGTTCACTGGTTCGCTGTGGTGTGAAGCTGCCGTCGCCGCAGAATAACAGGGGGTGTGGGTGAGTAGAGGGATGGCCTGGCCAGCGGTGGGAGTAGTAGGGGGCGGTGAGGCCTCTGCCGCATCGCAGCCGGCCACGGAATGCAGGAGCACGAGGCACGACCGGCGCTGGTTTGGGCAGCTGGAGCAAGAAGACTAGAGGTTGAAGAAGCACTACGGCCGTTGGATGGACATCGTACGGTCCCTAGAGCTAGAATCGTGCATATTGACTAAGTTGACAAAGCCCTCTGTCCCCATCAACTTAGTAGGCCCACAAGTCAGCCTGCTACTATACTGGGTCCCAGCTAACAGGGGGAGTATTCATTTTTTTTGCGTAATAAGGAGGCACTTCCTTGCATGCGAAGATATAGCTGGTTGGTCCGAGCTGTCAGCGGCGGTAACGTTTTTTTCGTGAAATACAGAGGCCCTTTCGATGGGTCCCTGATGTCAGGTGGAGGAATCATTATTTTTCGCGTAATAAGGAGGCATTTCCTTGTGTGCGGCCGTGGACCGAGCTGTCGGCCTCTCCACGTACAGTCCACTTTAGATGCATGTCAGTTGTTGACCACGTTGACCAGGCCGCGCCGAGAGCACCAGGGTGGTGGACGACGGCGAGGCCTAGGAAGGGAACGACACGGAGGCAGGGAAGACTCGGCGGTTTTTTCGCACGCGCAGGGGAGTATGACTGTACGAGGGTTTACTGGTTCGTCTACCGCCATCGGAGAATAACAGCAGGTGTGGGTGAGTAGAGGGATGGCTAGGCCAGCGATGGGAGTACGGTGGGGCGGTGAGGCCTGCGCGGCAGCATAGTCGGCCGTGGGGAGGAGGGAGCAGGCAGTCCCGCCGGCGCTTGTTTGAGCGGCTGGAGCAGGAAGAGCAGAGATTGATGAAGCACGACGGCCGTTGGATGGACATCCAACAGTCACTGCTTGTGCATCAACGGTTTTTTAGGAAAGCCTGAAATCTGTGGAAAACAGCATACAACCCATCTGCCATTATTTCTAATAATTTACAGCCTATTTGCTAATTCTTATGGTTTTTTTGGAGCCCATATTCTTTTTGTTAGCACTAGCAAAAAGGCCCGTGCGTTGCAACGGGAGAAAAAAATCTCTCATATCTCTAGCTGGGTCAGTTGGACAAACTATGTGTGGCCGGTTGGCAGGTTATGAGATCGAACCCTCCCATCGGTAATTTGATTTTTTGCCAGCTCTTCGGACATGGGCCTCAGTTTGCCGCCAGGTGGGCTTTCTTCGTTGGGCCAAAACGAGTGGCAAGTAACAAAAGCAAATAGCGTACGTGAAATTAATTGAAGCGGGACCAAACAAAGCGGGACGAAACCAAGAATATCACCTCCTTTTAATAGTAGGTATAGATTACATCCCATATTGTGGCCACGGTTAAAAAATTATACGAAATTTTGCATATTTCGATGCGGTCCAAACTGTTTTTAATACCGAAATTTCGACTCACATTCAAACTGATTTTAAAAATAAATGTATATCAATATAAAATCCAACAAATTCTCCACACATAAACATTAATGTAATTTAAAATCTCGAAATGAAAAAACGATATTTGAAACTAATTGCCGGTTTGATGTGTTTTAAAAATGTACAGCCCATTTCTCATTACTGATAGGCCATTTTCTCGGCCAGCCGAATGAAGCTCTCCTCGTCTTGAAAGATTTGCAGCCCAACATGCCTGACAAAGCGACTTACTTGGCAAATCACAAAAAACTGGGTTGTGGCCTTGGACCCAGCTGTCAGCCTCTCCATGTACAGTACTCTTCCGATGGAAGTCGGTCATTGACCACATTGACCACGCTGCGCCGAGAGCACCAAGGTGGTGGACGACGGCGAGGCCTAGGAATGGGACGACGCGGAGCCGGGGAAGACACGGTAGTGGATGCCCACGCGGAGAGGAGTACGAGGGTTCACTGGTTCGGCTGCGGCATGAGGCTGCTGTCGCCGCAGAATAACAGGGGGTGTGGGTGAGTAGAGGGATACCTAGGCCCAGCGATGGGAGTAGTAGGGGGCGGTGAGGCCTCCGCGGCATCAAAGCCGGCCACGAGAGGCAGGAGCACGTGGCACGACCGGCGCTGCTTTGGTATTTGGAGCAAGAAGACCAGAGGTTGAAGAAGCACTATGGCCGTTGGATGGACATCGACGGTCCTTTGGAGCTAGAATCATTCATATTGACTAAGTTGACAAAGCCCTCCGTCCTCGTCAACTTAGTAGGCCCATTAAGTCAGCCACCCACTATGGTGGGTCCCAGCTAGGTGGGGTATTCATTTTTGGTGCGTAATAAGGAGGCACTTCCTTGCGTGCGAAGATATAGCTGGTGGGTCCGACCTGTCGCCGGGGGCGTTTTTTGCGAAATCTGAAGCCCTTCCCACGACAAAGGCACGACAAAGGCGTAATAAGGAGCAACTTTCCTTGCGTGCGACCATGGACCTCATGGGTCCCAGCCGTCAGGCTCTCCACGTACAGTCCTCTTCCGATATCTCTCGTATGTTGAGCACGCCATGCCGAGCGCACCGAGGCGGTGGACGACGGCAAGGCCCCAGACTGGAACGACCCGGAGATGGGGAATACGCGGCAGTGGAGTCGCAGACGGAGAGGAGTGGGAAACTTGACTGGTTCGGGTGCGGGGTGGGCCTACACTCGGCAGAGAATAACAGGAGGTGCGGAGTGGAGGGATGGCCTGGCCGTCGGCGGGGTAGCGTTTCGCTGAGGAGCACAAAACAACGCCACTGGACGCCAAAAGCTGGAGCAGGCGGTTCCGGCAGCGCTGGGGGAAGAAGACGAGAGATTGAAGAAGAATGCCGGCCGTTGGATGTAAATCCAACGCCTTCTTAGGCTTCACCTCATCGCCCACATGTCGGCCATCCATTTGTTTTTTAGTCCATTTGGTGGGCTGGGTGAAACAATGATGTAGCATCTATGCAGCCCGTTTAAATCCTATTTGCATTTTTCTCGAAATCCGCGGACTTGCTGGGTTGGGTAAAAATATCATGTTGGGCTAGACGAAGAAATGTTATAAAAACATAAACACATGATTGCACGTCAGTAAAATCTTTGCAAGCTTATGTACGCAATCACTAGGAGTTAACTTGGCAAGTTATATATAAACAATTATTATTATTATTTTGTAAGAACTTTCAACTTACTTAAATAAAATATCATTTTAATTTGATGAGTTAATAGTACATGGGGTATTATTATTTTTAGGCTAGACGTGGGACAGCTTGAGTTGGTTCTAGGGAAAGTCTTGGAGAAAACTCAGTTTACATCAAAAAGAAAGTGGGAGAAAATTCAGAGGACCTCTTTGGGTCCACGAGGAGAGGAATATGTTGGGAGGAAGGAGATTCAAAGCACGGCAGCCGAGTGAACTAGTTTTTTATGGACAAGTGAACTAGTTTACATACATAAGCAAATAGCCACTAAAAAAGCAATCAGGTTAATGGGTTCTTAAAAGAAATATTTCGGACAAAATAGATAATTACGACACATAGGCTAATGCATGAAACACTCAGATGATAAAGGTCCTTATAAACAGAGAAAGTACAACATCTAGACCTTCCCGCACGCTTGATCATGACGCTGCGGCTGTCCGTGTACTCGTCGGTTATGGGAAGCGACACGCCCTCATGTCCAAGATCTGCTGTACATGTCGTAGCATGCGATCGTCCTTGGCCGCAGAGGTTATGTAGGCTAGATTCAGAGGTACCCCCACGTGTTCAGGTCGCCTTCTTTCATGTTGGCATATCAGGGGTCGATGATGGTCTCAGCGAGGTCAACCACGGAGTCCTTCTCCTGCTCGTTGCTGATGATCTTGTATTGTTTCTGGATGTCGACAAGCTTGTTGCACCAGATGGTTGAATCATCGCGTTCTTCCTTCTCTCCACCGTAGCGAAGGTGCAGTCGGTGCTGCCGATGAAACGGGCGAATGCTCCAGAACCTGGTGCAGCCATAGGACTGAGGCGAGGCAGAGCTTCACCGAGTCCGTATCGTTGGTGTACATCACATTCAACTTGGTGCAGCCATAGGACTGAACGGTGAACTAACTCCTTGCTGAAGTCCATATCCAGCAGGCTCACCCTCGGATCACCATTGAGTCTCTTCGAGTGAACGAGTGTGTAGGCGGCGGCAGTTCGTTTTTCAGCTCTTTGGGAACTGGATTCAACAAGAAGCTGAGTGTGTACAGCGACAACAAGCATTACTACCCTCCTCGTCCGCTGCACGCCCGCAGAAGATGCACCTCGGCGCATTCAAACGCCTCCATTAAGAAACCTACTCCGCCACACGCCGGTTCACGAGCGGGTCTGTATTGGTACTTGTAATAACAGGAGTTAGAGGTCACTTTACTTAAATTTAATTAGCTTTAATAGAAATTTATACTTAAAACAAGCAATGCATTGGCTCGTTCTATCGCTGCCACGGATCAACATGCACAACAATTAGAATTATTATTCTCGGGGCGCTTTACGATCAGCACATTTGTCGACTTTCACAAAGATAATACTACCAAGTTTGAACTGTTTGTTATGGTTGTTGTCCTCTGCATCATCATGCCGTGTTTCCCAAACTTGCAAGATTCGTAACCAACAAATAAGATCCAAATAATAAGTACAACAAAGATGCCTACACATCTCATTGATTCCCATCTTGCAAGATTCGAACCAACAAATAAGATCCAAATAATAAGTACAACAAAGATGCCTACACATCTCATTGATTCCCAGCTTGCAAGATTCGGAACCAACAAATAAGATTCAAATAATAAGTACAACAAAGATGCCTACACATCTCATTGATTCCCAGCTTGCAAGATTCAGAACCAACCCATTAGAGCGTTTTGATAAAGTGAATATCGGGATTAAATCCATCTTGGCTAGCCATGTCATACAATCGAAGAACTTGGCAAATGCTCTTGACCGTCACAACATCTGTAGTTGAGTATTCCCGTTTGCACAACATGTTTGCACAGCTCAAACAAGGAGACAGGAGAGCATGATTTTGCTTTAATAGCGGCCTCCTTGAACTCAACCTCCAGCTCCACTAGGATGATGTCTGCCTGGAGTTCCATGATTCAATTCATGCGCCTTTTTCTATGGTTCACCTGAAATGAAGCAAAGATTGCATCATTCAGCTAGCAAGAAGTACTTGCTCTTGTGAGCTGGCAGGTTCTTCTTTAGTAGTTGCACTAAAATTGAGGAACATTAAGGTTGGCTGTCCGGCTCATGTAAGGTGCAACTATAATTTTCTTATCCTTTTGTGCAGTTCCACTAAAATAAAGTGCCATTGTGGTGACAGTGATGGCTCCATCTTGCAAAGGCTAATAAAATGTTGCACGAGATTACCAGCAGAACTTGACGGAGATTTTGGAAACTCCAATCACCATTTTGTGCAGTTCCACCAAAATTGAGAGATGTTGCCCACGTGACATTTTAGTTGAACTGCACAAGACACTCATTCAAAAAAAAGTGTTTTGTGCAGTTCACCAAAAGGTCACAATAGCAACAAGGTGAAATGGATATCCCTATCTGCACAAAATGATAGAAAGTAAATAGTTGCTGGTCAATAAGAATATATGAAACATATACAAAATGAAAAGAAGCATCTTAATTATGTTCATGGCAATCACGCAAGGACAGTAGAAATTTTAAAACATCAACAATGCTTCATGTTACCAGAAGCATTACGATCAACAATGAGATTCCTCAGATATGGGATTACTTTAATGGTGGCATTGCTTGTTTACCAGACACAGTAAATCAACAGCAGCTAAAGAGTTGGTTTAAGGGATGGGACCGTGGGGACACCAGGACACTCAGCTGCGTAAAGGAGCAACTTACTTATCACAATGGGGAAAACAGCAGGAGTGCCATTTTTAACACAGCTTAATTGCATCTTATCACTGGAGGCATTAGATTAGCAATAACACTGGTTAGACATGTCCTTAAGGTAACAGTGTGATCACTTCATTTTACATGCGCCCTTACATAAACAAGGGCAAAAGGTTAGTATAAGGACATGCAACAGTGGACGCATCAGCACAATGTACCTACAAGGAGGCATAAAGTGGCGATGCCGAGCTTGTTCACGCTATGTGAGGGCAGCAAACCTAATCCTAGAGACCTTTTACTATGTGAGGGCAGCAAATCTAATCCTGGAGACCTTTTACTATGTGAGGGCAGCAAATCTAATCCTGAGACCTTTTACTATGTGAGGGCAGCAAATCTAATCCTGAGACCTTTTACTATGTGAGGGCAGCAAATCTAATCTCGAGACCTTTTACTATGTGATGGCAGCAAATCTAATCCTCGACATACTCTGCTGACTTGTCCACCACCGCCACTTTCTATCCTTTTTCAACCAATAATAGATCTGTTCCTTATCCAGTTTGTACTGCGTTTTCCCATTATTTCCCTTTTCAACCAAGAGACCGGTTGGGTATCCGGTCTCTACTACTTTCACCATATTATTTCCTCTTTGAATCAAGTCCTAGATTCATGCTACAACTTTCCCCCTTTCTTAGTTGTTTGAACAAAGCCCTAGATTCGAATGCATGAAGTAGCTTTACCTCTAATAATACTAAAAATTTAGGTGGCTTTGGAAGAGCTGATGGGAGTAGAAACAGATGCACATGCAGACACATGGGGAGCTGGGACAGTAGAGCAAGGCTGCTTTCGAAGAACTTATACCTGAGGGTCGCCGGGATGTCGGCGGCGGCAGGTCGGATCTGCGGACAATACGGCAGGGAGGAAGAAGGGTCAGAGGACCTCCCGAGCCGGCGCTATGTCGGAGAGAACGGCACGGGCAGAGGATCGGGCCCCTCCGGCAGCTATGGGTTTCCTCCCTCGGCGGCGATGACCGCGTGAACAATGCACCTTTTATTCCTCTACACACACCGCCAAGGGATCCGCCGGATCTGTGACCAGCGTTGTGAGCAGAGAGAAAATGTCGCTACCGCTGTCTTGTTTATATCTGGAGAGGATGAGAGAATGAAGAGAGCAACCCTAGTAAAGCAAGCGCTCAGCCCCCTGCGTCCATATATAGTGGAGAGATTATCTTTTCTCTCCACAACAAGCGTTCAATTTGTGTACGTGGCATTAAAGAAAAGAAACTCTCTATTTAAGGTGACTACTCTCGACTCCTACTTACTACTACATTTGTGCTCCCCGCCTCCATTCATTGAACAACCCCACGGGTGAATAAACATACTGATAAGTCTGTATTTATATAGAACGAACAAGCTCGAACTATTTTCACGTAGTTAAAAGTTGAGGGCGGGGCTTTTCCCGGGCAGTACGCGCGGCAGTTTTCGGGTAGGTGGTTTGATAGAGAGGCGAGGAGGGTGAGCGAGTGGGGCTATGCGATTTGACGGCGCGTTACTGCTGGAAAGACTTGTGATATGACCACCCACTATAGTCATGAATTACTGGCGCTCCGACCGGGGTGATGCCCCCCTTCCGTTCCGCGCTCTAATCTGGTGCATGACACGTCGACCCGGATGCTGACTCTCCCACATGTCAGAGTAGTAAGAAGGAGCAAAGAATGATGTGGTATATATACTACTCCCTCCTTTCCTAAATATAAGTCTTTGGAGAGATTTCACTATGGACCACATACAGAGAAAAATGTGTGAATCTACACATAAAATGCATTTATATACATCCGTATGTGGTCCACTGTGAAATATCTACGAAGACTTATATTTAGGAACGGAGGGAGTACTACTCAGGTTGGAGGAATGCGAACCACGGCAGCCCAGTGAACCAGCCGTGCGAACCACGGTAGCCCAGTGAACCAGCAGTAGAAAACAATGTGGTGATATGGCCATATAAAACAATGTGCTACGGTCCAAACTGTAGCATGTACAGTAACACTCCTCTTTGTTTGGATCCACGAGTTAGAGCTAGTTTGGGTTGAAATAGCCTCAAATTATCGAAACAAGAGGGGTTAGTTTGAGCTAGTTTGCTCTAACCCAGCTAAAAAAACTAGGTTCTAATTGGGTTAGTTATCCTCGGGCCCACTAAAAGAGAACTAAAAAAATCTCACCTGCCCGCACCAGATCGCTTCCCCCCTCTCGCACGACTCCTCTCTATTCCCCATAGGGCCGCCCGCCCAAGCGCCGCTTGCCCTCTCTCTCCTTCGGCCGCCCTCTCCCTCCGACCTTCGAAGGTCGCCCCGCTCCCCCTTCACCAGTCGTTTTTCTCCCTCTGTCATGCGCGGTGGCGGTGCATCTACCAGGGAGGCCGCGAGAGGGGTGAGTTTGTTTGTTCCTTCTATGTCTCACGGCCATATCATTGATCTTGCTTGCTCTAGCGCTAATTCTGATTTGGAAAAGTAGATCCTGATCAAAGTTGCTATAGATTTGTGGTGCACGCATGGAATTGTTTGATGCTGCTTGAGGAGGTAATAAATCTTTCTAGAGGCCCAAAGATTCAGGTCACCTTTCTAGGTATTTCAATTTCAGGCTTGCATTATTTGTAGAGGCCCAAAGATTCAGTTCACCTTTCTAGGTATTTCAATTTCAGGCTTGCATTGTTTCTAGAGGCCCAAAGATTCAGTTCACCTTTCTAGGTATTTCAGTTTCAGCTTGCATTATTTCTAGAGGCCCAAAGATTCAGTTCACCTTTCTAGGTATTTCAGTTTGAGCTTGCATTATTTCTAGAGGCCCAAAGATTCAGTTCACCTTTCTAGGTATTTCAGTTTCGGGCTTGCTTTATTTCTAGAGGCCCAAAGATTCAGTTCACCTTTCTAGGTATTTCAGTTTCAGGCTTGCATTATTTCTAGAGGCCCAAAGATTCAGTTCACCTTTCTAGGTATTTAAGTTTCAGGCTTGCATTATTTCTAGAGGCCCAAAGATTCAGTTCACCTTTCTAGGTATTTCAGTGTCAGGCTTGCATTATTTCTAGAGGCCCAAAGATTCAGTTCACCTTTCTAGGTATTTTAGTTACATGCTTTCATTATTTCTAGAGGCCCAAAGATTCAGTTCACCTTTCTAGGTATTTTAGTTACATGCTTTCATTATTTCTAGAGGCCCAAAGATTAAGTTCCCAGTCGGCGACAAGCGGCCCTGCTACCCATGCCGGTGTCGACCTCAACTCGCAAGGGCCGGCGTCGGAGGGGTTCTCGGGGCTTGGGCTCTACAGAGCCTTCCTCCAGAGCGACGATGGTGAGCTCCTCCCTCAATGCGTGAGGGGCTCAGGGCTCCCTCCCTATCGTGAATGACTTCTTGATGAGTTAGCTCATTCTTTGTTTCATGAAGTGTTTTTTTATTTTGTGAAGCTTGATTGATGACTTGTATGTTTAAGTGGGATATCTCATTTGTATGGACAAAGTAAAAATTATCATGTTTTGCATGCTTGATTTGTATAGATGGTTTGTTTATGTCAATTTTGAGCGGAGGAGGCCACAGAAGAGCCGCCACACCAAGAGGGTGCTTGGATCCAAGGGACTTATTTTAGTCGACTAAAATAGGGTCCAAAGTAGTCAAATGATTGAGATAGAGAATTTATTGTCAATCTAACCCTGCCATCCATACACCTCTTTGGTTTAGAGTTAGTTCAGGTTAGAATCTAACTCTAACCTCTAAGCGAGCTAGAGTTCTCCTCGTCTCGGTTCATCGCCATCATACTTTCCCCATTCTGTGTTTTCAGATCCTGCGAATCAAAGAGGCCCTTTTTTGGGGAAAATCAAAGAGGCCCTTAGACTGGTTTAGGTCCGGTCATTTTTTATAAACGTGTTATGTCCAAAATTTAATGAACATGTTACGGTTTCCATGAAAATAATCCGGTTTCATGTAGTAATTCATTGATTTATTTATTCTTCTGCGGGGTGTTTGCATGTAATTCGTGAGGTCTGAAATGTAAAGTACCCCGGCATATGCTCTGAGTCGTGCATGCACTACGACCCAGGTGCTCTATGTCCCACATGTCGGCGAATGGGAGCACGTGGAAATAGCCTAGGAGTACATATAGGAGGATAAATGCGTGAAAAATATGTCTTGTGAAGCGTAGCATGGTTCGAAAAGGAGACCTAAAGTGATGACAGCTATAGGTCGCACACACCCAACTAGTGGTACTAGACATACGACTGATTTTTCCCTAAAAAAAAGATGCACGAGTGCTCAATACTCCTATTCTATAAACACCAGTCCCATCTGACAACAGCGTCCGTGCTACAGCTAGCTCTCCTCCCTCGTTTCTCTCTTCTAATTCTAAACTCGGCCGATGTCCGCTGGGTGGGGTGGGTTTGCTCAATCATGCCCCACCTCACAAAGGAAAACGTTACGTTGGAATAAAAAATGCCATATACTCCCTCCGTTCATAAATATAAGCATTTTTAGATACTAGTTCAAATGGAATACAACATACACATGTATGAAGACATAGTTTAGAGTGTAGATTCATTCATTTTGCTCCGTATGTAGTAGTCACTTGCTGGAATCTTTAGAAAGACTTATATTTGGGAATGGAGGGAGTACTATACTAATAAAACATTAAGGCCACGAGGCGATGCAGTGCTGGTTACAGGAGGCAAGAAGAAGAGATGCATCCATCGACGACGTCCACCTCCTCGACTCAGGGTGACGGCCCACCGAACGGCGCCTAAGTAGCAGCGGCTTTCGTGGCCAGGTCGATGTGCTTCTGAACAATGGCATCCAAAGATTCCAGCCGCTAGAAGAAGGCCAACATCTTTTTGTCCTCGCTTGCCTTGTAGTGGCCTATGTAGACGATTTCCTCGTAGACGTGGATGTGCAGGTCGACGGTTTCTTGCATGGTGAGGCGTTGCGCGGCGAGCGCGGCCTCGAGGTGCACATTCTTCCTCGCGACCTCTGGCACCTGCAGGGCCACCAGGGCTTGAAAGAGTTCGTCACCATGTAGGCCGATGAGGGTGGCAGGCAATGAGGAGCCTGGGCGTGTGCGCTGGAGCAGTACGGCAAGGTCGTCTGCGCGCTTCTTGACGGCGGTGAACTTGCGGATGGAGTTGACCATCATGTCGTCCATACGAGAGGTGAAGCCGGCGTCGGCGAGGGCTACGATGCCTGCGGTCGCCAAACACCGTCTCGAACGCTGCTTTCGGTGCGGTGCCGCAGGCCGGCGCCTTGGATGATTTGGCATAGCCGACTGCCGCTCGCGTCCATCACCTCCATAGGTGCTTGTGGCTTCTGGTCACTTGGTCTTGGATTGGAGTGAGCAGTGTTGCGCAAAGACTTGGAAGTAGTAGATGGATTGGATTGGTGGGGCGCCTTTATTATATGAGAGTCCAAACTCTGTTGCATTCACATCGTGCTGGCTCTAGTCTGCTTCTCCAATTAATTCCCGCTGCATGTAATTGAGGATGCATCATTGACCGTTCAACATCTCGGGAACCGCTACCCTCTTCCTCCTTGGCATTCAAGCACCTATGGACCCGTCGATGACGAGGTGCCTATGGTGACTTCATAAATTTCAAGATGATAGTGTCGATGCGTGTGTGCGCTCATAGGGGTGAGTGTATGCGGCGTGTATATGAGCGCATGCGTCAGATTGTGTCAAAAAAAACAACGTAAATGCATGTCAAAAGAGACTAGTCAAGATACTCAATATTGTGCACCTTGGAGAGGAAAACGATAGAACTAGTGCGTATTTATTTACGGTGCAGATTCACTCATTTTGCTCCATATGTACTCGGTCTCGGTGTAGTCTAGTCACTTGTTGAAATCTCTAGAAGGACAAATACTCCTTTTCGGTTTACTGAGGCTATACTAGCAAGTAGTTGTGCGTACTAGTACAATAGTGGGCTCACATAGCCATTTTGTCTCATGCAAGAGCTCGGCTATATGCGTGCTCAATGTTCGTGAATCGCAATGTTCGGTTTGCGCTTGGCTCTTCGCCTCTTCGAGAAGACGAACAATGATGTTACTACTACTGCTTCTACAGTGTCAAATCCACAGCTGCATGTCCGTCCACCGTGAGCGGGACGGATAGCTTGTTGTAGAAGTACTACTAAGCAATGGCCTCTCCTCGTTTGCGAGCAACAGCGCGCATGGGCGAGGGAGAAGGCATGTAGTAAAATCAAGCTTCTCCTCGTTCTACGAGTTGACGCAACACATCATAGCACTGGCCCCACATGCTTGCCTCTAAACTTGGCTGAAAGACTCACAGTGTACAATATATTTGCTGCAACCTCTAACATTTACCCACCACAAATTAAAATATATGTGGTCGTATGCATCATTCTGATGCAGAGGCTGGGGAGTCCCCCCTTTTCGAAAAAACAAATTAAAATATATATTCCTGTCTTGACCAGATGAGCGTGCAAACTACAATCACCGTGGTGTGGTAGGGCCGTAAGACTATTTTAATTTAAAAAAAAACTTGAGACGGCCACATAGCATGGAGCCGACCCCAACGATTTTAAGCTTACAGGCACGGTACACGCTATCTAGACTACTCTACACATGAAACTACCACACGAGCGTCCGGGCTGCGCTTGGCTCTTCGCCTCTTCGGGAAGTCGAACAATGATGGTGTACTACTGCACTGGAGGAGTACTACAGTACATTTCTGGCCAGCTGACACCGATTGAACTGCTGCATGTCCACCGCGTGCGGGAGGGAGAGAGTGTAGCGAAAGCTTCTCCTATTCTTGCCAGCCACCAAGCTCATGGGCGAGGGAGGGACGCTCCTGTCTTTGCATGTATGACAGGTGGGCCCGACAGGTGTGTGGCCAACCTGTCATACAGCCAAAGGAAGGTGCAGTTAAGTCCGCGAGGGAGAGGATAATCAAACTTCTCATTGATGTACGAGTTGACGCGACACATCAAAGCACTGCACTCGATATATTTCAATAATTTGCGTTTACTGATGCATTAATTACAACACGTAATTTTAGTTCTAGATACATCCATTTCCGAGACAAGTAATTCCGAACAGAGGGAGTACATTTAGGAATGGAGGGAGTATAAAATATGTGACGATAAGCTTTGTAATACCCCGGCCCAAGTCGAGAGATGATTGTGCACGAGGAGGGCGAGATCATGCAGACCGAACAGGAACAAGACCCGACGATGGAGCTCTCTAAGGTTTCGATGGACCTCACCGTGCTCCACTGCCCCTAGTGCCTCCGCCCCTTGATGCCTCCAGTGTATGAGGTTCGAATACACCTCGTCCGTTCGGCTGATTGAGCAAGGTGCAGGTTTCTTGATTGATGTGCTATTGGATTGATTTCTGCAGTGCAAGGGAGGGCAGCTAGCCTGCGCGGATTGCCGCGTCGAGCGCCCGGGGAACCAGCGGCAGTGCCAGAAGTGCGAGCACGGCGGTGGCTTCGACGTGCGGAACTCGTCGGTGGACTCCGTCCTTTCGTCGGTGAGGGTGGAGTGCCCGCACGAAGGCTGTGGGCTCTACGTCACTTACCACAAGCTCGCCGATCACCAGAGCGTGTGTCCGCTCGCGCCCTGCAAATGCCCCGTGCCCGTCTGCGGCTACGAAGGCCCGCCGCCGGCGCTCTACCACCACATCAGCACCGCGCATCCCATGCCCGTGCACAGGATCCAGTACGGCAAGGTGCTCCAGCTGCAAGTGCCACTGTCGGAGCCACGGCTCTTGCTATTCGCGGAGGAGGACCGCCGCACGTTTTTCTTGGTCGGCGGCGTGCTCGACATCGGCGTGCCTATCGCCGTGTCGGTTGTCTGCATCAGAGCGGGGGCGTCCCCACTGCCGCACTACTTGGCCAAGCTGTGGGCGAACGGCCCGCTGGGGGAGCCCGAAGGCACGACCGACACCGTCAATGTGGAAATGGAGGTGACATGCAGCAAGGATCCCGGCGACGTCGACATGCAGGAGATGACCTTCTTGACATTTCCGCCCAAGCTGCTGGCCGGGGCTAAGCTTATGTCCGTCCACATTCAGATTGACAAGCTCACGTCCTAAATGTTTCGACAGTGCCTTCTGTTTATCTTAGTAATATGCTAATATAGGGATTACCTTGGTCTACTTTAGCTTAAGAAATGGTGGGTTTTGGTGGCGATGCAGCAATTACTTCGACATCGATCAGTAATTTCCAACAATCGAACGGATATTTTGTGTGCATTGAATATAAAGTTCCTTTGGGTAAGAAGTACTACTTGTCATTAAAATGGATAAAAGGAGATGTATGTAGACGTATTTTAGTTCTAGATACGTCCCTTTTTATCCATTTTGATGACAAGCACTCCCTCCGTTCCACAATACATGCCTTCCATTTGTCAAAATATAGATGTAGCTAGACATGTTTTAGTATATAGGTACATCCATGATAGAGCCAATCGGATGGTTGAGAACACTACAATTAGTAGCTACAGATGCGTGTGTGACTCCCAGATGCGGAGGCCGGGGGTCATCATCCTCATTTTCGAGAAAAAACAGACGCGTGTGTGAGAGGATGAGTGCGTGCGTGCACCTCTTCTCTTCCTATATAACGTACTACTAAACTCAGAGTACTACAAGTTTTTGTGGGTGGCACGATGGTGCGTGCGAGAAGTCCCGAGAGATAGGTTTAATGCGTCTGAAAAAAGGACTAGCCTAGAGCTCGCCACACGGCTATTCCTGTCGAACGCCCCATTAGAGCATGGTTAATAATATAGCCAGCTGCTGGCTATAAGCCAGTGCCATGTCATCTACAGCCCATCTTATAGCCAACATATATAATAGTAGATCAAAAGAGTGTACTACTTTTTTATTATGTGGCCCACCTTTCATTCTCACTAAGTGCCTAGGAGCACGTGCTAGAGCTGGCTCTTCACGAAGAGCCCGCTTACCTTCTCTCTCCTCTTCTCTTTCCTCCAACTAAGCAGAAATATAATAGTTTATTTCTTATAGCCCGCTGACTCAGCTCTATTGTACTTGCTCTTAACAATAAGATATGTATACGACGGTGCCAGTTATTGCACGTACACAGTAGTACTCCCTCCTTTTCAGGTTTATGGTGAGTGGTGGAATATTTTTTGTAGTTTGCAAAAGCACCTAATTAGTGCTCTTGTTTTTCTCAAAAAATTATGTTTATCAATGCATTAATTGCAATGCATGCATGCATAAAGTACATGAATTGGTCAATTTTCTCTTAATACTTGCATGCAATGATTTAATGCACCTTGGAATCTGAACATGTGTTGGGGAACAACCAAATTGAGCCTTATAAAATGGAAAAACTAAAATTTTGAGATAAGCCCTATAAAACTGGAAAGGAGGGAGTAGAAAAAGAAGTACTCCATCCGGGAATAGTGCCGCACTTTGAAACTAGAACCGTCAATAAATTTTGAGCTTGCGTCTCGTCACATTCCAAATTACTCCATGCTATATTGAATTGCAAACCTGTTCACACCGATCACAACCTAAACGGTTTCCCACTTAGGAGCGTATTAGTACCATGCTATATTGAATTCCAAACCTGTTCACACCGATCACAACCTAATCGGTTTCCCACTCAGGAGCGTATTAGTACTCGGTTATAAATACTACTATGCCAAGATGACTGCACATTCCTCCTCAACTCCTCATCCACAAAAACAAACAAGTCATTCAGCATCCTTCCCTTGCGTCTGCCATGGCCAGCGTGAGTTCTGGGTCGAGAGATTGCCACTAGGGAGAAGCAAGCATGGAAGCGGAAGCACGAGAGATGTCCCGCCTCGCTGCGAGAGCAGCCGACATGTCCCGCCGCACGGAAGTAGCAGCACAGAGGTCCCGCCGCGCCGCTGAAGCAGCACGGATGTCCCGTCGCGCCGTCGATGCAGCAGACTGGTCCGGGCGCGCCGCGGAAGCAGCAGAGATGTCCCGCCGCACCACAAATGCAGCAGAGATGTCCCGCCGCGCCGTGGCGGCCTGGGAAAATTTCTCGTGGGCAGGCGGCGACTGTTACAGGCGCATGCATGCGATCGTCCATAGCCAGATGGATCAGATCTCCGGCTTGGCGAGGTTGAAGGACAACGTGAAAGCCTCGTTTGAACAGGCTACCAGCGTCATCCGGCAACTAAGGGCGGGCAATGAGAGGCTCCGAGCCGAGCGCGACCTGCTGAGGGAGAAGATCGTCCGAAGTGCAGACCAACAGGAGGAGACCAGTGCCTTGTTGAAGAGGACTGGCGTCATCGTCAAGAAACTTATGGACGAGAATGACATGCTCCGCAACGAGCGCCAAAGGCTGGTGGAGGAATCCATGGATGTTCTCAAGCAACGTCTTGAGGACACGAAAGAGCTCATCGCCGCTCGCCGTGGAGATTAGTTCCCGCGGCCTGCAGCAACGCATCAAGAAAGTAGAGATCGGCGAGCCAGATCCTTGTCTTCCTTCTTCTTTTTCCCTTGTGTATTTCGGGTGTAGCCGCATGTGGCTTTTTAATTATCTTTCTAATTATGTAAGACAATTAATCGTCCTTATGTTTCTGTGAAAGATCAATGTTGCGACGCTAGAATGAAGAAAACTATTGCTGTGGCGACCCTGGCGTTGCTGTTCTTCTAGTTGCTGCTGGGCTTCCTTCAGTTTCCTGGTTTCTTTTGATGTAATAATCGGTTTAGGATGTGGATTGTGTCGTCGGTTGTGAAATGTTGGGTTCTAGCGCAGATGTTTGGCCTTTGTTGGCCTCTTGGGATGTTGCGATTTCAATCTGGTACGTAGCTTTTAGTCCTTCGTGTTAGGCTGGAGTTGTGCTGAACTTCTTGTGAATTGTGGTGGCTTTCAGTAATAAAAATCGGAAGGGGAAAGCCCTTGTTTGATAAAAAAATAAAAATCGTCCTTATATATTCATCAGTCTTGCTACAAGTCGCAGTAGATGCTATATAGGTCCGTCGGATCTTACATCAAGATCCGTGCTTTCAGATTTTCTTTTCTCTCTCTTAAATCTCAATCGAGTGAGACATAGCCACGCCATTAAACAGAGGCTCGGGCGCCATTAATGGAGACCTTGGGAGAGAGGTGGACGGCAGATGGAGGTCAAAGGGCTCTCCTCCCGATAAGCACGCGCAGGGGTCTGATCGCATGTCTCTCGTACTCAAATAGCTACCCTGCACGGCGCCTCCTAGCTAATAAAAAATGGGGAAGCGTGGCGGCACTTAAATGGTACTAGTAAGTAGAACGCCCAAGGTTTCAATAATACTTGTGTTTCCGATTGTGACGTGACAACACTTGTTCCAAAATGACTTTGTTGATTGTTAATGTGTGCACCTTCGCAAATGAGATTGCAAATTTACCACAGCATGTTGGTGCCATGTCATGGCACCAAGCCAAGTTTCATTATTTTCATGCGTGTTTTGGATTTACAGGAATTAAAAAACTAAGTTTCTCAATGTTTCCAACCCAGCCACGACGCCCAGAATTTTGAATTTTATTCCCATTTCTTGCATGGAACCTAGAAATTTACCCGAGGACACACATGTGATTTTTCAACCAACTTTGGTGCACTCGAACATGTGCTTGTATTTCAAATTTGAATTATGCACACAAAGGTGACACTTTCCCTCCGAGAACCACGAGCCTTCTTGAGAGAAGCTCCGATTTGCAAGAAGCTTATACCAAAATTTGTTCCTATTCGGCCAAATTTTTTTTACCACGGCATGGTACTACCATGACATGACACCATGCCAATTTTCATGATTATAAAACCAAGTTTCTCAATGTTCTCGACCGAGCCACGATGCCCAGATGTTTGAATCTTATTCTCATTTTTTGCATGGGAATAGAAATTCACCCGAGGACACAAATGTGATTTTTCAACCAACTTTGGTGCACGGGAGCACGTGCTTGTAGTTCAAATTCGAATTATGCACATTAAATGACCAAAACTCAATTAATGTGTAAATAAGGCCAAACAAGCGGAATAATTCCAAAATTTAACAGGCACTCATGTAGTTCTATGTTGCCTTTGTAAATAAACTCAAGGGGACAACGATATCGTTTAGCACTCAAAGGTGACACGTTCCTCTCGTAACCACGAGCCTTCTTGAGAGAAGCTTGGTTTGCAAGAAGCTTATACCAAAATTTGTTCCTATTCGCCATTTTTTTACCACAACATGGTAGTACCATGACATGACATCCATGCCAAGTTTCATGATTTTCAGACGTGTTTTGGATTTACAAGAATTTTAAAACCAAGTTTCTCAATGTTCTCGGCCGAGCCACAATGCCCAGATGTTTTAATTTTATTCTCATTTCTTGCATGGGACCTAGAAATTCACCCGAGGACACAAATGTGATTTTTCAGCCAACTTTGGTGCAGGAGAGCATGTGCTTGTACTTCAAATTTGGCTTATGCACATTAAATGACCAGAAACTCAATTAATGTATAAAAAACGACAAACGAACTCGGAATAATTCCAAAATTTAACATGGCACTAATGTAGTTCTATGTTGCCTTTGTTAAGAAACTCAAGGGCAGGGGGGCAACATATATTGTTTCACACTCAAAGGTGGCACGTTCCCTCTTAGAACCACGAGCTTCCAAATCGGCCCAATTTTTTACCACAACATGTTAGTGCCATGACATGACACCATGCCAAGTTTCATGATTTCCAGCCGAGTTTTGGATTTACATGAATTTAAAATCTAAGTTTCTCGATGTTCTCGGCAGAGTCATGACGCCCAGATGTTTGAATTTCATTCTCATTTCTTCCATGGGACCTAGAAATTCAACCAAGGACACACATGTGATTTTTCAACCCACTTTGGTGCACCGGAGCATGTGCATGCAATTCATATTTAGATTATGCACATTAAAAGTCCAGAAACTCAATTAATGTATAAAAAGGCCAAATGAACCTGAAATAATTCCAAAATTTAACAGGGCACTCATATAGTTCTATGTTGCCTCTGCAAATAAAATCAGGGGGGAGCAAGTGTATATCATTTCACACACAAAGGTGACACGTTCCCTCTCGGAACCACGAGGCTTGTTGTGAGAATCTCCGGTTTTGCAAGAGGCTTATACCAAAACTTGTCCCAATTCAGCCAAAAATTATACGTATGAAAACAGGGTTTAGATTATCCCGAACATCTCGCTACCTAGAGCAATAATGTACTATGATTTCAATTCAACATAAAATGGATACAAATATTTGAATTGGAGAGCGTATGGTACATGTAGTTCATAGTGAAATATGATTACTGCTATATGCATGTCTTTTTGTTATCAAGATAATATTTAAACTATTGTATAACTTGACAACAATCATATTCAAATAAGGAAAATTGATTCAAATTTAGACCATATGGTGGACGACAATATATATGTTAACATGGTGGAGTGAAATGTTCATATATGATGGAAGATCAAAATGTACGACTACATCAATTATAAATCGCAAGGTCACCTAATGATATATCCGAATTCAACATAACGTGGATTCAAAAATTGAAATTCGAGATCATGGCATCTCTAATCATATAAAAAGGGACATTACTCTTTCTTTGGTGGGAATTGATTTGTTTTTTGTTGTTGTTGAGGGAAGTGCGAATCGATTTGGTACTCTGCAGGTAATCTTGTTCTCCGATTTTTTACATTTTCTTGTAGTTTTTCAATGGCATCTATAGCAATATAGTAAAAGGGACATGACTCTCTTGTGCCTTGTATGATTTTTTTACACGTTAAGTTTGTCCTGCCGAACAAGGAATCCGCACCTCGTTATCCCGAAATTTTCAAGCTCGAGTATCTTTTGTCTCACCTGCTTTGAAACTCCCGCTTCTTCAACCCGCGCCGCGCCTTGTTATCCCGAAATTTGGACGCGCGCGAGAACTCTCTCCTCATCCAAAATCGCTCCCGCAGTCCAGACACGCGAAATCCCCCTTCTACCCCTCAGCCGGAAATGAAGCTCCATGTCGCGGTGTCAAAACCGGTGGGGGTACACTGGTAACTTACCCTACATTTCGGACAAGCTCGTCCCTAAGCTTGGCTCCCCCTCCCCCTTCGCCCCTCCCCCCATTCGTACACCGAGGCCGCCAAAACCCGCGAAACCCCACGCTCCTCCGTCAGCCTCCCGACCGCCGCCCAGCCGGAGACTCTTCCCCGACTACGTCGTCCACCACAACAGCTCGCCGTCCCTCATCCACCGCACCGGATGAGGATATGTTGTCGATCTCGTCATCCCGCCGGATCAGCCGCCCCGTCCTCCACCTCCAAGGAGCTGCCCCGACGTTCGCCTCGTCTATCGCGCCACCTCTATCCCCACAGCGCCGTCTTGACCTGCCCCACCGGAACCGCAACACCCTCACCAATTCCTCCGATGAAGCCGAGGCCAACTCGGCGCCACCAAGGAGGTTCTGCAGTCACCGGTGCATTTTATCTTTTATTTGATCTCACGGGGCTGCCGGTGCTCGATATCGAGCAGACATGGCGTCTCCATCGACGGCGCCGTCGCCGGCCACATCATCCACGGTGTCTCTCCCCCATGTTGTTGCTTCCTCGGTGGCGACTTCCACAACGGCACTAGCTGCAGCTGCTCCCGCTCTCACTCGCGCTGCAGCTCTGTTCTTGCTGTCGGTCGCGCTGCTGCACTGCTCCTGCTTTCGTTCATGCTGCTGCTCTGCTCTTGCTCTCGCTTGCGCTACTGCTGCACGACCTCCGGCAGCTACAGGAGTTGCTGCTTTAGCACTCGCTCGCGGTGCTACAGCATGACTTGCTCTTTTCTAGTGCGTTCCCTGCTCGAGCGTCTGCTGATTTAGATCACTGCTTCTCTGCTACTAGTGCTCGAACGCCCTAAACATCTATTGCAATGCTCTGTTACTAGTTCAATCAGTTTCGACAGTAAAATTCAGTTTTGACTGTGAAGTTCATTTTCTTCAGTTAAGTTCAGAGTGAACAGTACTTACAGCATCTGTCGGAGCGGCCGTGGCGCGGCTAATGCGTTTTACATCTAGCACTTTTTGGTGATGTATTTTACATCATCTATTGCCGATGATATTAGGGTCCCACTTTGGATTAAAGTTGTCTGTCTTGTCATGCTTCAGCCTCGTCGCTGTACACCTTAGCGGAGCTGCTCCAACAACGGAACCGTCCATCACAGCGGAGCAGTACCCTCGGCGCCGTTTCCAGAGGCCTCAGATCTTCTTCCCCGCCTCCGACAGTCACACCAGCATCATCACCATCCTCCACGTCCAACCCAATGATGCTGAGGTCCACAAGGCTATGCCAAAGAGGTTGTACACTTGTCGCATCACTTTGTTTCTCCATTCCTCTGTTCTTCCAATTCATGTGAGCCAAACACCCAGGTTGACTGAAATCCTATGTTTCCAAATGTGTTGTTTTGCACGTGCATTCCTATCCTATTCCTGTGTTTTCATGTCCTTGCGTTTATAGAATCCTCCAATTCTAAGGAGCCCTTACAGATTTACTTCATTTTCAGATTGGCCTCAAAGAAAACTCTGTGTGTTATGTCCTGCTCCTGCCATGGCGCCATCCACCCCACCGAGGTGCACCATCGATGAAGCGTTCACGCAGCAGAGATCCCCCGCAGACTTTCTTTCGCCGCCTCAGATCATCTTCCCGTTGCCGCAGCCACGCCAACTGCATTACCATCATCGATCGAGCAGATGAACCCGAGGACTAGACATTTCGGAAGAGAGGTCATGATCTTTCGTGTTTGCTTACGTTATACATCGGTTATTATTACCTGCTACTTTATTGTTCAATCTTGAGTTTTGAATTGCCCATGGGTCTCATATCGAGCCAGCAACGAATAGTATCTATCTACTATCTCATTCATCTGAGGTCTTCTATGTGGTTCATGTTGGGTGGGCAACAAACAATAGATGATCCATTGTCTATCTTTTTACACTGAAGCTATAATCTACCTGCTATCATTATTTTTGGATCCATCCACTCGTTTGCTACCATCAGTCTTGATTTTTGCATGCACCCCTTAGGCCTTACAAAATCTAACTATTTTTTATTATGCATGTCGATATTGTACACAATCGTCTTGAACATGTAGAGAAAAGAGAAGACCGTTACGTGCGAATATAATGTCATGCAGACGCTGCTCCATGGTGGGTAAGTGCCCCCCTCTCCTGCATTTCCAGATTGTATTCCAGAGGAAGATAACTATTGAGATGGAGATTCGAAGGAGCCGACCATGCCTATTTACCACCGAGGTGTTTGCTCTAACTCCGCATCTTGATGTTGGTCATATCATGCATATGGCGCCTTGCATTGCTTACATTATACATCTTATATGTCATCAGCTTAGTTTAGATTTGCTTTGTGTGAATGCCACCTGTTTGGTTTCTATATCATACTCTTCATTATTCCTAAATATTTGTCTTTTAGAGATTTCAACAAGTGACTACATCGGAACAAAATGAGTGAATCTACACTCTAAAATATGTCTATATACATCCGTATGTGGTAGTCCATTTGAAATCTCAAAAAGACAAATATTTAGGAACGGAGGGAGTATATGGGAATTATGCAATGCCATCTTCTTTGGCGGGCATCATATATGTGAATCATGCAATGCCATCCTGTTTAGCCACCATCGATATGTGAATTGTATCGTGCCATATTTTTTCCATAATGTATTCCATTTGTCAACAATGTTTATACATTCATCTACTCTTCCTGTGCATCAGCCATTTGAGTCGGTCATGGGAAAATCTGGAGTGAAAACAAGGTCTTCTGAGCAGTCAGTGCTACCTATCGATGCAGATTTCTTGCTGGTTACAGATAGCTCCTCAGAGGAGGATTCAGAGAGAGATGACCAGTCGTATTCCCCCCCCCCCCTGAGGTGCATGCTCTAACTTGGCTGGGTTATATTGCTCATATCATGCATATGGTGTCTTGCATTGCCATGCCATCTGCTTAGATTAGACATGCTTTGTGTGAATGCCTCTTGTTTCCTTTCTATATCAGATAAGTGAATTATGCAATGCCATGCTTTTCAGCCAGTTATCATATATGTGAATTATGCACCGCCATGGAGCCAGGCATCATATATGTGAATTATCTCATGCCATCTTTTTTTCATTACGTATTCCATTTGTCGACAATCTGTGTATATTGAACTACTCTTCATGTGTATCAGCCATTTGAGCCGGTTATGGAAAAATCTGGAGTGAAAACAAGGTCTTCAGAGCAGACAATGGTACCTGTTGAAGCATATATCTCGATGG
Organism: Aegilops longissima; assembly: GCA_021605205.1. Taxonomy (NCBI): domain Eukaryota; kingdom Viridiplantae; phylum Streptophyta; class Magnoliopsida; order Poales; family Poaceae; genus Aegilops; species Aegilops longissima. The sequence continues at coordinate 336,916,531 of CM038677.1, forward strand.
TTACAGGGAGCTCCTCAGAGGAGGATTCAGAGACAGATGACAAGTCCTATATCCCACTTGAGGTGTATGCTCTAAGTTGCAATGTTTATATTTCTCATATGATGCATATGGTGTCTTGCATTGCTTAGTTTAGACATCATATGCACAATATTGAATTCTATCTGCTTAGTTTAGAGATCATACATGCGAGTGTCAGCTGCTTAGTATATGAATCAATTATGTCAATTATATCATGCCATCCTGTATACTTAGACAACATGTATGTGAATTATTTCATCCCAACCTATTTTAGAAAGACATCATATAGTTTTGTCATGTCATCCTGTTTAGGTGCTCATCATATGTTGAATTATGCCATTATAACATGTTAAGTTATCCATCATATATCTGAAACTGTGTCATGTTATCCTATTTAGTTAGGCATCATATATGTGAAATTGTGTCATGCTGTCCTGTTTGGTTAGACAACATATATGTGAATTACCACATCTGTCTATCATACAATGTTTGTACGTTCAATTTCTTTTCTTGTTTATCAACCATTTGAATTGGAGGGGGTGATGGCAGTATTTAAGGGAGCAAAAACCCGTTCTTCACAAAAGACAGTGCTACCCGTCGATGCAGATAGAACCATGGTTGTACTGGTCCACAAACTAGCCACACCACACATAATCGAAACTCTTCCAGATTGCACACTTACACCATTGGGCAGAGAACCAGCTACAACCCATCTAACCGCAAACCCAGCGGATAGTAACCCACTTATAGTTGACAAAGCACCATGTCCACCACAGAGTACCCCCACACGAGCAGTTTGTAAAGCTACTGCAGTGCCCAAAGCACGAAGACCACCACAGCTAACCCAAACTCCATGTTTAAAGGAAAAGAGCAACTATTCTCAGGTCAGATTTCGTAGCTATGGTCCATACTCCTTTGTTGTTGCATCACTGTATTTACTCATACCAACTACTTTCGAATTTGAAGGATCCAATTGAAACTCCAATGGCGCAACACGTATGTTTTAAACCTATTTCTTTAACTGGATTGTTGTTCTAACTTCTTGCTCTATGTTGATTTCAGTTTAAGTTGTATAAACAGTTATGTTCTCATGTGATGCACATTACAAGTGCTGCCAATCTTGTGTAGTTTCTCACACTTATATTCTGTCTATGTTCTGTGTCTTAAAAATATATGAGTTGAACTGTGTCTCTATCTTGATTAGGGAACATAAACTAGAATGATATGGACAATCTGGTGACCATAGTACATAGATATATGTTTGTTTCATGCTGTTATCCTGTCCACCTTACTCTTGAACGGTTTACCAAAATGAGTTTGGTATACTACAAGCTAAACCTGTGATGTGTCTCGCTTGTTTCTCTTGTAGTATGCAAAGCAGAATATTGGAGAAGAGCACCCCACTATGCAATGGTAGAGAAAGTAATGCAGATAAGGTTCAAGATAGTGAGACAACCTGTTGGTCTCCAAGAAAGGTGATAAAACGATCTTGTAGACGGTGAGAAAACCCCATAGTCCTGCGTTGATGTAGTGTTCGAAGTTATCGGCGCATCACCGGCACAAGCTCTTCGAACTCGCTGCTGAATCACTTCGCTTCTTGGTCTCAGCTACAAGTGAAAGGCATCGATCGGTGTGCTACGGCAAGAAGCCGAAGGACTAAGGAAGTCCCTGCAGAATTCAGATGTGTACTTTCTTGTGCAACAGCGAGCGCTGGAGGATTTAAGTGCCCAACAAGAGAAAGTTAATAAGCTTGCTAAGCATCTTGCCAGCATTATGGGTACCCAGGATATTGTTTCTTGAACTCTTCTGAAGTGAACTCTTCTGCGGCGTTTATATGCTGCTGTGTTCCCTATATTTGCACTGGTGGTGAACTTTGATGCCCACTGGATGTAATATGTGTAATAGCCGTGATAGCCTAGCATAAGTTGCTTGCTTATTTATTTCCTTGTTGTCTTGTTTATTTGTTTGCTTGTAGTCAGTGCAGTTCTTTTTCCGTGGTTTGCTAGTGGCTGCAATAACCTATTTTTTAAAACTAGGCCACAATAACCATGGGCTAATATTTACTGTAGTGACAGTGGGCCTCCTACGGGCCGTAGAAACAGTGGGCCTTCTATGGGCCGTAGAAACAGTAGGCCTTCTACGGGCCATAGAAACATTGGGCCTTCTACGGGTCGTATCATCAATGGGCCTTATACGGGCCGTATGATCGATTGGCCAAACATGGGCCAATAACAGGCCGCATTATGGCCGTAAACGGGCTCGAGTTGGAATCATCCGTTCATGGGTCGACCATAACGGGCCATCGTTAATAGGCTGTATTTGATGACGCTATGAAAACGGCCCAATGTATTAACGGACCACAAACGGGCTGACTGTAACCACGGGCTGAATTTGGCCCACAAGCAGAAAATGATAGTAACGGGAGGTAAGTAAACGAATGCTCGAAATGAGCCCAAGAATAAATGGGCTCTGAGAAGGCCGAAAGATAACATGGGCTGGAAATGGCCCAACTGAATAACGGGCCCTTAATGGGTGTAAAGTGATACACTGTTCATTAAGGGCCAGTTTCACCACGGGCCGTTAATGGGTCTAAAGTGATACACTATTCATTGCGGGCCAGTTTCACCACGGGCCGTTAATAGGCCAAGAGATACATAGGGCCTCATATGGGCCGAAAGACGTCATGGGCCATACATGGGCCGAAGTGAAAATTTCGAATCATATTGATGGCCCAGATGACGCTACTAGGCCTAATTCGGATAGGGCGTAATGGGCCTTGGGTTAGCGGGCTGTAAATGGGCTATATGCGAACAGGCCGTTAACAGGCTTTCCATGGGCCGGCCCATCACCTTTTGACCAAGTCAAACGGGCCGGCCTTTTCACAGGAATGGGCCTCTGTTGGGTCGTGCCACGTGTCGACGTATCATAGGCGCCTTCTGTCCAATGAGTGGATGACATCTGTCCCAACAATAAGCCGACACGTGTTTCCTCCAGCCAATGATGATTTTACACGTGGAAAATCCCCGTTGGTCGGGGCTGTTAACGGGTTATCGGATCCAAAACCCGACCTGATAGCTTAACGGCGTCCCGTTATGGTGGATGCCATGTGTCGGTCACCCTTGACGAAAGCACTTCTGTGACGCGCGATTTATCATCATGGAAGTGGACACTTCCGTGATTATAATTTTGGTAGTGTCATGGAACACTTCTACGACAAAGACAGTATGACTATCTTGATTACATCATAAATTTGTCGTGGATGTACATGCATGACAAAAAACGCGACCTACTGTGACAAACACGTATCATCACGGAAGTGTATTTTTTTGTAGTCTTAGTCTTCTGTAGGAGTAATAGCAATCTGTTAGTGCATTGCATGGAACATCAAGATGCATTTTTTTATAAAACACTTGCTGTGATTGACCAATGCAGGAGTAATCCCATGTGTAAAAACTAATGATATCTCGAGAAAGAGGAGATAAGGTGAAGAGGAGTGGGGCGTGGTGGTGATTGGTGGTCGGACTGAGCGGAGGCAAGGGGATGGACGACGTTGGCAGCTGGAGGCTTCCTTTTTTAATTGCTCAACAATGAGGTTGTTGGAGATAAGGATGAATGAGGGAAGGCCTTGTCTGCAAATGTGGAGAGAGGTGCGGGTATCTTTTAGTAATTTCCATCTGTCAGATATAGATCGGACGGTCTATTGCAAGATGGCACCCATACCATCATCATCAACTCAGTTTTTTTTATAGGAGAAGAAATATAAGTATGGAGATACAAACATATTACCGATACTTGTTTCTGCAAACTAGGATCTACATTCTATTCAACGGTTCAGCATGTGGGGCCTTAGCACAATGACTTATCGACTGTGTAAAACAAAGGTTTTCCCGTCACCGATAAGGAGGGGTGACGGCGGCGCGCTTTTGGCTTTCTCTAGTCCTAGTAGTCATACTAGGTGGTCTACGCACGTGTAGATTTATTCTTTTTCACATCTCGTGTTCGCCGTACTACCATGACTGTTGATGAATAGACGGTAAGTTATTCACATGGAAACCATTGTTGAGCGTGTTTGCGAGAGAGAGAGAGAGAGAGAGAGAGAGAGAGAGAGAGAGAGAGAGAGAGCAGTGTGCGTGTGTGATATGTCTAGAGATTGAGGCAATGATAAGAGATTCTTTGTGTCTATGTGTGTGGAGGATAGAGAGAGACATGTACATGGGGCTTTGTGTTGTGTAACGTGGAGACACATAGACATAATCAGAGAGTGAGTGTGTGATATACACATGCGGACATGGGGAGAGATGTGTGAGTTAGAGAGATGCAGAATTTTGGTGTGCATCTGAGCTAGAGAGGGGGCAGATATACATACCTAGAGCTAGAGAGAATAGGCAAGGGTGTGTGTCTTAAAAGAAGTATCCGGATAGCTAGATGGGTGTTTGTGCATGTTCGTATGTGTTTGTGCGCGCGTTTGTGTGTGAGAGGGACTGTGTGTATGTGGAGTAGAGAGACCACTAATGATGTAAACCTAGTATAAGGGAAGGGGAATGGTGTGACATGTGTGTCCAAGAAAGACAAAGGCCTGTGTAGTAGCGGGATAGCATGGGTGCGGGAAGGGAGCAGACTTGTAACATCCCAAATTTTCAATTTGGAATGTTATACATAGAGCATCATTGCATATCATATTTTGTTGCATTTTTGGCTCGATCCTAGAAATTCTACACAACTCAAGGACCCACGGAGAGAGTTGGGGATTTCGTTATTTTCATATTTGAGTTTTGAAAATAGGATCATTTGATTTTAATTATTTTATCTTCAATTATTTCTATTACAAAAATATGAGAGAGGGAATAAAATGACTTTCCCAAAATAAAGAAATAATGAGGATTTAATAATAAAATCAAATAAGATTTTATTTTGGAGTTTTTCGCCTTTTATTTGAATTAGGAAAAATGCGCGTTTTTCAAAATTGCATTTAGGCCCAAATAAAAGTTCATCTAGTCCAGCTTGATTTTAGAAGCCGGGGAAAATTTATTTCGGGATTTTTGGAGTCCGTTTAGTATTTCTTTTTATTTTTCTTCTGCGCGGAATTATTTAAAAAAAACACGAACCGACCTACGCGCCGTGTCCGCCTACGACACCCGGCCCGCGGGGGCTTTAAAAGCCGGCCCACCCGGGGCCGAACCCTAGCCGCCCCAGCCGCCCGACCAAGACTCGCCGCCGCCGCCGGCCGCCGCCGCCGCCCGCCCGACGCCGCCGCCCCACCCGACCCACGGACTCGCCGCCGTCGCCGGATCCCGCCGCCGAGGTTCGCCGCGCCTCGACTTCCGTGCCTTCGGTTTTTTTTAAAAACCGAACGGTTTTTGTCGGTTTATTTTTTTCTTCTTCAGATCGGTTTTTATTTCGGTTCGGTTAAATAGCGAGCGTTCATTCGTTCGTTCGTTTTTAATGAACGCGTTCGTCAGATTAGTTTAGTTAACGAACGTCCGTTCGTTAACCTGTTCGTCGTTTTTCTTTTTCTCGAATTTAATCCGCGGTTTTTCTGATCGTGATTCCTGATCCGATTTTCGTTTTAGTATAACTTTTCGCTCGTTTATCAGGCGATTCAAGCGCCTGGAGTTTCGTCTCGAAACCCTCTTTCCGAATAACCAACTTAAAAAAGTTTTTGCTTCTGTAAAATTTGACTTAGATCCAGATTAGTAAAACGGAGCTGTTTTCTTTCGTCGTTTGACTTTCGTTGCTTCGTTTGATTTGATTCTTTTTGCAAAACCGAAGTTCTTAAGTTGAACTATCTGGTTAGATCTTCTAATTGAGTATACATGTGCATTAGATGAGTACTTATTGTATGCTTGTTTGTTTGTCTGCGATAGAATACCCGGAGTGCGCCGCCTGTTACTTCGAGTCTCTAGGTTTCGCGGATCATCAGCAAGGCAAGTAACACTTTTATCATACTCTTTTCTACTACCCAGTTTTATTGCATTAGATCAATCCTCAAACATTACATGACTAGGATCTAATTAAATTGTGGGATGGGAAGTAGATGAGGTAGTACCTATTACCGGATTTATATTCAAACATTTGGGAGTTACTTCTATGTTTGCTTATTATGCCATGTGTCACATCCCTAGTGCTGGTATGCTCAAGGCTAGCTAGTCTTTGTGCATCATGTTTAAATTCCATTTTAATTTTGAAATGGGGATTTGTGAAACCCTCAGAATAACTTTTGGAAATGACCTAAATAAAAATTGCTCCAAAAAGGTCCAAGAAAATGCTCATGTGGCCCTCTGGAAATATTGGACAGAGATAACAACCTAACCAATATTTTTGGGATCTCATAAGTATTTATTTTGGGCATTTGGAATTAATGCAATAAATATTTGCCTTGGATATATATTATTTTATATATAAAATATTGTCCAAAAATTGTGCCTTTGTTGAGGAGCTCTGGAATATTATAAATGGCTCCTATAAAAATTGGCATGATTAAATAAATTGGTTTGGTATTTTAAATAAGTCAAAACAAATGTCGAAAATTAGGAAACAGAAATAAAAGGATACCTACGACGCTTAGCCCTGTGGTTGCTCAAGACTGCTGGGCTCTGGCCGGCCCACTGGCCAGCCCTGCCCAGCCCGCCTCCCTCCCTGTCGTCTTCCTCCCGGCAGGGATGGGCGCGTTCGACGCAGCAAGGCTCCGCCAGCGCCACGCCACCTCCCTCCCTACCTGGCCTCCCCCTCGCCGCTCTGGACGATCCTGCGCGACGCCACGCGCCGCTCCGCACCTCTCTCGCTCTCTCTCGTTCCTCCCCCTCTCCTCGAGCTCTCTCTCCTCTCTCTTCACGAACGCCACCGAGAACGCCGCTGCCGCCGCCGTGGCCACCGTCTCCCCACGCCTCTCTCCGTGTCCACGAGATCCGCGCCGCCGTCCGCTACCTCCTCGTCTGCCACGCACCCGGACGGCCTCCATCGCCGCTTATCGCCTCGTCTTCCTCCTCGGGCTCCGCCGTCCGCCGACGCCGATTCGCCCGTCACCAAGTCTTCCCGACCCCGCTGTGCTGCTCTGCGTGATCGCGGTGAGCTTCGCCGCTGTTCCTCTTTCTTCTCCCCTCTTATCCACGCCAGAAGCGCCGCTCCCCACCACGGCCAAGCCTCCGCCGCCGCCCATGTCGCGTCGCCGCCTCGCCCGCCCCGCCCAAACCAAGCCCCCTTCGCGCCCCGGTGCCACGAGGTGCCGCCGAGCCCCTCGGTGGCCTCCCGTGCCCGCAGCCCGATCCTTCGCCAAGGCGAACTCCGCGCCGCCGAGCCTTGCTCCGGCGAGCTCCGGCCGTCCCCGCTCCTCCCACCTGTTCCACCAGATGCGCGAGAGCCCGGGCTACGCCCCGGTGCTCTCCGACGCCGTCCCCGTGGCCTGTGGCGCGGACTCCGCCGTGTCCAGAGGTCGCCGGCGACGAGCCCCCGTCGCCTGAGTCCTGCCAGGTGGGGCCGGCCCGTCAGGTGATTAGCTTAGTGCTAATCACCGTTAACTAACCCCCCGACACTGACAGTGGGCCCGGTGCCCCCCCTAACCATTTAATTTAATTAAAATGACCCCTGTTAACCCCCTGTCACTGACGTGTGGGTCCCACACGTCAGGTTTGACCCGGACCAGCCGCGTTGACCGCTGATGCAATGATGACGTCATGCTGACGCAATTAATTATTTTCTGGAATTAAAATAATTCAGAAAATCCAGAAAATAATTTAAACTTCAAAAATTCATAACAATTCAACCGTAGCTCAGATTTAAATAATTTATATATGAAAAATTATCAGAAAAATGCAACCTTTCCATCTGTACTAGTTTCATGCATGAAAAACCAACCTATAGATGCTGAATATGGGAGAACACATTATGGCATATATAAGAGACCTAATTTAGAAATGCATTTGAACTTTTGGTTCAAATGGACTTCAAACCAATTGAACACTAGTTGCATTAGCTCAACAACATCACATTTACATGCCATGTTCATGCATCATATTGTTGCATATGATTGTGTATTGATTGCCGGCACCGTTCCTTCTCGATAGGTCCTGCTCCGGAGACGTTCCAGAGTACCTGTCTATGAAGCGGTGCCTCCCTTGTTGACTTACCAGGCAAGCAAATCCCCTTGTTCATTCCGATACAATCCTACTCTCTCGCTCCTGCTCTCAGTTATTGCATTAGGACAACAACGATTCATCTGCTACTTTGTGCTGCGGTAGTTGAACCCTTTCCTCTGCATGACCTGTCATTGCCACAGTAAATAGTTAAAACCCACTAGCATGTGTAGGAGTTGATTGAGCCATGTTGTGTTCCTACCATGCTATGCCTGCTATTTCTTAGAGTTGTGTCAGGTCTGATTCATTGGGAATGAATTGGAGTACAGTTCTATGTTCCGATGCTGAGAGTGAAGTGTGTGAACACGACTTGGTAAAGGTAGCGGTGAGAGGCCATGTAGGAGTACATGGTGGGTTGTCTCACTGGAACCGTCCTTAAGCACTGAGTTCTATGTATGTTGTCCAATGACTCGATACTACCACACATTGGGTTCCGGTAACTCGACCCCTCTCGACTTATTAATCAACTTGACCTCTGCCTGTGAGTCGCAACTAGTTTCGGTGTTTGTAGGTAGTGCTATTCTTCTACCAAGTGGCACCCGGCAGGTGGGCTTGGGACAGACTAAACATGTGTGGCACGGTGTACCAAGTGGCACCGGATGGTGGGCTTGGGAACCCTGCTCACATCGTTTGGGGCCGTGGCGACACCGGCCGGATCTCCTTGCGGATGGAACCCGAATAGGCGATAAGCCCGGACTAGAGTCTTGTGTGGTTAGTCGGTCGTGGCCGACACCCTCGCCAAAGCTTCCGCTTGAAGGTTGCCGAGATACATGACGTGTATATGGCGGTAAGTGGCGGAGCGTGTGAAGAAGTACACCCCGCAGGTTATCATGATCTATTGAATAGCCGTGTCCTCGGTTATGGACTTCTTGGATGCTTACGTGGTACATAGACAACTTGAAGTGGATACTCTAAAATGCTCAAGACAAGTGTGAGTGCTATGGATGGCCTTCTCGTATGGAGACGGGAATGAATCCGTAGTAGTGTATTGATGTGGTGATTAGTGGACTCGTGTACGTTGTTTCACCTCAAGAGTTCTTGTAGTCGTAGAACAGGATAGCCACAGAGTCAAAGCTGGCTTGCTGCAACTAAACTCCACATTACCTTTTGACACTAATGCATGTATGATAGGATCTGATGTAAGTCTTGCTGAGTACCTTTGTACTCACGTTGCTTTATTTACGTTTTTGCAGCGGAGACTTCGGTCTTACTAGTAGTTCCGCTTGGACTTCGACGAGTAGCTTGTTACCTCAGCTACGATCTTGTACCTTGGGAGGGTCTTGTAATAGTCAGGCTTCTCAGCCTTTTTCTTTTGTAGATGTCTGTACTCAGACATGTAATGCTTCCGCTTGTTGCTTGTATGCTCTGGATGATGGGTCATGTGACCCTTGTTTGTACTAATTGCTATGTGGCTCTTCTGAGCCTTTATCTATATGAGTTTGCGTTATGTTGTGATGCCATGTTGTACAGCACATACTTGCATGTTATGCGTACGTGTAACTTGTATTGCTATGTGTGGGATCCGACAACCTAGTTGTTTATCCTTGGTAGCCTCTCTTATGGGGAAATGTAGTCTCGTGCTTCGGCGATAGTAGTCCGCTACTGCCCGGTTCACGAGTCCTGCTAGCCCAAACACTACTGCTTGGACACCGACCGGCGGCATGTGTTTCATCTCGTTCCTATGTACGTCCTTCGGGAAATGTCACGCGTGTTATTCGAGTCCTGCCTAGCGTGCTACAGCCGGGATACCGGAGTCTGTTAGCCCAAGTGCTACAGCCCGAATATATACGTTGATGACCGACATGCTCGATGTGATCCATGTATGCCTGTCCCCATAGGTTAGCGCCGCTTTGGGTTCACGACTAGCCATGTCGGCCCGGGTTCTTTGTCATATGGATGCTAGCGACACTATCATATACGTGAGCCAAAAGACGCATAAACGGTCCGGGCCATGGTAAGGCGACACCGTGGGGATACCGTGCGTGAGGCGCAAAGGGATATGATGTGTTACATGCTAGATCGGTGTGACTTAGGATCGGGTCCCGACAGCTTTGGTATCGAGCTCTGACTGCCTGTAGGATTTCCAAGCCAACCTGATCGAAGTTGAGTCTAGAAATGCTTTAGTTATATAGGGGAATTGATTGTGGAAGGGAACGTAAGGCTCTTTTTACTCCTTTACCTCATGACCTCTGATCTGAGTCGTCCTATCTTTCCTACGGGGTTAAGGAACTAGGCTATCTCTTCTGTCTATCAGGATCACGTGTTACTATTTCCATAGTCCCATAGGATTGGGTTGATCAGAGTCTTACCCCAGTTGTTGAGTACCCTCGGTATGGCATGTTTAGTATTATCCCAGAACCGTTGAATGATGATATTGAGTATGGTGCTACCCCATTTTGCAGAATGTCTCATTTTGAACATTTCTTTGCCGTTATCTGCCGGAATTACCCTGGAGTTCGAGAGTTACTAATTTCGTGTCCTACATTTTCCAGTATGTAGTGATGTGATTCCGTCCTTGGTTTCGTTTCTCAGGATGTCATCAGTTAAGCGAAGTTCTGCTGCTCGTAGCCAGAACCACGGAGATGGAAGGGATGAGGATCCTCCCGACCAGCATTCCTTGACAGGGTTCATGTTAGAAATGGAGAGGAACAAGCGTGAGTCTAACCGTTTGTTGGCACGTATCTAGGAGAACACCGCACATCAGTCCAAAGGGTTTGCAACCATTCATGACTTCATTCGCTTGCACCCACCTACCTTTCATCATTCCATCGAGCCACTCGATGCGATGACCGCTTCAGAGCATCACTCATAAGCTGCGTTCATAAGCGATCTCAAGATGACAAGGTCACCTATGCTGCATACCACCGGAAGGTCATGCTAGTCTTTGGTGGCGAACTATGAGGCTATGCTTCCAGCTGGTCGATTCCAACTGGAAAGAATTCATCGAGGCTTTTCGCGAGCATCACATTCCCAAGCCCTCATCGATCGCAAGAGAGAAGAGTTCGTAGTTTCACCCGAGTGAGATGGCTGTTGATGCTTACAGAGAGAATTTGAGAACCTTGCCCGTTATGCCCCGTAAGAAGTGTCCACGGACGCCAAGAAGCGTGCTAGGTTCGGAAGGGTCTCAACCCCAAGTTGCGTCGTGACCTCCACCTGCACCATTGCGATACATTCCAAGCTCTTGTGAACAAGGCCATTAATGCAGAGACAGCTCAGCTCACTTACGAGGAGTCTCGTAAGCACCACCGCGAATTGGTTTCTTCCTCCGGTTCTAGTTCCCAGAAACGCCGGATTTGGATTCCGAGCTCTGCTCTTCCATCCGGATATTCACCGAGGCCATCCCATATGGCGCCTCACCCAGTTCAGTTACATGCTCCACCCAGGCCTACTGCTGGACCACTTGTCAATGCGGGTCCACGTCCAACTTCAGGGACTTGCTTCACCTGCGGAGAGCCAGGACACTATGCACGTGATCGCTCTCAAGCCGCTTATGCTCCACCCAGCTCGAGAAGCTTTGTTGGCTGTGTTAAGCCATCACGCAAGATGATCGATGTCAAGTCAGCTCCGCTGAACGTGGATGTGTGCATCACGTCTCGCCTAAAGACGCCATGATGATCCGGATGTCGTTCTTGGTACACTCCTTGTCAATTGTCATCCCGCCTCGATTCTATTTAATCTTGGAGCATCTCATTCCTTCATTTCAAAGCTATGCTAACTTGCACAACATATCATTTTGTGATATGCCCTCTCCGCTAGTCATTCAAACTCCACGGATCCAAATGGCAGACTTCTTGTATAAGCCATGGTAACGAAATCCTTGTTGATGACTTGTATTCCTTGCCTCACTTATAGCCCTCAAGTCTTCAGATATTAATATCATCTTGGGTATGGACTGGATGACAGCTCATCATGCCAAGATTGATTGTTTCACTAGGTCTGTTCAGCTTACACACCCATCCGGCAAGATAATCACTGTCTCCACCAGAGTTGCAAAGCGTCAACTCTATTCCCTTAATGCCAGCCCTCTTCCAGACCTTGAAGATATCCCGGTAGTCCGTGACTTTCCGGACGTTTTTCCCGAGGAACTGCCAGGTGTTCCTCCTGACAGAGATGTAGAGTTCGTCATAGATCTTATCCCAGGAACCGCCCCAATCTCTAGGAGACCCTATAAGATGGCACCCTTAGAACTAGCCGAGCTTAAGAAACAACTTGATGAGTCCTTGCAAAAGGGTTTCATCCGTCCTAGTTCTTCTCCTTGGGCTTGCCCCGTCCTCTTCGTCAAGAAGAAGGATGGTACGGACCGGATGGTTGTAGATTATCGTCCCGTTAATTTGGTCACGATAAAGAACAAGTATCCGCTCCCGTGATCAACGACTGTATGATCAGCTCGCCGGATCCTCGCCTTTTCTAAGATGGATTTGAGGTTAGGCTACCATCAAATCAAGATCAGGAATGGAGACATTCCCAAGACAGCCTTTGTCACTCGTTACGGCCAAGATGAGTACACCGTCATGTCCTTTGGTCTAACCAACGCCCAGCTACATTCTCCGCTTGATGAACTCGATCTTCATGGAGTATTTAGATAAATTTGTCGTGGTTTACCTCGATGATATTCTTATTTACTCAAGAATGAGGAAGAGCATGCGAACATCTTAGACTTGTGCTAGAAAAACTCGAGAGCACCGCCTTTATGCCAAGTTCTCCAAGTGTGAATTTTGGTTGCGTAAGTGACCTACCCGGGCCACGTAATCTCCGGTAAGGGCATTGCTGTCAATCCCGAGAGAGTTCAGGCCGTTCTTGATTGGACTCCACCTGAAACCGTTAAACAAGTTAGGAGTTTCCTTGGTCTAGCCAGCTATTGTCGCCGCTTTGTTGAAAACTTCTCCAAAGTAGCTAAACCCCTCACGGAACTTCTCAAGAAAGATAAAAAGTTTGAGTGGTCCCCACAGTGTGAGTACAGTTTTCAGGAACTGAAAAGACGCCTGACTTCTGCTCCCATACTAGTGCCACCGGATTTCACTAAAGACTTTGTTATCTACTGCGACGCCTCACGACAGGGACTAGGTTGCATTCTTATGCAGGATCGTCATGTGATTGCCTATGCATCTCGACAGTTGCATCCACATGAGGAGAATTATCCTACACATGATCTAGAGCTTGCAGCCGTAGTCCATGCACTCAAGACCTGGCGACATTACCTTCTTGGTAAACGTTGCGAGATCTACACCGATCACCAGAGTCTCAAGTATATCTTCACCCAACCAGATTTAAACCTTAGACAAAGACGTTGGTTGGAGTTGATCTGATTATGATCTAGGGATTACCTACACCCTGTGCAAAGCCAATGTCATGGCTGATGCGCTAAGTCAGAATCCTATTGCAACAATCTCATGTTGCAGCAAGGCCAACCACTTCTCCATGAGGAATTTTGTAAGCTTAACCTTCACATTGCTCCTCACGGATTCCTTTCTACCTTGGTGGCTAAACCTACCTGGTGGATCATATCATAGAAGCCCGAAGCATGATACGGGATTACCGGATCAAGAGAAACGCTGCCAAGGGTATTGCTGGCAATTTCTCTATAGATGATCGAGTGTCGTTTTCTTTGGGCACCGCTGGTGGTCCCCAAGAAGCAACATCTTCGACAACCGATTCTTAAGGAGGCGCATGAATCTCCTCTCACAATTCATCCCGTAGTACTAAGATGTATCGGGACCCACGCCAGAGGTTCGGTGGACTAGGATGAAGAGAGAAATTGCTCAAGATATTGCTAAGCTCGTGACGTTTGTCGTCGCGTTAAGCAGAGCATCAAAGGCTCTTGGCACCCTTCAACCCTTAGCTATTCCCGAGTGGAAATGGGATAAAGTTGGTATGGATTTCATCACCGCTTTCCCGGGACCAAGAAAGGGAATAATGCTATCTTCGTAGTCGTTGATCGTCTTTCCAAGGTGGCCCACTTCCTTCCTGTTCGAGAGAGTATCATCGCTAGTCAGCTCGCTGACTTATACATTTCTAATAGTGTCACTCCATGGTGTTCCACTAGAGATCAATTCAGACCGTGGTAGTCTTTTCACTTCTCATTTCTGGGAGAGTTTCCAAACTGCCATGGGAACCCATCTTTTCTTCAGTACCGCTTTCCACCCTCAGTCAAGTGGTCAGGTGGAAAGGGTCAACCAAATTCTCGAAGACATGCTTAGAGCTTGCGTTATCTCATTCGGTATGGATTGGGAGAAATGTCTTTCTTTCGCCGAGTTTGCTTATAACAATAGCTATCAATCCAGTCTCAGGAAAGCTCCTTTTGAGATTCTCTATGGACGAAGATGTCGAACACCTTTGAACTGGTCAGAAACCGTGAAAGACAATTCTTTGGACCGGACATGATCCAGAGGCGAGAAGAGCAAGTTCGCATCATTCGTGAGAATCTGAAAACAGCCCAATCTCGTCAAAGAGCCGAGATGACCGTCGTCATAAGGAAGTGGCTTATGAAGTTGGCGACAAGGCTTACCTTCGGGTTACTCCTCTAAAAGGTACCCATCGTTTCGGTATCAAGGGCAAGTTGGCTCCTCGTTACATTGGCCCTTTCGCATTCTCGCTAAACAAGGAGAGGTTGCCTACCAGTTGGAACTACCCCCACATCTTTCTCGAGTTCATGATGTCTTCCACGTCTCTCAACTCAGGCGTTGCTTCTCGGATCCTATCCATGAGTGGACCACTTAAACGCTTGATCTCCAAGATAACCTCACATACCGAGAGTACCCGGTTCGCATTCTTGATCAAGCGAACGTGTTACTCGACGTCGTAACATCAAGTTTCTCAAGGTTCAGTGGTCTCATCATTCGAGAGAGAAGCTACCGAGCGAGAAGATCGTCTTCGACCGAGTACCCGCTTTCTTTCCGTCGACCCTCGAATCTCGGACGAGATTCTTTCAAGTGGGGGCGAGTTGTCACATCCCTAGTGCTGGTATGCTCAAGGCTAGCTAGTCTTTGTGCATCATGTTTAAATTCCATTTTAATTTTGAAATGGGGATTTGTGAAACCCTCAGAATAACTTTTGGAAATGACCTAAATAAAAATTGCTCCAAAAAGGTCCAAGAAAATGCTCATGTGGCCCTCTGGAAATATTGGACAGAGATAACAACCTAACCAATATTTTTAGGATCTCATAAGTATTTATTTTGGGCATTTGGAATTAATGCAATAAATATTTGCCTTGGATATATATTATTTTATATATAAAATATTGTCCAAAAATTGTGCCTTTTGTTGAGGAGCTCTGGAATATTATAAATGGCTCCTATAAAAATTGGCATGATTAAATAAATTGGTTTGGTATTTTAAATAAGTCAAAACAAATGTAAGAAAATTAGGAAACAGAAATAAAAGGGATACCTACCTGACGCCTAGCCCCTGTGGTTGCCCCAAGATCTGACTTTGGCCGGCCCAGTGGCCAGCCCTGCCCAGCCCGCCTCCCTCCCTGTCGTCTTCCTCCCCGACAGGGGATGGCAGCGTGCCCGGCAGCCAAGGCGCTCCGCCGCGCCACGCCACCTCCCTCCCTACCTGCCTGGCCTCCCCCTCGCCGCTCTGGACGATCCCGCGCGACGCCACGCGCCGCTCCGCACCTCTCTCGCTCTCTCTCGTTCCTCCCCCTCCCCTGGAGCTCTCTCTCCCTCTCTTCACCGAACGCCACCGAGAACGCCGCCGCTCGCCGCCGTGGCCACCGTCTCCCCCACGCCCTCTCTCCGTGTCCACGAGATCCGCGCCGCCGTCCGCTACCTCCTCGTCAAGCCACGCACCTCCGGACGGCCTCCATCGCCGCTATCGCCCTCGTCTTCCTCCTCGGGCTCCGCCGTCCGCCGACGTCGATTCGCCGTCACCAAGTCTTCCCCGACCCCGCTGTGCTGCTCTGCGTGATCGCGGTGAGCTTCGCCGCTGTTCCTCTTTCTTCTCCCCCTCTTATCCACGCCGTAGCGCCGCTCCCCACCACGGCCGAAGCCTCCCGCCGCCGTCCATGTCGCCGTCGCCGTCTCGGCCCGCCTCCGCCCAAACCAAGCCCCCCTTCGCGCTCCTGGTGCCACGAGGGTGCCGCCGAGCCCCTCAGGTGGCCTCCCCGTGCCCCGCAGCCCGATCCCGCTCGCGCCCGAACTCCGGCCGCCGCCGCGAGCCTTGCTCCGGCGAGCTCCGGCCGTCCCCGCTCCTCCCACCTGTTCCACCAGATGCGCGAGAGCCCGGGCTACGCCCCGGTGCTCTCCGACGCCGTCCCCGTGGCCTGTGGCGCGGACTCCGCCGTGTCCAGAGGTCGCCGGCGACGAGCCCCCGTCGCCTGAGTCCTGCCAGGTGGGGCCGGCCCGTCAGGTGATTAGCTTAGTGCTAATCACCGTTAACTAACTTTGACGACAGCGGTGGGCCGGTGCCCCCTAACCATTTAATTTAATTAAATGACCCTGTTAACCCCTGTCGCGGCGTGTGGGTCCCCACGTCGAGTTTGACTCAGACCAGCGCGTTGACCGCTGATGCAATGATGACGTCATCTTGGCGCAATTAATTATTTTACGGAATTAAAATAATTCAGAAAATCCGAAAATAATTTAAACTTCAAAATTCATAACAATTCAACCGTAGCTCAGATTTAAATAATTTATATATGAAAATTATCAGAAAAATGCAACCTTTCCATCTGTACTAGTTTCATGCATGAAAAACCAACCTATAGATGCTGAATATGGGAGAACACATTATGGCATATATAAGAGACCTAATTTAGAAATGCATTTGAACTTTTGGTTCAAATGGACTTCAAACCAATTGAACACTAGTTGCATTAGCTCAACAACATCACATTTACATGCCATGTTCATGCATCATATTGTTGCATATGATTGTGTATTGATTGCCGGCACCGTTCCTTCTCGATAGGTCCTGCTCCGGAGACGTTCCAGAGTACCTGTCTATGAAGCGGTGCCTCCCTTGTCGACTTACCAGGCAAGCAAATCCCTTGTTCATTCGATACAATCCTACTCTCTCGCTCCTGCTCTCGGTTATTGCATTAGGACAACAACGATTCATCTGCTACTTTGTGCTGCGGTAGTTGAACCCTTTCCTCTGCATGACCTGTCATTGCCACAGTAAATAGTTAAAACCCACTAGCATGTGTAGGAGTTGATTGAGCCATGTTGTGTTCCTACCATGCTATGCCTGCTATTGCTTAGAGTTGTGTCAGGTCTGATTCATTGGGAATGAATTGGAGTACAGTTCTATGTTCCGATCTTTGAGAGTGAAGTGTGTGAACACGACTTGGTAAAGGTAGCGGTGAGAGGCCATGTAGGAGTACATGGTGGGTTGTCTCTTTGGAACCGTCCTTAATCTGAGTTCTATGTATGTTGTCCAATGACTCGATACTACCACACATTGGGTTCCGTAACTCGACCCCTCTCGACTTATTAATCAACTTGACCTCTGTCCGTGAGTCGCAACTAGTTTACGGTGTTTGTAGGTAGTGCTATTCTTCTACCAAGTGGCACCCGCAGGTGGGCTTAGGACAGACTAAACACAGGTGGCATGGTGTACCAAGTGGCACCGGATGGTGGGCTTGGGAACCCTGCTCACATCGTTTGGGGCCGTGGCGACACCCGGCGGATCTCCTTGCGGATGGAACCCGAATAGGTGATAAGCCTGGACTGGAGTCTTGTGTGGTTAGTCGGTCGTGGCCGACACCTCGCCGAGCTTCCGCTTGAAGGTTGCGAGATACATGGCGTGTATATGGCGGTAAGTGGCGGGGCGTGTGTGAAGAAGTACACCCCGCGGGGTTATCATGATCTATTGAATAGCCGTGTCCTCGGTTATGGACTTCTTGGATGCTTCGTGGTACATAGACAACTTGAAGTGGATACTCTAAAATGCTCAAGACAAGTGTGAGTGCTATGGATGGCCTTCTCGTATGGAGACGGGAATGAATCCGTAGTAGTGTATTGATGTGGTGATTAGTGGACTGCGTGTCGTTGTTTCACCTCAAGAGTTCTTGTAGTCGAGAACGGGATAGCCACAGAGTCAAAGCTGGCTTGCTGCAACTAAACTCCACATTACCTTTTGACACTAATGCATGTATGATAGGATCTGATGTAAGTCTTCTTTGAGTACCTTTGTACTCACGTTGCTTTATTTATGTTTTGCAGCGGAGACTTCGGTCTTACTAGTAGTTCCGCTTGGACTTGATTTAGTAGCTTGTTACCTCAGCTACGATCTTGTACCTTGGGAGGGTCTTGTAATAGTCAGGCTTCTCAGCCTTTTTCTTTTGTAGATGTACGTACTCGGACATGTAATGCTTCCGCTTGTTGCTTGTATGCTCTGGATGATGGGTCATGTGACCCTTGTTTGTACTAATTGCTATGTGGCTCTTGAGCCTTTATCTATATGAGTTTGCGTTATGTTGTGATGCCATGTTGTACAGCACATACTTGCATGTTATCGCGACGTGTAACTTGTATTGCTATGTGTGGGATCCGACAACCTAGTTGTTTATCCTTGGTAGCCTCTCTTATGGGAAATGTAGTCTCGTGCTTTCGAGCGATAGTAGTCCGCTTCTGCCGGTTCACGAGTCCTGCTAGCCCAGACTACTGCTTGGACACTGACTGGCGGCATGTGTTTCATCTCGTTCCTATATACGTCCCTTGAAATGTCACGCGTGTTATTGAGTCCTGCCTAGCCTGCTACAGCCGGGATACGGAGTCCTGTTAGCCCGTGCTACAGCCGAATATATCGTTGATGACCGACATGCTCGATGTGATCCATGTATGCTGTCCCCATAGGTTAAGCGCCGCTTTGGGTTCACGACTAGCCATGTCGGCCGGGTTCTTTGTCATATGGATGCTAGCGACACTATCATATCGTGAGCCAAAAGGCATAAGCGTCCGGGCCATGGTAAGCGACACCCGTGGGGATACCGTGCGTGAGGCCGCAAAGGGATATGATGTGTTACATGCTAGATCGGTGTGACTTAGGATCGGGGTCCCGACACCATGCTATGCAAGTAGACGTGGATTGGGTGAGTGTATCCATGACAGATGTGATATTGTTAAATTAATTGTTTATTTAAGGTGGCAACTTAAACACACATCTGGGTGGATTGAGGCACCTGGTTTCCATCAGGACTTGCCTGTATTTTCTTCGGACCGCCACCCAGGCTCAAAGGGATCATGAGATTATTCATGCTAGAAACTTCCGTGTGCAGCCACATGCTACTACGGGCTCTAGCATAGTTGACTAAGTTGTGCAAACTCTTACGGGTAGACTAGCTGATGTAGGGGTTGTAGGTTGGTACGGTCTACCCACATGTAAGGTGCTAGCGCTTCTGAAAGACTATGTCTCGGTCATCCGTTTCTCAAACACCATGTAGTGCGAGAAATCAAACAGAGGAGATCGAGTCTTGTGGGGAAAAGTGCACAAACCTCTGCAGAGTGTATAAACTAATCATGATTAGCCCTGTCCCCGGTTATGGACATATTGAGTATCTAGTACTTGGATTATCATGTGAATCTCATCATGTTACTCTAATTAATATTGTTGGGTTGTTAATGAGTACTTTTAATTGGGATTGAGGATGCTGTCAACCATTCTCAATGTTCAACAACCACCATGATAGTTAAATAAATTTATTCCTTTGCAGTAGGGAAAAATTGGCTTTACGCAAAACTGTAACCATAGAGCTTTCCACCAGCCATATATGCATGTAGTATAGGCTTATTCTTCCATTATTCTCTATGTGTTACTTTGCCACATGCTACTACGGGCTCTAGCATAGTTGACTAAGTTGTGCAAACTCTTACGGGTAGACTAGCTGATGTAGGGGTTGTAGGTTGGTACGGTCTACCCACATGTAAGGTGCTAGCGCTTCTGAAAGACTATGTCTCGGTCATCCGTTTCTCAAACACCATGTAGTGCGAGAAATCAAACAGAGGAGATCGAGTCTTGTGGGGAAAAGTGCACAAACCTCTGCAGAGTGTATAAACTAATCATGATTAGCCCTGTCCCCGGTTATGGACATATTGAGTATCTAGTACTTGGATTATCATGTGAATCTCATCATGTTACTCTAATTAATATTGTTGGGTTGTTAATGAGTACTTTTAATTGGGATTGAGGATGCTGTCAACCATTCTCAATGTTCAACAACCACCATGATAGTTAAATAAATTTATTCCTTTGCGGTAGGGAAAAATTGGCTTTACATAAGCTGTAACCATAGAGCTTTCCACCAGCCATATATGCATGTAGTATAGGCTTATTCTTCCATTATTCTCTATGTGTTACTTTGCGGCATATTCCATGTCTTGACCCATTTTCGGGCTGCAACGTTTCATGTTGCGTCTTTTCGCAACGACAGTAAGGTGCTTAGGTCATGGTTCTATACTCGGTGATGCCGTTGGAGTTGATGGACTCGCTTATTCTTCGGGCCTTCCGTTGTTATCGTTATTAGATGGCTTTAAGCCATATTTATTTTGTTAAGTTCTCTCTTGAGACATTCGATGTAATAAGTGTGTGATTGCTACTCTGTTATAAATCCTTGAGTCTTGTGTGGTGTCAAGCATTCTTGATCCGAGGATGACACTTGAGCACGAGATCAGACTGTTTGAGGTCTGGTCGCTACAAGACTATTTGGAGGAGACATCAAGTGTGTATGGGAGAGGGGTGTGAGAGAGAGAGAGAGAGAGAGAGAGAGAGAGAGAGAGAGAGAGAGAGAGAGAGAGAGAGAGAGAGAGAGAGAGAGAGAGATAGCGACGAAGAGAGAGATAGAGAGGAAAAGAGGGGGGAGAGAGAGGGGTCGTTTGTGTCCATAAGTGGCGTATAGATAGGGAGACAATGTTGATGTTGTTCAAAATTGGCGTATGTATGGAGACGCAAGGGAAGCGAGTCATCGTGTGTGTGATAGGGACTTCATGAGAGATCTATAATAGATGGCGTTGAGAACAACGTGTGAGATTGAGAACGATGATACATTAGGGAGCTATGGAAAGAGTCACGGCATATATGTATACAGGGAAGGAGCCGGGGTGGGTCCGCGTGTGGGAGATATAGAAAGAGGACAGTGGTGCACAAGGAGACAAAGCGTGCTTGTTTGCTGTGGGGGTGGTGTGTGAGGTGAGCGTGCGAGAACCACATAACTAGGGAGATAGACGTTTGGGGGCGATGTTTTGTGTGTATGGGAAATATATACTCTACATAGTGCGTGTGTTTGGGAAAGAGAGATGCGGGAGACCTAGAGAGTGGGGGAAGAGATGTGTGCATGCCCGAGAGACAAAGTGATAAGAGACCTATATTGGGGTCCGGACTTTAGAAGAGAGGGGGTGTTAATGTGCTCGTGTGTTCGTATCTGGGGGCGAGAATGGCGTCTGTGTGTGGGGGGTGGGGGCGACGAAGGGGGGGGGGGTTGGCTTCAGATAATGAGTAAGGAGTCTATATTTGAGGGACTTTAGTGTAATTGAGATATATATGGTCAATAGTGTGTGCACTCATGGTTGATCAATTTGTTTCACAGTTTGGACTATGAGATAACGATACTTTTGAACATGCGTGATATACCTTGATGTACCCAAATTACAAACTTAAGATTGGAATTTCTGAATTCGACTCCATCATTAGCTTTTGTAATTCATTTAAACGGAGGTAAATTTTTTTAGCTGGTATTTCGTGATTTCAAGTTCATATATCAAACCTAGAGATATACACATACAGGCATGTTCAAACTTTATAATCATCCACTTTAGTCATACACATACACATTTTTGCTTTTTTCATCATATTTAGGATAGACACATTTGGAATTTCATTTGAATTGGACCGTATGATGGTATTTGCTTGTACCAGCTCAATGATGCATATTTGAATTGAATGGACAATCTAAGTTTCGAGTTGGAGACATTGATTTTCAAAACTTGCACTTTTTTGCTTGCAAAACGAATAAATTCTCGGCCATGATATCATAGTCGGCCGTACAAGAGCAGAACACTTATAATTTCAGGCGCCAAAAGCTTTCAAACTTCCCGCTCACATCGAAATATCTCGCGCCTAAAAGTTTAGCCCTACGATATTCCTGTTTTACCCGTGCCACATGAATGGAAAAGGGATGCTTTGGTAACCCCATTGTTTTCCTCTCTTTGCCTCCAACATTCTTCCTGAGCCCTCCTTCCCTCCCCGACCCCCCCAACCACGGCGATCCGCCAAATCTGGTCCTCCGCCGCAGCGGTGGACCTCACACCCCGCTGGATCTACCTTCCGCACCTTGGAACACCCAACTACCAACTGACCACTTCACCGGAGCCACTTCAGCGATTGTCTTGTCCACCGCTCCAGATCTCCTTGACTGCCATCATGGTCCACTACACCGGATCTGCTTAACCGGCGCCCTCGTCCACCACAATGTAGACCCTTCACTGACTCCCTCGTCTGCCCCATCGCAGGCCCTTCATACAAGCCCTCGTCCGTCGCAACAGATCCGCCTCACCGAAAGCACTGTACACCACGCCCACCGAAGCCTTCGTCCACTGCATCGGACCCGCTCCACGGATGCCATATTCAAGTCCACCGGCCCTGCTTTACTGACGCCGCAGCCTCATCAGGTTATTTCGATTTGTACTCCTTCGGTTTTTCTCTTTTTTTATCATGCAACTGTTCACTTACCACATATGAGCTTTCTTGTATGTCGACAGGCGCCGCAACCGAAGCACCGGAGCCGCTTTAGCGATGGCGACAACCAGCCCAAACTCAACCACAAGACGAGCCCCATCGACGATCCTTAGCTATCAAGTATGACAACGATACCCATACGCCACGGAGAATCAGGTACTATTATCCAACGGCTGGCGCCTACATTCACTTTCTTAGCATAAGCACCGCACCTTCGAATTTCTTCAGGGCATCATTCAATTTTTCATGAGACGCGTTATTCTGATTGCACCTATAGGGCCATACTTCTGGCAGTGAACATGTTACATGTGCTAAATTACATACCAGTGCACATATACTTCTTGCATGCTATATTTATGATAATGGTGTTGTTCTGATGCCACCTGTTGGTTCCATCATACTACCTCATGTTATCAATGCTTAATTACACATCAGCAAAATAGATAACATGAAGTAGTATGATGGAACCAACAGGTGGCATCAGAACAACATCAAATGAAATGTAGGGTAAAACGAACAAAAAGTAGCGGAACATTTCCTGTGAACTTCATCACAAGACTGTCTTCGTAGTTTATATGAGGCCACACTGTTAAGTGCTTTCTCAGATTATTTGAACCGCTTAGATGCCTTGGCAACTTAAATATAGCGGTGGTACACTCCCTTTTAACTAGGGATGTCAACTGGGTCCCATTTAATCCCGATTAAAGTCCACTGGTGGTATGATAGTTCAAATGAGTTTTTGTTTTTTGAGGAAAATGAACTAGGGAGCTAGCAAAAACTAAGTAGATGGGAATGGTGGATGTCGTCTATTTGCCACTTACATCCCTAGTTTCATCTTACCATTTTAATTTCTTTTCGGCTGATGCTGCTTCGAACCATTTAAATATAGCTTTCCATGCTCGGCAATAATTCATATGTCGTTTACCATGTAAGCGTACTGCCTGGATCATGCGATAACTATCTTTTACTTATGTCTAGCGGAAACCTTTGAGGATGCTATTCACACTAGGACACAGTGTACAACCCCAGAATCTATCTGTGGAAGCAGTGCGCCATCCATGTTACCAGATGAGAGCAGTTCAGAGGCAACACCGCCGGAGAGCAGTCTGAGCACATATATTATAGTTCTTGAGGCTCTACTAGAGGCAGAAAGAGATGGTGTGGCTGCCATGAATGAGGTAATCTTGATCTTGAGGCTGGAAATTATGCAATTAGCGGCACACATTATGCAAGCAACCCAAGAAATGGAGGAAGTAAGAATGTTGCGTTTGAAGACGGAGGAGGTCCTGTTGTTTCTACTGTCTGAAGCCCATGGTAATCCTAGTTCTTCTTTAGATACCAGTTGAAATTGTCAATAGATTATTGTACTTGTATGTTGTGTCATGTCTCTGAATGGATTATGTTGTAAGACCCCCTATGTTGTCCATGTGTTGTATTGATCCGAATTTTTAGGTGAGGTAATCCTCAGTACTTGTACGATTGACATAAGGTGAACTGTTTTTCGTGTGAGCATATTGTATTGGATGAAATAACTCTTTGACTCAAAGTGTATCCAACCTACTGAATTCGAGGACCACATCATTTCTAAATCATAATCATATATAAAGGTGGAATAAATCTTTGTTGTGGTTTTGAAGAAATAAATAACAAATCATAGAATTATCGATGGATATTCGTAATCGAGTACAAATTGAATTTGAATTTAGTTGCCAGGGCCGAGGGCAATCGTGAATGATAATTCTCCCAAGTTTTGAATGAAGCGGGTAAACACCCACTATCATTTGTGGGCTGCCCGAAGCAAGTGTTTGCGAGATGGATATTACTGTCTACCCCTGACACTTTGACATCCTTATCGACCGGATTTACACTGTTGTTGATAGGGGTAGACTAGTAACTTCAATCAGACGTGACACGAGCGCCTTTGAGCCCATTCAGACACGGTGGGCGCCAAACGTGGGCGGCAAAACAAATTTGATTCAAGATCGTCCGAAAGACATGTGTCTCTGCCTCCATTTCACCATTCATACACGGTGGGAGGAAAAACAAACTCTCCTTGTCCGAAATCGATGTAGGCAAATATTTTAAATAGGGCAGATGTGTAACTTCCCTCAGACGTGACACAACCGCCCTACTTGTCAGCATCGTTCATACACCGTGGCTGCCAACCGTGGGCGGCAAAACACCCTCTCCTCACCTGAAATCACTACCCGCAAATATTTGGGAGATGCGAGATTACCGTCCTATCCCTAACTGACGTGATGTCCGAAATTTTAAACAGGTGATAAGTTCGTAACTTTCCCACATTTCAGACAAGCGCGTCCCAAAGTTTAAGATCCCCCTCCCCCTCCATTTCCCCATTCATAAACCGTCGGTGCCACAACAACCTCCCCACTGCGGCCAGCCTCCTCCGCCCACCACCCCATCCTCCACCTTGCCGGAGCCGCTACCCCTACCTCGTCGTCCACTGCAAGAGATGGACGTCTCTCATCCACGGCGCCAGACCAGGATCCTTTCATCGCATCCCCTCGCTTCATCGGCGGCGCCGTCCACCTTGCCATTGCCGCTCCTACGAGGGCCTCGTCCACGGCAACAGGATTTATCCCCCGACCCGACCGTCTGCCGTCTAAAGTCTTCTTCCCCGCCGCCGACAGCCATCGCACCCGTAGCACCCTCAACGTATCAGCAGGGTCCTACATGGCGTCGCAAGAGAGGTGGTACTCTTCCATATGTGCTTAAGTAATTGATATCACCCGGAAAATAGATCATAAATTGTTTACTGTACTTTTCTTGTTCGTACCAAATCGTAGTGGCTAGTTGAAAGCAAACATTGGTTGTGAAGTAGCTTTGTCCGGTTTGCACCTTCAGATCCGCCATGGCACAGTAACTATACTCGTAAATCGTATGGTTTCCCCCCTTTATATTCACTACCATCATCGTAGGTGCTTTGTGTCTTGCTAGCACCGCTCCTCAAGACCTCAACCCATCAAGCGAAACAACATGCCACTCATAATTCCAAAGCTTAGGTGTTGAAATACGAATCTGATATGATGCTCATATTACTAAAATAGAGAATGTTTAATTGGTCACCTAATGTTCCTATATTTGTTTCCAAAAGCATGTGTGCCACCCACTGGTCCAGCTAGTTCCACTTTCCTTATTTTACTCTTGATGCTTAGGGTTTTCCCCTTTTATCTACTCTACTATGATATGCGTAGGTGCTTTCTGTCGTACTAGCATTATTCCACCCTTCAAGCTAAACAACACAACACTCAAAATTCCAAAGCTTAGTTGTTCAAATATGATTGTGATATGATACTGATATTAGTTAACAGACACATTTAATTGGTTAGCTAAAGGTCCCACTTGAGTTTCCAAATGCATGTCGCGACATATAGAGAGATAGCAAAATTGCATCTCTTTGTCACTTGTTGACTGTACTTTCTTGTCCATACCAAATCTTAGTCATTATTTCAAAGCTAACATCGGTTGCTAACTACCCTTTGCGCGGTTTGCAGCTTCAGATTTTCCATCCCACTGCCACGGTCAATAGTATACTCATCATGCTTACGGTTTCCCCATTTTATGATGACCACGATCAGCCTACGTGGTTCGTGTCGTAATAGCACTTCTCCACCGATCAAGCTAAAGAAGCTTGGTTGTACAAACTCAAATTTGATATTATGCTGATATTAGTAAAACTGAGAGATGTTTAGTTAGTCAGCTAAATGTTCCTACTCTAGTTTTGAAATGCATGTGAGCCACATATGGAGAGACCGGAAGGAATACTATTTCTCCCTTCGCTCTAGTTCATCATGGGTGGGCAACCGACATTGTATAGAAAGACTTGTAATATCTTCAATCTGCTTGCTCTTTTGCTATTATTTAAGATGATCTCTTCTCTTCTTTAATAAGTATGTTCCTTGTTGGGAAGAGTAGCAGGGACATTTGCGGTCGACTGGTCAGGTCGAGTTGTTCTCCCTTAGTATATGTTGAATCTGTCAGGTCAGGTCGACTTGTTCTTCTTTACTATATGTTGAAGCTGTCATCTGCGAAGTATCATCAGTTCTGGAGCTCTCATATTTTGAGTAGTAGGACACATTATATTAATGCGCACACCAAATTACAGCATGCATGGCATCTCTCAGAAGAATTGCAGAGATAGCACAAAGGGGTTTACAGGGAGGCAGTATTGGATTAGAATCACTTCTGCATTACAAACATAATCTCACTTGTTTTTATGTTTTCATGCATGTCAGGTATTGAACATTATCAAAATGAATATGAGAATGGGCGCACGAGAGGAATATTGCAGAACAATCCACTGGCTAACAAACTTGGCATGGTGGAAGATGGCATATCTTATTCACCCATGATGGTGCTTGCTCTAACTTGGCAAGGTTGTATTGGTCGCACATATTTTGCATCTGGCCTCTTGCATTACTTCTACTTTGTTACACCATCTGCTTAGTTTAAGCATCATATATGAGTATATGCCATACCTAACCATTTTCTGTACCTATTCCATGTGTCGTCATACTATGTTTTTTCAGTCAAATGTTGTTCTTTCGTAATAGATGTCCAAAAGGAAGAGGGTGAGTGCAGATCCTCAAGGAGTACAAACTAGGTATTTGGAAAAGGTAGTGATACCCGATAAATCAGATAGATCAACAGCCACAGAAAACACAGGCCCAACTGTACCACACTCTACCCCTACTCCACTGGCCAAACCCCTATTAGAATTGCTGAGAGCCTAGCGTCAGGTATTGTCTATGATATCAATTCAAAATTTGAGCTCCTAGATTTTTGCATGTGCCTTACCTTCTCTCTTGTATGAAAACTAATTTCAGATGAAGCTCCTTGCTCAAAGGATCATAGGATCTCACAACAATACTGGGCTCCGCATTGTTGTTGTCAGTACCTCTTGCTCTTTGTCAGCATACATACACTCATTGATGTTTGATTATGTAGCATCATTGTAAATGTTCGCTTCTTTATCATCCCTTTGCTTGAAATTATAAGATCTATATTTACTCTTAGATAAATGTAGAACTAACACAATGGTTATGAAGTTTTGGATTGCTCATGTAAGTACCTGTTGTCATGTAATCCCTTTGTATCAAATAAATTGTTGATCAATTGGATGTATTTAGAACTTAATAGTGCTAGATACATCCATTTGAGCGACAAGTAATAATGGACAGTGGTGGTATTAATGTACTTGCATCGCGAGATAGTTGATTGTCTAGCATTACTCTGCATCTTATCTGGCATGCCCTCCACTTTCTCCAAATTATCATATCTACATTTACTCTTACCAAAATGTTCAATAAAGCCAATGCCACCGCACACATTGATGTCTGCATTCCTCTTGTAAGTACCTTTTGCCTTGTAACCCTATACTTAATTAATTGCTATTTGATTATGTATCATCAGTCCACACCTGAGCTTCATTATCCTCTGTTTCTTCCAATATTATTTCATCTTTATTTACTCTTTGCAAAATGTAGAAAAATGGCAACGCTTATAAAGAATTTTCTTTGGGGAATTCATTGAATTATCCTTCCATCAACATGGAGAAGGGCTTTGTCCAGCCCGTGTTAACATGTAATGTAAGTTCATCTTTCTCAAGCCTTCAAACTTTGTTCTAGTATAGAGTTGGATAGGCATCATTTCCTCCACTGCTGTTTACTTTGATGTTTACATCTGATTGGAAGTTTGCAACAACTACCAGTTTTAAATTGTAGTTGTAGAAACATGTTCCTTATGCAGAACAGATCCATTTATTTGCTTATATAATTGTGAAACCTGTTACGTGTCTCCTTGTTTCTCTTTCAAAGTTGTATCTCTTATGCCAGGCAGAACTTTAGGGAAGATAGTGAGCCAAATCATATTGAGGACAGCGAGATGACCCCGAGGTCCTGTCTTGATGAAGACAGTGAGTTGAAGCTACTCACCAGCAGCTGTGAGACAACCTCTGTGCATTTGCTGCCTCAATCAGTTCGACTTCTTCAGTCTCAACTTAAAGCGGAAAGGCTTGCTTCAGCTCTGCTCTGACTTGAAGTCAAAGATGCAAAGAAGATGTCAGAGGACTGCCTTGCGCACTATGGTGCCATATAGCTAGGGATGGAGCATCTATCGTTGACACAACTGAGGTCTCATCAGCTTGTTCTGCTGCTTGCGAGGCTCGTCCTGGCCAGGCCTAGTGCCTTCTGAAGTGCTCTCATATTTGTATATTCTTTTGTAGGCGCATTTATATGCACTGGTGGCGACCTTTGATGCCCAGTGTATGTAATCCGCGGTCACGTTGCGCTTTATTATCACCAATAGTGAACTTTGATTCCTAGTGCATGTAATAGTCTAGTATTATTCTTTGGTCGATATGCTGTAATTTAGGCCGGCCCGTTACTCATATGGGCCAAAATGTGGGCCTATAATCATCTTGGGCCATTAGTAGGTCTAAACCTATTGTAGTTTCCCGCCTTTAACAGGCCGAGTGAAGTTCTAGGCAGCTGGGCCAGAGAATACCATGGGCTTTTAACAGGCTAAAACCTAGATTGGGCCAGCGTTGGGCCGGAAAATTCATGGGCCAATACAGGCCAAAACTGCCTAAGGCCCATGTTTGGCCCAAATAGGACGAGCAGTTAACAGGCCAAAATATATCTCGGGCCAGTTTGGCCCGATAAAATTATGGGCTTTAAGCAGGCCGGTATACACGCGGGCCATAGGCCCAAAAGTGTCACGGGCCATTATCAGATGGGCTGTAAGTAGGCCTGATTCAATGCAGGTTGTAATTAGGCCCAACTGTTCCACGTGCCATTCACAGGCTGATGGGCCTGTTGGGCTGAAATTTATCCATGAAGACTACGGGCCATTAAGAGGCCTAAAGTTACATCAGACAAGAAATAGCCCAGTTCCTGCATGGGCCGTTAAAGGGCCTAAAGTTAAACTGGGCCGACAACGCCCCAGATGCACCACGGGCCGCTAACTGGATGAAATTGGTTAATGGGCATTTAACAAGCTGAAATACAAACCTGTCTTAGAATGGGCCCAAAAGAACAGTGGCCTGTTAACGGGCCTGATCCGATATGGGCCGTAATTTGGCCCAAAACACGGCAGGTTATGAACGAGCCTAATCTACTACGCTCCTCAATTTGGCCCAAAATGGTAGGTTGTTAACGGGCCAGCCCACTAGTGTTTGAAAAAACATGGTGGGCCTTTAGCTAGGCCGGCCTTTTCACAGGAATGGGCCTCTGTTGGGCCGTGCCACATGTCGAAGTATCATGGGCACCTCCTGTCCAATGAGTGGATGACATCTGTCCCAACGGTGAGCAAACACGTGTTTCCTCAGACCAATGAGAATTTTACACGTGGAAAATCCCCATTGGTCCAAGCTGTTAACGGGTTATCGGATCCAAAACCGGACCCGATAGCTTAACGGCGACCCGTTACGGTCGATGCCACGTGTCGGTCACCCTTGGTGAAAGCACTTCTATGACGCGCGATTTATCGTCATGGAAGTTGACACTTCCGTGATGATAATTTTGGTAATGTCAGGGAACACTTCTATGACAGCACAAGTATGACTATCTTGATTCTGTCATAAAATCGTCATGGATGTACATGCATGACAGAAAGCGTGACCGACTGTGACAAACACGTATCATCACGGAAGAGTATTTTTTGTAGTGCTATCAGTTACGCTGCATACATCTAGGGGGAGTATATTTCATCATCGATCCAATTAACGCTAATGCACTATTTTTCGAATTACTTTTCACTTATCTATCTTCATTTTGATGATTATCTGTTTTGTCAACAACCATCCAAAAAGGGGGAGATTGTTGGTGCAATGATAGGCCCCTTGTGTTTCGGAGTTTGTTGACATAAACAGTATGGGACTTATGTGTTTGCTAGTGCACATAGAGTAACAGGTCCCTGAGATCACGAGGAGTTTGATGTAAACGATGAAGATAATCTCCCTGCATTGCAGCGGAGGTTATCACCGAAGAATATGATATCAAGGGTGACCCCTCAAAAATTGCTGAAGTGAAGCAATTGGTTCTGTGTCTGCCTGAGGAAGATGACTGTGTCCGAGGAGATTGAAGACGAAGTGAAGAAGTAGCATTTATTTCGTTGTTCTTCTTCTCTTTATTGAGTCATAGGACCATCGTACTATTAAGAGGGGTGTAGCATTTGAAACTTTGATTCTCTGATGCTAAACCCAAGTCCACCGAGTCCACCGAGTCTGCTGCACCAACACCCTTTCATCTTCAACGCTATCAGGTGACGTCTTTCAAGTTTCATTTCCACCTGGGAGCGCCGCCCAGGGCTGCATTATTCCCAGGCCGCGTGGGTCCATCCCTGCGGCGTGTATCCCTTTTACTTCATGTTCCTAGCTATCTTGTTGGGGGCGCCCCTCGGGCTACATCATCCCAGTCGCTCGAGGTCCGACCGGCGATGTTAAATCTTCTTTGCGCTTATCTAAATGGACTTGCTCTTCGTGATTAACATGCTTGACCTAGTTGCCCCCATTTGTCGATTGTACTACGGTGGGGTACCCTAGTATCGAACTTCGTGCACGGGCGGTTGCAGCACCCATGGCAAGGCTTGCGGGTGACCGCCAAGGTCCTCCGTGGTTCCTTTGGAGCCATTCAAGAACAAAGTATTTTAGCCAAGGAGACAAGGCCCGGCAAGAGGAGCTTGCGGGAAGGCCCCAAGGCACCTAGGAGACAAGGCCCGGCAAGAGGAGCTTGCGGGAAGGCCGATGGCGACAAGCTTAGGACGCGACAACTCAACAACCGCGGCAAGGCACTTGCCGCGTGGCTCACTCTTTTCTCACGCTCCGGCACATCCACCAGCGTGTAGCCACAGGACCTTTCGGTAGCGCGTGGCAAGAAAACTGTCTTGGCCAGCGCGGTGGTGAGTGTGGCGGCGACAAGATAGCCATCGTGGTAAGCGGTGGCGCCCACAGCATCCTGTTTGCCTTTGTTTGGGCGGCGTGAGCGGGCATTTAATGCCTTTGTCCTCTGCCGTCGGGGTTAGGTATGATACCTTTGTACAAGTAGCTGTACCAACCGCATTCCTTTTCCATTTTTCCCTTGTCTCGTTGCCACCTGTCGGTGACCCTTGAGCCTATAAAAGGAGGCCCATGCTTAGCGTGGGGGGTTGAAAGGTTGAAACAGAAAACACCCACGCGAGTCTAGTTAGCAGCTGGTGTGTCTTTAAGCACTCAAGCGCTCCCTAGCAAGAACACAATACAATCGGACATGCAGCGGTAGGAGTATTATCTCTCGGAGAGCTACGAAGCTGGGTAAACTGCTTGTGTGTTTCGCCTCGATCTGCTCTTCGTGCGACCTCGCCCCCGAACCAAAGGGGCTCGGTCCGCCGGTCCCATAGGTGTTCGTGGGCCAGATCAGCTTCCCCGACATCTTTGGCGCGCCAGGTAGGGGGCGTCGAGGCTGTGTGAACCTGATTCGGCATTCACACGAGCTAGATCTTCATCATCTTCATCGACATGCCACCAAAGAAGAAGGCTTGGCTGGCAGCGAATCCGTCCACGTCGATCCCACCACCACGAGCAAATGGGTGATGGGGTAGACACGGTGGAAGAGCAGGCGCGGCGAGGAGCTCATGGCGCTGCCAAGTCCAAATACAAGGCTGCGCGAGACCTCGGCGTCCGTACATGCACGCGCCCATCTCGGAGGCCGCGAGACCGACAGCGTCATGGTATTCACAGTACCATCGCTCGTTGGACCAAGATCGAGCTGGTGGATCTCGGGGCCCTCAAGACCAGCGTGCTGCGCCAACATCTTGGCACGAAGCGAGGCGCAGTCGCTGGGCGGGATCTGCTCCTTCTAACATAGTTAGGAGTCGAGCATATCCGCTCTCGCACCGTTCGCCACTACCACCCACCACTCCAGCGAAGCTTTGGCGAGAGCTCAACTACTCTGGATTACCCTCCAACAGCCGACAAGGTCGATGAATGGAGGCCACCATCAGTCTCATCGGCTTTGCCAGCGGCGACACTCCACGGTAGCCGAGTACGCCGCTGCGCGGCAGGACCGCTAAGCACGAGCGGTGGCGGCAGAGGCTGGTGGAGGTGCAGCGACCATGCACTCTCCACCCGAAGGCCAATATCGCCGACTCGCCGGATCCACCTCGGCAGCGACTCCACGCGTCGCCGGATCCACGAGCTCGATGCGATCAGCGCCAAGTTCTTCCTGACGACAACAAGAAGCGCTTCGAACTTCGCGCCAGCGCAAGAGAAGCGCGCGTCAATCCGACAGCAGCGCTGGGCCCTCTGTCGACATGCATGCGCCGGAAGAACCAGCGACTTGCCGTCTGCGGTGAGTTGCCCTGCTTTCACTCGTGAGCTGCGGCAAGTCCGGTGGCCCAGCAAGAAGAATTTCAAGCCGGACGTGCGGAGAAATACGGCGCCAAGGCGCATCCGTCGGAGTTCCTCGGCATCTACACCATTGTGGTGCAAGCTGCGGGGCGAGATGACAAGATTCGGCCAACTACTTCCGCGGTACTCAAGCCCAATGTCGGATCTGGCTCATGCACTTGCCGGACAACTCCATATCCTCTTAGGCGGATCTATGCCATCGGTTTGTCGGCGCCTTCTGGTGACCACAAGCCTCATGGCCAAGAGGCGACCTTCATCTGCTTGCCCGAAGGAAGGAGAGCCATTTGGGCAAGTACATTCGGAGATTCACGCGTCTGCACAACATCCCAGATGTCCACCCTGCGCGGTGATCAGCGCGTTTCATCGAGCGTCTTGGAACCGTAGGATCTTGCGGAGGACATGGCGATGTGCAAGATCGAGAGGCGTCGATGAGCTATATGCCCTGGCCGACAAGTGTGCGCGTCTTTGAGGAAGGAGGAGACTCCGGAGAGAATCTGAAGCAGCGGGATCGATGGTGAGGAGTCTGCCCGGCAAGGAAAAGTCGGTGGGAACAACGGGAGGAAGAAAGGCAAAGATGTGCTAGTTGTTGAGCAGTCCGGCAACGGAGGTGGCGCCAAGAAAGCCAAAGTTGGCAGCTCCGGCGAGGAGGTTGCCGCTGGCGCCAACTGCCAGGCTGTGGCGGTCGCCGACAAGTAGGACGGCTCCAACAAACAGTATTGCAAGATCCATCGCACCAAGGGTCATGACCTCAAGAGCTGCAAGAAGGTCGAGCAGCTTGTCGAGCAGCAAAAGGCTGAATACGAGCGGCGCGACAAGGAGAAGGCCCAGGAAGGTCTTTGGAGGAGCCAGCAAGAAAGCGCCCGGCGGGGGAGGGCCTTGTGACAAGGCCAAGCAGCGGCAAGGAGACAGACCTCCCCGCGGCCGCGACAAGGATGAAGACATGGAAGATGACGAGACCGATGAGAAGGAGTTCCAGAAAGCCACAGAGGTCTTGTGTGTTGACGGCGGTGCTTCTTTGCATACTTCGCACCGCCAACTCAAGCAGTGGATGTGGGAAGTCAATGCGGCAGAACCATCCGTCGAGTCACGCAAGCCTCTGAAATGGTCCAGCACTCCTATCATCTTTGATATTGAGGACCACCCTGATCGCATAAATGCGGTCGGGTGCTTGCCGATGTTGGTTTCACCAACTATCCGCAACCTCAAGGTCACCAAGATGCTAGTTGATGGCGGGGCGGCTTGAATCTGATCTCCTCGCGGTGCTCGAAGCTTCGGATCCACGATGGCGAGCTCGAAGAGACGGCACATTCAAGGAATCAATCCGGGAAGGAGCAAGCGAAGGAAAGATCACGTTGCGGTGACATTTGGCAGCGAGCTGAATTTCAGGGCCCGAGAGGGTCACTTTTGGCGTTCTTGACTTCCCATTGCCTTACAATGGGATACTTGGCCGTCGGCACTTGCCAAATTCATGGCAGCCTCTCACTATGCATACAACATCTTGAAGATGCCAGGCCCGATAAGTGTCATTTCTGTCCTGGCGACAAGAAGGATGCTCTTATCTGCGCCGACAAGATCTACCGGGAAGCGGCGGCTGCAGCGGATCACAAGTCACTTGCCGTTGAAGCTCCGGGCGAAGAAGAAGACCAAGTCCGGCAAGAGCTCGATGCCCTCCGACAAGCGCACCTCTTGAGTGCTGCGCTACCGTCGAGGACGCACCATCGAGCTCCACCGGCAAGTACAAGAAGGCGATGGCAGCTCCACGAGAGACCAAGAAGGTGTCGCCAAGGAGGATGGCACTGGTGGTACCTTCACCATCAGTGCCACTCTCAACCCTAAATAGGAAGGCGCTCGTTGCTTTCTGCGGGTGAACGTCGGCGTGTTTGCATGGCAACCGTCGACATCCCGGTGTTCCCGGAAAGTAATTGAGCACCACCTAGCTGTCTGTCCTCATCTTGCGACCGTCAAGCGAAAGTCGAGGAAACAAGCGGTGGGCGCCAGAATTCATCGGAAGAAATCAAGAAATTGGAAGCAGCAGGCCTTGTCGGAGGAGTGCTCCATCCTCGTGGTTGGCCAATCCAGTAGTGATGCGCCAAGGCAAGCGGAAATGGAGGCTTTGTATCGACTTTACCGATGTTAATAAAGCTTGTCCCAAAGACCCATTTCCCTTGCAGCGTGTCGATCAGATTGTTGACTCCACGGCGGATGTGATTTACTTTCATTTCTTGATGCATACTCGAGATACCATCAGATCTTCATGGCGAAGAGGATGAGGAGAAGACGCATTCATCACCCCATGTGGCACATCTTGTTTCGTCACGGATGCCTTTCGGATTAAAGAATGCTGGTTCAACATTTGCAAGAGTAGTCCATGGCGCTTTTGAGCCACAAATGCGAAATGTGGAAGCCTACATGGATGACATAGTGGTCAAAAAGCAAGGACAGGCGACTACGATTCAAGATTTAGGCGAAACCTTTGCAAATCTCGCAAGATCAACCTCAAGCTCAACCCGAGAAGTGCGTCTTTGGAGTCCCCTCCGGCAAGCTTCTCGGGTTCTTTGTGTCTCGATGGGGAATTGAAGCCAATCCCGACAAGATCAAGGCAATCGAGCAGATTGAAGCACCGAAGCGCGTCAAGGATGTCGAAGACTTGCGGTTCGCGTAGCTGCTCTCGGCAGGTTTATCTCTAGGTCTGCTGGCGGCGCCCGCCATTTTCAAAATATTGAAAAAGGCAGGTCAATGAAATGGACTCGAGCGGAGGCTGCGCTGCAGAGACTTAAAGAGTACATCCTCCACTCCAACACTTATCGCACCTAAGCCACAAGAGAAGTTGCTGCTGTATATAGCGGCAACCAATCAAGTGGTTAGTGCTGCGTTAATAGCGGAGAGGGAGGCGGATGATGAGCTAGCAACCACGGCGAGATGCATCCAGCGACAAGCAAAGCACTTCACCGGCAAGCTCTGGTCCCGACAAGGATGGATCTGCTGCGAGGCGTGTGAAAAGATCTGAAAAAGGATGGTGCAGCGCCCGGTTTACTTTGTCGGTTCCCTTCTGCGGGGCCTAGGTCAAGGTACTCTGGTGTGCGAAATTGCTTTTCGGCCTTCTAATGGCCTCGAAAGCTGCGCCATTACTTCCAAGCACATGAGATCACGATCGTCACTCGCTTTCCGCTGAAAAGGATCTTGCAAAATCCGAAGCAACAGGCGGGATTGTCAGTGGTATTTGGAAGCATCAAGCTTTGGCCTCAAGTTTGAGAGCACCTCAACTATCAAAAGCGAGCATTGGCAGAATTCATAGCGGAGTGGGCGCCAACACAAGATGAAGAAATTCGAAGCGAGCATCCCGTCAAGGAAGCAAGCAAAGAGTGGCTGATGTACTTTGATGGTGTCTTCTGCTGCAAAGGCGCCCGGTCTTGAGCGTGCTGCTTATCGCACCACGGAGAGCACCTCAAGTACATAGTCCAGATGCACTTTCCCAAGGAGCAAGCAACAAACAATACAGCAGAGTATGAAGGTTTGCTTGCTGGTCTCGAGATGCGATAGACCTTGGGATCAAGAAGCTCATTATCGGGGGTGACTCACGACTTGTCGTCCGCCAAGTGAACAAGGATTATCGAGTCCGTTGATGGAAGCCTATGTTGATGAAGTGAGAAAGCTAGAAGAGCACTTTGACTTACCTCTGAGATGGAATATGTTCCAAGAGCCCGAGCGACATTCTTGATGGCTTTGTCAAAGTCGCCCGCCTCAAGTTACACAATGGAACCAGGGATCTTTGTGCTAAAGCTGACTCAACCGTCATAGCGCCATCAAGCTGGACAGAACAAGAAGAGGAAGTTGATTTCTGGTGACTATTTTCCGGCAGAGCTCCCCGAGGCCGCCGCCAAGAAGGTCCTCAAGATCAACACCAAGAGTGTTGAGGAGTAGTCTGCTCCGACAAGCCCTAGGGTTTGTTCTGTTGAAGCGGACGCTCCCGACAAGTTTTGCTCCGGCAAGCTTGCCGGGGAACGTCAAGCTCCGGCTGAGCCGCAGGTTCTTACCGTACAAGCGGATGTTCCCGCAGAAGCAGATGTGCCTTTAGTCCTTGTTGTCGAGCCGCAAGCTCCAGCATGGGCGCAGCAGATTGTCCACTTCCTTCAGACAGGAAATCTTCCCGAAGAGCAAGAAGAAGCGGAAAGAGTAGCCCGGCAGTCAAGTATGTACCAGTTTGTGGACAGCACACTGTACAGAAGAAGACTCAACGGTGTGAAATTGAAGTGTATTCACGGGAAGATGGACGAAGCTGTTGGCGAAGATACATGGAGGCATATGTGGTCACCACATTGGCGCAAAACACTTAACGGCAAAGCGTTCGGCAAGGTTTCTTTGGCCGACAGCCCCCGGGATGCTGCTGCACAAGTAACCAAGTGTGAAGCGTGCAGTTCCATTCCAGCGAGATACACCAGCCAGCTCAAGCTCTCGGGCGATCCCTTTATCACTGGCCATTTTGATGCGGGGCTCGACATCCTCGGCCCTTTCCCGAGCGTCGGGGCTTTGAGTACTTATGCGTTGCAATCGACAAGTTCACAAAGTGGCGGAAGTGGAAGCGATGAGGAAGGTGACAGCCGGTCGGCGATCAAGTTCTTGAGGTCGATTGTTTGCCGTTTGAGTTCCTAACAGGATCATCACCGACAACGGCACGCAGTCCTGAGCCGCACCTTCATGCGATCGTCCAAGATCTTGGCGCCAAGGTCTGCTTCGCCCATTGCTCATCAGAAATAGCGGTCAAGCGGAGAGGGCAAATGCTGAAGTGCTGCGGGCTCAAGACCAGGACTTTCGACAGGCTGCACAAGTCGCGGAAGAAAGCTGGATTGAGCTGCGGTGGTTCTTTGGTCGATCGAGGATGGCGCCAAATCGAGCCAGCTGGCGAGACACCTTCGCTGTAGTCTATGGGGCGAGGCAGTTCTCCCCACGGAACTTCGTATCACGGGTCACCTCGAGTGCTCACTTATGCGAGCTTGAGCAAGAGCAGCTGCGACAAGATGGCCTGCTTGCTCCTTGAGGAGGACCGTCTTGAGGCTGCTTTATGCGAGCTGCTCGATACCAGCAAGCTTTGCGCCGCTACCATAACCGCAAAGTTAACGCCCGAAGTCTCGAGGAAGCGACCTTGTTCTTGGTAGCGTTCGGTCGCCAAGAAAACCAACAAGCTGGCGGACGAAGTGGGAAGGCCCTTACGGGTGAAGCGAGTCACTAGGCTGGCGCTGTCGCCTTGAGACCGAAGATGGCATTCGGTGAGCAACTCTGGAACATTGAGCAACCGTAAGTTTTACCCGTGAGATGCGGTTGCGGAACCTGTTCGGCAACCACCTTTAATACAAGTCTTGCCGATGTTGCATGTAATCCTTTGTACAAAGCGGCGCAGATCCCGTGCATAAGTAAAGCTCATGTGCTTCGCACATCTTGTCAATTTCATGCATTCTACTTTATTTTTGCATGCGTTATCTGACACTTTGTGCAGCACCTACCCCAGTAAGCAATAACGAGCCATAAGGCTCCATATCTTGATTTTCTCTTCTTTCTCTTTCTCAAAGAAAGGAAGGTTCCCTCGCCCACAAGTTAGCCAGGGGGGGAAGGAGAAGATAATGGTGTGGACCAAGCGTCGCTCGAAGAAGTTTCGCCTTACCGGGAAGCAAACGACAGAAAAGCTAAGTTGCTAAAATTTGAGCAATCAGATTTTAAATTTTTTAAGTTATCTTCCTCGAACGACCGTACTTTGTATGGAAAACCTATGCGCGGAGGAACAAACTCGCAGCTAGTTGCGCCCTTACTTTGTTTCGAGTCCGCTCAACAACTTAAGTGAGGTGCAACTAGTTGCGACAAGGTTGCTTGTCGGAAGCGGCACCGCCGGCGAGCTCTTGGCGTCCGCACTTTTCGGCGCTCATGACCCAGTGCCTGCGCCGACAAGTTCCCTAAAAGCGTAGGGTGAAAACATACAAATGAAGGAATCAAGTAAAGGAAATAACATAGCAATCACAACCCGAAATAGAGTTATATTACAAGATAGCTTGTCGCAGCTCTAATAGATTGTTCTCATGACATGACCAGCAGCTACAAGGAAAATATAAAATGGGCGGCCTAATCTACGCGGTCGCCATCAAACCTCTTGATCCCGCTCACCCTGTCACAATGGGTGCGACAAGGGTCTTGGCGCCTCCATATCGACATCCGTGGCAAGGACTTGAGGGCGTTGGTGAGGTTGAGACCTGGATTGCGGAAGGCCACCTTAATCAACACCTTGAAGAGCTCCTGCCTGAGATCTGGCGCGACTCCTCGGCCAGCTGCTTTGGGATCTCTTCCGAGTCATTGGAGGGCCGTCCACGCCCTTGAAGAACAAGCTGAGCTTGGCGCTGGGCTGGAGGTGCTCATCGGAGAATACCCAAGGTCTACCATCCCGGCTCCGCCAGCTCCACTGTCGATGGCTGCGGCAACATCCACAAGACCTTCGGTCTAGTGCTCCACGTTCTCCACGAAGGTGTTACAGGCGGCGGCAGCACTTCGCCCGGCAGCGCCTCGTCGGCCTTGATCTTCTCCTTCAAGGCCACCTCTTGCTCCCTGGCGCCGTCCAGCGCCTGAGTCAAGGTGGTCAGCTTCAACTCAAGATCTGCGTTGGAGTCCTTGGCGGCGTTGAGCTCCTTGCTCCTCTCGGCGAGGCGGCCTGCAGCTCGCCAAGAGTGTGGCGTCCTTCGCGCTCATGCTTGAGTGCGGCAAGCTTCGCCGCTCTCCTTGATTGGCCTCCGGCTCGTCACCTTCGTTTCCAACTCCTTCTTGGCAGCCTCGGCGGTGAGGCAGCGTCCTTTGCTTCCTTGAGAGCCCGCCAAATGTACGCTTTCGCGCTGGCAAGATCCTCCTCGTGGCTGTCGAGATTGACCTTCCCTGCGCCAACTTCGCCTTCTGCGCGAACAACTTCTCAGCGACAAGCCTTTGTTGCTCTTGACTTCAGCCTTCTCGGCGGAAGGCTTTGCGCTCCTCGGTGAGCTGCTCCGCTCCTTTGCGGGTCCGGAGAGCTTCTGATTGAGGCCGGAGCTCCTCTGCGCGCTTCTCGATGTCTGCTCCGCCTTCGCGACAAGCGCTTCCGGGATTCCAACGGCTTGTCGGTAGCGGTAGAGCAACATCAGCTTCCACGGCTGCTCCTCCTCGGACTTGCAGCTGCTGCTGCTGCTTGGCGCGTCGACCAGCGTCGGCCAGCCGGAGGCGAGCAGCTCTTCGTCAAAATCTCTCCTTCGACCGGCGCCACAGGCTCGGCGCCCGGGGAGCTTGATGAAAACGCCATCACCGGCCTTGAGATAGGCGCCGGGCTGGGGCTCTTCGAACTGATCTTTGCAGCGATGGCGGAGGATCGGCGGTCGGTTATGGCGCTGGCGCTCCTGCGACCTCGGGGCCGTCGGTCACGATCGCTAGACCCCTCGCCCGACCTCTGCTGCGGCATCCTGGCGACCTTCGCCCGGCAGGCTCGTCGGCACCGGCTTCCTCTTTGCAGCAGCGGCGTCATCGGCATTGCAGCGGCGTCCTCCTCGCCCGGCGACCTCGTTCTCCATTGGCTCTGGCGGATGGATCGGCGACCAGAAAATGAAGAAAAGTCAAGCAAATATTCAAAAGAAGATCGAAGAAGAAGAATACAAGGGAAGTTTTCAAGCGAGGAGATTACGTGCTGGGGTCTCTGATCATGGTCTCCGCCATCGAGGATCGCTGGTCTTGTCCCTTGGGAGCTTGCCCCTTGCGGAGAAGCCTCCCTTGCGGAGGCGGCTCCCTTGCGGGAATCCTCCCTTGGCGGTGTAGTTGAGGCAGGCGGCATGTCGGGGGCGGCTTGGGGCACTCATGGTGAGCTGCTCTGCTCCTACACAAATCAACGATCGAGATATAAGCAAAGAAAAAGCACTCATGCGCCTAAAAGCAAAAGTAAACCATATACTTCTGCTGGGGCTGCTTTGAGGAAGAGTTGTCGGATCCGGCAAGGAGGTCTCAGACGCGCCTCCTGCTGCCCATGATGGGTTAGTCCTCGATGACAATCACGGGGCCTTGGCTCTCTTCGGCTCTACGGGCCAGCGTCACGAAAAGGAAAGGGTTGAGTGAAGCAAGTCGAGATACAAGACAAAGCAACAAAGTCGAAGATCTACAAGAACAACAAAAGCTTACTCTTCTTCTTCCTCGTCGGGCTGGCGGAGAGATCAAATTCTGGCTCGCCTCCGGTGCGACGAGGCGGAAGAGTGGGTTCCCTTGGCGCTTGGCGGGGCAGCAGCGGTGGCACAGGAGGGCCTGCTCCGGTTACCGCGGCGTGCGTGAGGTGCTCCAGCACTTGATGCTTGCGCGGTGGGCGTCGCGTGGCCGGCGGCTGTTAACCGTTGCCGCACCCTCGTCTCGGCCTTGCGGAGACGCCTTCCTGGTGGAGCTGGGGGCTCCGCTCGCGGCAAGCTGCTTGAAGGTGGGGAGGAGGCGCCCTCGGCAGGCTCGCTCGATTCAGTTTCAGGCTCGGCAAGATCCTCCTCGCCGGCAAACTCCCTTCGCTCGACAAGGCTTGCCGCCTCTGCTGCCTCTGCCTCCTCCGAAGTGAACCCGAACTCGCCCGCGGCAGCAGCTGCTGCCACTTCTTCCAGCCTGGTGGCGATGCGCTGCATCTCGTCGTCAGTGGTGTCGCGGGTGAGGCCCCTCTGCTCGTCGGGGCGGACCGGCACTTCTACCAGGCTGTCAAAGAACTCCCGCACGACGTCATATGCAGGCTCTTGCCAAGTGGGAACAATTCCATGTGAGTCGCACAATGGCATCATTGCACGGATGCGGTCAAGCGAGGAATTGTTGCTGGCGGGGACGGCGCCTCTCGGCAACTGAACATCTCGGGGCGATCAGGATCGAGCTTGAACAGCTCCAAGAGCATCGCGTCAAGTTCCAAAACTGTGAAGTTGAAATTAAGGCCAGGCGCAGCCTCATGATATCTTCCGCGTTACGAAACTCCCGGCAGGTCTCCTCCTCTCCTGCAAGGGGCGTCTGCGGCAACAAAGAAAGTCTGCGTAGCGGTGCCCTCTGATGAGCCCGGCAAGCACGAGGTGCAAGATCCGGGTGGCGGCAATTTTCAGCCTAAGCGTCTTAGAACCAAGTTACTCCAATCGTTGCCGCACACTATTGGGGTTTGGCGCTGGGCGGTAAAGGTCTGCGGGTTCTCCTCAACAATCAACACCAGTCTGCCTCCATTCCTCCCACTTCTTTGTGGAGCTCTCCTTCGAGATAGGCTTCCTTCTTGCGAACCTCGAGATCAGCGATTCCTCCGGCAAGTGGCTCTCCTCTCTCAACTCGGGGCATGAAGAAGTGGCGGAAAAGGGCTACGTTTGGATGGACTCCGACAAAGTTTTCGCAGAGATGTGCGAAAACTGCCATGGTCGAGACAACATTGGGGTGAAGTCTGGGGCGGAACCCGTAGGTGTTCATGATATCACAGAAAAATTCAGAAGAAGGCGGGCGAGCCCGCGATAGAAAAGCGAAGAAGGATACCCACTTGGAGCCAGTTCGAGGCAGCAGCTGGGAGTACCTTCGTCTTGCGGATCTTCAGCGTCTCCATCGACGAGAAGAGGTAGTAGTACTCCCTCAGCTCCCTCGCGGCGAGTGAGGGGGAAGATGGCGCTCCTTCGCGGCGCCCATGAGCCGCTGCGCCTCGGCCGACTTCACGGCCTTCCCTTGTCGACTTTCGGACCATGGCGGAGGTGGTGGAGTAGATCGGCGGCGTGGTGATCTTGGTGGCGATGGGCGGGCGCTGCTCTCTTTTCAGCCTTGGGAAGAAGGGGAGCAGCGGAGGTTTTGAGATTAGACGAGCAACTAGCGAGGTGGGCGGACTGCCCTGTTTCCCCTGCTTATAAAGAGGGAGGCGGACGTTCGCTTTTCGAATAAAAAAACCCCACGATCTCTACCACGGCGCCGCATTAAACGCGTCTTTGTTCGTGGAGGGCGTGGTGGGTCGGAGTGAGTTATGGCGTAACCCGGGCTGCGGCGTGCCCGTGACCTATTTTGGGCTGGCCCAACAGCGCTTGGCACGCGTGTGTGGCCAGGCACTGGGGGCTCCCTATCGGTGTACTAGAGTAGGGTACCTAGTATCCCGAACTTCGTGCCAGGCGGATTCTGACACCCAGCGGCAAGGCTTGGCGGGTGACCGCCAAGGTCCTCTGTGGTTCCTTTGGAGCCATTCAAGAACAAAGTATTTTAGCCAAGGAGACAAGGCCCGGCAAGAGGAGCTTGCGGGAAGGCCAAGGCACCTAGGAGACAAGGCCCGGCAAGAGGAGCTTGCGGGAAGGCCCGATGGCGACAAGCTTCGGACGCGACAAGTCAACAACCGTGGCAAGGCACTTGCCGCGGCGAGCTTCACTCTTTTCCTCGCTCCGGCACATCCACCAGCGTGTCGCCACAGGACCTTTCGGTAGCGTGGCAGAAAACTGTCTGCGACCAGCGAGCAGCGTGTGGCAAGCGGCTGACAAGATAGCCATCGTGGCAGCGGTGGCGCCCACAACGAGTCCTGTTTGCCTTTGTTTGGGCGACATAGACAGGCATTTAGTGCCTT
Organism: Aegilops longissima; assembly: GCA_021605205.1. Lineage (NCBI taxonomy): Eukaryota > Viridiplantae > Streptophyta > Magnoliopsida > Poales > Poaceae > Aegilops > Aegilops longissima. The sequence continues at coordinate 336,960,328 of CM038677.1, forward strand.
TGTCCCCTGCCGTCAGGGTTAGGTATGATACACTGTACAAGTAGCTGTACCAACCGCATTCCTTTTCCATTTTTGCCCTTGTCTACGTTGCCACCTGTCGGTGACCCATTGAGCCTATAAAAGGAGGCCCATGCGCAACGTAGAGGGGTGTTTGAAAGGTTCGAAGCTAGAAAACACCCACGCTAGGTCTAGTATCAGCTGGTGTGTACTGTAGCACTCAGCGCTCCCTAGCAAGAACACAATACAATCAGACATGCAGCAGTAGGAGTATTATCTCTCGGAGAGCTCGAAGCTAGGTAAACTGCTTTCGTGTTGCCGCCTCGATCTGCTCTTCGTGCGATCTCCGCCCCCCGCCGAACCGAAAGGGGCTCGGTCCGCCGGTCCCATAGATGTTCGTGGGTCAGATCAGCTTCCCCGACACCCGCTCAACTGACACCGACCGATGGAGCTGCTCCCTAACGGCACGACGCTTGCGCATGGGTCCATCCCTGCAACACCGACAAACCTGAATGGCTGAGCTCTGGCCGCGGCGGCCCCGCATAGCGCCACCTCGTCGAGCCTTCAGTGCCTCGTCACCCCTCCGGGGTAGCAAAAGTCTGACTGTCTATTGTCCCGGCGAACTTGCGTTCTTTCTGTGATGAGCCTGCAGGATCTCTTCAAGGAGCAGCGTCAGGTGAGGCCCCCACAGTGTCTCCTTCACTCTCATCCGCGCGAACCGCTTGCACATTAAAGGGGGTGCACGAGCATCGCGACTTAGGGCTCCTCTTGGCTCTCCGGCCCTCACCCTCACGGCCTTGACCACGGCATCGCAACTTTGGCATAACAGCGGCGGTGAGACTTCGCTCGAGGTCGGGACCGGGGCGTAGAGAAGAAAGGGGAGCAAAGGCGAGAGGGGAGGGACCCGGCAACGCACCAGGAAGCGACTCCTGATTCTCGAGACAAGTCACCCTCTGGAAGCATTAACTAACACGGCACCGTCCCTCACCCGCGCAATCCCGAGTTAGAAGCGTTGCTCTCCTTTCTCACCGAGCGATGGCTGCTTGGCGCTAAGGGGACCTCCGAGCATCGCGACTCGGGGGCTCTTACGGACCCGGGCGCTCACCTCCTGGCCTTGACCACGGCATCGCGACTGGCATACCGGCGGCGGTGAAGCCTGCCTTGGGGCTGGGACCTGTTGGCGCGAGCGTCGAGCCCTCGCGAGGTTCGAAAGGAGAACGAGCTAAGGCGGAATGAGCAATTCGCCTTTGCTTCACGACAAGGATCATATTAATAAACAGGACCACGGGCACCTTACAAGCCCCCACGGGCGCGCTTTTGATTCCTCGCGAGGCAGATCCTAAAACGCTAACTACACGCGCTCCGCAAATGGCGCCATCATCAACAGTGAGCCGTTAGGCACCGGCGCCAACCCCATCCAGATCAGAGGCGGCGACGGCCTGCCGAGCCCGCCCTGCTGCGAGAGAGGCGCCGGCTCGGGGGCTCGTAGCTGTCATCGCTCGTCTCCGGGGTCGCGAAGAGCTCGGCGGAGTCGCAGGATCCTCCGACGCCTCCACCGCCTGATGAGCTGCCAAGGAAGCGGCCGGCGGGCCTAGCCCTCGCCACGGCAGGGCCCCGATCACCTCTCCCGGGGCAGCACTCCATCCGGCGCCCTTCCGCATCGAAGACCTTGAAGAGCATGACCGAAGCGCCATCGTACTCCAGGTGGATCACGAGGGCACCCCTTGTCCTGCAGACCCGGGCGATCTCGCCCTAGCCTCGAGTCATGAAGACCTCGCCCGGGGCAACGACCTCAACCTCTGCCACGGTCGCCAAGGTGCGGCAGCCGGCGTGCTGCAGCCAGAGCTCCAGGGATCCTGCCTGCGGAACCGCGGAGGTGAAGAAGGGAGGAAGGCGAATCCAAGACCAAGGAGACATGGCGGCGTGGAGCACGAACTCTCGGGAGGAGCCCTCGGCGTGGACTCCAGAGGGAACGACGCGCACCTTCGTGACCCGCCGACGCCGGCGGTGGCGTCGCCCGTGGCGTTTGGCATCAACCCCTTCAGCGCCCTCGATCTGGGCGTACAAGGGAAGCGGAAACCCTGGTGGTGGCCGCTCGCACCAGGGCCTCGACACCACCTGGTGGACACCCTCATTCCGATGGCGGAGGGTTAGCCGTTTCTTCGGCGGAAGCGGGTTAGGACCCTCTCGGGGAGCCTTTCCCTCCTCTGCCACGGAGAACCGACGGATCGGAGCCATAGCAGCAAGACGGAGCAAGGACCGGGAAGAAGGAGAAGCAAGAAGAAACGGGCCAGAGGAGCGCTCACCGTTCCGTACTTAAAAGCTAGAGGAAGCCAACCTCCGACCTCCATGATCGCAGGTAATCATAACACGCTTTGCATGCAGGTACTTGTCAATTCGTGCAGTTTCCGAGGCGTGTGGGGAAGTGGAGACACCCACGTCCAATCAACTGCCACGCAGCGCCCAAGCCCGCAGGCTGTTAGGGCCCATGACGCTTCGCGCTGCCCCGCCTCTCTGCTCGGCCAAGTCCGGGGCGCCTTGGGCCGGGGGCTACTATCGGCGTTCAGGAGCAGGGGTCCCAGACTTGCACTGCGGCCTGCTGCGGCGTGGCTCAAAGGGGCCCATCACGGCCCATCTTCATCAACACGAGCTCAAGACCCTCGTGAGGTCCAACCCTCATGAGGCGGACGACGAGGAGCTTTCTCGAGCCTGCGGCCTCGTCGGGCTGGCTCGCGAGGCGGAGAGATCGAGGCGGGGTACCTCGCGAGGTGCCCATGACGCAAGCCATGACGACCACGGGCGCCAGGCGGGCGCCAGCCCGCGCAGTGTCCTCCTTTCCTCTTTGGTGCAACAAGACCAAGACCAGTCCAATGGCAAGAAGGAAGTCATTGTGGAGCCCAAGCCGGCGTCACCACCAGAGCATTTGACAGGCGAGGACCAACTTTAGTCAGGATAAGTGTACTAGATGTTCCCCTTCAAAATGGCCAATTTTTGGCGCCCTTCCCTCTAAATATTTGGTAAGAGGCCGAGGGCCCTTGCCTATTAATAGGACTAGCCACCCACAGGGTAGAGGCATCTGGCATCTGGCATCTGGCATCTGGCATCTGGCATCCAATCGGTAGCTGGAGGCACCTTGAATAGAGAGAGAGAGAGAGAGAGAGAGAGAGAGAGCGACTGAACTCCCCCTAGCAGTTCATCGCACTAGCCAAGAACAGAGCCCTCGCGAGGCTGTTCTTCCTTGTATTGTTCATCACCATCAGCCCAAGAGGCAATCCACCACACCACAAACTAGAGTAGGGTATTACACCACAATGGTGGCCCGAACTAGTATAAACCTTGTGTCTCTTGTGTTGTTCCTTTCGTAGTTTAGATCCTAGCGAGGCGGCGGGGTGCAGGTAGGTAGAGGGCGAGATCTCCGCGCGCACCCCAGTGTTCGAACCTCAAGGGTCTGCCGGAACCCGAAATCCGACAAGGTGCTCATCCGGAAAAACCAGGACACAATTGCAGTAGTTCTCCCTGTGCCGCCTTAGCCGATATAGCGGAACGTAAGGCAGCAAAACATGGGAGCCGGGCAAACCAAACATTTGACTCAAGACATGATTCGGAGCTGATGCATATAATGCTATAAGTTCGGGGTGCCGAACTTCCATGAAGGTGTTTGGACTTTGTTGTCGTATTATGGGTAAAATGAAGCCCCTGGCATATTTAAGGCATATCGCGGTGTACGGATGCCACTTGACAAAAGAATTTCAATAATAAATAACAGCAGATAAGCGTCATATAAATCCACATGTTGTATTTGAATAGTACGTCGATGCATATGAGTACAAGTAATGTGATAAAAAAGAAATATGATTGTGGAACCTGCTGAGACCAGGGGGAAGAAGCCATGTGCGGACCCGGAGTATAGTCCGACGGTCATTGCGGGGAATATCTAAGGATTCCCGTGCGCGTTCGAGCTGCTTCCATATCGCGAATCCTGGTCTGCGCAAACGTGAACCTGCAAAGAAAATGTAAGAAATGTTTGTGTGCCGTAGAGCGGTTGAGCCACGGTATGTGGCCTGTCCTGGCCTTCGCCGGAGTGTTTAATTGAGCTCTAGACGAGCTGGGCTATCCTGACGTGAAGTTGTTCAGAGTCCTTTAGCAGTGTCCGGGAGCCTCGCCGTCGACTCGAGGTTCGATTAAAAGGTGCTACTCGTTGCTTCTGCAGTTAAAGCAGCGGTATACTCTTTGATACCGAGGGAAAGTTCGGCCTTGCCATTAACCGTGATGACGCCGCGTGGACCGGGCATCTTGAGCTTACGGTAGGCATAATATGGCACCGCATTGAATCGAGCGAATGCGGTTCGTCCGAGCAGTGCCTGATAATCACTGCTAAAGGGGACGATGTCGAAGATTAACTCTTCGGCACGGTAATTGTCTGGTGATCCGAAGACTACCTCAAGGGCGATGGAGCCTGTACAGCTGGCCTCCACACCTGGTATAATACCTCTAAAGGTGGCTTTAGTGGGCTTGATCACTGAATGATCGATTGCCATCTTGCGCACTGTTTCCTGGTAAAGCAGGTTTAGACTGCTGCCTCCGTCCATAAGGACTCGTGTGAGGTGGAACCCGTCAATTATTGGGTCGAGGACTAGTGCGGCTGAATTTCCCTGATTGGTGTTTACCGGAAGATCCGTGCGGTTGAAGGTGATCGGCCCTAATTTGTATTGTGGGACGACTGGTTCCGTTAAGTCGACATCCCTGAGGGTGCGCATCCGGTCCAGTCCGGGTTGGTAGAGTGGGTGGTGTTTACCATGTTCACCGTTTGGAAATTTCTTTTGCCCTCCTGTATTCGGTGATCTGGGCTCCTCGACGCCATCATCGCTTTGAGACCCCTTATCTTTGTTTTTGGCGCCTGCCCTGCCGGCTTGTTTGAAGACCCATCATTCTCTGTTGGTATGATTGGCTAGTGTTCCTGGGGTGCCATGAATTTGGCATGGACGGTCGAGTATGCGGTCCAGACTGAACGAACCCGAATTGTCATTTTTTAATGGCCCTTTCCGCTGACCGTACTTAGAGCAACTAAATCCGGCATTGACTGTCGTATCTTCGGAGTTTTCACCATTTTTGTGGCGCTTGTGTTTGTTGCGTCGGGGTTTGCCGTTGCTATCTCTGGCCTCTGATGTGCCAGGGTTGCTTGATGTGTTGTTGCTACGGGCCAACCAGCTATCCTCGCCCACGCAAAAGCGGGTCATGAGTGTCGTGAGGGCTGCCATGGATTTTGGCTTCTCTTGGCCGAGATGTCGGGCGAGCCACTCGTCACGGATGTTATGTTTAAAGGCCGCTAGGGCTTCGGCATCCGGACAGTCGACAATTTGGTTCTTTTTAGTTAGGAACCGAGTCTAGAATTTCCTGGCTGACTCTCCTGGCTGTTGTGTTATGTGACTTAAATCATCAACATCCGGTGGTCGCTTTGACATCGTGCCACGGAAGTTGTCGAGAATCGTCGCCAAATTCTCCCAACTTCCGATGGAGTTTGCCGGCAAGATATTCAGCCAATTCCGAGCCGGCCCTTTGAGTTTTAGCGGGAGATACTTGATGGCGTGTAGATCATCCCCGCGGGCCATGTGAATGTGGAGGAAGAAATCTTCTATCCATACCGCGGGTCGTAGTACCATCATATGATTCAATGTTCACGGGTTTAAACCCTTACTGGGAATTCATGATCCATTACTTCATCAGTGAAGCATAGGGGGTGTGCGGCGCCTCTGTGCCGGGCTATATCACGACGCAGTTCATACGAGTCTTGTCTGCTGTATTCGGCCCGGCGGGATTTTCTTTTAGTATATCCGGCGCGACGGTCGTCACGCTTTGGGGCGCGCCCCCGTGATCCGTAGATCGATCTTTTATGTCCTGCTTTGCTTTCCAATACATCTCGCAGGTCCTTCGTGTTGCCTCGGGCCTTGGTGTTTTTGTTTGACTGGCGACGGGGTGCGGGCCAGACTTCGGGCTGATATGCCGCTTTGTCTCGGCCACGGGGCGGCCGGTCAGCCACATCATACGCTGGTAGTGTAGGCTTTAATGCTTCCTGTTCGAGTTGGGGTAGCAACCTGCACTTCGGGTAACTTTTGGTTGGGCATTCGAGTTCGTATTCCTCGGCTTCCAGGACCTCGGTCCATCTATCCGCTAGCAGATCTTGATCAGCTTGAAGCTACTGCTGCTTTTTCTTTAGGCTTTTGGCTGTGGCTATAAGCCAGTGCTTGAAGCGCTCCTGCTCGACGGGATCCTCAGGCACGATAAATTCTTCGTCGCCGAGGCTCACCTTGTCTTCGAAGAGGGTCATGTAAGTGTCATCCTCTGATTCTCCGTCTGTCGCCTGTTCCTTAGGGTTAGCTTGCCCATCCTCCTACTCGAAGCCTGGCTGGAGGGGATAGTCTTTGTCTTCGGCACTATCTGCAGCGTTATTGTCTCTTGTGCCGGTATCGCTGCTTTTGCTATGGCGGGGCTTAGAGCGGCGCCGATGACGCCGGTGCTTAGGTTGCTTCTCGAGGGAATTATCCTCAGTTGCCTTATTGCCATCGCTTTCTTTGGGGGTGTTCACCATATATATATCATATGATGAGGTGGCTGTCGAGCGCCTTGTGGGCGGTGGTTCTTGTTCTTTTCCTGCATCGTCGTCCATATCGTCGATGTCTTCGGAGCCGAAATCGAGCATGTCGGTTAAGTCGTCGACAATGGCTATTAAGTGGGTGGTGGGTGGGGAGCGAATTTCTTAAATCGTCCGCTTCCCTCAAGCGGACATAGTTGACCAAGGGCCTCGACAAGGAGAGAGACTGAATGAATTTAGCACGTCGCCTGTGGGCGAAGTCTTTGAAAAGATATCCATGGAGAAAACTCCATGATCGGTTCCCAATCAGATTCGATAAACGCAGACTTGCGCGTTGAACACGTGGCGGGGCGAATCAAGGGTCCAGCACCACAGGTCTCATAGGAGGTGAAGTCAGTATTCGGCTCTATCGCCGATGAGTGTGCGGCCTCTGTGGCGGGGTCCATCCTCCCGTCCTCGGATGACGCGATCTACTCCGGATTGAGGGCCGGAGTAGCCACAGGTGTGATCTCCCAAACACTGTCCGACGGCGGAGCTAAGTCATGCTCGTCGTGACTGTGCGGCGCACCTGACATGGGCTCGAATCCGTCGAAGATCAACTCTCCGCGGATGTCGGCAGTATAGTTTAAGTTTCCAAACCTGACATGACGGCCAGGGGCATAGCTCTTGACCTGCTCCAGATGGCCAAGCGAGTTGGCCCGCAGTACCAAGCCGCCGAATACGAAGATCTGTCCGGGGAGAAAAACCTTACCCTGGATCGCATCGTTGCCGATGATCGAAGGAGCCATCAAGACTTTATCGTGACGACATAGTGGAACTCTCAATGAAAGCGCCAATGTCGGTGTCAAAACCGGCGGATCTCAGGTAGGGGGTCCCGAACTGTGCGTCTAAGGCGGATGGTAACAGGAGGCGGAGGACACAATGTTTACCCAGGTTCGGGCCCTCTCGATGGAGGTAATACCCTACTTCCTGTTTGATTGCTCTTGATGATATGAGTACTACAAGAGTTGATCTACCACGAGATCATAGAGTCTAAACCCTAGAAGCTAGCCTATGATTATGATTGTTGTTGTCCTACGGACTAAACCCTCCAGTTTATATAGACATGGAGGGGGCTAGGGTTACACAGAGTCAGTTAGGAAGGAGATCTACATATCCGAATTGCCAAGCTTACCTTCCATGCATAGGAGAGTCCTATCCGAACATGGGACAAAGTCTTCAATCTTGTATCTTCATAGTCCAACAGTCCGGCCAAAGTATATAGTCTTGCTGTCCGAGGACCCCCTAATCCAAGACTACATGCAGTGGCGGCGTCGGCTTGGCCTTGATGGCGTCTGACTTCTGTTGAGCTCTTGGTGGCAATGGGTGAGGAGGAGGGGGTCGGGGCAGCGCCTTATAAAGGGGGTCGGGGGTCCGACTTGGGGTAGGGGGCGGTCGCGGCGGTGTGGCGGCTTCGGACTCCGGCGGGAGTCCGGCTCGGGGACGACGGGCGAGGTGGTGCGCTGCTGGGCCTGCTGGGCTTCGGCCCAGTCGGCCCTAAGAAGTTAAAAAAAACAGACACAACAAATAAAATAAAACCAAATAGAATAAAATATCACATAGGCGTATTATATATCAAAAAATTTAGAAAAATATTTTCTAAAATATGAACATTTTTCTAGCGTCAAATAAAATGCACAAAAATTTAAATAAAGCAAACAGTGCTACTGCTGCAATAAAACCAAATGAAATTCATTTAAAAATACCAAAATAATTCCAAATTTATTTCTCTCCATTTTTCTCTTGTAGAGAATCATTTTACCCTATTTTCCATATATTTTATTTTTGGAGAAAGATAATTTGAAATAGAAACCAAATAACTCCAAGTTGAAAATAAATTCAAAGGGACTTTAAATTTGATTATTTAAAACTTCCAACTCATATTTCATAGTATTTGAAGAAGTCGTTTTATCTTCTCTCATGAAAATCATTGAGTGGCATAAAGTTTCCGAATTTGAAATATTTCCAAATGAAATTCAAATATTTTCAAAAACCCTTTTCATTTATTTAAATGGAAGAAGTCATATTATCTTCACTCTAGGGTCTTGTATTTGAAAAGAATTTGAATTCATGGAGATCAGAATGCAAAGTGAAAGTTTGGGGAAGTCATTTCATTCGCTCTCATTCTACTTTCAAAAAGTTCCAAATTACACTCAGTTTCACACAGGCAACACACCATAATCAAACAATCAATCAAAATTATTTATTTAATATAACATTCCAAAATTTAGAATTTTGGGATTTACAAACCTACCACCCATAAAATGAATCTCGCCCTCGAGATTCAGAGAGGCTAGCAAGAAATAGGTTAGGTTCGGGGTCTTCTCAAAATCCATCGATCGTCACAGGGGGTCTAGGGTGCTACCACCCTTAGAAGCATGGTTACGGTTCCATCGAAACTCATATACTCCATCCTTGTTGATGAAAGGGTAGTTCTTCTTAGATCCTCGAAAAAATTCCTACTCTGGCTCTTTGGTAGTGGCATAACCTTTTCCTTAGTTCTACTATGGGTTAGGCACTCAGATTTACCATCCCATATAGCAAGGAGAATAATCAGAGTAAGCCGGTATGGTGATCAATCCATCCCGCACCCAAATCATTACCTTGTATATGGTTTAGGGAATCTTGCATTCTATCACTCGCTCGTCCTCACAAGCATTGCAGAATTTCTCTTGTCTATGAACCAAGTTCGGATAAATCCATTGATTCTGCAAGCCAAACAAACATCTATCGCTTCTTCACATCTCTCAGGTTTTGTGTAAACTCCTATAAGATCGTCTGTTGATAAAGTCGTAACTTCTTCCAGGGTTTTTCCTTCAGCAAGAGTGCGCTTGCTTCTTGGCAGGTCCTGGAGCCTGTAGGTTATGGGCTCACCTCATCACATCTATAGCTTCAACTCATCCTGGGGTTACAACTGCTCCTTATTACCAAAATTATACCTCCTTTATATCGAATAGTACTTCATCCCTTCATATACTTGGGGTATCCCACATATCGAGATAAAACTCGTACTTATTTTGTCCGAAGTTCACTCCATGGAATATCATTATCTTTTCCAGGGGTCAAGTGTTCTCACAGGGCACTACCATCCTTGAAATGCACAAATTCTTCCATAGACCATATTTCTCATATCCTCGAAAAATGGTCAAAATCCTTCTTCATAGAGTAACAACTCAAAGATCTAATTCAGTACCAACGATGCTAACTTTATTGATTCTCAAATTATTACATTCGCATGCATTTCCATTACATGCCTCAACACAACACCTCAATATAAAGGAAATGTTCCCATTACTGCTACTACTATGTTTCTTTTTCAACTCAACTATTTAGCACAAGTCTCCTTCGAATAGGGACAATCTCTGGCAAAGTGCCCTCATTCATTACAGCGGAAACATATTACTTCTGACAAGTCTCGAGGTTTCCTTGTGATTACATAGCCTCCTTAGGTCCTCGGCTTCCTTTTTGGGCAACCGCTGAAGTAGTGCCCTGAATCTTTGCACCTGAAACATGTGATATGACTCAGGTCCTTCTTTGTAGAAATTGGGTTGTTCCTGGAATCCAATCTATTTCTCTTCCTGGACTTTTCCATGCCAATCAGGGCTTCTATTTCCTGTGGGTCATACTCTACTTCCACTTTCGGAAATGCTACTAGATCCTTCTTCGGACAATTCTAGGATATGTGTCCTTCTTCTCCACATGAATAGCATGACTTGGTGCAGGGATTCGGGTGTGTCCTCTACCTCTTCCTTCATCACAGGTTCTTCTAAAATTTCCATGGGGGCTCCTTTAATTTCTTCTTTCTTCTGCTAGATGGTTCTTTGTACCATGGGGTAAATGTGACACTGAGCAGGGTAGTGGGTAGTCCCTTCACACAAGAAACAAGTAATCTGCCTAGTTGGGCATTCTTCAGCTGGGTGACTTTCTTCACAATGAGGGCATTCATCCTTGTGTTCTTTATGGTTGTGTCCTATTTCTCCATAGAGCTTGCATGCCAAAGGTTTCTTCATATCACTTCCATAAGGCTTCAATTTCGGGGACACAAGACGAGACCTTTGCAGAGTCAACTTAAATTCTTTCCAAGTGGTTACTCCTTGCCATCCATTGATGGTTTGGTACATCCTCCACCAAGTAGCAGCACCTCTTTCAAAGCACTGAAGAGCATGCTGGGCCATATCCTTTCTGGCTATAGTGTTATTCTTCATGTGATCTTCCATGTTCTGAATCCATCAGTCCGTCTCCAATTGAGTCCAGATAATATGAGTTCATCTCCATTTATCCTCTATTGGTTCCAAGGGTTTTGGGGTGAGATAAGAGAAATAGAGAGGGATACACACAATAAAACCAATAGTTTTGAAGAGACAAATTTTATTTTGTGGCTGTCAGAAAAACATCAAACAATTGGCATCTCACAATCGTCGCATCTAATATAAGTATATAACAGGGTTTGGTCTTCTTCTGACCGTGCTTGCTGATCTTCTCATGTTCTTCTACCAGGTCATTTGTGTTGATGCGAAGTCTCTCGTGACATCCTTTAATATTCTGGAGTTGCGTTCCAAACTTCTGAGTTTCAACATCCTTGGCATGAGCCATGGTCCTGATGTCCTTTAGTTCCTGACGAATCTCCGGTATCTCGAGGTTTTTCTCCTCCAGCTTTGCCACTTTCAGCTTCTGGGTTCCGATGTTCTTCATGGAGTGCTTCCTTGTCAAATACGGCTTCCTGCAGGTCCATCTTAAAATTCTTGATGTAATACTCCAGATCCTGGCGATACACCAACTAAGGTTAAAACTTCATATTTTGCTAATAGTTCCTCCATTAGCCCTTTTGTCATCTGATCCTTCCAAAGAAATGCATGCTTAACTCAGCACGGTGACAATAGCATAAGCGGGCGATAACATCATGGATAGCCGTGTTTCTTCCCTTGTCATTGCCATGAGCTATCATTCCATAGTTGATATCTCCTGCCTTAGGATTTTCTTGACAAAAACTTTGAGTTTTGACGCTCCATGTTCCGGTCTTTCTCCGACACACCTTGATCTCGGGTATTGAAAACTTCAATAGTCTGAAAAGTTCCATACGGGTAGCTTTCCTAGGTCATACAAATCTGGGAAATTCTTTAGAGCCTTCAAATTCTCCTAGTCTTCGGAGTCTTCAACCATTGTAGTTTCCATTATTATAATGCTCGGTAAAATCCTCTTCATTTCAAAGTGGTCTTAGTTGTCCGATATCTTGTACTTCTTGGAGTGGTCTCATCAATCAAATCTTCATGTGGCCAAAAGGGGAAAGGGGGTATAGTCTAACTAAAGGGAATATTTGATAAAGCTTAGAAAAGAAGAGAGGTAAGAGATCTTTTTGAAAATAAAGTTTTAGAGGAAATCTTTCCTATGGGCTTGCCAGTTTCTAGGGGTCACGTCATACAGTCAACATGTGCTCTGATACCATCTTGTAGCGACCCGACCCGAATGGATCGAAGTCTTTGTGCTTAAGTGTCATCCCTGGATCGGTATGCTGACACACACAGTACTCGAGGATTTATAACAGAGGTAAATCACATGTATAAAGTAACGTAAATACTATTACCTCAATCCATATAGCGGAAGTAACAACAAAGTTGTGAAGTCCCAACAACACCAACAGCAAAGTTGAGTGTAGACATCGTAACCCTAACATATCACTTACTCGTCGTAAGGTTCCTACAACATGAGACGTTGCAGCCATGTAGGTCAGTACATTGAATGTACTGGCAATTACACACCATAGAACAATGATGAATCATGACTATCTCTGTATGCATATTTGGCTGGTGGAGGCTCTAAGTTTAATTTCGCATAAACCTAATTTTTTCCTACAACAAAGGAATACATTTTAATCAACTACCAAGTTCAAGCCATTATTGAGAAGGTTCATCCAACTCAATCCCAAAGTTCCCAAATTATTAACAACCCAACAATTTCATCAAATAGAGTGACGAGATCAACCAATAATTAAAATACCAGATACTCAAAATGTCCATAACCGTGGACACGGCTAATCATGATTGGTTTGTACACTCTGCAGAGGTTTGTGCACTTTTCCCCACAAGACTCGATCTCCTCCGTTGAATTACTCGCACTACATGTTGTTTGAGAAATGGATGATCGAGACACAGTCTTTCCGAAGCATTAACTCTTTACTCTGGGTAGACAGTACCACCCACTTCCCCCCTACATCTGCTATCCTACCACTGAAAGAGGTCACACAACATACTCAACTATGCCAGAGCCCACAATGGCTTGAGGATGCACACGGAAGTTTCTAGGATGAATAATCTTATGATCCCTTTGAGATTGGGTGGCATTCCATAGCGTGATCACCACGGGTACTCCGGGATCCCCTTGGGCAAGCACTGAGTTCTCCAGGTGCCCAGGCAAACCACTGGGTGCTCCAGGGTGCCCAACCAATCCACCCAGATGTGTATTAAAGTAGCCACCTTAAGTTCCCTTAGTTAATATTACTCTCGCAACTTTCATGAATCTCACATACCAATCCACGTCTACGAGCTTGGCTAAGCAATAAGTAGCATATATTCCCGGGGTGATCAAAGGTAATAGGTTCCTACCTCATTAACTACATAGCAATAGCCCCATGTTCCCAATCCTACTCATGCAACGTTTGAGGGTAAAACTAATCCATAAAAACTAGGTATGAAAAATATGACCAAAGTGTGAACTTGCCTTGTACTATTGATGAAGATTCTTCGCACTCATAACTCCTGATAGTTCTACTCGTCACACTCCGTTCAATCTATCGTAAGCATGCAATTATAACCATACATAAGCAATCACTCAAAAGATCCAAAAGAACGAAGAAAACACTTCGGAAAACTTAAAAAACCATCAAATAAAACTTCTAGACAGAAACATATTTTTAACAGCAGCAAAAATTGTGTGATTTTGATCTTAACATAAGGTACATGTGATGAGCTACGATTTGCAAAAAGAATCAACTAAATCGGAGTTTTAAAACTCAAGTTACAACCAAAAGAACTTCAAATTCAAATCTGTTGGAAACCAAATTTTAAACTTTCAAAACAGGTTTAAGTTGATTATCTAGATAGAGGGGATCCTGACAAAGAAATTGGCGTTGGTTTAGTCGAATTTTGACAAACGGTTGAAAAATTGTGATCGTTTGAAATCCAGAGGCTATACTGTGAAGAAAATAATTATGGATAGGTCCCTGGCCGAAAATAAACAGAAAAGGAAAAATTTATCGGATGAACGTCCGTTAACAGAGACTAACTAACGAAAACGTTCGTTGACAGATCTAAACGAACGAATGTTCGCTAACAAAACTAAGCTAAAAAGAATAAACCGGGTCTAAAAGAAAAACCAACAAAAAGCCAGATCAGGATTCGGTTTATACCGGCCCACGGCGGTTCGGGCGGAGAAAACCAGCGGCAACGAACTTGGCGAGGCGGTGACAAGCGGCGGGGTGATGCGGCGCGGGGCAGCGACGCGGGGCAGTGGCGATGAGCGGCAGGAGGCGACGCGGCTCGGCAGAAGTGGCGGCGGAAGGCGGCTGGCGGCGGCATCGGCTTGGACAGGGGCGGCGTGTTCTTCTTCTTTGGGCTATGGCGGCGGTGGATGAGGAGGAGGCGGCCGGGGCGGCGCCTTATAAAGGGGGTTGGAAGGATCCAACTTGGGGTAGGGGCGGCCGCGGTGGCGTGGCGGCGTCGGACTCCGGCGGGAGTCCGGCTCGGGGACGACGGGCGAGGCGGTGCGCTACTGGGCCGGCTGGGCTTCGGCCTAGTTGGACCTAAGAAGTTTTTTTTAAAACAGACGCAACAAATAAAATAAAGACAAATAAAATAAAATATCACATATGCGTCTTATATATCAAAATTTGCAGAAAAAGATTTTCTAAAATATAAACATTTTTCTAGCGTCAAATAAAATCCACAGAAATTTAAATAAAGCAAACAGTGCTACTGCTGCAATAAAACCCAATAAAAATCATTTTAAAAATACCAAAGTAATTACAAATTTATTTCTCTCCATTTTTCTACTGTAGGGAATAATTTTACCCTATTTTCCATATATTTTATTTTGGAGAAAATAATTTGAAATAAAACCAAATAACTCCAAGTTGAAAATAAATTCAAAGGGACTTTAAATTTGATTATTTGAAACTTCAACTCATATTTCATAGTATTTGATGAAGTCATTTTATCTTCTCTCATGAAAATCATTGAGTTGCACAAAGTTTCCGAATATGAAATATTTCCAAATGAAATTCAAATATTTTCAAAAACTCTTTTCATTTATTTAAATGGAAGAAGTCATATTATCTCCACTCTAGGGTCTTGTATTTGAAAAGAATTTGAATTCATGGAGATCAAAATGCAAAGTGAAAGTTTTGGGGAAGTCATTTCATTCCCTCTCATTACACATTCAAAAATTTTCAAATTTAACTCAGTTTCACACAAGCAACACACCATAATCAAACAATCAATCAAAACTATTTATTTAATATAACATTCCAAAATTTAGAATTTTGGGATGTTACATGCTTCTATTGTCGTACCTCCTATTGATCAAATAGAACAATATTTGCTTGACCATGAAAATGATATGCACTTGCCTGAAAGAAATTAAATAGATATGATGTTCTTTGAACAACAACCAATTATTAAACGTAATTTTCCTATTGAAACTCTAGGAGGTCCTCCTCCACCTAAGGGTGATCCTGTGTTTGAATTGAAACAACTACCTGATACTTTGAAATATGCTTATCTTGATGAAAAGAATATATATCCTGCTATTATTAGTGCTAACCTTACAGATCATGAAGAAAAGAGATTACTAAAAACTTTGAGCAAGCACCGAGCTGCTATTGGATATACTCTTGATGATCTTATGGGCATCAGTCCCACTCTCTGACAGCACAAGATTAACATGGAACCCGATGCTAAACCAGTTGTTGATCATCAGCGATGATTAAATCCTAAGATGAAGGAAGTGGTAAGAACCGAAATATTAAAGCTTCTAAAAGCATGTCTAATTTATCCTATAGCTAATAGTAGATGGGTAAGTCATGTTCATTGTGTCCCTAAGAAAGGAGGTATTACCGTTGTTCCTAATGATGAAAACGAACTTATCCCACAAAGAATTGTGACCGGTTATAGAATGTTAATTGATTTCAGGAAATTAAATAAAGCCACTAGAAAGGATCATTACCCTTTGCCTTTTATTGATGAAATGTTAGAAAGATTATCTAAGCACGCACACTTTTGCTTTCTTGATGGGTATTCTTGTTTGTCTCAAATACTCGTATCACAACCTGAATAAGAGAAAACCACTTTAGTTTCCCTTTTGTAACTTATGCTGATAGACGTATGCCTTTTGGTCTATGCGATGCACTTGCTACCTTTCAAAGATGTGTGACTGCTATATGTCTGATTTTTGTGAAAAGATTATTGAGGTTTTTATGATGATTTTTCCGTTTACGGAACTTATTTTGATGATTGCTTAAGCAACCTTGATTGAGTTTTGTAGAGATGTGAACAAACTAATCTTGTCTTGAACTGGGAGAAGTGCCACTTTATGGTGAACGAAGGTATTTTCTTGGGGCACAAAATTTCTAAACGAGGGATTGCGGTGGATAAAGCTAAACTTGATGCAATTGTGAAAATGTCATGTCCAAAATATATTAAAGGTATAAAAAGTTTTCTTGGTCATGTTGTTTTCTATAGGAGATTTATTAAAGACTTCTCTAAAATTTCTAGGCGTCTTATCAATCTCTTGCAAAAGGATGTTCCATTTGTTTTTTATGAGGATTGTATAGAAGCATTTGAAACACTTAAGAAAGCCTTAACTTCTGCACCTATTGTCCGACCACCTGATTGGAACTTGCCTTTTGAAATTATATGTGATGCTAGCGATTATGTTGTTAGTGTTGTTCTAGGACAAAGAGTTGATAAGAAATTAAATGTTACCCATTATGCTAGTAAGACTCTAGACAGTGCGCAAAGAAATTATGCTACTACTAAAAAAGAATTTCAAGTAGTTGTCTTTGCTTGTGATAAATTCAGATCTTACATAGTGGATTCTAAAGTAATTGTTCACATGCTGCTATTAAATACCTTATGGAAAAGAAAAATGCTAAACCTTGACTCATTATGTAGGTTTTTTATTAGAAGAATTTTATTTGCATATCACTGATAGGAAGGGAGCCGAGAACCCCATTGCTGATAACTTGTCTAGGTTAGAAAATATTCTTGATGACCCAACCTATTAATGATAGCTTCCCTAATGAACAACTAGCTATCATAAATATTTCTCGTAACACTCCCTAGTATGCAGACTATGCTAATTATATTGTTGATAAATTTATACCACCTAGTTTCACATACCAAAAAAAAGAAAAAAAATTCTTCTATGATTTAAGACATTACTTTTGGGATGACCCACATCTTTATAAAGAGGGAGTAGTGTAACACCCCAGATGTAAAACTTCCATATTTGGCAATATATCCATGTTGGTCTCCATCCAATTCCATTCGGGGTTCCATCCTTTTGTCTCAGTTTGTTTTGTTATGTTGTTCTACTCATTTCATTGCCATGCTTACCTGGTCATATTGCATTTGTGCTTCTTGTCATATTCCTTTTAGCCATCATATGTCATCATCATTTAGTGCATATTCATCTCATGCCACTGTCTTATTGCATCTTATTCTTACATGCTCAACATATGCCTTGAGATGCCCATAATATTGTTCTATGCATCACCACCTCCTCCTTCCCTCTACTTCCTTATCTTGACAAGTGCCACTTTCCCTTCTCTTTTAATGTTCATCTTCTCCCTGTAAATCTTGCACCATGCCTACATCCTCTCTGCCAATTTTCAACTCATTTGAATATGTTTTGGTTAGGTTAAAAATTGACTCAAGTTTGAATTTAATTCAAACTTGATTTAATTTTCTTCCTTTAAAAATCCCCAAAGCAATTTATTCAAATGGCCCATAATTCCAGGAGCTTGAGGGTATTTTTTATATCTGCAAAAATCCTCTCCTAGCCCCTGGCCTTTTATTTTCCTTGCTGCTGCTTATTAGTTTAACAACAAATAAAGGGAAGGGAAAAGGCCTTACCCGGGCCTCCCGCAGCTAGCAGCCCACCTAGGCACCGCAGCCAGGCGCAGCCCAGCAGCCCATCCAGCCCACGCGTACAGAGGCGTCGTCAACCTCCTATACGACGCGCATCCAGCATGTCCACGTCGACTACCTCATTGATTTGACAGCCGGAGAAGCTCCCTAGACCCCTATAAAGTTGTCCCCGGTGCCCTAGGGTCTCCCCTCAACCGATCACCCTCCTCTCCTTCCCTCGCTGCCGTCAGATAAGCCTAGCCACGCCACGCCGTCACGCTGCCCACCATGCTCCGGCCGAGCTTGAGCTCAAGCTCGGAGTAGCTCGTAGCCGCGCCTCTGACCCCATCGGCCACCGTGGAGAGGAACTCCAAGTACCTCTCCATATCCTACCTTGACGTACGCGACGCCACGGCCTCGGGATCGACCTCTTCGACCCGTCTTCTTCCTATTCTTCATGGACAGCAAGTCCACCGGAGTTCTTCATCTCCCCATCGTCGATCTACTGCATCCCTGGCCGTATCTTCTTGTCATAGGTATACTAGGTATACCCAACTCACTCCATGCTCTTTTCTTGTCGCCAAACTGTCCCCGTAGTAGTCGCTAGGGTCGTGCCTTCATCGTGTTTTTGGTGCTCTGGCAAAGTCTTCATTTTGTTCTTGTTGTTTTGAAGATGATGTTGATGCCGTAGCATGCCTGTGTGTCCCCGCTCTGGATCCCCTCTGTCGCGCTCCCGCAGCTCGCTCGCGCCACACGTTCGCGTCTCGCGCGCACCCTTCAAGCCTCCCACAGCTCCGACGAGCTCCTCTGCCACTCGCTACGCCCGGCACCTTCTCTGTTCCGCTCGTGCCCGAGCACACGCGCACGCGCGACACCACGAGCAGCAGCCACGTGCTCTCGTGCCTTCACATGTTCCTGCATGCCCGCCGGAGTCCCTATGCCCCCTGGTTGCCGCCGTTGCCCGCCGGCGACGTCGCCATCTTCTCTGCATAGGAGCAAAGGAAAGGCTCGGCCTTCGCGTCTATTTCAAAGGGTCAAGTCCCCCCATTCTTGGCACAAGCACGCGCGCAGCCGAGCTGGTTACCCAGGCACGTACACACCAGGGAGGTCTCGGGTTTGAACCCCAGGCTCTGCGAATATTTTTGGGCTGTGGTGTTATCAGCGTATCACTGACAATCAGGGCCCATCTGTCCTACTCACAAGGGGCCAGGACCCACCTGTCATCCTCCCATAGCCCCTTGTTTTCCTTTCCTTTTTATTCCCATCGAATATTCCATTTCTGGCATATGGTATCTATCCATTTCGGGCAAGTCCATTTCTGGACGTTTCCAAATAAGGAAAATGCCAATTCTGTCATATTCCATTTAGGGCATTTTTAACTTATTGCACTTGTGAGGATTTTTCTGCAGCAACCCCAACATATTATATATGTTTTTGGGGTAGAAAAATCCCACCAACCTAGTGGCGGCATTAGTTTCTGCATTTGAGCAAGTTCATAAACATGTCATTTTACATCATGATGTTGTCTTGTCATTTTTGTGTGGTTTAATTCAAGCATGCTATGAGGTTGTTTTGAACAAGGATAGCTTCATTTTCATGCCTAATCCATGCTAGATTTATTTCATCCGATGATATGCTATGTAGTGAGTTAATCAAGCTTGTTAACATGCCAACATGAATCTGTCTTGCCATGTCCTGAAATTTCACCAAGTCTGAATCTGTTTATAAAACTTGCTATAGTTGCATGGGTGTAATAATATTTTCTGTGCCCTTTTGGCTCATGTTCATTAAGGGAGTTTTGGTAAGTGCATTTATTAGAAGGATGCCATGCCTTTGTTTGCTATGTTATGTTCCTGTAGCATGTTGTTTGCTAGCTCTAAACATTGCTACCTGATGCTGTTTCTGCTATGTCTAGCATTGTCACCAAGTGTAGAACTGTTATCTTTTGCATTATTGCCATGCTATTTTAGTCATGCTCTAGTGGTTTATAGATTTAGCTCAGTGTTCATGTTTTGTAGAGCATCTCCTGTACATCACTGCATGCATTTTGTTCATATGTTTGGGTGTTGTAGCATATTTATACATTGCATCCAAGTGGCCATGTTGCTGTTTTAAGCAGTTTGCATCATATCTTGTCTTGCTTGTCATTTGCAAACCGTGCATCCGTTTCCGGTGATCCTTATATCGATTTCGACCAAAATCATCTCATCTTTCCAGCGGCATACTTGGTTTGCCAAGTTGATGCCTTGTTCATCTTTTCCCTTCCGGAGCACGCATATGCATTGCATGTCACATCTGGCATATCATGCCATGTTTTGCATCATGTTGCTTGTGCATTGCATCGTGGTTGATAGTTGTTACTTTTCTTGTGTTCTTGCTTTGGGTAGAGCCGGGAGACAAGTACGTAAACGAGGAACCTATTGAGAACACTTACGAGGATCAAGCTTTCGACAACTCTGAGAACTTTGCAGGCAAGATGACCATACCCTCGAAATCACTTTTATCTTTGCTTGGTAGTTGCTCGCTCTTTTGCTATGTTGCGATCCTAACACTTGCTATATCGTGCCTCCCTTATTTCCATGCCACCCTCTAACCCACCTTTCCTAGCAAACCGTTGTTTGGCTATGTTACCTCTTTTGCTCAGCCCCTCTTTATAGCGTTGCTAGTTGCAGGTGAAGTTGAAGTTGGTTCCATGTTGGAACATGGATATTTTGGGATATCACAATATCTCTTATTTATTTTAATGCATCTATATACTTGGTAAAGGGTGGAAGGCTCGGCCTTATGCCTGGTGTTTTGTTCCACTCTTGCCGCCCTAGTTTCCATCATACCGGTGTTATGTTCCTTGATTTTGCGTTCCTTACGCGGTTGGGTGATTTATGGGACCCCCTTGACAGTTCGCTTTGGATAAAACTCCTCCAGCAAGGCCCAACCTTGGTTTTACATTTGCCTACCACCTACACCTTTCCCTTGGGTTTTCGCGAGCCCGAGGGTCATCTTTATTTTAGCCCCGGGGCGGTGCTCCTCAGTGTTGGTCCGAACCGAGCCGCTGCTGAGGCCACCTCGGGAAACTTCGAAGCCTGGTTTTACTCGTAGCCTGTCTCATCCGGTGTGCCCTGAGAACGAGATATGTGCAGCTCCTATCGGGATTTGCCGGCACAGTCGGGTGGTCTTGCTGGTCTTGTTTTACCATTGTCGAAATGTCTTGTAACCGGGATTCCGATACTGATCGGGTCTTCCCGGGAGAAGGAATATCCTTCGTTGACCGCGAGAGCTTGTGATGGGCTAAGTTGGGATACCCCTGCAGGGTATTATCTTTCAAAAGACGTGCACGCGGTTATGTGGCAGATGGGAATTTGTTAATGTCCGGTTGTAGAGAACTTGACACTTGACTTAATGACAATACATCGACCGCGTGTTAGCCGTGATAGTCTCTTTTCGGCGGAGTCCGGGAAGTGAACACGGTTTGGGTTATGTATGAACGTAAGTAGTTTCAGGATCACTTCTTGATCACTTATAGCTTCGCGACTGTGCGTTGCTTCTCTTCTTGCTCTCATTTGCGTATGTTAGCCACCATATATGCTTAGTGCTTGCTGCAGCTCCACCTCATTACCCCATCCTTCCTATAAGCTTATGTAGTCTTGATCTCGCGGGTGTGAGATTGCTGAGTCCTCATGACTCACGAATTCTTCCAAAACAGTTGCAGGTGCCGACGATGCCAGTGCAGGTGACGCAACCGAGCTCAAGTGGGAGTTCGACAAGGAACGTGGTCGTTACTATGTTTCTTTCCCTGATGATCAGTAGAGGAGCCCAGTTGGGACGATCGGGGATCTAGCATTTGGGGTTGTCTTCTTTTATTTTGGTTCCGTACTCGGACCTTGATTGTACTCCGAATGATGGATGTTTAATTTATGTATTGTGTGAAGTGGCGATTGTAAGCAAACTCTTTATCCCATTCTTGTTCATTACATGGGTGTGACACTCCAAAAAAAAATTCTTTGGTTTTCTTCAAAACTTTGTTGGATTTGAAGGAGGTCACCAAAACCCTTCAAAAAAAATCTCTATCAAAAGCTTTTTCCCACTGGCAAAATATTTTACTTTTGCATCTCCTTCAACTCTGGTGTTTAGTTTTTAAATTTTTCCTCTAATTGCTCACTTCTCAAGGATTCAAGAAAAATCTTTGAAGTTTATATTTTCTTTCAAAAAGAAACACTAGGAGTTTTTCATTCTCTCCCATATTTGAAATCATTCATGATTTGGCCATACACCACATGGTAAAATCTTCCCAAATACATCTCCTTCCACTTTGGGCAATCCAAACACTCTATCTCTACTAGTTCAACCCTCTTCTGAATTTTTATTTCAATTAATTCTCTCCCAAATCTTTTCTGTCTATTATTTTGAGCCTAGGTAATTTGCAAAGCAAGTACCTTAATGCATTTGAATTTTGACCTCAAACCAACTCCCTTGGATAGTCCTTGGTACCCACAACCTAGAACTATCAAGATCCACTCCTCTTCTGTTCAAAATTTCAAATTATAGTCCCTGCAAGTTTGGACCAGATTTGCCAAATTTGGTGAAATTCATATCTACATTACTCCAAAAATTCCACAAATATTCAGGCAGCCTCTAGATGCAATGAGAGGCCCCTCCACCAAAAACCAGCTCAAGGAAAAATCCCTACATGCCTAGATCATTACGTCGAACACCTTGCATGCCTTTGTTTCATTCATTTTCGATTAAGTTCGAGTTTGATGTCGATCTTCGTTAGTAAATTCATTCACATGATCACAGTGCACTTGGCACGTTGCTCACGGCCTAGCTTGCTTGTCCGGAGCCTCACACAGCGATGCTTGGCGCGTTCTGGCGTCGGTGGCGCCCGGCCGCCAACGCCGGCGTGTCTCGCGGCGGCCGAACCATCAGAGCGACCGACCGGGAGCAGAACGGCGGCATAACGCCGTTCGGCGCCGCCCAAACCCCCTGGTGGCTCCGCATGGCCATTTCCTCGCCAGCGCACGCATGCAGGACCGTCGCTGTGGCGCGGCACACACAGAGCGCGCTCCCTGCCGCCGACGGACCCGCGCCGCCCCGTTCCGTCGAGCTCCCCCTAAGCAACCAAATCCCGACGCAGTTAGCACCTAAACGGAACTAGGGAACACCCACGACGACGCTCAACCTCTGAACCCTCCCGTGCAACCACAGCGCCGCCGTGATCACCTCGCCGGAGAACCCCGTTCTCGGCAACCGCCGCGGGGCGGCTATATATAGCACCCCGAGCTTGCTCTCGCCCCCGCACACCTCCTCTACCCCTCCAGACCCCGCCAAGTCCCTGGAAGGGCCACGGGGAGCTCTCCTTCCCCGACTCCGGCCACTTCGTTCCGCCTCGGCCTCCACCTTGATTCACTGCGGTGATGCCATCTCCGGCGCCCAAACCTCGTCCGTAGCCTTCTCTTACACCTAGTGCTCTAACCCCACCTCAATTCGATCCTTGCAGCCCTCCTCGGCGAGATCCATCAACGCCGAACCATCGTCGCCGAAGTTGAGACCACCGTCAGCGTGGTGCTCATCGGCGACCAACTCCACCACCCACGGTGCGGAAGGACACGGTGAGCACGTTGGTAACCTCCGATCCTCCTGCCTCGCCGTAGATCGCCGGCGATCACCGCGACCCTCGGCGCCAAATCTCTGCTTTCGTTTTCAAACCCGATGGGTGGGTCCTCCCGTCAGCTTTTCCTCTTTTGAATCGTTTTCTGAAGCGCCGGGAAAAATCGTCTTCCCCACGGGTGACGTATTCGAGCTGAAGCGTTTTTGTTTTATAAAAAACCACAGGAAGTTTCGTTTCATTACGTAAAGGTCCCTGGACTAAAACGCTAATAACTTTTAAACAGAAGAGTATTTTTGTTTGATTCTTTTTCTGTCCTCTTTAAAATTTTGTCTAGTTTTTTATCAGATTTATTTGAAAAATATTTGGAGTAATTTTTGTGCACCTCACGGTATTTATGTTAGCGCGTATGTTTTCTTTATACCGTAGATACCGAAGGAGGTGACGAGACCATAAACTTCACCGAGCTAGGCTCGACTACTCGAACCAGGCAAGCATGTTTGAACTTTTGATATGATGAGTGTTCTGGCAGGTTTGCATTAAGTAGTTTCATGGCATGTTTGTGAGCATACCGATGAATGTTATTTTTCATGCAAAGTTGAGGCAAGTGAGTTCGATAATCCATACGTGTTGGATGTGAATGTGCACGGCCATGTGTTGGCATGAGGATGGGTAAGATGGCAGTGTTGTAGCATGCCCGTCTTATGCCATACTATTTGACTTGATGTCAACCCGTGTCGATTCGGTTCCCATCCATTTCCTTCCCGTACTACCACATGTTTTCCACAAGGGATATGGCTTAGTAAGTAGCGAACCGCTTTCCTGGTACACA
The DNA here is from genome assembly GCA_021605205.1 of Aegilops longissima. Lineage (NCBI taxonomy): Eukaryota > Viridiplantae > Streptophyta > Magnoliopsida > Poales > Poaceae > Aegilops > Aegilops longissima. Next base: position 336,984,507 of record CM038677.1, read on the forward strand.
CCAAATAGAGAGGCCGTGATGATGGTTCCATGGCCCTGGATTAAAGCCAGTCATCCGGTCAGGGGGCATGGGTGTTTCCGGTTAGGAGCGAGAGGGGGGCACCCCTTAGAGCACGCGAATATAAATTTGATCCCATGCTATTCGAGATTGTGATCTCCCCGTCACAAAAGTTTTTCTTGGACAATGTCTAGGGTGATTCCTGGCATCGTGAGGTAGGATGGGTGTGTACTGGTTAGCTGTGTTTCTTCCGAAATACCATAAACGGAACTAGTCCTTCAGGACTACGAAAATCCGTTGGCTGTGAGTTATTTTAGTACAAACTCTGCAGAGTCATAAATCCTCGAATCATCTTATCCATGTCCAAGTTCTGTATTATCTTATCCTGACAAGTGTCAGTTTTGGTGACAGATACTCCGGTGAATCACATGAGTACTAAGTCCGGTTAAATGTTTATTCCTGTGGATGGACTAACCCGTTTATATTCATGTGTTGAATATTTATTATGAGTGCCGTATCTTTGTGATGAAAGCCCTTTCCGTGATGTCGCTCAGACGTCCGACTGCGGCATTGCTGTTACTTATTTTTATTATAAGCCCTATCTGTGATGTCGCTCAGACGTCCGACTGCGGCATTGCTGTTACCTAGTTTTATTATAAGCCCTTTCTGTGATGTCACTCAGACGTCCGACTGCGGCATTGCTGTTACTTATTTTTATTATAAGCCCTTTCTGTGATGTCGCTCAGACGTCCGTCTGCGGCATTGCTGTTACCTAGTTTTACTATAAGCCCTTTCTGTGATGTCGCTCAGACGTCCGACTGCGGCATTGATGTTACTTATTTTTATTATAAGCCCTTTCTGTGATGTCGCTCAGACGTCCGACTGCGGCACGCATGAATTTTTTATTTAAATATAAGCCCTTTATGAGGTGTCGCTCAGACGCCCGACTGTGGCAATATTTTGCTTATTTATTCACCTTTCGAGGCATCGCTTCAGACACCCGATCGGTTTTAAGTTTGCCTCCTTGGGTTTTCGAGCGGACTACCGCCGACTCCCATTTTAATTATTTTTCTATACTGCTTTAATTGAGCATTGTTAAGATTAACTATGTCGCATTCATGCTTCCATTTGTTATATCTTTTGTCCGAACTGTCTTGCGAGTACTTTCATAGTACTCACCGGCTTGTTGATTTGGCGGATCTTGTGAAGGCGATCTCATGGATGAAGAGTTCGATAGCGAGTCCGGCGCCTAGAGGAATCGATCAGTCTCGTCGACCCTGGATTAGTCCTTGTAAAATATCTGCTTCCGCTACCCAAATAAATTCATCGAGCCTCACCTCGACGCTGAATGAGCCACCAGTGCAGTAGACTTATTAACCACCCCACTGTGTTATTCCACCAACCACGCCTACTCCAAGTCAGTAGTATTTCCACCCTACATCTTGTGCCATATCCGCCATCGTGTATAATTATTTGCGTGTTGTAATAATTGGTTGGGCATCTTTAGTCCGACCCTTGTAATATTGTAATGCTACTGGCTTCTTGTATCAAAGTTTTGTCTACCGATACGGAGGATTTATCCTCATATTGGATTTCATGGGTCGGTTGTTCAATAAATATTTTTATTGAAAATCCAGTAGTGACAAGCTTGGTATCCGAGCTACAGAAGACGCGTCCCCAAACATTTTCTCACACTGACAAACCTCTGGAAGCCGAGGACTGGCTACAAGACATGGAGAGAAAATTAATAATCGCCCAGTGTTCAGACCTTGAGAAAGTGCTTTATGCTCCGCACTATCTCACTGGAGTAGCCGCATCATGGTGGGAAAATTTCCTACACATGCACCCCAACGAAAATAATATATCATGGGAGGAATTCAAAGAAGGTTTTTGTGGGGCACATATTCCTAAGAGTCTGATGAAGATCAAAAGAGAGAATTTGATGACCTCAAGCAAAGAACAATGGCAAGTGTCCGAATATAACAGTCAGTTTACCCTGCTATCTCGCTTCGCCAACGAGGAACGAATGTCAAAAACAAAAGATGGAGAAGTTCCTAGGCGGATCGACACCGCGCTTAAATTTCAGTTGGTCGTACACACATTTCCAGATTTTAAGACGCTGGTAGATAAGGCCATTACCTTGGAAAATGAGAGACGCAACTTAGAAGATTTCCGCAAACGGAAGAGGGACCATTCTAAACACACCCTCAACCACCGCAGCAAGACAGACGTTTGGAAAAACTGGACACCCAAACCCACGACAAACGTCTGATGCCCAAGCAAGAATTTCCACGCAAGGGACAAGGAGTTCACATACCGCCCAGGCGTTACCTGTTACGCTTGTGGAGAAGAAGGGCACTATGCCAAGCAGTGCCCCAAGCCAAGGAACTCGGCCCCAAAGCCGAACAACGGAGGCAATAATTCGGCACCAAAGCGTAACAATTTCAACCCAAATAACAACCACAGGAAGGGTCATCGGAACCACGTGACCAAAGAGGAAGCACAAAATGCCCTAGATATCATACTCGGTACGTTTCCTGTCAACACAATACCTGCCATGGTTTTGTTTGATTCCGGAGCTTCTCACTCGTTTGTTTCGAAAAGTTTTGCTTTACAAAATAATTTTTCGATGCTTCCCTTGGGAAAATCTATGATCGTCAAGTCCCTTGGAATCAAGCAAGTTACCCAGAATTATTGCCAGGATGTGGTTATCAAGTTTGAAGGGTTGAAGTTCCACGCAAATCTTATCGTATTGGAAAATAAAGGGCTGGATGTCATCTTAGGGATGGATTGGTTAACCACCAACAAAGGTTTTATTGACTGCTTCAACAGGACCGTAATTCTCACCCATCACCACGGGAAGAACATAAAGGTTTCAGCCAAGGAAAGAAAAATATGCCGGCAACCGAGATTGAACAAGGTAGATATTTCTGAATTGAGCAAAGTGCCGATAGTGTGTGAATTTCCGGATGTATTCCCGAAGAACTACCGGGCATGCCACGGATAGAGAGATTGAATTCAGCATAGAGCTAGCACCCGGAACCGCTCCCATATACAAGAAACCATACAGAATGGCACCATCCCAATTGGTGGAACTAAAGAAGCAAATAAAGGAACTGTTGGAAAAAGGGTACATACGAGCCAGTTCCTCACCTTGGGGTTCACCAATTTTATTCGCCAAAAAGAAGGATGGAACATTGAGATTGTGCATAGACTATCGATGTAACACCCTGGATGTAAACTTCCCCTTTTTGGGCAATATATCAATTTGACCTCATCCAATTCTTGTGGGTTCTTGTCATGCTTGGCCTCTTTGGTTTGGTTATGTTGGGTTTTCTTTTTCTTGTTTTGCTCCTTTTGCCATATTGCATTTGTGCCTCTTGTCATATTGCTTTCCCTTCTTATCATATGGTTGTGGTTTTTCCCCTTGCATGTCATGTGGTTGCATGTGCCATTCCTTTTTGCATTGCCATCCCCTCCTTCCCTCTACTTCTTTCTCTTTCAAATACCATATATTTCCTTTCCAAATTAATGTCCATCTTCTCCCTGCTAACCTTGCTCTTTGCACTAAACCTCTCTGCCAAATATCTCCCCATTTGAAGTTGTTATGGTTAGGTTCAAAAATGGCACAAGTTTGAAATATTTCCAAACTTGCATTATTTTCTACCTTTAAAATGTCCATTTCAATTTATTTAAATAGAGGAGAATTCCAGGAGTGTGGAGATATTTTCCTTTCACTCAAAATCTTTTCTTTTCTTTCTGCACTTTCTTTCTCTTCCTTTTTATTTTTTTAAAAGGAAAGAGAAAGGGGGCAGCAGCTGCTGATGGCAGCCCAGCTACTCCTCCCCACTGGGCCCCGGCTACTCGGGCCAGCCCAGCTTCCTCACCTCATGACCCGGAAGGAAGCGCGCCAGCCAAGACGCTTTCCTCTCCTGCCTTGGCACACCCATCGCCGCTCTTACCCCGCTAGTCCCCTTCCACGTGGCAGCGTCGGCCCCTTTGGCGGTGACCGACCGTGCTTCTCACCCACCTTTCCCTCTCCTCTCGCCTCGCCATGGGGACCCCGAGCACGGAGAGCACGAGCTCGTCCTCGTCGCCTAGCCCCCTACTTATCCCTCTCCTCATCGGATCGAACCCTAGGGTTCCCCTCTCCCTCCGCCGCCGCCAGTGAGAGATCCACCAAGATCGCCGCCCGCTTTCGGTCCCGGCGCGATCGGGAGCGCGCCACATCGCCGGCGTGCTCTCCGGCCACCCCAACCTTCCGCACCGTGTCCGACGTCTTCCTCGTCGTCGACTACGTCCACGACGTCGACTACGGGGGCCCGGAGCGCCAAGTTCGTCGACGCCCTGTACCTGTCTTCCTCTCGGTCAGGTTCCCGGCGGATCTTCAGAGCTCGATCTCGTCGCCGTCAGCCCGTCTCCGTCGCCGATTCTTTGTCCTAGGGTAAGGAGGTATACCCCTCTTCCTCCCTGCTCCTTCTTGTCGCCGTTGGATCTCCGTAGAGTAGGGTCCGTATCGTGTCTTTGTCGCGCCCGGCGTGCTCCGGCGTGCTCGTAGGTTTTGGCTTCAGAGTCGTTTTGGCGCGCGTGTATGCCGCTAGCCCCCGCTGGTTTGCCCTCCTTGTTCCGTGGAGTTCCCTCGTGCGTGCCCGTCGTGTCCGAGGGCGCAGAGCTCCCTGTAGGCGCAGTTGCCTCGCCGGCATCACCGCGTCCCGTTTCTGTTTTGGGTCCAGCCTGGCAGTGTTGGTCAAGTGAGCAGCGTCCTGGTTCCTACCAGATCCCCTACCCTAGCCGAGCTGGTCGACTCCCCGCTCTACCACCATGGCGACACAGGTTCGAACCCAGCGTGCCACTCCCCCTTTTGTTTTTCGGTTTCGCTGTCCTCCGTGCGCCTCTTCTGCAGCAGTAGTATTAGAGGGCGAGGCCTTTTCCTCTGTCAGTAGCCGCAGCACCAGCCCAGTGGTAACAGGGGAGGGTTTCCACCGGGGAGACCCGGGTTCGAATCCCCCCTGGGGCTGTTTTCTCCCCCTTTTTTTTATTTCCATTTAGCCTCTGTCTCTATGACAGTGGGGCCATTCTGTCAGCCTCCCCATATGCATATTTTATTTCTTTCACCCCCATGTTTCCATTTTTCAGCTTTGAGTCCTTTTCTGTTTTAGGCAAGTCCAAATCTGGACATTTCCAAATCTGGAAATTGCCATTTCTGTCATTTTCCTTTTTAGGCAGATTTTAACTTATTGCTTTTGTGATGATTTTTCTACTGCAACCCTAACATATTATATATGTTTTTGGGGTAGAAAAATCCCACCAACTCAGTGGTGGCATTAGTTTCTGCATTTGGGCAAGTTTATGTTCATGTCTTTTTGCATCATGGTTATGTGTTGTTTTACAATGGGCATATTTAATTGAATTGTGCTATGAGGTAGTTTGCACACATGCATGGCTTGTTCAACATGATGTTATCGTAGGTTTCTCACCATTCTAGTTGTGCCCGTCATATCCAACCCGGGCATCCGTTTCCGTGATCTCTATATCGATTTCTACGAAATCATCTCATCTTTCCGATGGCATGCTTGGTTTGCCAAGATGATGCCCGGTTTTCCATTACCTTCGGAGTGCACTTACGCTTTGCTTATCACATCATGCATTTCATGTCTTGTTGCATCATGTTGATTGTGCATTGCACCGTGATTTATTGTGGTTCCTTGTTTTGTTGTTGCTTTGGGTAGAGCCGGAGGCGAGAACGCTTACGAGGAACCTGTTGAGAACGTTTTGAGGATCGGGCTTTCGACAACTCGAGAACATTGCAGGCAAGATGATCATACCCTCGAAATCACTTCTATCTTTGCTATGCTAGTTGCTCGCTCTTTTGCTATGCCTATGCTGCGATACCTACCACTTGCTATATCATGCCACCCATGTTGCCATGTCAGCCCTAACCATCCTTTCCTAGCAAACCGTTGATTGGCTATGTTACCGCTTCGCTCAGCCCTTCTTATAGCGTTGTTAGTTGCAGGTGAAGCTGAAGTTTGTTCCTTGTTGGAACATGGAGATGTTGTTCCTTTTGGAACATGATTACTTGTTGGGGATATCACAATATATATATATCGCTATGTTTAATACATCTATATACTTGGTTAAGGGTGGAAGGCTCGGCCTTATGCACAGTGTTTTGTTCCACTCTTGCCACCCTAGTTTCCGTCATACCGGTGTTATGTTCCTTGATTTTGCGTTCCTTACGGTTGGGTGATTTATGGGACCCCTTGACAGTTCGCTTTGAATAAGACTCGCCCAAAGAAGGCCCAACATTGGTTTTACCATTGCCACCTAAGCCTTTTTCCCGGGTTTTCGCGAGCCCGAGGGTCATCTTTATTTTAACCCCGGACCAGTGCTCCTTCGAGTGCTGGCCGAACTAGAGTGTTGTGGCGCCCCTCAAGGCAACTTGAGGTTTGGTTTTAGTTGTATGGACTGCTCATCCGGATGTGCCACGAGAACGAGATATGTGCAGCTCCTATCGGGATTTGTCGGCACAATCGGGCGGCTTTGCTGGTCTTGTTTTATTGCTGTCGAAATGTCTTGTAGTCCGGGATTCGAGATTGATCGGGTCTTCGGTAGAAGGAATATCCTTCGTTGACCGTGAGAGCTTATAATGGGCTAAGTTGGGACACCCTGCAGGTAATATCTTTCAAAGCCGTGCCGCGGTTATGAGGCAGATGGGAATTTGTTAATGTCCGGTTGTAGAAAACCTAAAGTTGACCTCAATTAAAATACACATCAACGCGTGTGTTACCGTGATGGTCTCTTCGGCGGAGTCCGGGAAGTGGACACGATGTTGGAGTTATGTCGGCGTAAGTAGTTCGGGATCACTTCTTGATCAATACTAGTTTCACGACCGTGCTTTGCTTCTCTTCTCGCTCTCTTTTGCGAAGTAGCCACCTTATATGCTAGTCGCTTGCTGCAGCTCCACTTTACTACTCTGTCCTTCCTATTAGCTTAAATAGTCTTGATCTCGCGGGTGTGAGATTGCTGAGTCCCCGTGACTCACGGATACTTCAAACACAGTTGCGAGGTTCCGATGAGGCGGTCACGGTGATTCCACCGAGCTCAAGTGGGAGTTCGACGAGGGCGTGGTCGTTACTATGTGTCGTTTCCAGATGATCGATGAGTGGTGCCCAGTTGGGACGATTCGGGATCTGTGTTAGCATTTGGGGTATCTTCTTTATTTTGGTTCCGTAGTCGGACCTTGAGTGTACTCTGAATGATGTATGTTTAATTATGTACTGTGTGAAGTGGCGACTGTAAGCCAACTATGTACCTTTCTCCCTTAATTATTACATGGGTTGTGTGAAGATTACCTCACTTGCGACATTGCTTTCAATGCGGTTATGCCTCTAAGTCGTGCCTCGACACGTGGGAGATATAGCCGCATCGGGGGCGTTACAATCGAGCGCTAAACATGGTCACAATCAAGAACAAATATCCGATGCCGCGAATAAATGATTTATTCGATCAACTCGCTAAGGCCAAGGTGTTCTCAAAGATTGACTTGAGATCGGGATATCATCAAGCTGAAAGTACGAACCGAGGATATTCCCAAGACCGCTTTCACCTCCGGATCTGGATTGAGCGAGTTCACCGTGATGCCATTCGGACTAAAAACGCCCAAGATATTTTGTTCACCTCATGAACAAAGTATTCATGAAGTTTATGGATAATTTTGCTGTGGTATTTATCGATGATATTCGGTATACTCCAAAACACCGGAAGAACACGCTGAACATCTCCGGATTGTACTAGGAGAACTCAGAAACATCGGTTATACGCTAAATTCAGCAAGTGTGAATTTTGGCTAAAGCAAGTAGGTTTTCGGGCCACGTCTTGACTCAAGAAGGTATCGCCATAGACCGGAAAAAGTCAAGGCCGTACTTATGGAAGCCGCCAGACCAGCGTGACGGATGTCTGAAGTTTCTTGGGTATGGCAGGATACTACAAGATTTATTGATGGATTCTCCACCATAGCAAAGCCAATGACACAACTACTCAAGAAAGACAGGAAGTTTGAATGGGCGGAAGCTTGCGAGAAAAGTTTCCAAGAACTGAAGAGGAAAGCGACGACAAACACCAAGACTAATTGTGCGGATATACACAAAATTTTGAGGTATTTTGTGACGCATCTCGAAAGGGCCTCGGGTGCGTATTGATGCAAGAGGGCAAGGTTCTCGCATATGTTTCGGACAACCGCAAGCATGAGGAAAATTACCCTACTCATGACCTGGAATTAGCAGCAGATTATTCATGCACTCAAGGAATGGAGACACTTTTACTTGGTAATCGTTAGAAATATACACGGACCACAAAAGCCTCAAGTATATTTTCACACAACCAGAACTAAATTTACGGCAGCGACGCTGGTTGGAATTAGTAAAGGATTATGATGTTGGGATCCACTACCACCCGGGCAAGGCAAATGTTGTAGCAGATGCTCTGAGTCGGAACCCCAGTCCGGACAACGACGGCATGCCATACTTAAGACCCGAATTCCAGCAGGAATTCGCAAAGCTCAACCTGATGTTGGTCACCGAAGGCAGTGTGTCAAACTTAGAAGTACAGCCTACCCTGATAGAGAAGTTTAAAGAGGCTCAACGTGGACACCCCAGCATTGAAGGCATAAAACGGAAGATGAAGTTGGGCAAGGCCTCGGAATTCATTATTGATGAGCAAGGAATATTGTGGTACGAGAATAGGCTTTGCGTACCAAATATCCATGACCTTAAACAGCAAATCCTGGCTGAAGGCCACACCGCTCCATATTCAATCCATCCTTGAGGAACAAAATGTACAAAGATCTTGTGAAACATTTTGGTGGCATGGTATAAAAAGAGACATAGCCACGTTTATTGCATGTTGTGACTCTCGTCAACGCATCAAGGCCGAGCACCAGAAACCGGCCGGGCTATTGCAACCAAATAAGATACCCGAGTGGAAATGGGACGAGATTGGAATGGATTTTATTTTGGACTACCTCGGTCGCGGCACGGACATGATGCCATATGGGTAATCAGCGATAGACTGACTAAAGTAGCTCACTTCATCCCGTGAAGACAACACACACCACTCGAAGCTTGCTAGGCTCTACCTCTCCCGTGATCGCTTGCCTACATGGAGTCCCAAAGAAAATAATCTCGGACAGAGGCACTCAATTCGCCTCCGGTTTTGGGATCACTTACAACAAGCTCTGGGAACTCAGGTGGCATTCAAGATTGCATACCATCCCAGACAGATGGGCAGGTGAGCGAGTAAACCAGATTCTAGAAGATATCTTGAGAGCATGTGTCCTCACCTATGGGACCAGTTGGGAGGAGAGCTTACCATACGCAGAATTCGCATATAACAACAACTATCAGTCCAGCCTGCAAATGGCACCATTTGAAGCTTTGTACGGACGAAGATGTTGTACCCCGCTAAATTGGTCGGAAACCGGAGACAGTCATATCTTCGGCCCAGACGTGCTCAAAGAGGCTGAAGATAAAGTCAAGGTAATCAAGGACGGACTCAAGACAGCCCAAAGTCGACAAAAGAGTTATTACGATCAAAAGCATCGTGGAGTCCATTTTGAACCCGGTGAATTTGTGTACCTACGAGTATCACCCATGAGAGGCCTGCACCGATTCAAGATTAAAGGGAAGCTAGCACCAAGATTCATCGGACCTTTCGGCATAGTAGCACGAAGAGGCACGGTGGCCTACCAGCTGGACTTACCCGAAGAATTATCCGACATCCACGACGTGTTCCACGTCTCCCAATTGAGGAAGTGAGTAAGCAACCCAGAGAAACAAGTACCCCATAAAAACATTGACGTGCAACCAGACCTTACGTATCGGGAGCATCCGATAAAAATCTTGGAAGAGTCAGAAAGGAGAACCCGATAGAAAACCATCAAGTTCTTCAAAGTTCAGTGGAGCAACCACACCGAGAGTGAAGCCACTTGGGAAAGAGAGGATTTCCTTCGAGCGGAGCACCCACAATTATTTGAGGATCAACTGGAATCTCGGGGACGAGATTTTTCCTAAGGGGGTAGGTGTTGTGACACTCCAAATTTTTTTTCTTTGGTTTTCTTCAAAACTTTGTTGGATTTGAAGGAGGTCACCAAAACCCTTCAAAAAAAATCTCTATCAAAAGCTTTTTCCCTCTGGCAAAATATTTTACTTTTGCATCTCCTTCAACTCTTGTGTTTAGTTTTTATATTTTTCCTCTAATTGCTCTCTTCTCAAGGATTCAAGAAAAATCTTTGAAGTTTATATTTTCTTTCAAAAAGAAACTCTAGGAGTTTTTCATTCTCTCCCATATTTGAAATCATTCATGATTTGGCCATACACCACATGGTAAAATCTTCCCAAATATATCTCCTTCCACTTTGGGCAATCCAAACACTCTATCTCTACTAATTCAACCCTCTTCTGAATTTTTATTTCAATCAATTCTCTCCCAAATCTTTTCTGTCTATTGTTTTGAGCCTAGGTAATTTGCAAAGCAAGTACCTTAATGCATTTGAATTTTGACCTCAAACCAACTCCCTTGGATAGTCCTTGGTACCCACAACCTAGAACTATCGAGATCCACTCCTCTTCTGTTCAAAAATTTCAAATTACAGTCCCTGCAAGTTTGGACCAGATTTGCCAAAATTGGTGAAATTCATATCTACATTACTCCAAAAATTCCACAAATATTCAGGCAGCCTCTAGATGCAATGAGAGGCCCCTCCACCAAAAACCAGCTCAAGGGAAAATCCCTACATGCCTAGATCATTCTGTCGAACACCTTGCATGCACTGTTTCTGTTCATTTTGAGTTAAGTTCAGAGTTTCAGTGTCGGTCTTCGTCAGTAAATTCATTCACATGATCACAGTGCACTTGGCACGTTGCTCACGGCCTAGCTTGCTTGTCCGGAGCCTCACAGCGATGCTTGGCGCGTTCTGGCGTCGGTGGCACCTTGCCCGCTGCTTGCGGCATGTCTCAAGGGCGGCGAACCACCGTAGCGGCCGATCGGGAGCAGAACGGCGGCATAACGCCGTTCGGCGCCGCCCAAACCCCCTGGTGGCTCTGCGTGGCCATTTCTCGCCAGCAAGACGATGCAGCACCGTCGCCGTGGCGCCGCAAGCACAGAGCGCGCTCCCTGCCACCGACGGGCCCGCGCCACCCCGTTCCGTCGAGCTCCCCCTAAGCAACCAAATCCCGACGCAGTTAGCACCTAAACGGAACTAGGGAACACCCACGACGACGCTCAACCTCTGAACCCTCCCGTGCAACCACAGCGCCGCCATAATCACCTCGCCGGAGAACCCCGTTCTCGGCAACCGCCTCGGGGCGGCTATATATAGCACCCCGAGCTTGCTCTCGCCCCCGCACACCTCCTCTACCCCTCCAGACCCCGCCAAGTCCCTGGAAGGGCCACGGGGATCTCTCCTTCCCCGACTCCGGCCACTTCGTTCCGCCTCGGCCTCCACCTTGATTCACTGCGGTGATGCCATCTCCGGCGCCCAAACCTCGTCCTTAGCCTTCTCTTACACCTAGTGCTCTAACCCCCACCTCAATTCGATCCTTGCAGCCCTCCTCGGCGAGATCCATCAACGCCCGAACCACCGTCCGCCGGAGTTGAGACCACCGTCAACGTGGTGCTCATCGGCGACCAACTCCACCACCCACCGGTGCGGAAGGACACGGTGAGCACGTTGGTAACCTCCGATCCTCCTGCCTCGCCGTAGATCGCCGCCGGCGATCACCGCGGCCCTCGGGCGCCAAATCTGCTTCGTTTTCAAACCCGACGGGTGGGTCCTCCCGTCAGCTTTTTCCTCTTTTGAATCGTTTTCGAACGCCTTGGGCAAAATACGTCTTCCCCACTGGGTGACGATTGAGACTCAAGCGTTTTCTTTTTATAAAGAAACCACAGGAAGTTTCGTTTCATTACTAAAGGTCCCTGGACTAAAACGCTAATAACTTTTAAACAGAAGAGTATTTTTGTTTGATTCTTTTCTGTCCTCTTTAAAATTTTGTCTAGTTTTTTATCAGATTTATTTGAAAATATTTGGCATAATTTTTGTGCACCTCACGGTATTTACGTTTAGCGTATGTTTTCTTTATACCGTAGATACCGAAGGAGGTGACGAGACCGCAAACTTCACCAAGCTAGGCTCCGACTACTCTGAACCAGGCAAGCATGTTTGAACTTTTGATATGATGAGTGTTCGGCAGGTTTGCATTAAGTAGTTTCATGGCATGTTTGTGAGCGCATCGATGAATGTTATTTTTCATGCAAAGTTGAGGCAAGTGAGTTCGATAATCCATACGTGTTGGATGTGAATGTGCACGCCATGTGTTGGCATGAGGATGGGTAAGATGGCAGTGTTGTAGCATGCCGGTCTTATGCCATACTATTTGACTTCAGTGTCAACCCGTATCGATTCGGTTCCCATCCATTTCCCTTCCCGTACTACCACATGTTTTCCACAAGGGATATGGCTTAGTAAGTAGCGACCCGCTTTCTGGTACACACCAAATGGAGAGGCCGTGATGATGGTTCCATGGCCCTGGATTAAAGCCATCATCCGGTCGGGGGCATGGGTGTTTCGGTTGGGACCGAGAGGGGCACCCTTAGAGCGCGAATATAAATTTGATCCCATGCTATTCGAGATTGTGATCTCCCGCCTCAAAAGTTTTTCTTGGACGATGTCTAGGGTGATTCCTGGCATCGTGAGGTAGGATGGGTGTGTCGTTACTGTGTTTCTTCCGAAATACCATAAACGGAACTAGTCCTTCAGACTACGAAATCCGTTGGCTATGGGTAATTTTAGTACAAACTCTGCAGAGTCATAAATCCTCGAATCATCTTATCCATGTCCAAGTTTCAGATTATCTTATCCCGACAAGTGTCGGTTTTGGTGACAGATACTCCGGTGAATCACATGAGTACTAAGTCCGGTTAAATGTTTATTCCTGTGGATGGACTAACCCGTTTATATTCATGTGTTGAATATTTATTATGAGTGCCATATCTTTGTGATGAAAGCCTTTCTGTGATGTCGCTCAGACGTACGACTATGGCATTGCTGTTACTTATTTTTATTATAAGCCCTATCTGTGATGTCGCTCAGACGTCCGACTGCGGCATTGCTGTTACCTAGTTTTATTATAAGCCCTTTCTGTGATGTCTCTGAGACGTCCGACTGCGGCATTGCTGTTACTTATTTTTATTATAAGCCCTTTCTGTGATGTCGCTCCGACGTCCGATCGCGGCATTGTTGTTACCTAGTTTTATTATAAGCCCTTTCTGTGATGTCGCTCAGACGTCCGACTGCGGCATTGATGTTACTTATTTTTATTATAAGCCCTTTCTGTGATGTCGCTCAGACGTCCGACTGCGGCACGCATGCATTTTTTATTTCAATATAAGCCCTTTATGAGGTGTCGCTCAGATGCCCGACTGTGGCAATATTTTTCTTATTTATTCACCTTTCGAGGCGTCGCTTCAGACACCCGATCGGTTTAAGTTTGCCTCCATGGGTTTTCGAGCGGACTACCTCCGACTCCCATTTTAATTATTTTTCTATACTGCTTTAATTGAGCATTGTTAAGATTAACTATGTCGCATTCATGCTTCCATTTGCTTTTGTCCGAACTGTCTTGCGAGTACTTTCATAGTACTCACCTGGCTTGTTGATTTGGCCAGATGCTGATGAAGGCGATCTCATGGATGAAGAGTTCGATAGCGAGTCCGACGCCTAGAGGAATCGGTCCAGTCTCGTCGACCCTAGATTAGTCCTTGTAAAATATCCGCTTCGCTACCCAAATAAATTCATCGAGCCTCACCTCGACGCCGATGAGCCGCCAAATCTGAGACTTATTAACCACCCCATCGTGTTATTCCACCAACCACGCCTACTCCAAGTCAGTAGTATTTCCACCCTACATCTTGTGCCATATCCGCCATCGTGTATAATTATTGGCGTGTTGTAATAATTGGTTGGGCATCTTTAGTCCGACCCTTATAATATTGTAATGCTACTGGCTTCTTGTATCAAAGTTTTGTCTACCGATATGGAGGATTTATCCTCATATTGGATTTCATGGGTCGGTTGTTCAATAAATATTTTTATTGAAAATCCGGTCGTGACAATGGGATTGTGTGAAGATGACCCTTCTTGCAACAAAACCACCATGCGGTTATGCCTCCAAGTCGTGCCTCGACACGTGGGGGATATAGCCGCATCATGGGTGTTACAAGTAGATGGTATTATTAGAGGTTGTATATCTGAGCATGAACAGGAAAAAAAATCCTATGGAAATGTCACCCTGAAGCCTATGGAGGACACCATGCAGGAGATAGAACTCCACACAAGGTATTACAATCTGGTTTTTATTGGCCTACTCTTTTCAAAGATGCTCGTAAGTTTTCCTTATCTCGTGATGAATGTCAAAGAATTGGTAATATTGGTATACGTCAGGAAATGCATATGAATTACTCACTTGTTATCGAACTATTTGATGTTTGGGGCTTTGATTATATGGGACATTTTCCTTCCTCTAACGGGTATACTCATATTTTGGTTTCTGTTGATTATGTCACTAAGTGGGTAGAAGCTATTCCAACTAGTAGTGTTGATCATAACACCTCTATTAAAATGTTGAAAGAAGTTATTTTCCAAAGGTTTGGAGTCCCTAGATATTTAATGACTGATGGTGGTTCACATTTTATCCTTGGTGCCTTCCGTCAATTGCTTGCTAAATATGATGTCAATGATAGAATTGCATCCCCTTATCACGCTCAATCTAGTGGACAAGTTGAGCTTACCATTAGGGAAATAAAGTTAATATTGCAAAAGATTGTCAACAGATCAAGGAAAACTTGGTCTAAGAAACTTAGTGATGCACTATGGGCTTATAGAACTGCTTATAAAAATTCTATGGGTATGTCTCCATACAAAATGGTTTCTGGAAAAGCATGTCACTTGCCTATTGAGTTAGAACATAAAGCATATTGGGAAATTAAGGAACTCAGTTATGACTTCAAACTTGCCGGTGCAAAGAGGTTATTTTATATTATATCACTAGATGATTGGACAACCTAACACTACTGTAGGATGCTGCTAATGCGACACTCGACCAGAGACCCTTCCACGAAACTGTGTGTGATGCAATAGTCGCAAACGGTGATGTAAAAAAACCATGAAAAAAGATGCAAAATGTTTGCGATGATGGATGCATCAAACACGGTTTAGAATTTAGTTGTGTGTATGATGAGGGGCATACGGTTCAGTTCAATGAACTGTTTGCGATGAGGCAGAAGAATAGAAACGGGCAGCCAGATGAAGGTGTGTGCAATATACAACATACGGTTCACTTTGATGAACTATTTTTGATTAGGCAACACAGAAGAAACGGTCAGCCAGATGAAGGTGTGTGTGATATACGGCATACGGTTCACTCGGATGAACTGTTTGCATTGAGCCAAGAGAATAGAAACGTTTCAATTTAACAAGATGTGTGTGATACGCGGCAAACAGGTCTGTAATCAGAAATGTGTGCGAAGACCGATAATAACACAGACGATTGCTGCTAATAAGACGTGTGTGTTGTGCATTGGGATTGCATACAGAACAACAACAACATATATGTACACACACTTATAAGGACATTGTTGCATAACCAAATTAAACATCCAATTGCATGACATTTGCACACACCAAAGTTAACTATATATTACATGCATGATTAACAAGGATAAACGATCATCTAATCATCATCTACTTCTTGGGACGCTTGTCGCTACTGCTCTACTTGTGGCTCGATCCGGCCTCGCCGATCTCGGTAACGAGGCACTTCCTCATGTCAACGATCCGCCTCCGCATCTTGTAGCATGTGTACACACTCTTGGCCATGAACCTGAGGTGAGGTTCATCCAGTTGCCGCATCCAGGCCCCGTGCCAGGATACTGGACGTGTTCTGTTGGCATCCTGCTTCATCTTTTCGCAGTATGGGTCGATGATGGCAGAGGCGAGTTCAACTAGGGAGTCCTTCTTCGTGCTGCCCTAGACCATGTAGTTCTCACGGATTTCGACAAGGTTCTTGTAGGCCAAGCCCGTAACCCTGAGCGCTTTTACATCATCGGTGGTTTCCGTCGTAGTGAACTTGTAGTCAGTGCTGTTGACAAACCTGGTGAAACGGTCGAAAGGCTATGTGGCCATGCAGTAGTGGTACATGAGGACATGATGGCGCACACACAACTAGGTGAAGGCTACCTTCTGATCTATGTTGGGACGACCGGCGGTGTACTGAAGGTCAATGCCGACCACCTTGTACTTGTCTCGAGCAAGTAACTGCTCAACAGTCTTGATGTAGTCATCCACCACGGCCGGGTCGATGCTATACACCACCGAGAGATCCGTCTCCCTCACGTGGGTCTCCACTTTATGCTCGCCGTACTCCATTGGAGCGCCGCTAGACATTGTCAGATTCTGGTTTCCGGCAAACCCTTGAGGTTCGAACACTGGGGTGCGCATGAAGATCTATGTCTCTCTCTAGCTCACTCTCGCACGATCTCAAGGTTTAACTCGACGAACCCAAAGAACAAGAGACACAGGGGTTTATACTTGTTCGGACCACCGTTGAGGTGTAATACCCTACTCCAGTGTGGTGTGGTGGATTGCCTTGCAGGTTGAGGATGAACAAGTACAATGGAAGAGCAGCCTCCTTAGGAGAGGTGTTCTTGAGCTCAGTGAGCTTGTGTGCTGAGGATGGTCTGAATTATCTGTCCAAGATGAGATGCCTCCTACGGCGGTGGCTAGCCCTATTTATAGAGGCCCGGGTCCTCTTCCCAAAAATTAGGCGGGAAGGGATCCCACAATGGCCAATTTGAAGAGGGACAACTAGTACAAGTTATCATGACAAAAGGTGGTCTTCGCCTGCCAAAGACTCTGGTGGTGACGCCATCGTGGGCTCTGTGCTGACCTCCGTCCTGTCGTCCTGCTGGCCTTGGTCTCGTTGCACCAATATGGAACCTTTGCCTGATGCCTCGGGACTCCTCGCCTGCGCTTGCCCCTTTAGCACCAAAGAGGCAACAAGTACACAACGCCCACTGGCACCCGCCTGGCCTTGGTCATCATGCTCACGTCATGACAACCTCGTGAGGTACCCCTTTCATAGATATCTCCGCTCCTCGGGAGCCAGCCTAGGGAGGCCGCCCCTGAGGAGGTCTTGCGTTGTCTGCCTCGCGAGGCTTGGCCCCTCGCGAGGGTCTTGAGTGGTTGTTGAAGAAGATGGGCCATACCAGGCCGCTGGAGGAGCCACGCCCCGGGCCGTAGGCAAGCAAGTCTCGGTACCCCCGTTCCCAGGACACCGACAGTAGCCCCCGGGCCAAAGGCGCGCTCGTACTTGGCTTCGCGGCGAAGCCAAGGGTAAAGTGCGGAGCGCCGCGGGCCCAATAGCCTGCGGCCTTGATTGACGTGTGGCAATTGACAGGACGTGGGCGTCTCAGCTTCCCCACGCTACCTCGGCAACTGCCCGACTTGATGATTCCCTGCGGCATGCAGAAAAAACCATCATTACCAGCGATGGTGGAGGCCGCGGTTGGCCTGCCTTGGGCTATAAATGAGGAGAGGGGCGGAGCCCCCATCGCTCATATCCTCCTCCATTCCGCCTGCTTCTTCTTCTTCCTCCTTGCCGCGACACTCATGGCGCCAGTGGAGAGGTTATCGGCCGCCGAGAAGGGGAAGGCTTGCCAGGAGGGGCGTGGTCGCCCCCGGAAGCATGCCGCAACCCCCGCTGTGGTCCCTCGTGGGCGCGGGCGCACTTCCTCGGGGTCCGGCGGCATCCTTGGTAGCCGTGGCGGTGCCTCTTCGTGTGGCGGGAGCCGCCTAGGTCACAGCAGCACTGTCAATGAAGGGAGGTGCGCCATGGTCGCTCAGCCTCCCCAACCGCGCTTCCACTCCGCGGAGGTGCTGCCGGAGTTTGTCGTGTGGTCGGAGAACCCGGCCGGCACCTGGCTTCAGCTTCCTGCTCCTTTGCTGGCGAGCTGTCGGCCCCCGGTCCTGGCGATCTCTGGCTGCAGGTCGACGGCTACTGCAGCAAGGCTTCGTGGGTCACGGTGGAGGTCTCTGTTGCGGGCAACGTAGCCCTTGCCCGGCTGGCAGACGTTCTCCCACATGCGTGGCCTGAGCAGGCGGTGCACCCTCCACTTCAAGTACGATGGTGCACCGACCCTCTTCGTGAGGGTGTTCGGGGAAGACGGTCGCTATGACGGATGCTGCCCTGAAGACAACGAGGGTGATGAATTGCTCGGCCTTGGCGCCGGCCGTGACGAGGATTAGGGTGAACTCGCCCTCGACCATGGCCACGACTCGCCTGGCGACGACAGCCCCTCCTCCAGCGGAAGCTCCAGCAGCGGCGGCTACGACCAGCCGCCACGTCACCGGGCTCGCTTCGAGGACGGCGGCGGGTCGTCCCGTCGCCGCGCCCAAGTGAAGCGCGAGGATGTCTCTGTCTGAGTCCGAGGGGCTGATCCTCGTGAGCAGCCACGTCGTAGGAGCCGCTTTTGCTTGTCCTTTCCTTCCCTTTCTTCCTGCATCGTCAGAAACAAATACGGGGCCCTGCGGGGGCGTGTAATGAACTATGTTGCTTTTGTGGCGTGTTTATTGTTTCCGGGTTGTGTCGTGAGATCCGTGCCTTATACGGGTGTAGAGGGGTAACTTAGCTTGATGCATCCGAGGTAGCTTTGACCTCGTGAGGGTGTGCGCCTCTAGGCGCCTTGTGGGGTTTCCTGCCGCCGATTTAGGTGATATCGTGAAGCTGCAAAAAAATTGTTAAGAAGTCCTTAAACCCTCTCTCGCGAGGCCTCAGGCATGGGCTGGTAATGGCCAAACGCACCACGTCGCGGTACCCATGGGGCACAGACTAGAAAAGGGATGCGCTGATCACAAGCTCAAACGAGAGCGCCTCGCGGAGACCAGGGGAGTGCGCACGCACGCGTTTCTGTCCAGCCCCCTCACGAGGCACGCGAGGGAGAGCACAGGCAACTACCGCCCTCCCAGGCGCAAAACAAAGAATCGAGGGAAGATTAAGAGAGAAGAGGGGGTTCAACCAAGCCATCGAGAAACACTAGAACTTCAAATTTCATTAAAGAAGAAGGGGCAAGCCAACTACAGAAAGCAAATGAACAGCCGCGTCCGACACCTAGTCTAGTCTTATCACCAGCACGGAGCTAAGTGCTGCCACTAGGACGTGGGAGGGAGCCCCCGAGGCCCGAGGGCGGCACTCCGAGACTCCGGGGGCGTGTGCAGCCCCACTCATTATTATGTGAGAGTGTCACGAGCGGAGACCTTCACAGGCACGGGCTTTGCTTCGTGGGTAGAACCTCCGGAGATGCTGGATGTTCCAGGCGTTCTGGATGGGGATCCTGTCCTGCATCTCCAGGCGCGCGGTGCCAGGCCTGGAGACATGGGCGATCCTAAACGGGCCCTCCCACATGGGTGAGAGCTTGTGCAACCCTTCCCTGGAGTGCACCCGCCTCAGGACTAGATCACCCACCTCGAGCGTCCTGGAGCGGACGCTGCCACAGTGGTACCGTCGCAGTGCCTGCTGGTATCTTGACGCTCAGAGCAAGGCATCACGGCGGCATTCCTCCCCCAGCACATGGTTCGTCCCCCGCATGGCGTCCTGCTGCATCTCATCAAATGCCAAGACCCGCGTGGAGCAATGTCTGACCTCGTGAGGGAGAACCGCTTCTACTCCATAGACGAGGAAGAACGGGATCTCGCCTGTTGGCTTGGTGGCGGTGGTGTAGATGGACCACATCACAGACTGGAGCTCGTCGTGCCAGCCCCTGCCGCAGGCCTCGAGCTTCTTCTTGAAGGTCCTCGTCTTGAGGCCCCTCAGGACCTCCGCGTTGGCATGTTCGGCTTGGCCATTGCTCCTGGGGTGTGCCACCGAAGTGTAGTAGATCTGCGTTCCAAGGTTAGCACTATATGTCTTGAAGAGGTTGCTAGTGACCTGCGAGCCGTTGTAGGTGATGATGCGGTTAGGAACCCCGAACCGGCTTACGAGGCCCTTGATGAACTTAACTGCTGACTCGGCTGGGATGGTGCGGACGGCTTACACCTCTGCCCATTTGGTGAATTTGTCGATGGCGATGTAGAGGTATCAGTAGCCCCCAGGCGCTTGCGGGAACGGGCCTAGGATATCCAGCCCCCAGACCGCGAAGGGCGACGAAAGTGGGATAGTCTGGAGGCCCTTGGCTGGCCGGTGGATCTGCTTGGCATGGAATTGGCAGCCTTCGCAGGACTTCACCAGCTCGGTTGCCTCGTTGAGTGCCGTGGGCCAGTAGAACCCGCTGCGGAACGCCTTTCCGACCAGGGTCCGTGATGTCGAGTGATGCCCGCAGTCTCCGCCGTGTATGTCAACTAGCAACTCGTTCCCCTGCTCCCTGGAGATGCATCGCAAGGAAACATCATTTGGTTGCCTTCTGTATAACTCACCATCCTGTATGCAGTACGTCGTAGCCTGCCGGGCCACGCGCTCCGCGTCCTCCTCTTTCCCCGGCAGCGTCCCTCTCATCAGGTACGTCTTGAACTCCTCAGTCTAGCACCCCTCCCGAGGTTCGAGCGCCAAGAGCAGGCGTGCGCCTGTGGTAGAGCCACAAGAAGGGGCTCCTGAGGCTGGTGGTTGGGGGAGATCCTCCCGAGATGGTGCAAGCCTCGCAGATGGGGGTGCTGCCGAAGGCTTGAATAGTCGCTCTTCGAAGACGCCTGGCTCCTGGGGCAGGCGACTGGATGCCCTTATGGCGATGTCGTCGGCCTCCTAGTTCGTGCCACGAGGCACGTGTTGTAGCTCCAGGCCCAAGAACTGCTTCTCCATCTTACGCACCTCCGCGAGGTACGCCTCCATGTGCTCGTCCTTCGGCTCATACACCTTGTTGGAGAAGTTGACAAGGAGCTGCGAGTCACCCTTGATGGTGAGACATTTCACCCCCAAGGCCGCGGCAGCCTTGAGGTTGGCGATCAACCCCTCGTACTCCGCGATGTTGTTTGAGACCTTCTCGCCCCGCTAGAAGCAGAGCTGTACTGTGTAGTATAGCTTATCTTCGGTGGGGGAGATGAGCACGGTGCCGACCCCTGAACCTTGGCGTGCGAAAGTGCCATCAAAGTGCATGACCTAGCCGTTCGGCGCTTCGCTTCTTGGCGAGAGGGATTAGCCCTCGTCTGCCTCAGGTTCCGGAGCGCCGGTCCATTCCGCCATGAAGTCAGCAAGGGCGGATCCCTTGATGACTCTGGTTGTGCTGAACTCCAGCTGAAATGCCTGCAATCCGATGTTCCGTTCAGTGAACCTTCCCGCAGCGTTGGGGCTCCGGAGCACCCTCTCCAGTGTGTAGGCTGAGACGACCTTAAACGGGTGGCCTTGAAAGTAATGACGCAACTTGCGCGAGGCCACCAGGAGTGCAAGAAAAAGCTTCTGTGGCATGGGGTATCGCGCCCTTGCATCCCACAACACCGTGTTGACGAAGTACACGTGGTGCTCGACGAGCGCAGGAGCATCGATGGAGCTTGTGGCGTCTGGGGGTTTTGGCGCCTCCCAAGGTGGGGTGTCCTCAGGAGGTTGGTCACGTGCCGGGGCCTCCGCAGGCCCAAGAACGCCGTCTTGCGGGGCCTGATCATCTGCAGGCATCGTCGTGGCTTTAGCAGCGTCGCCTTGGTGTCGCGTCGTCTCAGCCAAGGGTGTTATTCTTCTTTGTCAACGCTACTAAGGACCTGACGGTTCGCCTACTTGATGGATGAAAGAACATGAGAAAGGGTTCTAAAATAAAAGGCTAGAAAGTGGCGTCACGCTGCACACTTTTGTCCTGGCGCTCCTCCCGGATGGCCACCAACGCTGCACTAGCCGAGTGAGGCGTGGCAGCCAGGTATAGCACCAGGGGCTCGAGGGGACAAGGTGCTACCATCACCGGTGGGCTGGTCAAGTATCTCTTGAGGTCTTGAAACGCAAGGTCGACCGCCGGGGTCCATTCGAACGGGCCCTTCTTCTTCATTAGCTTTAAGAACGGCAAGGCCCGCTCCCCCAGCTTGGAGATGAAGCGCCCCAGCGAGGTCATGCAGCCCGCCAGCTTCTGCATTTCCTTCAGGGTTTGTGACGGGCTCATGTCTTCTATTGACTTGACCTTCTCTGGATTGGCTTCGATCCCCCGGTGCGACACGGGGAAGCCCAGTAGTTTGCTGGAAGGGACACCAAACACACACTTTTTTGTGTTGAGCCGCAGGTCCACCTAGCGCAGGCTCGCGAAGGTCTCCTCCAGGTCAAGAATGAGGGTTCCTGCTTCCCGAGATTTTACCACGATGTTGTCGACGTAGTTTCTGCGTTCCTCCCTAGCTGCTGGCCTAGGGTGATGTGCATCAACCACTGGAAGGTCACCCCCACGTTGCATAGTCCGAACGTCATACAGGTGTAGCAGTATACCCCGCCCGGGGTCAAGAAGGTTGTCTTCTCCATGTCCTCCACCACCATCTTGATCTGGTGGTAGCCTGAGAATGCGTCCAAGAAGCACAGCAGGTTGCACTTGGCGGTGGAGCCGACGATCTGGTCGATGCGTGGGAGCGGGAACGGGTTTTGAGGGAAGGCTTTGTTGAGGTTGGTGATGTCGACACACATGCGTTCCTTCCCGCCCTTCTTGTGGACGACGACGGGGTTTCCCAGCTATTCCGGGTACCGTACCTCGCGAATGACATCCGCCGCTTCTAGCTTGCGAGTTTCTTGGATGATGAAGGCCTGCTTCTCCATGGATTGTCGCCGCGCCCTCTGCTTCACGGGGCGCACATTGGGGCACACCCTTAAGTGATGCTCGATTACCCCTCTCGGGACCCCCACCAGCTGGTTGGGCTCCCAGGCGAATACCTCCTTGATCACGCGCAAGAACTTTACTGATGCCTGCTCTTGGCCTGGGTCGAGGTTGGCGCCTATGGTGAAGGTGGCTCCCGAGGACCCATCCTCCTCAACCGGGACTTGCTTCGTTTCGGTCCGATCTTTAGTGAACAACTGCTTCTTCTTCGCCGGCGCGGCCTCTTTAGCCCCCGGGGCGGCTTCGTCAGCTGGGTGTGCTGCTGCCGCGGCTCTGTAGGCGAGCTTGAGGGCCGCCAGTGCCTCCTTGGTGTCCCCAGCCACGGTGAGGACGCCGCTGCTGCCCGGCATCTTCATGAGGTTGTAGGCCGGTGAACTCGGCTAAGGCAGGGTACCTGAGGATGGTGTTGTACGTGAGGCCGATGCGGGCGATGTCGAAGTCGATCAGCTCGGTTCGGTAGTTGTCCCGGGTGCCGAAGGTGACCGGAAGGCGTGTTTTCCCTAGGAGGATGGTGGACCCACTACCGACCCCGGAGAAAGACTTGGTGGGGTGGAGCCGGCCATGCGGCACGTGAAGCAAGCCGAAAGCTTCCGCGGAGAGCATGTTGAGGCCCACTCCGCCGTCGATAAGTGTCTTGGTCATGGCGACGTGGCATATGGTGGGCGTGCAGAGCATTGGGAGCGCGCCTGAGCCGGTGGTGGTGGCGGGGTGTTCCCCTGAATCGAAGATGAGGTCGGCCTTGGGCGCCGCCCATCCTGGAGGGGCTTCCTACTGCACAGAGGCGGCGTCGATCTGGCAGAAGAACTGCTTGACGTGGCGGTCCGTGGGTGGCATTTGGGAGCCGCTGAGGAGGGCCGCAAGGACGACAAGCGCCGGTGCCGCGAAGCGTGCGATGAAGAGGCCACGTAGCTCTCCCCAAGAAGCTATAGAGGATCCTGGCAGGTTGAGCAGCCAGGTGCGCGGCGCGTCAGCGAGGGCCATCGGGAACTAGTTGACCATGACCTTGTCATCGCGTCCTACGTCCAGCACAGCCTCCTCGTAAGGCAGCAGGAAGGTCGACGGATCCGCCGCGTCGTCGAAGCAGGGCGGCATCCTCGGCCTGAACTTGGGTGGCCACCGCACCCGTCGTAAGGTGGGGATGAGGGCCCTGAGCCCCCTGGCACCGTCGTGGTCGCCCGTCGACCTAGTCGGTGGAGCAGCGCCGCCCATGGGGACCGATCGGAGAAGCGGAGCCGGCGGAGGAGCGGAACTTCGGCGCACCCCTACCTTGCGAGCCAAATGTTGGATTCTGGGTTTCTGTAAACCCTTGAGGTTCGAACACTAGGGTGCGCACGAAGATCTCTCTCTCTCTCTCTCTCTCTAGCTCGCTCTCGCACGATCTCAAGGCTTAGCTCGACGAACCCAAAGAACAAGAGACACAGGGGTTTATACTGGTTCGGGCCATCGTTGCGGTGTAATACCCTACTCCAGTGTGGTGTGGTGGATTGCCTTGCAGGCTGAGGATAAACAAGTACAAGGGAAGAACAGCCTCCTGAGGAGAGGTGTTCTTGAGCTCGGTGAGCTTGTGTGCTAAGGATGGTCTAAATGATCCGTCCAAGATGAGATGCCTGCTACGGTGGTGGCTATGTCCTATTTATAGAGGCCCGGGTCCTCTTCCCAAATATTAGGCGAGAAGGTATCCCACAACGGCCAATCTGAAGGGGGACAACTAGTACAAGTTATCCTAACAAAAGGTGGTCTTCGCCTACTAAAGACTATGGTGGTGACGCTGTCGTGGGCTCCGTCGTGACCTCCGTCCTGTCATCCTGCTGGCCTTGGTCTCGTTGCACCAATATGGGAACCTTTGCCTGATGCCTCGGGACTCCTCGCCTGCGCTTGCCCCTTTAGCAACAAAGAGGCAACGAGTACACTGCGCCCACTGGTGGCCAGCTGGCCTTGGTCGTCATGGCTCATGTCATGCGAACCTCGTGCGGTACCCCTTGCATAGATATCTCCGCTCCTCGGGAGCCCCCTGAGGTGGTCTTGCATTGTCCGCATCGCGAGGCTTGGCCCCTCGCGAGGGTCTTGTCGACATCTTGGGAACGGGGGTCCCCAGACTTGCCTGCCTGCGGCCCACGGCGTGGCTCCTCTAGAGGCCTGGTATGGCCCATCTTCACCAGCAAACACTCAAGAACCTCGCGAGGGGCCAAGCCTCACGAGGCGGACGACACAAGACCTCCTCAGGGGCAGCCTCGCTAGGCTAGCTCATGAGGAGTAGAGAGATCAAGGCGAGCGGCACCTCGTGAGGTTCCCGTGGCGTGAGCCGTGAAGACCAAGGCTAGGCGGGTGCCAGCGGGCGAAGGGTACTGGTTTCCTCTTTGGTGCTAAAGGAGCAGGCACATGCGAAGAGTCCCGAGGCATCAAGCAAAGGTTTCCATATCGGCGCAATGAGACCAAGACCAGCAGGATGGCAGGACGGAGGTCATCGAGGAGCCCACGACAGCGTCACCACCAGAGCCTTTGGCAGGCAAAGACCACCTTTTGTCAGGATATCTTATACTAGCTGTCCCCCTTCAAATTGGCCGTTGTGGGATTCCTTCCCGCCGAATATTTGGGAAGAGGACCGGGGCCTCTATAAATAGGACTAGCCACCACCTGTAACGCCCTCGATGCGGCTATATCTCCCACGTGTCGAAGCACGACTTAGAGGCATAACCGCATTGAAAGAAATGTCGCAAGTGAGGTAATCTTCACACAACCCATGTAATACATAAGGGAAAGAGATACATAGTTGGCTTACAATCGCCACTTCACACAATACATGAGTAAAGCAATACATCATACAGATACAATCAAGGTCCAACTATGGAACCAAAATAAAAGAAGACTACCCCAAATGCTTCACAGATCCCCGATCGTCCCAACTGGGCTCCACTACTGATCAACTGAAACGAAACAACGCAATGAACAAGATCTTCATCGAGCTCCTCTTGAGCTCGGATGCGTCACCGAACGGTTTCATCGGCACCGCAAACTGGTTTTGAAGTATCTCGTGAGTCACGGGACTCCGCAATCTCACACCCACGAGATCAAAACTATTTAAGCTTATAGGTAGGACAGAGTTGTGAGGTGGAGCTGCAGCAGCGACTCAGCATATATGGTGGCTACATTCGCAAAAGAGAGCGAGAAGAGAAGCAAGGCACGGCCGGAAGCTAGTAGCGATCAAGAAGTGATCCTGAACTACTTACGCCAAACATAACTCTAACATCAGTGTTCACTTCCGGACTCACGAGAAGAGACCATCACGGTTACACACGCCGTTGGTGTATTTTAATTAAGATCAACTTCGAGTTTTCTACAACCGACATTAACAAATTCCCATCTGCCTCATAACCGCGGGCACAGCTTTGAAAGATAATACCCCGCAGGGTGTCCCAACTTAGCCCATGATAAGCTCTCACGGTCAACGAAGGATATTCCTTCTCCCGGAAGACCCAATCAGTCTCGAATCCCGCTACAAGACATTTCGACAAGAATAAAACAAGACCAGCAAAGCCGCCGGATGTGCCGACAAATCCTGATAGGAGCTGCACATATCTCGTCTCGTGGCACACCGGATGAGCAGACATCGGGTTGGCATAGACCCTGATTGCCTGGGGGCGCCGGACATCGCTGGTTTGGGCCAAGACTCAAGGAGCACCGTCCGGGGTTAAAATAAAGATGACCCTTGAGTCTGCAGAACCCAAGGGAAAAAGGCTTAGGTGGCAAATGGTAAAACCAAGGTTGGGCCTTTTGGAGGAGTCTTATTCAAAGCGAACTGTCAAGGGGTCCCATAAATCACCCAACCGCGTTAGGGACGCAAAATCCGGGAACATAATACCGATATGACGGAAACTAGGCGGCAAGAGTGGAACAAAACACTGCATAAGGCCGAGCCTTCCACCCTTTACCAAGTATATAGATGCATTAATTAAATAAGATATATTGTGATATCCCAACAAGTAAACATGTTCCAACAAGGAACAACATCTCCATGTTCCAACAAGGAACAAACTTCATCTTCACCTGCAACTAACAACGCTATAAGAGGGGCTGAGCAAAGCGGTAATATAGCCAAACAACGGTTTGCTAGGAAAGGATGGTTAGAGGCTTGACATGGCAATATGGGAGGCATGATAAGCAAGTGATAGGCATCGTATCATAAGCATAGCAAAAGAGCGAGCATCTAGCAAGCAAAGATAGAAGTGATTTTGAGGGTATGATCATCTTGCCTGAAATCACGCAAGGAAGAAGAACGAGTCCATGAAGAAGACAAACAGACGTAGTCGAACGAATCCTCACAATCGCAACATTACCGGAACTAAGAAGCAACACCGGAAAGAAACAAACAACATGGTAAACGCACAATCATAAACATGGCATGATGCTAAACCAAGTATGATGCATGTCCGGTTTAAATAGCATGGCATGACAATATGCACAAACAAAACTACAAGTTAAATGGAGCCCAATATGCAACGAGTTGCATATTGACGAAACACCACATCAATTATTTAGTTCACTCCCGATTAGGTACTCAACAATATTAAATATTGGTTAACATGGCAAGTGGTGAAGCATAACAAAAACTACCTATCTAGGCAAATTTAAATGAGGCCGGAACAACAAACAACAATTCCGGAAAACCTCATGTGCATATTTTTGATTTGGTACTGTTCTGTCCTAAAACATATTTTAATGTTGTTAAACAGCAAAATAAAGTCCACCATGTTAAACTAGGCATTTTTCTACCCCATTTACATATAAAGTTTATTAAATTCCAAGTTACGGTTAATTAGTTATGAAATACATCATTTTAACATGGCATTTGAGCAAATCTTAAACAAACAGCATTTTAAACATTTTAAACATGGATGAAAGTGGCATATTATGAAACTAGATAAAATTCTAAGCATTTTACCTACATAAAACATTTTAATATGATGCACGGTTATTTACTTGTGAG
Source organism: Aegilops longissima (assembly GCA_021605205.1). Classification (NCBI taxonomy): domain Eukaryota; kingdom Viridiplantae; phylum Streptophyta; class Magnoliopsida; order Poales; family Poaceae; genus Aegilops; species Aegilops longissima. The sequence continues at coordinate 337,012,360 of CM038677.1, forward strand.
CAAATTAAAATAATGGCATCCTCTTGTAATTTTGCATGCACTGGATAAATGGAAAAAAATCGCACGGACTGGGAAAAAAATGCTACACGGGCTGAATCTGCCGGCCCAACAGTGCACAGGGGGGGCGCTGGATCTGATGCTCACCATGGGCTTGGCCCGATTGGAAGCTGAGGGAGGCCGGCTGGGGCGAGCCGGGCCTTGAGCCCACCGGTGGTCGCTATGCGGACGAGGCGCAGTCAACGCGGGCGCCGATCAAGGCTGCCCTCCTCTCGAACAGAGGCAGCAACAGGACTTGGGGGCGAGCGCTCCTGCTCGATGAAGAGGAAGCAGAGGCCTGCGCGAGGGGAAGCAGGGGACGCAGTGGCGGCGCTGGACGGGAAGGCAACTGGGCCTCGAGATCAGTCAGCCCACGCGGGGGGTGGGGGGGGGGGTCACGCGAGCAGCGACGAGCGTGCGGTCGTGCTCGTTCTCGTGAACCAGGACGACGACGACGGACTTGGCGCGATGCAGATGGAGCGGCGCTGGGACTTGGCGTGGGCAGGGCGTCGCAAGACGACGGAGCGAGAGGAACCGGGCGGAGGCAACCTGATCCGGAGGTGGGGAGCTCCTGCGGGAGAGGGATGAGACCAGAAAGAGGTCAGAGAAGGGGGGGAAACAAGAAGAAGAGGAGGACAGGGAGAAGGAGCGGGCGGCCTGGCCTGGAGGATTAGCACGGAGGAGCTACTCGGCCTCGGGGTGCTGCTTGAAGCGATCGACGCGGCAGGGGAAAACAGATGCCTCGCATCGGTTGCAGGAGCGAGAGGCCATAGGCGCAGGGCTGCTCGGGTTTGGCTGTTGCTCGCCGGTGGCTCGCCGCTATCGGCGCGGAGGACGGGCAGAGGAGCGACGGGCTGCGTAAGAGGTGGAGGCCGGGCTGGACTCGCTGGCTCAAGGCGATGGGCAGTGGTGAGACTGAGGATTGGGCGCCGACGACAACAAGGAAGGTGGTCGGGGAGATTGGATCGAGGAGATCCCAGGAGATGCCAGAGAGTGGCGGCAAGGGAATGGATGGATGGGACACCTTAGGTCTAGGGTTAGGTTGGTTATATAGGTAGGTTGGTTAGCTTAGGGCAAAACGGACCCTCCGATTAGAATCGTACGGTCGAAAATAAACAGGTTAGGTAGTCCAAATAAGAAAATGGAGATGTTTTAGGGATGTTAGGGGATGATCCGGATCCACCGGTAACGACAGAGCAGGTCGGGTTTGGAGCAGTTTCGGACACACACACGAGGGGTCAAGAGAGGTCAACGAGGACAAGAGCCTGACAAAATGACAACGGAGACAAAGACAGAAAGGGCAACTGCGAACGGCTACGAGTTTTATGAAAACATATGGATGCGATGCACATGATGCTATGAGATGAGATGCGTGGCATGAACAAAATGCAAAACAAACGACAAAAACCCAACCACGAAGGAAATAAAATATCACATCTCCGAAAAAGGCAAGAGTTGGAGTTACGAGTATGGAAAGTTGTATCCGGGGCGTTACAACACTCCACCACTACGAGAGGATCTCGTCCCGAGATCTAGGATGGCACCGGAGGGAAAAGAGAGAGGAAGAGAAGAGGTAAAACAAAGTTGCTTCTTTGACAAACGAGTGAAACCAAAGAACCTTGAGAGAATGAACAATTTCGAGAAAAGAATACAACGAAGATGAATGAAATTGTAAACACTTTGTTAGCAGAGAAGAACAAAGAACATGATGAGAACCAAGAGCTTAGGGGACAAGATAGATTTTGAAGCCACTCCGGTTACAACAAGATAGAGAAGGAGTAAGAATGATATAATTTGGACAGCACTCCGACTGAAAATGGAGGAATTAGAATCATGAACTTGGCAAAATGAAAGCACCTGGATGAGACTCCGGTAAAAAGAGGAACGATAGACACAACACTCCGGTTAAATCGATAAGCAAGGAAAAGGACATGGTCTTGACAAAACAAGATGATGGGTTGAAGAGAGCAACATCACAATGCCTCCGAAGAAAAATTGAAGATAGATCATTGGAATAAAGGAATGGAGAAGAAAATGACAACTTCTACCACAAATGAGTTTGGAAAGCACCCTTGAAAAGAAGGATAGAACGGAGTTGTTGGAAAACCAACAACGAAAAGAATAACCTTGTAGTGGACTTATGGAAACATCTCAACATTATGAGGTGAGCTTCTGCCACCAACGGAAACAAACAATTGGATTGATATCAACAAGGAGACGAGAAACTTATTTCACCGAGAGGACAAATGAAGAACTTGGGTCTTTTATAAGCACCATAAATAGCAACAATCCTTAGGGAAAGCTTTAGGTGAAATATAACCCAAGATAACTCCAATGAAGAGATTGATGGATTTAAATATCTCATTCTTGACAACAAGTGCATCATGAAACATGAATGAAACTGTCAAAATGACATAACACCACCTCAAAAGATAAGATAGAGAGAATTGCACTTTGGAATGCAAGATGAAGAATACTTGAGCTCTCAAAACAAAACATGTGTTGAGCACCATGTTTATTTTAGAGTATAGCTTATGGATCTTAACTCCGAGAGAAATTTTGATGAACAATTGAAGAATGAAAAGAATCCTTGACGAAGCACCATGTAGAGCCTCCATGAAGAACTCCGGTAAGAAAAGGATGATAAAAGAAAGAGAAGTTGAAAACACAAGGTGAAGCCTTGCAGTGATAAGATGAAGCTTTGAAATGATATAACCAAGAAAACTTTGAACTCCGGAAAGAAAGATGAACAAATGAAATAAAGAATTTTGATGAACCTCCGAAATAAGGAATTGAATTTACTCGATGGAACAAGAATAAGAATTACATTATGCTGATCCTTCACCAATTAAATTGATGGCAAGCAATGGATTTGGCATACTACTTATTCTCGTGGAGAGGATTAAGATAGATATGGCGCAAACTTGGGAAGGTCTTCAACGAACCACCGGTAGGATTGGAAAGAACGAATGAATCTATGTGATAACGACGGAAGAGAACTCTTGAACGAACCACCGTAAGAATTGAAAATGAACGTAGCAAAGGCACAATTCACCGGGAAGAATTGCAAAACGAATGAAGATACTTGAGGGAATTTAAATACAAATGAACAAATAGATCACGAGCTGATTAGAGAATACTTGAATGATGCACCGGTAAGATTTGGAGAACGAGAGCTGAAAGCTGAGAATGAGGAATTATGACATGATGGCCTACGGAGGAAAGAAATGGGAACAACTCATGAAATGCTCCGGTAAGAGGTTGAGCCAACAATGAAAATAATTTGAAACGATCTTGGAGAAGGCATGTGACTGATGGGATCCATTCTTATGTCACACTTTGAAAAGAATTTGAGAATAACTCCGGGAGAATTAGAAGAGTCAGGTAAGATCCTGGGAAAACACCTGTGGGTTAGGGCCCACTCAAAAGAAACACCGTTGAACGATTTAAAAGATAGATTGCGCCGGTTGAATTAAATGGCTTGAATGAGATAATTATCTCCAGATAGCTTGAACGGATTGGGAATGGAAATGCGAATCTTCTGAGATATCTTCAACACTCCGGAACAATTGAATAACAAGAACTGAAAGATTATGAGGTGCACCGGTATGGGAAAATATTTCAAACGGGGAAAAGGATATGATCGACAAAGCTTTAATTGATTCCACCGGGGAAGATAAGAGAACGAAGGATAATAAACTCGAAGCTTCCTTTAGCATCTTCATGAGAATCACCGGATAAGAGCATTGAGGAAAAGAATGAAGAGACTTCACATCCATACGATGGATATTTGATTAAGAAATCTGAGTCCTTGAGAAAAGGGTGGGAGGGTGGGAAAACAAAGGCAACTTGGGTCGGATGAAATGAACACCGTTGAGAAAAAGCTTAGAATTGATATTGCGAATGTTGGAATGATCGGATTTAATTGGAGAGAAGCACACGGTTGGAAAGGATTGAAAAGACGACCTTGATGAACAAGAAGGATTAGCATCCACATAGAAATATGAGAACACCGTTTAGAATAAGGTATGGAATCAACACTTGGCATTGAAGCAACTTGAATACCACAAAACGGAACAAAAACAAAGGATTTGGCTTGCAGAATAAGCCGGAACAAATACATATGATAGAGATTTACCCAATCACGCATCTGTCGAAAAGATATCCTAGGAGATACTTGAATTCCCACTTATAAACTCCCAAAACTTTCTGGTTATGCAATCAGGTGTTGGGGATACAGGGGACACAAAATATATCACCCAAACTAACAATACCTAGATCCAGCTGTATCCATCCTTCAACACATAACGAAGAAACCTTCGGAAATCATTTACCTTGACCGTCGAAAAGCATCCGTTATGCGAGTCATGGCAATACTCTCGAGCTCGCCCCAGTACTGGGTTATCGAGGTTATCTCACCAACAACTGCATAAAAGAGATTTTCGATGTCGACAAAGCTCAGGTATTCCAGAACTGCAACGATAAAATTCTGACGACAACACCTCGGAGCTCAACTCCCCGGGACACTGCCACAACCCCTAAATGTCAGGAGGCACCAAGAACAATGTTCTCGTCACAAAACCATCAGAACAATTCCAAGATACCCGCGTGATCCTAAAAAAAATTTATTGAAAATTGAGAAGAGAAAGAGTCAAAACTCTACATCAGGATGCCTCACCAGAGCGACGAAGGGACTGAGGAGTAAAAAGAATCCTACTCTCCAATATATATAATCCTAAGACTCAAAACATTTTTTTCTAGACTCAACAAAGTCAGCGATTCAATCAAGCAGGTGGATCCTAAGTCGGGGATGGCTCTGATTACCAACTTGTAATGCCCTCGATGCGGCTATATCTCCCACGTGTCGAAGCACGACTTAGAGGCATAACCGCATTGAAAGCAATGTCGCAAGTGAGGTAATCTTCACACAACCCATGTAATACATAAGGGAAAGAGATACATAGTTGGCTTACAATCGCCACTTCACACAATACATGAGTAAAGCATTACATCATACAGATACAATCAAGGTCCGACTACGGAACCAAAATAAAAGAAGACTACCCCAAATGCTTCACAGATCCCGATCGTCCCAACTGGCTCCACTATCGATCAACTCAAACGAAACAACACAATGAACAAGATCTTCATCGAGCTCCTCCTTGAGCTCGGATGCGCCACCGCACGGTTTCATCGGCACCGCAAACTGGTTTTGAAGTATCTGTGAGTCACGGGACTCCGCAATCTCACACCGCGAGATCAAAACTATTTAAGATTATAAGTAGGACAGAGTTGTGAGGTGGAGCTGCAGCAAGCTTACTAGCATATATGGTGGCTACATTCGCAAAAGAGAGCGAGAAGAGAAGCAAGGCACGGTCGTGAAGCTAGTAGCGATCAAGAAGTGATCCTGAACTACTTACGCCAAGCATAACTCTAACATCGTGTTCACTTCCCTGACCGCCGAGAAGAGACCATCATGGTTACACACGCCGTTGGTGTATTTTCATTAAGATCAACTTCGGTTTTCTACAACCGACATTAACAAATTCCCATCTGCCTCATAACCGCGGGCACGGCTTTCAAAGATAATACCCCGCAGGGTGTCCCAACTTAGCCCATGATAAGCTCTCACGGTCAACGAAGGATATTCTTCTCCCGGAAGACCCGATCAGTCTCGAATCCTGCTACAAGACATTTCGACAAAGAATAAAACAAGACCAGCAAAGCCGCCTGTGATGTGCCGACAAATCTCGATAGGAGCTGCACATATCTCGGTCTTAGGGCACACCGGATGAGCCAGACGCCGGGTTGGCATAGACCCCGATTGCCTGTGGGGCGCCGGACATCGCTGGTTTGGGCCAAGACTCAAGGAGCACCGTCCGGGGTTAAATAAAGATGACCCTTGAGTCTGCAGAACCCAAGGGAAAAAAGGCTTAGGTGGCAAATGGTAAAACCAAGGTTGGGCCTTGCTGGAGGAGTCTTATTCAAAGCGAACTGTCAAGGGGGTCCCATAAATCACCCAACCGTGTTAGGGACGCAAAATCCAGGAACATAATACCGATATGACGGAAACTAGGGCGGCAAGAGTGGAACAAAACACCAGGCATAAGGCCGAGCCTTCCACCCTTTACCAAGTATATAGATGCATTAATTAAATAAGATATATTGTGATATCCCAACAAGTAAACATGTTCCATCAAGGAACAACATCTCCATGTTCCAACAAGGAATAAACTTCATCTTCACCTGCAACTAACCACGCTATAAGAGGGGCTGAGCAAAGCGGTAATATAGCCAAACAACGGTTTGCTAGGAAAGGATGGTTAGAGGCTTGACATGGCAATATGGGAAGCATGATAAGCAAGTGATAGGCATCGTAGCATAGGCATAGCAAAAGAGCGAGCATCTAGTAAGCAAAGATAGAAGTGATTTCGAGGGTATGATCATCTTGCCTGAAATCCCACAAGGAAGAATAACGAGTCCATGAAGAAGACAAACGGACGTAGTCGAACGAATCCTCACAATCGCAACATTACCGGAACTAAGAAGCAACACCGGAAAGAAACAAACAACATGGTAAACGCACAATCATAAACATGGCATGATGCTCAACCAAGTATGATGCATGTCCGATTTAAATAGCATGGCATGACAATATGCACAAACAAAACTACAAGTTAAATGGAGCCCAATATGCAACGAGTTGCATATTGACGAAACACCACATCAATTATTTAGTTCACTCCCGATTAGGTACTCAACAATATTAAATATTGGTTAACATGGCAAGTGGTGAAGCATAACAAAAACTACCTATCTAGGCAAATTTAAATGAGGCCGGAACAACGAACAACAATTCCGGAAAACCTCATGTGCATATTTTTGATTTGGTACTGTTCTGTCCTAAAACATATTTTAGTGTTGTTAAAAAGGAAAATAAAGTCCACCATGTTACACTAGGCATTTTTCTACCCCATTTACATATAAAGTTTATTAAATTCCAAGTTACGGTTAATTAGTTATGAAATAAATCATTTTAACATGGCATTTGAGAAAATCTTAAACAAACAGCATTTTAAACATTTTAAACATGGATGAAAGTGGCATATTATGAAACTAGATAAAATTCTAAGCATTTTACCTATATAAAACATTTTAATATGATGCACGGTTATTTACTTGTGAGCAAATTAAAATAATGGCATCCTCCTGTAGTTATGCATGCACTGGATAATTGGAAAAAAATCGCACGGACTGGAAAAAAAATGCTACACGGCTGAATTGCCGCCCAACAAAGGCATGTGGGGGCGCAGGATTTGATGCTCACCATGGCTTGGCCCATTGGAAGCCGAGGGAGGCCGGCTGGGGGGCAGCCGGCCTTGAGCCCACTCGGGCGTCGCTATGGACGAGGCGCAGATAACGCGGGCGCCGATCAAGGCTGCCCTCCTCTCAACAGAGGCAGCAACAGATTTGGGGCGAAGCGCCTGCCGATGAAGAGGAAGTAGAGGCTCGCGAGGGGAAGCAGGGGACGCAGCGGCGGCGCTGGACGGGAAGGCAACTGGGCCTCGAGATCAGTCAGCCCACGCGGGGGGGGGGGGTCACGCGAGCAGCGACGAGCGCGCGGTCGTGCTCATTCTCGTGAACCAGGACGACGACGACGGACTTGGCGCGATGCAGATGGAGCGGCGCTGGGACTTGGCGTGGGCAGGGCGTCGCAAGACGACGGAGCGAGAGGAACCGGGCGGAGGCAACCTGATCCGACGGCGGGGAGCTCCTGCGGGAGAGGGATGAGACCAGGAAGAGGTCAGAGAAGGGGGGGGAAACGAGAAGAAGAGGATGACAGGGAGAAGGAGCGGGCGGCCTGGCCTGGAGGATTAGCACGGAGGAGCTGCTCGGCCTCGGGGTGCTGCTTGAAGCGATCGACGCGGTGCAGGGGAAAACAGATGCCTCGGCATCGGTTGCAGGAGCGAGAGGCCATAGGCGCAGGGCTGCTCGGGTTTGGCTGTTGCTCGCCGGTGGCTCGCCGCCATCGGGCGCGAGGACGGGCAGAGGAGCGACGGGCTGCAGGAGAGGTGGAGGCTGGGCTGGACTCGCTGGCTCGGGCGATGGGCAAGTGGAGGCCGAGGATTGGGCGCCGACAAAACAAGGAAGGTGGTCGGGAGATTGATCGAGGAGATCCCAGGAGATGCCGAGAGTGGCGGCGGCTGCATGGAATGGATGGATGGGACACCTTAGGTCTAGGGTTAGTTGGTTATATAGGTAGGTTGGTTAGCTTAGGAGAAAACGGACCTCCGATTAGAATCGCACGGTCGAAAATAAACAAGTTAGGGAGTCCAAATAACGGAGATGTTTTAGGGATGTTAGGGGATGATCCGGATCCACCGGTAACGACAGAGCAGGTCGGGTTTGGAGTAGTTTCGGACACACACACGAGGGGTCAAGAGAGGTCAACGAGGACAAGGGCCTGACAAAATAACAACGGAGACAAAGAGAGAAAGGGCAACTGCGAACGGCGACGAGTTTTATGAAAACATATGGATGCGATGCACATGATGCTATGAGATGAGATGCGTGGCATGAACAAAATGCAAAACAAACGACAAAAACCCAACCATGAAGGAAATAAAATATCACATCTCCGGAAAAGGCAAGAGTTGGAATTACGAGTATGGAAAGTTGTATCCGGGGCGTTACACCACCATAGGAGAGGAACTGTGGATCAGATCCATTCCACCCTCACACGCACAAGCTCACCGAGCTCAAGAACACCTCTCCTCAGGAGGCTGTTCTTCCCTTGTATTTGTTCATCCTCGGCCTACAAGGCAATCCACCACACCACACTGGAGTAGGGTATTACACCACAACGGTGGCCCGAACCAGTATAAACTCTTGTGTCCCTTGTTCTTCGATTTTGACGAGCTGGGCTTTGAGATCGTGGTGAGTGAGTGAGTTAGGGGGAGGGAAAGGTCTTCGTGCGCACCCCAGAGCTCGAACCTTAAGGGTTTTGAGGGAACCCACAATCTGACATTTGGCGCCGCTGTAGGTGCGCCAAGCTTCTTTCATCGATCCACGCTCCACCACTCCACCACTTCCATGGCAGACGCTCGTCGAGCTCGCGCCGAGCGCCGGGCTGCCCTGGCCACCCACGTCGCTGAGACAGCCCCTGTCGGCGGGCTTCCCTGTCATTCTCCATCACCCGCCGCCAACGCCGCCACCGGCCCGGCGGGAAACGGGCAGCAAGCATCTTTGCTGCACCCCTCGGTGCGGCGGGACGGCCGCACCGCCACCCCGTCGCTGACTCCGGCCGGCTCATCATCCCACGTTTGCCGCGCGCCCACAAACGCGCAGGCCGCATTGCTCATGGCACGCGAGCTCCTGCGCTACCGCCCGGTCGACGACCTCTATGAGGACTGGCTGGACCACATCACCGGGCTCGTCAGCGCCGCAGGGGGCTCACCCGTACCGTCTCTCTCGCTACCTCGCGCTCCTCTAGCCACGGGTGATGTAGCCCATGGAGCGCCTCCGCCACCTCCGCACCAAGACAGCGCCCTGGCACCAAGACGCGCGGCCCCTCAGCGCGACCCACCACGCCGGGCACCCGTGCGAGAAGAAGGAAGCTGCCAAGAAGTTCCCCGGCCGCAAGAAAACGCTCTTGCACTCCCGGTGCCACCACGTCAAGACCGCGTGCCGCCTGCGGTGGTGGTGCGCGGGCATCAAGAGCAGGTTCCGCCTCGACAAAGGGCCCCGTGGCTACAAAGAAGCTGCCGCGATTTCACTCCCGAGCTGCGAGGCCATCCGCCAGCAAGTTCGTTAGACCTGCCTCCTCGCCACGACGGCACCCTCGACCGTGGAGTTCTTGCAGTTTCACGAGCTGAGCATCGAGGCGACCAACAGCGATGAGAAAGTCATGGCGAACTGGTTCCCCATGGCCTCAAGGATGGTGCTCTCGTGGCTCCTTAACTTGCCCCTGGGGTTAATCTTCCCGGTGTGAGATGCGCGACCGCCTGCCGCCAACTTCCTGTGGCACTCGAATCGCCTCCACCATGGGTGACCTGCACTGCATCAAGCAGCAGCTAGGAGAGACCCTGCGGAAGTAGATCCATCGCTTCAACAGCGTTCGCCTCAAGATACCCAAGGTGACGGACGAGGCCATCATCTCAGCGTTTTCCGAAGGCGTCCGCGACGTTAAGATGAAGGAGGAGCTCGCCATCCACAAGGAGCTATGCACGGCTCTATAGATGTTCAACATGGCGACCAAGTGCGCAAGAGCTGAGGAAGGGCGCCTTTCCCTCCTCGAGCTCCCTACTACCGACCCAGAGGAGAAAAAAGCCAAGGCCAAGGACGTGAAGCGCAAGGGGGTAGCCGTGCTCGGGGCAGAGCCGGACACGAAGCGCTGCCGGGACCACCTCGAGTCGTCCAAGAGCAGCCGTTCGTTCTACGCCTTCCACAACGTACATGGACACAACACCAGCGATTGTCAAGGGCTCAGGGCCATCCGAGATGGACGCTTCAGTCGATGCCCCGAGCGCAACGACCGGGCTACGGCCGAGGCGGAGGACGAGGTGGGGGACGCTAGGACGACCGCGGCCCCCGCCAGGAGTGGCGCGACCGGCCTCGTGAGGACCGCTGGTAGGACCAGCCTCGTGAGGGCGCCTGGAGGGACCAGCCGCGCGAGGACCACCCTCAGGGCAATGCTGGTCTCCCTCCACTGCCGCCACCACCACGAAGGAACGACGACCACCATCAGGACGAGGGGGCTGGGGGCTTCTAGGAACCGCGTGCTATCGCCTGCATCTTGTGCAGAGCTCAGGCCCCAGCATCCCAACGCATCTTCAAGCAGTTTGCTCGCAAGGTGAACGCGGACCTTCCCAGGCTCGAGGCAACGCGCCCGCTCAGGTGGTCCAAATGCGCCATCACATTCAGCTCGTCGGACCAGCTCAAGTGCGCGGCGACTACAGTCGCCCTCCCGATGCTTTGCTCGCCCGTCATCAACAACGTCCAAGTCACCAAGACCCTCATCGATGGTGGCACAGGGCTCAATGTCCTGTCCATCAAGACATTCGATAGCCTCCAAGTTCCATTCGATCAGCTGCAGCCTACCAAACCCTTCTCAGGAGTGACCGACGGCTCTACCACCCCGATAGGGCAGGTCCATGTCCCTGTCACCTTCGGCCAGCGCAACAACTACCGCACCGAGCTCATCGACTTTGACGTTGCCCACATCCGTCTGTCGTACAACTCCATCCTTGGGTATCCAGCATTAGCCAAGTTCATGGCAGTAACCCACCATGGCTACAACGTCCTCAAAATGCCAGGAAGCGGCGGAATCATCACGGTCCCCTGTGAAGAAAGAGATGCGGTGTGCTCCCTGGAGCGCGCCTTCCAAGCCGCAACAATTGAAGACCCCGTCAGCGAGGGCACCATGTACCCTCCGTAGGCCATCCCCAAGAAGAAGAAGCAACCACTCAAGACAGGCTCAAGAGAGCGGGCGCCGCCAGACCAACGCCGCACTGGGCGCCCCTCCTCGAGATAGGAAGGCGCGCCCGATGCCCTGCTCGGGCAAGGCTCGGGGGCTCTCTTCTGGAGGGCCTCAGACCTAGGCAACATCATGAGGGAGGCGCTCGGGCACCACGTGGAGGCGTGCATTGTTGCACGTTTCCCTCAAGAGGGCACTGGGCAAGGAGTGCCCAGTGCTCGGTAGTTCATCATCAAGGCCACCCAGGAGCTTCAAGAAGAAAGGACCATGCGCGGCGACCGCCGCCCACCACTTGGTGCAGCTCCCCATCCTGGCGAGGACGGCGGGCTGCGTGTCTGCATCGACATTCCAGGGCTCAACAGGGCCGCATCTCAGGAGCACTTCTGGCCTTCGCGCGTTGGGCGATGCGAGGGTCCACCTCACAGCTACACCTGCATGCCATTTGGCTTGACGAGCGTGGCGGCCGCCTTCCAGCGCCACCTGCGGAGTGTCCTGTCGGCTCAGGAAGCCAGGCATCACGCAGTCCGGGCAAAGATGACGACTGTCCTCGAAGACCTGCCCGGGCCCCCAGAGCCTCCCAAGGCTCAGGGTCCTGGCGGCTCACGAGGAGCGACTCCTTCATCGCGCGCCTTCGGCTACCTCAACCCTCCTTCGACAACGGTACCAGGTGACATTTTCCAAGTTTACTCAGTTGGGAGCGCCCCTCAGGCTGCACGATCCCAAGGTCGCATGGGCCTGTCCCTGCGGCATGTATCCTTTTGCAGCTTTAGCTTACTCTGTCAGGTGCGCCCCTCAGGCTGCATCATCCCCAGGCCGCTCGGGTCCGTCCCAGTGACATGTATCATTCTTACATCTATCTGAGCTAGCTTGTTCCCTCGCATGAGTTACCTACAATTACAACCTGCCTGCCCGACACTTCGATGCCATGAATGTCGCACGCCTTAGCAAGCCCGCCCACGACCGCCTCATGATGAAGGACTGGCACGACGTCTGTGCTCGGGTCCGTCCCTGCAGCGTCGCCAAACCCAAGAGGCTGAGCTCTGGCTCGCGAGCCCGCTCTCGTGTACATCACCTCCCATTTCCCTTGGTGCCTTGTTCTCGCATGCGCTAATCATGGATGGACAGGCTAGGGCGTGCGACCCAGTGCATCGCCACCACGGGAGCCGCGCGCCGGTCGTCTTTCTTCAGGATTCTTCGCATGAGAAGACTAGGCACGGCATCTATGCTCGGGTCTGTCCCTGCAGCATCGATAAACCCAACGAGTGAGCTCTGTCTAGTGGCCGGCCCCACTCATGTCACCTCCTGGGGTCGTTGGTGTCTCGCCTTCTCATGTGATCGCCAGAGATTTACCCGCGAGGTTGCCTAACCATCTCGCAGACCGCTGCAGCCATCAAGAATCGAGACCAGCGAACCCGCCTTTGAGGTAGGGCCTCGTGAGTCCCAAGACTGCTCATGAGTGCCCGGACACACTCGCTCTAGCCCCTGCTGCAAGCCACGTGTCGTATGGGCTATACACGCCGGGGCTCCACCCTGAGGGAGCCTCACCCACACACCTGGAAGCACCATGTCTGTGGCTGGCAATGACACGGTCGAGGAGCGGCTATGCCCGTGCAAGTGCGGAAGCGCTACGCTCCGCGCTGGTGATAAACAACTGAGGGCGGCCCCATAGCCGTACCAACCTCAGGGAGCCACCCGGCTCAGTGTCCAGCCTCACCGCAATACTCCACCCATGGGAGAGCCATGCGAGGGGGCTGGGCACGGGGGCTGCACTCGGGTCACACCCAAGCGTACGCCACCCTGCCAGGTCTCTCGGACCTGGTCGTCACGCGCTCTTCCGAGCGGAGCCAAGGTATGAAGGTCGTTTGGGCGTCAAGGGGGACTCCCGGGCATCGCGACTCAGGAGCCTAACTGGCCACGTAGCCCCTCACCCCTTGGTCTCGTCCTGGCGATCTGGATGACCCAACAGCGGCTGAGGTATGCGCGGGGTCGGGGCCCGCCGACGTAGAACACTAGGCCTACTCCTGAATCTCCTCTCCGTAAGCTGTCTGCGCGTCAAGGCGGACTCCTGAGCATCGCGCCTCAGGATCCTAACTGGCTACGTAGCCCCTCACCCCTTGCTTTCATCCTGGTGATCCGGACGATCCAATGGCGGCTGAGGTATGCGCGGGGTCGGGCCCTGCTGTCGGTGTCAAAACCGGCGGATCTCGGTAGGGGGTCCTGAACTGTGCGTCTAAGGTCGATGGTAACCGGAGATGGGGGGCACAATGTTTACCCAGGTTCGAGCCCTCTTTATGGAGGTAATACCCTACTTCTTGCTTGATTGATCTTGATGAATATGAGTATTGCAAGAGTTGATCTACCACGAGATCGTAATGGCTAAAACCCTAAAAGTCTAGCCTTTATGACTATGGCTATGAGTATTGGCCTCTACAGACCTAGCCCTCCGGTTTATATAGACACCGGAGGGATCTAGGGTTACATAAGGTCGGTTTACAGAGAAAAGAATCTTCATATTCGGTCACCGAGCTTGCCTTCCACGCCAAGGAGAATCCCATCCGGACGCAGGTGGAGTCTTCGGTCTTTGTTTCTTCACAGTCCATCAGTCTGACCCGTGGTCAATAGGCCGGACGACGGAGGACCCCTTAGTCCAGGGCTCCCTCAGTAGCCCTTGAACCATACTTCAATGACAAGGTGTCCGGCGTGCAGATTGTCTTCGGCATTGCAAGGCGGGTTCCTCCTCCGATGACTTCAAAGTGATGTATCCGGCGTACAGATTGTCTTCAGCATTGCAAGGCGGGTTCCTCCTCCGATGACTTCAAAGTGATGTATCTGGCGTGCTGATTGTCTTCAGCATTGCAAGGCGGGTTCCTTCTCTGATGACTTCAAAGTGATGTATCCGGCCTTCCATTTAATGTCGTACCCCTCGGCCTCTGTGTATCAACAACTTCTGCTTCCACGTGTCAGGCAAATGCGAGAGGTCAGGGTATTTTTGCACATAACACCCTGACCATGCGAGCAAGAGTGTCTATTTGAAGAGATTGCATCTTAGATCCATTCGGCACCACGCGAAGAAATCCTCAGAGATTGCTAGGAAAGACCTATCCAACATGGCTAGCGCTCCCAGCTCCTCCTCCCATCCTCGCGCCCGTAAAGGCGCAGGGAGCGTGCTCAGATCCCATGGTCACCGGAGAAGCTGCAAACACAGGATTTCTTCCTCCCGCGAATCTGGTCCTGCTGCCGGGTTGACCTCATTCAATGGTGAGGCCCAGCGGAGAATTTCCCAATCCATCCGAGGGGAACGAGTGTGCTTGCTCCCTACCGCTAAGCGCCGGGTTTCCAATTCATCTGCTCCTTAGGGGCTTCGAGTACTATGGCCTCCAACTGCACAACTTCACTCCGGCATCCATCCTCCACATCGCGGGTTACCTCACTCTTTGTGAGCTATTCCTGGGTTGTGAGGCCCATTTTGAATTGTGGAGAAGGCTATTCAGCCTCGTCCCGCGCAATCACGAGGGATCAATATTTGAAGTGGGCGGAGCCGAAATATGGCGCATCACCGAGACCGGATACTTATCCGGCACACGAAAGAAGGCATCCGAAGAGTGGCATGCTGAATGGTTCTATATTGAGGACGTCGCCCTTCCAGACCCAGTTCGGAGGGGTCTTCCCGAGTTCATAAGCGTTCCTTTGAAGAAACGCCACAGCTGGCGCCCTCGGAGCCTCGATAAGGACGCTCGCTCAGTCCGGATTAACGATAGTCGAAGTAATGGTGACGCCCATAGTACGGGGTTCAGCCACTCAATACGTAGGGCTTCCCATGTGGCACTACAATGGGAAGGATGACGCCCCGCCATGCGTAAAGGGTCCGGACACCTCGCCGCCTCGCCAAAATATTGGCCCAACTGCTCAAAGGAGAGGAAGACGAATCCTTCAGATTGCGCAGAGATGGATATTCCATGTACAGTCCTCCTAGTTGGGTAAGCCCCAACTCCTCTGCTCTACTCATTCCACTCCCTAAGCTACTTTGAATGAATATTAACCCGTCCATTTATAACAGCACTGGCGAAAGATTTTCGAAGGGCTTCACAGCCCCGCCCCGCAGCCCGAGGGCCACAATCGGGACCTTGACCCCGGATTCGAAGAGGATCCAGATATATTCGTGGCGCTCGAGGACGGGGTGTTTTACCAGGCGAGCTATGACGGTACAAAAGTGGCCATCATTGCCGATTATCCCGATCTTCTCCCTGCTTCACACGTAAGTAATCAGGAAACATCTCATCCGAAAGAGTTCTCTCATTCTGCCACACCCACCACACCGTCTTGTGCTCAATAGTGGAGGCGTTTGGTGTGCCATGCTGCCCCAGGGGTATCTCCAAAGAGAGCTCCCCAACGCCGGGCAAGCCTTCGAAGAGGAAGGAAAACAAAGATACGGCCGAGCCTTCATCGAAGAGGTATGGATTCGCAAATATGTTCTTTAGCAGTTGCATCCAACTGTGACTTTTATGTTCATCCTGCATCATGAAAAGAGTTCACCAGACTATGTCCGGGGACCCAGCCAGTCATACTCCCAACAGCTAGGGTTCGGTCCCAGCCGAGGAGACGGGGCCCGATATGGGACTGGCACCGGACTGCCCTTCGGCTAAGGGCTCGGACGATATGTCCGTCACCAACTCGTAAGTGGAGAGCGCCATGAATCATCGGTGCTGGAAGGCCGTTTTACGAGATCCCCGATTCTCAAAAGAGGCGTTTAGTGTCTTCAGCTCGGTTGATGCATACATCCGAGCTTCTCGAGATGGGCTTAACAGAGCCATAGAGCAGCATTTAAAAGATGTGCAGGTAAGTTTACTTTGTCCGAATATGATAACCATACGCCAGTAGCACCCGAGACTTGAAGTAGTTGGTACAAATGATTTAAGGATCCTTGTATAACCAGGTTCTTATGGAGAAGAATGGCCTGCTAGCCCAGGAGCTGGAAAAGTGTCAGACACAGCTAACTGTTGTTACCGCTGAACTGGAAAAGTCCAAGAAGGTGTCCTCTGGTAATATTTCCCTCCATCGAGAAACAATAATTATATACCAGCTTGTGCTAATGTTGTTTCTTATCTCATAACAGGGTCGTCAGACCAACTGGAGGAGAAACTGAAAGCCGCTATAATGGGCGAGAAAGAGGCAAAAAGACTACACGCCGCAGGCGAGCGCGTTCTGACCCGAGTCAGAGAGGAGAAAAATAAACTCCAGGATTCAAACACCCAGCTAGGCGAGGAACTGAATGACGTGTGGGCCCGGCTGGCCGACTCCGTGAAGGAGAATAAAAGGCTGTGAGGCGGCATATTCAATATGTGGCCGAACTTACCTAATGACAGTTCGGAGATGAAAGGAAATGATAGAGTTATGTTTGCAGGTATGCTGACGGGCCATCTCGAAGAGAAGATGTCCGGATTGTCGGACGATTTGCTGCAAGGGTTGTCGCAAATGCACGAGCAAGCTCGACAGGCAATGCGGAGTGTTTCCAAGGCCCTATGGCCATCCGCCTCCCCTCCAGGAAGTATGGAGGAGCTTGTAGAGCTATTCAAGGGAGCGCGGCTTCGTATCCGATTATGGAAAATATCGGCCTGCCGGGAGGGTGCGCGAGAGGCCTGGGCCATGGTGGAAACACGGTATACAAAGCTTCATCCGAATCGCATGGGCCAGGTCGGACCTCTAGGGTCAGATGGAAAACAAGTTCCCGTTAATTTGGTGTATGACCAAGTAGCAGTAGCTGCCAAATATTCCCAATAGGATTGTAAGTTAGACATCTTGTTGGACGGTATAGGGGAGGAAATTTATGAGTCCAAGTGACCATGTACTTTCCTTGATATATGTAACTCTAGCAGAATTGTAAAACGATTGTCATGGAAGACCTTTTTGCTTCCACCTCTAGACCCAAAGGTGTGGAGTGTTTCTGAATACCAGTGCGGCCGAATGGACCGGGGTATGCGTGGAAACCAGGCGTAGGGGTCATAGTTTCTTGAACAGACAAGTTGTATCCGGCTAGTTATGTTATATTACATTAAGATTGTAAGAAACATCTTCCAAAGATAATAGTTCATATGGTTCCTTTCCCCGGTGTGCATGCTAATGTGCATGTCCGAACTGTGATAGAAAAATCGCAGATATTTAACTTCGGGGTTCAAATGGAGTGAATGCAAAACATCTTTAATCCAATCAATCAATATTCCCTTAAGAACGCTTAGCTTTCGCTTCACCCAGCCTAAGGTACACATCCGATGACCCGACAAGAATAATCGCAGAGGTGCTCCCTTTATGCCCTAGCCGAACTAACGGGAATGTAGGGCATAAGCATAGGAGCCAGGCAACCCAGCTTGGCCAAAACTTAAATCATATCGATGCATATAATGGCAAAGAAAAGGTACATATGGGAAAAGGGAACGCATATGTGATGAGCTTGATGCTCGAAAAATAATAATAGTAGCTTCTGTCCAAGAAGCCCCCAGGTATAATGGACGTACATATTTGAAGATGTATGCATCAGGGGTGCACGGTCTAACCGCACGAAAGCTTTAAGGCTAAAGATAAAAAACGAAAAAATATGATGGAAACAACAGGGGGAAGGAGACGAACAGAGAGTTCGGCGTTAGGCATAGAATCTTCAGAGTCTGGCCGCATTCCAGGGGTTCGGCTCTAGGCGATTGTCTAACGCATCACGCAGGCGGTACGCTCCTCCGATGAGAACTTCATCAATGATGAAGGGACCCTCCCACTTGGGCTTGAGTTTGTCCTTTTTCTTCTCCAGCAGGCGTAGAACGAGTTCGCCAACGTTATAATTTTTGGCCCGCACTTCTCTGCTTTGATACCTGCGAGCCTGCTGTTGATAAAATGAGGAACGGGCTTTTGCAACGTCGCGCTCCTCTTCCAGGGCATCTAAGCTGTCCTGACGATCAAGCTCGGCTTCTCTCTCTTCGTACATGTGCACTCGAGGTGAGTCATGAATAATGTCATAGGGTAACACTACCTCTGCCCCGTACACCATGAAGAAAGGTGTGTATCCGGTAGTGCGATTGGGTGTGGTCCGCAGCCCCCAGAGTATGGAGTCGAGCTCCTCAACCCAGTGCTTGTCTGATTCTTTTAAAGACCGCACTAGTCTAGGCTTGATGCTGCTCATAATAAGACCATTGGCACGTTTGACTTGACCGTTTGTTTGCGGGTGATAGACAGAGGCGTAATCGAGCTTGATGCCCAGATTAGCGCACCAGGTTTTCACTTCGTGACTGTGAAATTGGAGCTGTTACGAGTGATGATGTTTTGTGGAACACCATAACGGTGTACAACGCAGGATATGAATTCTATCACTGGCCCGGACTCGGCCGTTTTAACTGGTTTAGCCTCTATCCACTTAGTGAAATTATCCACCATGACCAGCAGGTATTTTTTCTTATGGCTTCCTCCTTTAAGGGGTCCGACCATATCCAGTCCCTAGATCGCAAAAAGCCAAGTGATGGGGATTGTTTGTAGGGCAGTTGGGGCATATGGCTTTGGTTGGCGAATAGTTGGCATCCGACGCAACGTTGGACAAGGTCCTGTGCATCTGCTCGGGCCGTTGGCCAATAAATCCTGTACGGAAAGCCTTGCTAACAAGGGCCCGAGCTGCGGCATGGTGCCCGCCAAAACCGGCGTGAATCTCGGCCAGGAGCTGCCGCCCCTCCTCCTCAGAGATACATCTTTGAAGGAATCCGGTAGAGCTTTTCTTATAGAGCTCTCCATCGTGGACCTTGTAGGCCTTCGAATGCCGGACGATGCGGCGGGCCTCATTTTGATCCTCAGGGAGTTCCTTCCTATTGAGGTAGGCCAAGAAGGGTTCTGTCCAGGGGGCGATGACTGTCATAATGAGATGGGTCGATGGTGTTATTTCGATGGCTGAGCCCCCGATGATATCGGTGTGTTCGGAATCTGGGGTTGTGTTCGGATCCGGACTAGTGTTGCCGCTCTCCCCTTGCCACACCACGGATGGCTTAAAAGAGCCTTTCCAGAAAGATGTTAGGTGGGACGGGGTCGCGCTTGGTGCCGATGCGAGCAAGGACATCCGCCGCTTGATTACTTTCTCGGGCCACGTGATGAAACTCGAGCCCCTCGAACCGAGCCGACATTTTTAGGACAACATTACGATAAGCCGCCATCCTCGGATCTTTGGCATCGAAGTCTCCATTTATTTGAGATATTGTGAGGTTTGTGTCCCGCAGCACTTCCAGCGCTAGTATGCCCATGGAGACAGCCATCCGAAGGCCATGCAATAAGGCCTCGTATTCGGCTGCGTCATTAGAATCTGTGTATAATATTTGGAGTACGTATTGTACGACGTCTCCAGTGGGGGACGTTAAAACGACGCCCGCTCCTAGTCCTGCCAGCATTTTGGAACCATCAAAATACATAACCCAGTTGGAATATGTGTCGTACGCCTTATGGAGTTTGGCCTCTGTCCATTCGGCGACGAAGTCAGCCAGTACTTGGGTATTTAATGGCTCGACACAGTTTGTATGTTATGTCGAATGGAAGGAGCTCAATGGCCCATTTGGCAATCCGGCCCGTAGCATCACGGTTGTTTATTATGTCATTGAGTGGTACTTTGGAAGCCACCGTTATCGAACACTCCTAGAAGTAGTGTCGTAGCTTCCGGTATGCCATGAAGACCGCATATGCTATCTTTTGATAATGAGGGTACCGGGTTTTGCATGGTGTGAGGACAGTGGATACGTAATATACTGGCTTCTGAAGCGGGAATTTGTGTCCGTCCTGTTCTCGTTCAACGACGAGCATGGTGCTCACCACCTGGTGTGTTGCCGATATGTATAATAACATGGGTTCACCGACGTTCGGCGCGGCCAGGATTGGGTTGCTCGCCAGAAGGGTTTTTATTTCTTCCAGTCCGGCCGTTGTCGCATCCGTCCACTCGAAGTGATCGGCGCACCGTAGAAGGCGGTAGAGTGGCAATGCCTTTTCTCCCAATGTGGAGATAAAGCGGCTTAAAGCTGCCATGCAACCGGCGAGTTTTTGGACCTGTTTAAGGTCCGTTGTTATAGCCAATTGTGACAAAGCTTCGATTTTGGCTGGATTTGCTTCAATTCCTCTATTGGAAATGATCAAGCCCAGCAGCTTTCCAGCGGGGACACTGAAAACACACTTTTTCGGATTGAGCTTAATGTCATATGCACGGAGGTTGTCGAATGTGAGATGTAAATCATCTATGAGTGTTTCGACGTGTCTAGTTTTGATGATGACATCGTCCACATATGCTTCAACTGTCTTGCCGATCTGTTTTTCCAGGCATGTTTGAATCATGCGTTGGTAGGTGGCGCCGACATTTTTGAGCCTGAAGGGCATGGTGTTGAAGCAGAATGGCCCATATGGGGTAATGAATGTTGTTGCAGCTTGATCGGACTCCTTCATTTTGATTTGATGGTATCAGGAATGTGTGTCGAGGAAGCACAGTGAGTCATGTCCTGTGGTATCTCAATGATGTGGTCGATGCGGGGGAGGGGGAAGGGATCCTTGGTGCAAGCCTTATTGAGGTCTTTGAAATCGACACACAGGCGCCAGGCTTTGTCCTTCTTTGGCACCATCATCAGGTTTGCCAGCCATTCCGGGTGTTTTATTTCTCTAATTAATCCTGCCTCGTTAGCTTGGCTAGCTCCTCCCCCATAGCTTGACGTTTGGGTTCAGAAAAATGCCGCAGTGTTTGTTTGATCGGTTTATATCCCTTCAATATATTGAGGCTGTGTTCGCCCACTGCATGGGATTCCCCGGCATATCGTAAGGGTGCCAAAGTAATATGTCCCGCTTCTCATGCAGGAACTCTCGTAGTGCAGGTCTACTGTTGGGTCTAGTTGTGCTCCAATAGATGCTGTCTTCTTGGGGTCCGTTGGATGGACTTGGGATTTTACTATTTCTTCTGCCGGTTTGAAGGAGATGGATTTGGGTCGTTTGTCTAGGATCACATCGTCCCTGTCCACCGTGGAGCGTAGTGCGGTTAGTTCTTCGGCCGCGAGGGCTTCGGATAGTGCCTCAAGGGCCAGGGGTGCGGTTTTATTTTCGGCGCGGAGTGCTATGTCCGGGTCACTGGCGAGAGTGATTATGCCGTTAGGCCTGGTCATTTTAAGCTTCATGTACCCATAATGGGGTATAGCTTGGAAGCGTGTAAATGCCTCTCGCCCCAAGAAGACGTGATATCCACTGTTGAAAGGGGCCACTTGGAAAGTTATCTCTTCGGACCAATAATTATCCGGCGTGCCGAATACCACATCAAGTGTGATTTTTCCCACACACCGTGCCTCCCGACTAGGAATGATTCCTCGGAAGGTTGTGCTGCTTTGCTCAATGCGGCTCATGTCTATTTCCATTTTGTGGAGTGTATCATCATAGATGAGGTTTAGTCCGCTGCCGCCGTCCATGAGGACCTTGGTGAGGCGAAAGTCGTCCATGATTGGACTGAGGACCAAGGCAGGTGGTGCTCGGACTGTCCTATATTTGGGTTCGTCATTGGCGTTAGAAGTTACAGCCGTGTCGTTCCAAGGGTTTATTACTGCAATTTGGCAGACTATGGAGAGTTCGAGGAGTGCCCTTTTGCGCCTATTATTTGAAGAAAATGTCTCGAAGACCGTCAATACTTTGAGGTCGTCGTCTTCTGGGGGGTGTTGTTCTGGGGTATTCTTGTTGAGGATATCCTCGCCGCTCTTGGCAACTTGCCAGAGTATCCAACATGCTCTAAGGCTGTGGGTCAGTATATTATCCGGTGTTGTGTGTATTTTGCATGGCCCATCGAGCCATCCTTCCAGAACGGTTCCACGCCCCGTAATGGGCTTATATTTCTTTACGATTAGTCCGGGCGTGCCACGAGGGTGCGCCCTTTTCGCCTGAACGAGGGGTTGAGTGGGGGCCGATGATTCCCAATGGGCCGCCTAAGTTTTCCAGAAGCTTTCCATTGTGCTGTACTTCTGTATGATAGTTGCCAAGTCAGCAAAGTGTAATATGCGACGGCGGTTGATGGCGTTGAGGATTCCTTCGTCCGTGCAATTGTTGCAGAATGCTGAGATCGCGTCTTCGTCGCGGCAATCTTTAATCTTGTTTTTGACAAGGAGGAATCTAGCCCAGAAGTGGTGGACCGTTTCCTGATATTGCTGTTGTATGCTCATGAGAGCACTTATATCTAGGTGGGTGGGTGGATTTAAATCCGAACCTTGACCCAATTTTGGATCCGGAGTCTGAAGATCCTCCGAACTTAACAGTTCGGGCTCCGGGATATCAACTGATTTCTTAGGCCCGTCGTCCAATCAAATGTTCGGAGGGCAGGATGTATCTCTTCGCAGGTGAGTGTCCAGCTCTTCGAGGTTGGAGAGCCGGATATAGTCAGTCCTCAGTATATAGGAAGATTTGTCGTCTCATTCCTCGACTACCGCTATCTGGTGGGTGATCGGTGGAGATTTGATTTCTCTCTGATCGGGTTTAAGCCCAATTCGATCTTAGTTTGTAGCGACCCACAGGGCAGCGATGCGATCTAGGAGCTCGTTTAAAGACGAAAGCTCCGCCGGATCCATCTACTTGGAGTGCTCAGAATCAATATGTAGGGAATTTTTTATGACCTGAGAGGTCATCGTCGGCTTAACGGACGAGCAGGCGGTCATGGTAAGCCGCCCAGCCGGAGGGTTTGGCCTGGGCCCAGTGTTCCTCCAGAGGTGATGTTGTCCTTGAGAACGAGGCGAGCCATCGGTCCTATCTTCGACGTCACACCGGAACTCTCAATGAAAGCACCAATGTCGGTGTCAAAACCGGCGGATCTCAGGTAGGGGGTCCTGAACTGTGCATCTAAGGTCGATGGTAACAGCAGACGGGAGACACAATGTTTACCCAGGTTTGGGCCCTCTCTATGGAGGTAATACCCTACTTCCTGCTTGATTGATCTTGATGAATATGAGTATTACAAGAGTTGATCTACCACGAGATCGTAATGGCTAAAACCCTAAAAGTCTAGCCTGTATGACTATGGCTATGAGTATTGGCCTCTACAGACCTAGCCCTCCGGTTTATATAGACACCGGAGGGATCTAGGGTTACATAAGGTCGGTTTATAGAGAAAGGAATCTTCATATTAAATCGCCGAGCTTGCCTTCCACGCCAAGGAGAGTCCCATCCAGACACGGGTGGAGTCTTCGGTCTTTGTATCTTCACAATCCTTCAGTCCGGCCCATGGTCAATAGGCCGGACGTCGGAGGACCCCTTAGTCCAGGATTCCCTCACCTGCCAACGCAGAACACCGAGCAAACAGGAAGGAAATCGCGGAATCACAAACAAATATTACAAAAGATACTGTTCTCCGAATACCAAACATAAGTTTAAACGCCTCCACGAGGCATGGTCCATGTTGTAGAAGCAAATCGGGAAAAGGAGCCGCCAGCAAACCATCTCGTTATCCCTGGACGCCGCCACCACTTGCAAGGGGTGCCCCTTCCATGGTGACGTTGCCCTCACCTACGCCGCCCACCGGAGTTGCAGTTTTAGCAGCGCCACCAGTCGAGGGCGCAGGGTCGAAGGCGCTAAACTTCTTCAGCAAGGCCTCCACCTGGCTCTTCATGGCTTCGGCAGCGGCGGCGCAGCGCTCGTCATCCACGGGCTCAAGCAGCTCGTCAAGGTCGGCGTCGGGATCACGAAGATGGAGGTGGCTGAAGACGTGTGTCAGTGCAGCAGAGGAGAGCGCACGGGCTTCCTCCTCTACCAACGGGCCAATCCCATCGATGACGTCCTCGAGTGTCGCGACAAGATGAGGGAGCAGCTAGGTGGGGCCCTCGTCGTCTGTCGCCAGCGGCTCCTCCAAGCCCTTCTCCTAGAGTGCCCGCAGCGCCACGCGGGACTTCTCCTCAAGGGACTTGAAGGCCATGCAGTCCTCAGCCAGGACCTTCACTTTGGCTTCCAGCTCGGCCTTCTTTGTCTTCATCTCTTGCTCCAGCTTCTCCAGCCAGCTGCGCTCCATGGCATGTGCCCTCGCCAACTGCTCTAGCTCGGCGTCGTGACATCTGACAGCATCCTCTCGGGTCTTCATCTTCTCCTCCTCCGCCTTGCGGTCTCGAGCCTTGGCCGCGCGCTCATTGCGCATGGCCTCCAGCTTGGCCTCCAACGACCGGCAGCGACCTCGGGCAGCCCGGCATCCTTCAGCGCCACCTTGCGAGCAGCCGCTGCTTGGGCAGTAGCCTGCTTGTCCTTCTCGGAAGCCGCCACGGCCTGGCTGAGCGCCTCCCGGACGGATGCATCAAAGTGCTACCAGCCAGAGATTAGCTCCAGGCGCCTGTCCACTAGGCGATGGTCGGCGCTTTGAAGATCACCCCGCAGCCGGATCAGCGCAGAAAGGGCGTGCTCCAGTGCGTCAGGCAAGGTAGAAGGATCGCGGACTGGCAGTGGGGCGGAAGGAGAGGGCAGCGTCATCGCCAAGACCTGCAGGTTAACGGGGCGGAAGAACAAGCCAGGAGCTCCAGAGCCGGCGGGGCCTCGGCCAGCAAGTTGGGGACAAGCGCCTCGGGAGTCGACGTAGCATCAGGGGCCACTGTCCCCCGGAGATGCTCCTCCGGGCCTTGCGAGGAAGCCCGAGCCGGAGAGGGGCGGGCGCCATCGCCGCCCTTCTGTGCCTGAGGAGGCGCAGCCATGCCGGGCTGCTGGGTCCCCGAGGATGTGGCCGCCCCTTCCTTCTTCTTCTTCGATGACGACGTCGGCCTAGAAGCTCAATCAGGAAGCATCAGGAAGCCGCGATGGAAGCAGGAACAAGAGCAAGGTCAGGGCAG
The DNA here is from genome assembly GCA_021605205.1 of Aegilops longissima. Classification (NCBI taxonomy): domain Eukaryota; kingdom Viridiplantae; phylum Streptophyta; class Magnoliopsida; order Poales; family Poaceae; genus Aegilops; species Aegilops longissima. The sequence goes on from CM038677.1 coordinate 337,037,689, forward strand.
GAAACTCACTGGTCCACAGCAGTGTAGTCCCGGCGCCTCTTCGGAAGTGCGGAGCTTAGGGGCCTCGCGGCCTAGGGCACAGGCGTGTGGGCCCCAGGAGTCTGCAAGGCTGCGGTGGCCCCGGGCGGTGGTGAGGCAGGGGAGTCACCCTGAGAGATCAGCGATGATCTACTCTTCGTCGGGTAAACCGGACATCGGCTTCCCCGAGGGGGAGACCCTGGACCTCGTAGTGACCCCAGCAGGGGGCAGGACTACCCTCAATGGGTGGTCGCCTGCGGCGTCGTCGTCAGGCAAGGCGCGGAGGAGGTCGGCCTTGCACGGAGGGGAGGTCTCCCCAGACCGCTCCGGGGTGGCCGCCGAGTCCTGATCTTCCTCCTCGCCGGAATCGTCGGAGGACACCACCACCGGAACCGTCACCACTGGGGCCTCAGAGGGCACCGGCGGCACGAGACCGCGCCTATCGAAGACAGGCATGGCAGCGGCAATCTTTGCCCCATCCGGGCGGCGGTACAAGGGAACTAAGCTGTCTGGCGGGTACCCTTGGTCATCCCCAACCAAGGAACGGAGGGCCGTGCCCAGCTCCTCCTCAGACAGGGCCTCCGGACGCAGGCGGAGGTCGTCCCCTTCATCCTCGAGCTTCCACAAGGGGCGCACGCGCCTGGAGGGGAGCCACGCACTGCGCCATGAACTCCTTGATGATCATGGCTCCCATCAGCTTCGCCGTCCTTGGGTCATCAGGCTTCAGGTCGGCGGTCATCCTCTCTAGCACCAACTCTGCCCGAGGGTCAATGAGCTTCGTGCGGAACCACCCGTCATGAGACACAGGCATCTCCATCGGCAGCACCAGCCGAGGGTGGGAGCACTTGGCATCCATCAGGACTCACTTGCCCCTGAATACCTCAACCTTCTTCCCGGCCTTCGAGATTGCATTGCTCTTGTTGGCCGCGACGAAGTTGACACACCCCAAGCAGGGGCCGTCCTTGACCCGGAGATAGAAAAAGTGGCACAGCAGCGCCACGGATGGCATCACCCCAATGTACGCCTCACAATAAAAGGCGAAGATCGACAGAAGGAGGATGGAGTTGGGATGAAGATGGAGGGCGTGAATCTTCTAGTGGCTGAGGACGGAATAGAAGAAGTCGGAAAAGGGAGGAACCAACCCCGCCATGATGCTGCTCATAAAGAAGGGATAGAAGGTGCTGCACGAGGCCTGTGGCTCGGCGGAGCCAGCCCGGAGTACAGTCTTCCTCTTCTCATCGCCCTCCGCCGTTATCAAGAGCATGGAGGCAAGGTTCTTCTCCGAGATGCTTGGCGCGTTCAGTGCAAGCTCGTACCAGGATGGCGGAGGGACGGCCCAAGCTTTGTTGGGTGCCATTAGCGGCGGGCTCAGAGGAGGATTTGGGCGGATCTGGATTCTTTTGGAACGAGGAGCAAGAAAGGGGATCGGGAGCAAGACGTAGGGAAGAAGTAAAGGCAGCGTGGCCCGCGCCAACCTTTTGTCAATTGGGCAGTTGCGAGGTAGTGTGGGGAAGCGGAGACGCCCACATCCCATCAGTCGCAACGCATCAATCAAGGCTGCAGGCAGTTGGGGCCCGCGCTCAAGATTTGCCCTTGGCTTCAGATCGGCTAAGTCCGAAGCGTTTTGGCCGGCCGGGGCTACTGTCGGCATTCTGGGAACGGGGGTCCCCAGACTTCCCTGCCTGCGACCCATGGCGTGGCTCCTCTAGCGGCCTGGTATGGCCCATGTTCACCAGCAAACACTCAAGACCCTCGCGAGGGGCCAAGCCTCGCGAGGCGAACGACAAAAGACCTCCTTAGGGGCAGCCTCACTAGGCTGGCTCGCGAGGAGCAGAGAGATCAAGGTGAGGGGCACCTCGTGAGGTTCCCGTGACATGAGCCGTGACGACCAAGGCCAGGCGGGCGCCAGTGGGCGCAGAGTACTGGTTTCCTCTTTGGTGCTAAAGGAGCAGGCACAAGCGAAGAGTCCCGAGGCATCAGGCAAAGGTTTCCATATCGGTGCAACGAGACCAAGACCAGCAGGACGGCAGGACGGAGGTCATCGTGGAGCCCACGACGGTGTCACCACCAGAGCCTTTGGCAGGCGAAGACCACCTTTTGTCAGGATAGCTTGTACTACTTTTCCCTCTTCAAATTGGCCGTTGTGGGATCACTTCCCGCGGAATATTTGGGAAGAGGACCGGGGCCTCAATAAATAGGACTAGCCACCACCATAGGAGGAGAGGAACTTTGGATCAGATCCATGTTGGGGAACGTTGTAGAAAATTAAAAAATTTCCTACGGTTTCACCAAGATCCATCTATGATTTCATCTAGCAACGAGTCATGGGAGAGTGATTGCATCTACATACCACTTGTAGATCGCGTGCGGAAGCGTTCAATGGAATGGGGATGATGGAGTCGTACTCGTCGTGATTCAGATCACCGATGACCTAGTGTTGAACGGACAGCACCTCCGCGTTCAACACACGTACGGAGCGGATGACGCCTCCTCCTTCTTGATCCAGCAAGGGGAGGGAGAGGTTGATGATGATCCAGCAGCACGACGGCGTGGTGGTGGATGCAGCAGAACTCCGTAGGGCTTCGCTAAGCAACTACGGAGGAGGAGGAGGTGTTGCAGGAGGAGGAGGCGCCAGGCTTATCGGTGCGGCCACTCCTCCCTCCCCTCCCTTTATATAGGTGCAAGAGAGGGGGGAAGGGCGCAGCCTTGCCCTTCCTCCAAGGAAGGGGTGCGTCCAAGAGGGGGGAGGAGTCCATCCTCCCCAAGGCACCTCGGAGGTGCCTTCCCCCTTTAGGACTCTCCCCTTTTTCTTATATCTTGGCGCATGGGCCTCTTGGGGCTGGTGCCCTTGGCCCATATAGGCCAAGGCGCACCCCCTATAGCCCATGTGGCTCCCCCGGGCAGGTGGACCCCGGATCCCTTTCGCACTCCCAAGCATAATACCGATAACGCGCCAAACTTTTCCGCCACCAAAATAAGACTTCCTATATATAAATCTTTACCTCCGACCATTCCGAACTCCTCGTGACGTCCGGATCTCATCCGGACTCAACAACATTCGGTTTGCTGCATACTCATATTCATACAACCCTAGCGCCACCAACCTTATGTGTAGACCCTACGGGTTCGTGAGACATGCGCACATGACCGAGACGGCCTCGTGCAATAACCAATAGCGGATCTGGATACCCATGTTGGCTCCTACATGCTCCTCGATGATATCATCGATGAAGCACGATGTCGACGATTCAATCAACCCTATATACTATTCCCTTTGTCAATCGGTATTTTACTTGCCCGAGATTCGATCGTCGGTATCCCAATACCTCGCTCAATCTCGCTGCCGGCAAGTCACTTTACTCGCATCAGTAATGCATGATCCCGTGACCAAACACTTGGTTACTTTGAGCTCGGTATGATGATGCACTACCGAGTGGGCCCAAGTGATACCTCTCCGTCATAACGGAGTGACAAATCCCAGCCTCGATCCGTGTCAACCCAACAGACACTTTTGGAGATACCTGTAATTCACCTTTATAGTCATCCAGATTACGTTGACGCTTTGGTACACCCAAAGCACTCCTACAAGATCCGGAGTTACATGATCTCATGGTCTAAGGAAGAGATACTTGACATTGGAAAAGCTCTAGCAAAACGAACTACACGATCTTGTGCTATGCTTAGGATTGTCTTGTCCATCACATCATTCTCCTAATGATGTGATCCCGTTATCAATGACATCCAATGTCCATAGTCAGAAACCATGACTATCTGTTGATCAACGAGCTAGTCAACTAGAGGCTCACTAGGGACATATTGTGGTCTATGTATTCACACGTATTAAGATTTCCGGATAATACAATTATAGCATGAATAAAAGACAATTATCATGAACAAGGAAATATAATAATAATACTTTTATTATTGCCTCTAGGGCATATTTCCAACAGTCTCCCACTTGCACTAGAGTCAATAATCTAGTTACATTGTGATGAATCGAACACCCATAGAGTTTTGGTGTTGATCATGTTTTGTTCGCGGAAGAGGTTTAGTCAACGGATCTGCGACATTTAGATCTATATGCACTTTGCAAATTTCTATGTCCCCATCTTGAACATTTTCACGAATGGAGTTGAAGCGACGCTTGATGTGCCTGGTCTTCTTGTGAAACCTAGGCTCCTTGGCAAGTGCAATAGCTCCAGTGTTGTCACAGAAGAGTTTGATCGGCTCCGACGCATTGGGTATGACTCCTAGGTCGGTGATGAACTCCTTCACCCAAATTGCTTCATGTGCTGCCTCCGAGGCTGCCATGTACTCCGCTCACATGTAGATCCCGCCACGACGCTCGCTTGCAGCTGCACCAGCCATCGCTCCACCATTTAACATATACACGTATCCGGTTTGTGACTTTGAGTCATTCAGATCTGTGTCGAAGCTAGCATCGACGTAACCCTTTACGACGAGCTCTTCGTCACCTCCATAAACGAGAAACATGTCCTTTGTCCTTTCGTGTACTTCAGGATATTCTTGACCGCTGTCCAGTGTTCCTTGCGGGATTACTTTGGTACCTTCCTACCAAACTTACGACAAGGTTTACATCAGGTCCTGTACACAGCATGGCATACATAATAGATCCTATGGCTGAGGCATAGGGATGACACTCATCTCTTCTTTATCTTTTGTCGTGGTCGGGCATTGAGCCGAGCTCAATTTCACACCTTGCAAAACAGGCAAGAACCCTTTCTTGGACTGATCCATTTTGAACTTCTTCAAAATCTTATCAAGGTATGTGCTTTGTGAAAGACCTATGAGGCGTCTCGATCTATCCCTATAGATTTGGATGCCTAATATGTAAGCAGCTTCTCCAAGGTCCTTCATTGAAAAACTCTTATTCAAGTAGGCCTTAATGCTGTCCAAAAGTTCTATATCATTTCCATCAAAAGTATGTCATCTACATATAATATGAGAAATGCTACAGAGCTCCTACTCACTTTCTTGTAAACGCAGGCTTCTCCATAAGTCTGCATAAACCCAAATGCTTTGATCATCTCATCAAAGCGAATGTTCCAACTCCGAGATACTTGCACCAGCCCATAAATGGATCGCTGGAGCTTGCATACCTTGTTAGCATTCTTAGGATCGACAAAACCTTCCGGCTGCATCATATACAGCTCTTCCTTAAGATAACCGTTAAGGAATGCCGTTTTGACGTCCATCTGCCATATCTCATAATCATAGTATGCGGCAATTGCTAACATGATTCGGACGGACTTAAGCTTCGCTATGGGAGAGAAAGTCTCATCATAGTCAATCCCTTGAACTTGTCGATAACCCTTAGCGACAAGTCGAGCTTTATAGATGGTAACATTACCATCCGCTCTTCTTAAAGATCCATTTGTTTTCTATCGTCACGATCATCGGGCAAGTCTCACAAAGTCCATACTTTGTTTTCATACATGGATCCTATCTCGGATTGCATGGCCTCAAGCCATTTGTTGGAATCTGGGCCCGCCATGGCTTCTTCATAGTTCAAGGTTCACCGTTGTCTAACAACATGATTTCCAGACAGGGTTGCTGCACCACTCGGTGCGGAACGTGTCCTAGTGGACCCACGGGTTCAAGAGCAACTTGATCCAAGTACCTTGATCATCATCATTAATTTCCTCTCCGATCGGTGTAGGCACCACAGAACATTTTCCTGAGCTGCACTACTTTCCCGCTCAAGAGGTAGTACTTCATCGAAGTTCTACTTTCCTCCCACTTACTCCTTTCGAGAGAAACTCTTTTTCCAGAAAGGATCCGTTCTTGGCAACAAAGATCTTGCCTTCGGATCAAAGGTAGAAGGTATACCCAATGGTTTCCTTAGGGTATCCTATGAAGACGCATTTTTCCGACTTGGGTTCGAGCTTTTCAGTTGAAGTTTCTTGACATAAGCATCGCATCCCCAAACTTTTAGAAACGATAGCTTAGGTTTCTTCCCAAACCATAATTCATACGGTGTCGCCTCAACGGATTTAGACGGTGCCCTATTTAAAGTGAATGTAGCTGTCTCTAGAGTGTATCCCCAAAATGATAGCGGTAAATTAGTAAGAGACATCATAGATCGCACCATATCCAATAGAGTGCGACACGACGCTCGACACACCGCTACGCCGAGGTGTTCCAGCGGCGTGAGTTGTGAAACGCCCACATTTCCTTAAGTGTGTACCAAATTCATGACTTAAATATTCTCCTCCATGATCTGATCGCAAGAATTTTATCTTTCGGTCACGTTGATTCTCTACTTCATTCTGAAATTCCTTGAACTTTTCAAAGGTCTCAGACTTTTCAAAAACGAGTGAGTCCAAAGATCCATCAACATGGAGCTTCTTCATGCGTTCTATACCAATATGACTCAAATGGCAGTGCCACAAGCAGGTGGTACTATCATTACTATCTTATATCTTTTGGCATGAAAATGTGTATCACTACGATCGGGATTCAATAAGAATAAACCATTGACAATCGGAGCATGACCATAAAACATTTCTCTCATATAAATAGAACAACCATTATTCTCGGATTTAAATGAGTAGCCATCTCGTATTAAACGAGATCCTGATACAATGTTCATGCTCAAACTTGGTACTAAATAACAATTATTGAGGTTTAAAACTAATCCCGAGGTAAATGTAGAGGTAGCGTGCGACGGCGATCACATCGACCTTGGAACCATTCCCGACGCCAAGATCGTCACCTCGCCCTTCGCCAGCCTCCGCTTATTCCGCAGCCCCGATGTGAGTTACATATATGAGCAACGGCACCGTATCAAATACCCAGGAGTTACTACGAGTAATGGTAAGGTACACATCAATTACATGTATATCAAATATACCTTTAGTGTTGCCGCCATCTTGTCTCGCTAAGTATTTGGGGCAGTTCCGCTTCCAAAGGACCCTTCCTTTGCAATAAAAGCACTCGATCTCGTGCTTGGGTCCATTCTTTGACTTCTTCACGGCAACTGGCTTACCGGGCGCGGCAACATCCTTGCCATCCTTCTTGAAGTTCTTCTTTCCCTTGCCCTTCTTGAACTTAGTGGTTTTATTGACCATCAACACTTGATGCTCCTTCTTGATTTCTACCTCTGCTGACTTCAGCATTGAAAATACTTCAGGAATAGTTTTCACCATCCCTTGCATATTGTAGTTCATCACAAAGCTCTTGTAGCTTGGTGGGAGCGACTGAAGGATTCTGTCAATGACCGCCTCGTCTGGGAGGATAATGTCCAGCTGGGACAGGTGGTTGTGCAACCCAGACATTTTGAGTATGTGCTCACTGATAGAACTATTTTCCTCCATCTTACAACTGTAGAAATTGTCGGAGACTTCATATCTCTCGACCCGGGCATGAGCTTGGAAAACTAGTTTCATCTCCTCGAACATCTCATATGCTCCGTGTCGCTCAAAACGCTTTTGGAGCCCCGGTTCTAAGCTGTAAAGCATGCCGCACTGAACGAGGGAGTAATCATCAGCACGAGACTGCCAAGCATTCATAACGTCTTGGTTCTCTGCGATGGGTGCTTCACCTAGCGGTGCTTCTAGGACATATTGTTTCCTGGCAGCTATGAGGATAATGCTCAGGTTCTGGACCCAGTCCGAATAGTTGCTGCCATCATCTTTCAGCTTGGTTTTCTCTAGGAACGCGTTGAAGTTCATGGTGACATGAGCGTTGGCCATTTGATTTACAAGACATTTTGCAAATATTTTGGACTATTGTTCATGATAATAAAGTTCATCTAATCAAATTATTTAGTGAACTCCCACTCAGATTGACATCCCTCTAGTCATCTAAGTGATACATGATCCGAGTCGACTAGGCTGTGTCCGATCATCACGTGAGACGGACTAGTCATCGTCGGTGAACATCTCCATGTTGATCGTATCTTCCATACGACTCATGTTCGACCTTTCGGTCTCTTGTGTTCCGAGGCCATGTCTGTACATGCTAGGCTCGTCAAGTTAACCTAAGTGTATTGCATGTGTAAAACTGTCTTACACCTGTTGTATGTGAACGTAAGGATCTATCACACCCGATCATCACGTGGTGCTTCAAAGCATTTAACTTTAGCAACGGTGCACGATAGGGAGAACACTTTCTTGAAATTGTTATGAGGGATCATCTTATTTACTACCGTCGTTCTAAGTAAACAAGATGCATAAACATAATAAACATCACATGCAATTATATATAGTAGTGACATGATATGGCCAATATCATATAGCTCCTTTGATCTCCATCTTCGGGCTCCATGATCATCCTGTCACCGCATGACACCATGATCTCCATCATCATGATCTCCATCATCGTGTCTTCATGAAGTTGTCATGCCAACGACTACTTCTACTTCTATGGCTAACGCGCTTAGCAATAAAGTAAAGTAATTTACATGGCGTTCTTCAATGACACGCAGGTCATACAAAAATAAAGACAACTCCTATGGCTCCTGCCGTTGTCATACTCATCGACATGCAAGTCGTGATTCCTATTACAAGAACATGATCTCATACATCACGATATCATTCATCATTCATCACAACTTTGGCCATATCATATCACAAAACACTTGCTGCAAAAACAAGTTAGACGTCCTCTAATTGTTGTTGCAAGTTTTACGTCGCTGCAATAGGGTTCTAGCAAGAACGTTTTCTTACCTACGTGAAAGCCACAACGTGATTTGTCAACTTCTATTTACCCTTCATAAGGACCCTTTTCATCGAATCCGCTCCAACTAAAGTGGAAGAGACAGACACCGCTAGCCACCTTATGCAACTAGTGCATGTCACCGGTGGAACCAGCCTCACGTAAGTGTACGTGTAAGGTCGGTCCGGCTGCTTCATCCCACAATGCCGCTGAAGCAAGATAAGACTAGTAGCGGCAAGAAAGTTGACAACATCTACGCCCACAACAAATTGTGTTCTACTCGTGCAATAGAGAACTACGATAGACCTAGCTCATGATGCCTTTGTTGGTGAACGTTGCAGAAAATTAAAATTTTCCTACGGTTTCACCAAGATCCATCTATGAGTTCATCTAGCAACGAGTCATGGGAGAGTGATTGCATCTACATACCACTTGTAGATCGCGTGCGGAAGCGCTCAATGGAACGGGATGATGGAGTCGTACTCGCCGTGATTCAGATCACCGATGACCTAGTCTTTGAACGGACAGCACCTCCGCGCTCAACACACGTGACGGAGCGGATGACGTCTCCTCCTTCTTGATACAGCAAGGGGGAAGGAGAGTTTGATGATGATCCAGCAGCACGACGGCGTGGTGGTGGATGCAGCAGAACTCCGGCAGGGCTTCGCTAAGCAACTAAGGGAGGAGGAGGATGTGTTGCAGGGAGGAGGGAGGCGCCAGGGCTTACCGGTGCGGCCACCCCTCCCTCCCCTCCCTTTATATAGGTGCAAGAGAGGGGGGAAGGGTGCAGCCTTGCCCCTTCCTCCAAGGAAGGGGTGCGGCCAAGAGGGGAGGAGTCCATCTCCCAAGGCACCTCGGAGGTGCCTTCCCCTTTAGGACTCTCCCTTTTTCTTATATCTTGGCGCATGGGCCTCTTGGGGCTGGTGCCCTTGGCCCATATAGGCCAAGGCGCACCCTACAGCCCATGTGGCCCCCCGGGCAGGTGGACCCTCGGTGGACCCCGGACCCCTTTCGCACTCCCTGTACAATACCGATAACGCTAAACTTTTCGGTGACCAAAATAAGACTTCCTATATATAAATATTTACCTCCGGACCATTCCGGAACTCCTCGTGACGTCCGGGATCTCATCCGGGACTCCGAACAACATTCTGTTTGCTGCATACTCATATTCATACAACCCTAGCGTCACCGAATCTTAAGTGTGTAGACCCTACGGGTTCGGGAGACATGCAGACATGACCGAGACGGCTCTCGGGCAATAACCAACAGCGGGATCTGGATACCCATTTTGGCTCCCACATGCTCCTTGATGATATCATCGGATGAACCACGATGTCGAGGATTCAATCAACCCCGTATACTATTCCCTTTGTTAATCGGTATTTTACTTGCCCGAGATTCGATCGTCGGTATCCCAATACCTCGCTCAATCTCGTTGCCGCAAGTCACTTTACTCGCATCAGTAATGCATGATCCCGTGACCAAACACTTGGTCACTTTGAGCTTAGTATGATGATGCACTACCGAGTGGGCCCAGTGATACCTCTCCGTCATACGGAGTGACAAATCCAGCCTCGATCCGTGTCAACCCAATGCAGACACTTTTGGAGATACCTGTAATGCACCTTTATAGTCACCCGATTCGTTGTGACGTTTGGTACACCCAAAGCACTCCTACGGTATCCGGAGTTACACGATCTCATGGTCTAAGGAAGAGATACTTGACATTGGAAAAGCTCTAGCAAAACGAACTACACGATCTTGTGCTATGCTTAGGATTGGGTCTTGTCCATCACATCATTCTCCTAATGATGTGATCCCGTTATCAATGACATCCAATTTCCATAGTCAGGAAACCATGACTATCTGTTGATCAACGAGCTAGTCAACTAGAGGCTCACTAGGGACATATTGTGGTCTATGTATTCACACGTGTATTACGATTTCCGGATAATACAATTATAGCATGAATAAAAGACAATTATCATGAACAAGGAAATATAATAATAATACTTTTATTATTGCCTCTAGGGCATATTTCCAACAATCCATTCCACCCTCACACGCACAAGCTCACCGAGCTCAAGAACACCACTCCTTAGGAGGTTGTTCTTCCCTTGTATTTGTTCATCCTCGGCCTAAAAGGCAATCCACCACACCACACTGGAGTAGGGTATTACACCACATCGGTGGCCCAAACTAGTATAAACTATTGTGTCCCTTGTTCTTCGAGTTCGACGAGCTGAGCTTTGAGATCGTGGTGAGTGAGTGAGTTAGGGGGAGGGAAAGATCTTCATGCGCACCTGAGAGTTCAAACCTTAAGGGTTTTGCCGGAACCCGCAATCCGACAGGTCTTGAGTGGTTGTTGATGAAGATGGGTCGTACCAGGCCGCTGGAGGAACCATGCCCTAGGCCGCAGGCAGACAAGTCTGGGTACCCCCGTTCCCAGGACGCCGATAGACATCCCCTCTCTATGTGTCGTCGTGGGCGTGCTTGTTGTGTGGTGGGGCGCAATCGAAAGGTTGAAAAGACTAATGTTATAATGGCGGCGGGAATTAAAGGGGAAGCCGGATGGCCTGGAATATCGGCCCGCCCGGATGGCAGTTCTAATTTGTAGCGCGTAATTCCATCGTGCCGCACAGAACTGCATCGCGTGGCGACGTGCACGGCACAACCGGATGCATATGGAACACCGACATGATCGTGCGCAGGCCCAACCGCTGGCAGAGCGTGCGTGGAGGGACACGGGCAGAGCGCTCCATGGTCGCCTCAACGGCGAGCAACCATATATATGCATATAGCGGTTGAACACACAAGGAAAAGCTGTCCACAAGCCGAGCGCGCCAGCGGACGTGAGCAAAGCGCGCCGAAGGACACGAGTAGAGCGCGTCACGGCGCCTAACAGCAAGCACAGCGCGCTGCGGCGCCTAACGGCGAGCAGAGCTTACCGAGGGACGCGAGCAGAGGTTGGCACATTGATACGTGGCAAATAAGACGAACTGTGCGAGCGATGTTGGAGACATCAAGCACGAATTAGATTAGAGATGTTGGCATGCAGTTGATCCATCCGAGCTGTTTGTGATGGAATAAGCCGATGTGTTGTGGGCAAACTCTTACTGGTATATAGCCATTTGCAATTGATGAATTCATCGCTGACGGGTTCCCTAGCGTGGTCCGTGTGCGATGTGATATGCTCTGTCTGCACAACATCTATGCTCTGTGTACAAAATAAGAACATATACATACTTATAATAGGACATGATTGCAAAACCAAATTAAACATCCAATTACGTTATATAACAAATACCATAAATATTGCAAGGTTCAAATTCAAAGATTACAAGGTTCAAACTATTCAGACACATAAAATTCATCTTCTTGAGAATCTTTTTCATGCATTATTTCTGCGAAAGGATTAGCAACCGAGATGTCATATAGCGGCTCGATATAGTGACTTCTGAATAATCTGTCATATGAAGTTACAAACTGAAATTCAGCTTGTGCAGAGCCTTTTCCATTTGGTGTAGATGCATGCGCTCTTCAGCAATCCATTCACTTCTGCGCAGTAAATATAGGGCAAACCTCATTACCTTGAGCAACCTTGCTTTCTCAACAAAGAACCTGGCGAATTTAATTTCTGGTGTGGTGCCTCGATGCTCGTTAAAAGTAATTTCTGTGAGATGAAGATGAAGGCATTCAATGGGATTGGTGTATTCCCCAACATTTTCTACTTTCGGGCCTGCTAGTATCTTCAAATGAAGACAACATATTAGTGCATAGCTGTAGATTTGAACACTTCGGGCCTCTTTGATTTGCAGGATTTTTAAAATACACGAAAAGAGTGAAATGCCACCTTCAATCTTTCATGATAAACTTTTATCATGAAAGCATGTCGGGCGAAGGAATAAAAGGCGTACAACACTAGCATCTCCAAAAAAATGTATTGAAATCCTCCAAATTTCCTTTAGAAATGATTCTACATTTCTCATTGTAATCATGGGTAAAAGTAACAAAAAATTGAGCTCCATTGTGGTTAACAATTAACAGGAAAGGAGCATCACCTTGATGTATAGCTTCTCCATGCAAGGAAAGCACCTAAGGAATCTAACAACTTCATCCAGATCGGGACCAATAGATTGTAGTGCCAAGATCTTCATTGTGCGCAGAGGCCGAGTCAAGCTTGTGGGAATCATTTTCTAGATGTCAGGCAAACATATATATTAACAACAATTAGATAAAACGATTTGTCCGATAATATATAAGAAGGATAAGAAGAAGACTATTATACCTGAACGGATTATGATCCAGTAACAAGTTCGTTGAATTCAGCACATGAATAGCCCAACACTGTCAATTTCGGTGTGTGAATGACCCTCATTCTTGTTGGACCCAATTTATCATGTACATACAATCTCTCGAGGAAAGGCGCATTCTCAATGAAAATATCTTGAAACACCTCAATTGACAGCCTTGGGCGGCGCCAGTAGTGCACATAAATCGAGCGGACATTTATCGAGGTGATGTGGAGGCTACTGAACCCATCCATCACATGAAACGAAGGTACTCGAGCGTTGTACAGCCGACGAGCAGGTGCTCCAAATCCTCCTTCAAGATGTGAACGACAATGAGCTCGAGGTGCTTAAGTTTAGGGAGATGAAGAGCGTGCGCGGCTTTGATCCGGGGGAAAATGCACCTCCTGAATGTAGCACTGCGCAGCGTGGGTGCGAGGCGGAACACGGACGGCGGCAGCGAGCAAGGACATCTAGCATGAAGGCTGAGCTCCTCGAGCCGATCTAGGGCTGGGGATAGGAACCAGTAGTGCAACATGGGATCGGTCTTGTTGTGGGGATTGAGCCTGCCGATAGCGAGGTGTCTGACCAGCCCAGGATGTGTCGAGGATGTGGGACAATGCGTCCAGGTGTTGCTGCTCCACACTGCAGAACACATGGTCGACGATGAGGTCCTGGGGGTGCAGCACCACAGGAGGCGGCACCGCCGCGAGAGGACTATGGTTGGCATGCTATATTTGATGGGGAGGTGGGATATGATGGTTACCAACATCTCATCGGGGAGGCTGCTGATGAAGTCCACGTTCGCCGGAGGCTCTTGCGGTTCTGGTTCGACCCTCCCCCGCTTGTTGGTCGGCTCGTCCTCCATCTCTCAGCAGGTGGTGATCCTCGGCGGTGGTGCTTGTAGATGAGAAGGGACGACTGCTCACAGTCGTCCCGTCTAATCAAACAGCTGCCCGCGGTAGTAAATGTTTAGTTGAATGCCCACAGTTTGACTAGTACGACCATTTGCGACAATAACGTGCTGGCTATTTGTTAAAAATGACTAGGAAAATCAATGTATAAAAAGTTGAAACGAATCCTGAATAATTTCATTCGTTTAGCACAATTGCATATTGCCTCGGTAAAATAAATCAAGGCGGGAAGATACAGCATGTGTCGTTTCACGGCCAGATCATGTGACCAAGTTCGCTCTCGGAACCATGAGGCTTGTTGATAGAAGCTCCGGTTTGGATGAAAGAAAATATGTGTCAAAGCCAAGTTGAAAAGGGCAGCAATATCTAACCCTAGCTTACAGAAGGCCAAAAGCACAATGATTAATTGTTCATCAGGTTTACACAAAATCTAGATTGAACAAGATAATAACAACTAACTCAACCAAAGTTTTGACAAGTCACAGTGAAATGGATCGGTCTGATACATAAAATCAATATCCTGGACCAGAAAATCTACTGGTACATGATAATAAATTTTTGTAAATAGAAGCCGAGCACGTTCAGAAGCCCTTTTGTCCACCTGAAACTTACTTTTATGTTGTTCAACGTGTCCATCCGTGAGAAAGTGTCTGCCAAAAAACATAATCCTCATGGACAATAGTACTCTCGCATTCAACAGGAAGAATGTGACAAAGCTAGTGTTTTCATGGTTGGATGCATATCCTTGCAGCATTATTGTCCTCAAACGAATGTCACGAGAACTGAGAAAATCCCGGTGCTTCTTATGCCACCGATTGGTTATACCTTTTTGTCCATGTCCTTTAGCCTAAATAAACATGAAGACTAAAACAGTTAATGTCTAAAAAAATAGTACAGCTGAATGGTTAGTTCTAGTAAAGTATATCAATGTGCTTGATATCATCACCTCTATATACAAATTCTCCAGTCATGGAAAGCATCACGGCAAGCCGATAACCATGTTCAGATCAAAACACCACGTACTGATATGTAAGGTCTTGACAGAATCCAGCACCATTGATAGGGTACCCATGGACAAACTCTTCATTGAGCATAGAACATAATATTAGTACCAAAAGCATACTCCAAGATTATATAAAGATTATGTGCACAAATGAAAAATGCAGCTTGTGATTACAAACGTGTTGATGATATAAAACTTACGCACACAAATGAAAAATGCAGCTTGTGATTACAAAAGTGTTGATGATAATATACAGTACCTGAATAAGTGTGGAGCCAATCACCATCTTGTAACCTTCAAATGGATCAGAAATTACACCCAAGGTCTCCAGTTTAGGCGTAGAGACCACAGTTATTTGCGAAGGTGCATAACGATAATCAAGGAACAACCTTTGGAGTGAAAGGGCGTCTTTGATGATGAGCTCCTCTCCTTTAAAGAAAATTCCAATGCTTACAAGGTGAGGCGAATTTATTTGGAGAAAACGGATATGAATTTCTTTTCCAAAAACAAGCAGCAAGCGCTCCAGGGCAGGGCAGCAGGAGTGGATGATGTTGTGCAGTGAGGCCTCTGACAGATCGACCACCACAAGCGCGGGATTTTTTAGCAGTGGGAGTTCAAGCATTTGTACCAGATTGTCTGGTAGATGACACCGAGCTAGGGTGGTGGTGTGGAGAGAAGAGGAAAACCATGAGATGGACACTGGTGGTGAGGGCACAACTACAACGCTTGGTGGACAACTATTTGCATAGTAATGGTAGAACTCAAGATGTTGGAGTTTTTTGAATTGACGGGATGTCAGCCAGGCATTCACTGTGAAGGGTATGTGCAGCAGGCAGCATGCCGGGATGCATAGGTGTTGAACGGAGCCCTCATGTGAGCGAATGATGGCTCCATGGAGTTCAAAATCATGAACGATAGATAGCCGGAGACAGTCGAGATAAAGAGGTGCGGCGCGCCACAGAGTGCGCCACCGACATACGACCTGTGTGCGGCAGCCATCCTTGGTTGGGAGAAGGAAGATGATCTCCGCAAGGATGGCGTCCGGGAGATCGCTGATGCAGTCCGCCCGATATTCTATGGGTTTTTCAGATCCAAGGGGCGAGGCCACTTCTGCCCGTGCTGCCGGGTGCAGCATCTACAGCCGGCAGCGCCACTGGCCGGGGCCTCATCTGTGTACATAGCAATCTGGAAGGAAAAAAAGGCGAAAACATACACGTAGGACATTCAAAATTAATTCTCAAGATCTGGAAGAAAAAAAGGGCACAAACATATATGTAGGACATTCAAAATCAATTCTCAAGATCTGGCTACCAATTATTAGCACGCACGCTAACCCTAGTAGGATTATTATCAAAAAAATCGTTTGTACATGACAAACAATTAATCACTAACCATAGATACCATTCAAAAAATCAATACACTACACGGATCTAACGAATCTTACTCTGATCTCATGGACTGGGTGAACATAAGAAAGGGTTTCTGTTCCCAACAAAAGGGGCGGGGGACTAACGATTTTCCGTCGGAGTTCGACTCGTTGCTGGAGTAGCTGTGGACCTCTGGCTCCGCCTTGGGAGGCATGACGACAGTGATGAAGTCAAGGCCGTGCTGCTGCCCGCGTGAGACCTCATCGGCAGCGACAACAACCTCTGCGCCCAGCTTCATGCATTGCACGGGTGCTTCACCAGCCGATGGTGCGCTTCGGCAAAATCCTAATACACTCCATGCGGCGGTGACAACTGTGGACGGGGTGTGCGGATCGGGCGCACCATTAAGATGGAGCAGTGGGAGCGAGGTGGGCAGCGGTCAAAGGGCTGGCTTGCCTCCTGGTAAGCCTACGAAGCGTACTACTCGCACGCCTACCGTCATTTTACACAGCTACTAGCATGCCCCACGGTGAGTGCGTAGTGAACACATGCATGCCTCGGCCTCCCGGTCTGCCTGCTAGCATGCGTCTTGTCAACTCCCACGTGCTCGTACGGCACACGGGAAGCATGTGCAGCACATATTATATTGATTTTTCCAATTTTTCCTTTTTGATGATTAATTCTGCCGCTTTATTGCTTAACTGAAGCACTGCACTTATAATTTGTTGGTATAAAGCACACCGTTCGAATAAAGAGTTCGTTTGCGATATTGGTTGATAATTATTTATAATTTCCTATATTTAAGAAGATTATATCAAAACTTGTCTCAAATTTGAAAAAAAATACCACAGTCTATTGGTGTCCATATGACACTATGATAAGTTTCATGAATTTCAACTTAGTTTTGGATTTATTGTATTTTAAAATCAAGATTCTAGATGTTAGAAATTTCTTGCATGGGGACTAAACATGTACCCAGGGATACATACACATATGATTTTGCAATCCATTTTCGTGCACTATCACGGGTCTCATGTAGATCAAATTTGATTTTTGCACATTTAAATCCCTGGGAAATCAATCATTATATAAAAATGGGTAGATGTTATCTATTTTTTTTTCATTTTTCAACACTAAACTCCTTGGGTCGCATGTTCGATGCAGAAAAAGTTTGACATGCATCTTTGGGCCACGTGCACGCGGTGGTCCTAGGACACTCACTCGCGTGGGCCCGCGAGGTCGCCGTCCAACACTATGACATGCGATGAGAGTGGTTAATTTGACCAACAAAGATGGTCATTTTTGGTTTTTGTTATACGTACGGTAGGAGTATATATATAGTACGTGTTGAAGAGGGTGGACGGGGGCAATACTACGCGTCATATAGGACACTCACTCGCGTGCGATGCTTCCATCCATGGGCCCGCGAGGTTGTCCTCCATCACTTTGACCCAGCAAGGAGGTTTCTTTTTGGGTTGTGTTGCGGTGGGAGTATATAGTACCCGTCGAAGAGGGGAGGAGGGGGCCGGGGCAGCACATATATACTACACACACGTCATGAAATCGATCTCGCTCCGTGTGGGGACTTTCGGTTTCTGAGGCAGGTGCCGCAAAGAAGTTGTACATATTGGGTATTAAAAACCTCACCAACACATTCGGACACGTGCGGATGATGGTTGTTACTCATTCGCCTGCGACTCTTCTCTCCATGGGCTGGCGAGGTGGTCGTCCATCTAATATAAGACACAACGAGAAAGGTAATTTGAAGAACAAGGAGGATTATTTTTGGGTCGTGTTACGGTACGTAGGAGTATATATTGCACGTCGAAGAGGGGAGGGGGCAACATATATATACTACGTGTCATGAACCTCGGTTCGTGTTGGGAACTTAAAGGTTTCTGAGGCAGGTGCCACATCAAAGTTCTACATATATATTAGGTGTTCAAACATCACAACCACACATCTACATAAATGTGTTTGGCCCACAAGCAAGCGATGGCGGTTGTCCTCTAGCACTCACTCACGAGGTTATTAGTGAGATGCTTCGTCCATCTCTGTGTGCCCGCTTGGTCAATCACTTCGACCGACATCGATAGAGTTTAATTTGACTTGTAATTAGGAGGGGATTAAATTTTGGTTCGTCTTATATGGTTCAGTACATGCAACTATATACTTCATGCGCATGTGTACGCACGAATCCCTCCCACCGGGTCGGGGGGGGCAAGCACGCGACACATCATGAACCAGATCAGTGTGGGGACTATGCGATTTTCGACGCATGCATGCACCACATCAAAATGTTGTGCTTTTGGTGTTCAAACATACATGCATGTATCACGCATGTCCATACATATGTTTGGGGCACATATATACATGCAGTGGTTGTCTTTGGACACTCTCCCTCGCTTGGTTATCATCGACGGCCTATATATTCATGGGCCCGCGTGGACGTGCATCACTTCGACCAACAACACGTGAGAGGTTATCAGGGTGGATTCTTCTTCTCTTGGTTCACGTTACCATATAGTCGTACGTCGATCATGGTGAGATTCGAGACCTAAGTTCGAGGGCTCGCATACACATGAATCCCTATATAGATAGTATACTATGCATCGTGAACCCTCTCTCCGTGTGGGGACTTTCCGGTTCCAAAAGCTCACAGCCACATCAAATTTGTGCATTGGGTATATTCAAACACCACATGACACTTCATCCATATGTTTGGGCCACATGCACGCAGTGGTTATCTTCAGGCACTCCCTCGTGTGGTTATCAGTTACAAACTAGCCTATTTTTTGGGGCCGCGTGTGGAACGTCAATGCACGACTTTGACCCAACAAACAAGAGAGGTTATATGACCAAGGTGGTGATTCTTCTTGGTAAATCTTACAATATGCCTTGGTGAGATGCCCCCTCCCACCGACTGAAAGTGTGTGTGTGGGGGGGGGGGGGGCACAATACTACTTCATACTAGATGAACCTCCGTGGGGTCGGGGATGCCCGGTTAATTTTGGGATGCACATGTGCCACATCCAATTTGTGATTTGGTAACGCCAGAAGAACACATCTGTGGGCCCGCACGCGGTCCACATTTGATCGGAAGCAAAGGGGAGGGGGCACAGTACTACTTCATACTAGATGAGCCTCCGTGGGGTCGGGGATGCCTGGTTAATTGCGATGCACATGTGCCACATCAAATTTTTGATTTGGTAACGCCAGAAGAACACATATGTGGGCCTGCACACGGTCCACATTTGATCGGAAGCAAAGGGGGGAGGGGGTTGATGTACTCCTTTCAGTTTTGTGTAACGGTACGGTGAGATGTCAGACCTAGCTATTTGGGGGCATGCGTTCATAGCTAGGATTGCCATCCCGGCAACACGAAGTGTGTGTGTGGGTGTGTGTTGGGGGGAGGGGGCTAGCAATAATAACGCGCACTTTGTGCGACAGGTGCCACATCAAAGTTGTGCATTGCGTATTTGAACATCAAAGCACCCTTTTCATACATATATTTGATCCACATGCAAGTGTGTTCGTGTTCTAACCCTTTCATGCGTTTTGTTGGCCAAATTTATAAACAGCAGACGAGCCGGACGCAGCAACCGTCTGCGATCGGGTATGAAGTAGACACGGTTCCCTAGGACTACCCGTGTGCCGCGCCCCTGCCCCTGTCACCCACATGACCACAGTAGATTGGGCTCCACGAGGCTTCCCTCCCCCTCTAGAAAATATCTACTCCCTCGCAATCTCTAAAATATCTACTCCTTTGCTCACATGCGACCCCACATGTCATTGAAAAAGCAAGACGACCCGATATGGTCTCAGGTCCTAGGGATGCAGTTGGCCGCGCTAGACCACTCCGCGGACGTGTCGCGGCACGCGCCCACTTCAGCGCCCCGTGCATCCTCGACGAGCGGAGTGTTGATCTGCTGGTCATGCCATAGCACTAACGCCACCCTCGGCACACTAAAACCGACCATGTCCAGCGACGATGAGCGTGTCGCTCACCACGGTCGCCCTGTCCAAAGGCGGTGTTCGAGCTGCGCCACGTTGCTGGCCCCCATGACCCACATGAACGGTTGCCAGTGGGGAGGAGGTCGTGCGCCAGCTCCTCGATTGGACTAGTCTGCGCCACGTCGTCCCGACAGGTGTGCCCCACATGTCGGTTTCCTTGTTTTCTCGGCCATATTCGAGCGTCAGTGCTCCGCATTGCGCATTAGGCGCAGAACATGTGGTTTTTGTGCCCTGGTTCAAATGTGGTACAGTACCAAGTTGTTACCCTAGCCCAAGTGTGGTGGTTTTGGGTACGGTACCACCCTTTTCCTTTTCAAGTAGTGAAGCGTAAAACTTGATTAAGTAGCCGGATAGTGTGCTAAATGTAGGTGTCCGACTGTTTAAAGAATAATTGAGGTGTGCCTGGTCCGTGCCTGCATTTAGGGGTCCAACTTATCATGCTCCGGCAGTAGTAACTATACTAGTCCCTGCGTACTCCCTCTGTTTTTATTTACTCAATATTTTATTTTTGCTAAAAGTCAAACTTTGTAAACTTTGACAAAGTTTATAGACAGAAATAATAACATATACAATAACAAATCAATACCATTAGATTCATTATTGAATATACTTTCACATCATATATATTTGCTATTGTAAATGTTCATATTTCTAATCTTACTAGCAAGATGCCCGTGTGTTGCACGTAACAGCAAGATGCATTTGTATGACTAGTTTATCTTGTGAGAGAAAAGAATGAACGAGGGAAGGCCTTATTTGCAAATGTGGAGAGGAGTGTGGGTACCTATTTGCAAAATTGCCATAGTTTCCTTCCTATCCATGAGATATAAATCGGACGGCCTATATTGCAGGATGGCAGGCACACCATCATCACCAACTCTGTTTTTATAAGAGTCCGTCCGATTTATATCGGAAGTATGGGAAGGGAACTATGGCAATTTTGCAAAAAGATACCCACACCCCTCTCTACATTTGCAAATAAGGCCTTCCCTCATTCATCCTTTTCTCCCACAAGATAAACTACTCATACAAATGCATGTTGATGTTACGTGCAATGCACGGGCATCTTGCTAGTGTAGATAAAAAGCAGAGTTGGTGATGATGGTGTGCCTGCCATCCTGCAATATAGGCCGTCCAATCTATATCTAACGGATAGGAAGGAAACTATGACAATTTACCCGCACTCCTCTCCACATTTGCAGATAAGGCCTTCCCTCGTTCATCCTTTTCGCCCACAAGATCTTGATGTTCCGTGCAAGGCACGGGCATCGTGCTAGTTTTCTATAAATTTGGTCAAATTTTATGAAATTTGACTTCAGTCAAACCTAATATGCAGAGTAAATAAAAATAGAGGGAGTATCTTACTTCGTTACAAAGATGGAAGGGAAAACGAGACAACTTATTGATTATTTGAGCCTTTCAAGTATAATCATGCGGCATTGCTTATTTCTCATCCTTCTCGAACCCTCTTCTCCATCGATCATGCCGCCCTCCGGTCGAGTCCATCCTCCCGCGTGCCTCATTTGAACATTCCGCCGAGTATCATTCGCATGTGGGCCTAGACCATGCTTGTATTTCCAATGTTGTAATTTGTTCGACATGCATACAAACAAACAGTTCGTTTCAAGTTTCACTTTGCCTCCACTACGTGTGGCTTCTCTTCTTATTTTGACATCCCATTCAGTTCATGCCCCAATACATCTTGACGAGATCAATTGATGTTGAGAGATCAATTGCGTGTCGTGCAAGGAGATAAAGATTTGGTCTGTTTCTACGATAGAAATGAACCGCGGGGGGGGGGGGTCTTTGGGGATTAGAGGGAGTATATTTTACGTTCATAAGCGAAACGAACGTATTCTACCCACCCATGTCCTCTTTCAATCGATCTCTGGACCCCGAGATGAAATCGAGAGAAAACGAGTGGGTGCATGTGTGATACCTAAGGCGGATTCAAAATTTCGAATCGGTGATCATAGCATCCGCAAATCATATATAAAGGGTATTCAATGTTCATTTCGCTTTTGAACGTGCAATATACTCCCTCCGATCCTTTCCCGTTTACATATAAGTTTTATGTGTAGTCAAAGTACCTCTACTTTGATCGAACTTACAGAAAAAGTATCAACATTCAACAACGCCCAATCAATATTGTTAGATTCGTACGTACTCCTAGATTTGTATTCAAATAGAGATGGTTTCTTATTTGTTTTCAACCACGTGAATGTGCTTGTTCTCGCGCATGCTCTTCCTACTAGGATTTCGCCACGTATAGCCAGTCCAATAGTAACTTTTTTTAAGCTCCCTGTCCAATAGTACTAGTGGAGTACTGACAACATCTGTAGTAGAGTATGCAGTGCTCATAGTACGCCCTCCTTCCATTTATATAGGGACTAAGAGCAAGTCTAATAAGGCCTAGTCAGCAGGCTATAGGACTTGTCATGTCATTAAAATCCTACTTGGAGGAGTGAGAAGAGAGGAGAGAGAGTGAAGCGGTCTCTTATTCTACAGCCCGGCTATAACACATAGATCAAGAAAAAATAGTATGCATGCAACTCTCTTCCAATCATATGCCTTGCTCATGCAAATATTAAATGCTTACAGCTAACCTAATAGCCATTCTAAGAGCCAACTTACATGGCACTTTTGCCTATGTGGAGGAGAGAGAAGTGAAAAAGTAAGGGGAGTGAGCTCTCATGCAAGAGCCTAGCTATATACGCATTCCTAGGTAAATACAATAAATATGAAGAAAGAGATAGAGAGGACATGGCAGTTCCTTATAGCCATCGGCTAGCTATATTATTAACCATGCTCTAATGCATTTTTCAAAACCGCCTTTGACTATTGTCAAGATTAACAGTACATGAGATGTATAATGTGAAAATTATATCATTGGAAGCTCCTTTCACCTACGAATTTGATCGAATGATTTGTGTAAGTTGCATGTCATATATTATTACTCTAACATTTGGTCAAAGTTAGCCTCGAAAAATGCATTAGGCCGTGTAGATGGAAGGAGGGAGTAGTAGTGGAAGTGGATCCCCTGAAGTAGGTATCCCTGCTTTACCCTCTCTTTCGGTCACTTACTGGCGGACCCCATGCTTGCTAGGCCTCGCATGTCAGTTACTCAATGGGTTCGGCCACGTCAGGGGATCCTCATCCGTAGTATACTCCCTTTGTTTTTATTTACTCTGCATAAAACGGAGGGAGTGGTAGTATAAATGACGCAGGCGGGGGAGGGGGAGGGACGTCGGTTTGCACTCAACTGCGGTCCCAGAAGCGAGCGAAAACGCAAGACGAAGCACGTTCCATTCGGTGAGCGACGTGGAGGGTCCGGCGTGCCGGGGTGCAACGCGAACGCGACAAGAGCGATGTACAGTCAAAACCGATTGAACGGTCGTCACCGGAACCACTATTCACACCAGAACCTTCGCTGCTCGGCCTACACCAGCCACTGCCCCAAAACTACACCTCCTCTCCAGCCCATTCCCCCACCTTTCGATCCCCTAGCCCGCATCAAGCGCCCCCTAGTTCGCTGGAAAGCCATGGTGCGCCGCAAGATCACGTACTACAAGATGCTGACATCGGAGCGCCGGGCAGAAATCGCGGCGGCGATCGGTGCCACAGACCTCCATTCCCAAGCTCACTTTGCGGAGGGGCGATCCCCGAGTTCTCTGGAGCCAAGCTACGAGGGGGAGGAAGCCGATCCAATGTTCATGGCGGAGGTCGCGGCGGAGAAGGCCCCCGATGGGTATGAGACGATGGACATCGACTTCGTGTCGGCGTCCGGGTGCCCCATGGTGCAGGTGGACCAGCGGTTCAACCTGGCGACACTAAAGGAGGACCGGGAGGTAGAGGCTCAACTTAATGCGGAGCGCGCGCATGCCGCTGCCATCAAGGCTCTCCTGCAGGCAGAACCAGATGTCATGGATGTGAACCGGGCGACGGAGGCTCAACTCGACGCGGAGCGCGCGGATGCCGCTGCCATCGAGGCCCTCCTGCTGGCGGAACCAGACGTCCTCGACTTGAACCGGGCGGCGGAGGCTCAACTCGACGCGGAACACGCGGATGCCGCTGCCATCGAGGCCCTTCTGCAGGCGAAACCGGACGTCCTGGACTTGAACCGGGT
Source organism: Aegilops longissima (assembly GCA_021605205.1). Classification (NCBI taxonomy): domain Eukaryota; kingdom Viridiplantae; phylum Streptophyta; class Magnoliopsida; order Poales; family Poaceae; genus Aegilops; species Aegilops longissima. The sequence continues at coordinate 337,062,102 of CM038677.1, forward strand.
GGCGGAGGCTCATCTCGACACGGAGCGCGCTGATGCCACTGCCGTCGAGGCCCCCTGCATGCGGAACCGAACGTCCTGGACTTGAACCGGGCGGTGCTCTCGTCCTTGCAGAGCGCCCGCACACTCCGCGTGAACGAGTAGCTAGAGGCCAAGGACAACCATGGTGCAGAGGCACACATCGGCAGCTACCGCTAGTTCGCGCCGGTAGCCAAAGACGACCAGGCCGTCTTGTTCCGCGAGCTGTGATAGTTTTTCTTTATGTTGTTGTTTTTAGGGATCTTTTGTTGTGTAAAAACATATATTGTTATGCAAGTCGCCTGACTTTCATCATTTGGGTCAATCTACCATTTCAGGCGGTTGTATGAATATCCTACGTCTCCTAACCCTTCTTCCTCACCTCTTCTTCTTCCCAAACAGACCACCGCACGGGCCGTACAGATCCTCCCCAACATGCGGTTGGATAAACATATTGTATGAACGAAAATTATGTGTCAGCAGTAGGATGGCTGGGTTTGGTTTGTTCACATGCGGTAGCACGTGTTAGTGAGGGTGCGTTCCCTTGGTTGGGTTTGGCGCGTCAAGCGATCAGGTGAGGGTCGCACTGCTGCGGGGAGCGATCGTGTGAGGGTGCGGTGCGACCGCGACAGCCGTGCGCAAGTGTACCTCCTTTTCATTTTGAAAACTTTAGGCAAGCTTGGCAAAAATGTGTGGCGAAGTATGGCAATGCAAGGCCTAGACCCAAACAGGATACAAGTACGTATGTACTAGGAGTACTAGTGTTAAAAAAGAAAGGTGAGGTTTTCCTTCGTGGGATTAATCGATACAAATCCTCGTTTGACATGTTAACTAATGTGTATTTTTTTATCCAAAGCCCAAAGAGCTAACCATCTCACTTATCATCGCTTGATTAATGCAGCGCCATGCAAACCAACCTTCTCACTTCCGCATGCATGCAAGGGTATATTAATGTCCTTGGTTGCTAGTACGAGGCAAACCCCATGAATTTTGCCTCGATTAGTGTTAGTGGCCTTTTGCAAATTGTAATTTTGATATGCTGGCCTTGTGTACAAAAAAATGGAGGTAGTAACTATTTGACTTTCTTCCCAATTGCGGTGACGTCTACAATATATCGAACGTTGTGGTTTGGCGAAGTGCGTTCGACGGAGAACACCATTGAGGGAGACCACGGTAAGTCATTCGCAAGTGCCTCCTGCAAGCCGAGACAATCGCCTTATTTGCATCCAGGAAGTCCGTTGAACCAAAGGACCAGTAAATGTACTAGTACTACTAGTATACACAATAGCGTCGTCTGTCCAGCTTAGTGCGGTGAGGTGGTTTCTCCAAAAAGACGATGGAGAAGCGGAGTCAGCGAAGAGTGAAATGATGGTTGCTTCGTCCGTGCTTTGTGATTTGATGCCCCACTGCTTTGTGATTTGTGATAGAAGGGACAGAGGAGTAGACTTTGTGCTCTATATTGTACATGCTTCCAAGCACGGGAGAAAGAGGAGAGACGTTACATTTTTCTATTCCTTCAAGCAATCAATCAGGGAGCTTCGGTTCCATCTTTTTGGCTTTGGTAGCACCGTCCACAATGGTTCCCATCTTTGCCAAAAGCTATTTTCACATTTGGCTACACATTGTAGATGCCCTTAACCATACCACTTGGTTTTGCTCCTGTGTGTTATCTATACAAATCTCAATTATATTGATCTAAAAAATTATAGAATCAAGATTAGTAAAAAGGAGGTGATTTTGCTGCGCGGATGGCAGGGGAGGTTTCTTATTTTTAGAGGACGTTTGCCTGGCGGTTTGTTAACATGCAGTCTCACGTCTCAGTGCTTTACCAAGCCGATCCGCGTCCCACATTAGGCAGAACAACGGCGCAAGCAACACGTGGTTAACTTGAAGAAGATGAGGGAGAAGCGGATTCAGCAACGAGTGAAATGATGGTTGCTTCGTCCCTCCAACTTCTTTTTTTAGCATTATTACTTCGTCCCTCCAACTTAACTGTGGGAAAGGTGCAGCTTTGTGATTTGACGCCTCATTGCTCATTACTACGCCGGCGCCATGACTGGCGTGCTTCACCCCTGCTGCTCTGCACTGTATTTTAGTATGGCATGTGGACCTGGTAGCTTGATGTCCCACATGTCTGTGAAAGGGACTAGAACATTTATGAAAGCAAGCGCTCCAATCTTACGACAAAGGAGGACACGACACGGCGGCCCAGTGAACTGTTACTTGTACTATATATATAGTATTATAGTTTTGTTGTTTCGCACGATCCATCGATACAAACCCGATTAAACTGGAAAGGGCAGGATTTTTCCCGCACGGTAGATGATACTGGTCATACATTTCAAAGGCAATTTTAATGTATGCAAACTGAATAATTAAGTAACAATATGATATCTAGTATAACTAAAAACACATATGATTTATTGTGTTAGAGTGTAGTAGTAGTGCTGTATTGCATAATTGTTAGATGTAACATGCGAGAACGTTTAGAGATGTAGTTTTGGAGGGCCTACAGAGAGAAAAGCGTAATACGGTCACCGAACTTCAGAATACGCTCATTACGGTCACTATATACGTTTTTGCGGTGATTATACGGTCACTTGCTCACCGTTCAACATCGGATTGCACTCTGTTGACCGGCCAAATAGTCTGCGTGGCACCATGTTGAGTAGTTAAATTGACCATGTTCCTTGTGGGTCCCACCTATCAATTCGCATAGGAAAAAGGTCAGCTAAATACAAATTTACGCAGGCGCGAGACTCCAACCCGTGTGCGTGAATCACCTGGTTGTGTATGGGTCTCTTAGGTCCTGATGTGTGTGCATGCACATGTAGGTTGAGCACTTGAGCGTGAGAGCGTGTGTTTTTCGTGTGGTGTGTGCATGCATGCCTGCATGTGTGTGTGTGAGTGTTGCATGCGTGCGTGGCTGCGTGTGTATGTGTGAGTGTTGTGTGCGTGCATGGCTGCGTGTGTATGTGTGAGTGTTGCGTGCGTGCATGGCTGCATGTGTTTGTGTGAGTGTTGCGTGCATGCAGTTCGTGTGCATGCGTGCGTGTGTGTATAATCACCACACCAGATCCTGTGTGTTAAAACAAACGGCTCAGCATACCAATACAAGGCCACCTTGTCCGTTGTGCCCGCGGTCATGACTTCGAACCACCATCCAATATTTTTTTGCCGATTTTTTTCATTCTTACTAGCAAGATGCCCGTGCGTTGCACGTAACATCAAGACGCATTTGTATGACTAGTTTATCTTGTGAGAGAAAAGGATGAACAAGGGAAGGCCTTATTTGCGAATGTGGAGAGGTGTGTGGGTACCTTTTTGCAAAATTGCCATAGTTTCCTTCCTATCTGTCAGATATAAATCAGACAGCCTATATTGCAGGATGGCAGGCACACCATCATCACCAACTCTGTTTTTTATAAGAGTGTAGAGTAGATACAAGCTGACAGGTGGGCCCGATGGTAGTGAGATATTGTGATGCAACACTAGAGGTGCCACATGGAGCGTTTAACTGGTCAACTAGTCGTGTCTTGGGCAAATACAGAGTTGTACGGTGAGCCCGTGACTGTATAATAACCACAAAACGTAAATGGTGACCGTAATGAGTGGATTCTGAAGTCTAATGTACGTATCGTGCTTTTGCTTCAAATACAATGATCTTCACTGTATATATCGCGAGAGAAAGATGAAACATGCGTGAATGTGCTGGGGGCTTACTTTTAGAGGACCTGGAGATAGTTTGTGTGCGTACGTGAAAGGGGCGTAGAGGGGGTGTATGCGATGGAGAGAGAGATGCTCTTCGTTTTCTTTATTATGACTAACTTTATATATAGTATAAAAATAAAAAAATTCACAGTGCGGAATAAATATCATTGTGGGCACCATGCAATGTAAATTAACGTTCATACCCTCCATATAACTTTGTAATGTTGTATATACGTAGAAATTCTAAAATAATTTTTTGGCCACACTTTATTCAAAAGGAATGTTGTCCGCGAAATAAACGTGAAGAGAGGGCTTTTTAGATCAATGGGGTACGTGATGTAACATGTGTGAATGTGTAGTTGATGTATTTGGCAGGGCCTAGAGAGGTATGTGTGTGTATTACGTATTCGAGAGAGGCATGGATAGAGGGGCCGGCGGGGGGAGGGGGTGTGGGAGAGATAGCACGAGAAATGGGAGAGGTCTAGCGAGAGAGAGACAAATATGATGTCATGGCAAGAGATTCCCTTGAGTGTGTATATGCAAGGGGGAGGGGATAGAGGCACGAGGAGATTTTTTTTTGCGTGGTGTCTGTGTTGGTATGTGTGGGTGTGACAAGATAACGAGACCTGGGGGCAGAGGGTGTGTTACCGCGTGAGGTCCGGTGGGCCGAGGTGAGGCCCTTGGTTCGGTTCCGTCCTGCGCCACATTGGTTGGCCCATGACGCATTTAGGGAGACCCATGGATGACTAGTCGTACAAGACAAAGATAGCAGAATCGTACTCTATGTCCACTGACAAAGCCAGTTAGGATTTGTAACCCTAGGTCCTCGGACTAAGGTAACCCCTTATCTTTGATATTACTATTCATCCAACCTAACTTTAAGGGGCATCCTATAGAATGCTCTGCTAGAATCATACTCGTCCATTAGGAAGAGAGGTGTGAGACAAAGCGTGAGAGACAAACCTAAATATAATGTGCGTACAGGAGACACATAGGCAGGTCTATGTATATAGAAAGGGTTGATGGGGATTGTGCGTGTGTATGCTTGTGAGAGGAAGAGTGCTTGTGATAGAGGTTAGTGAAAATAGTCGTAAATGGTTACGAGAGGGAGGGAGGGTTATATCGAGAGCATGTCTGCAAGAAAGACACCTCGGGAGAGAGTGTGTGAGCATGTGTGAGAGGCCACCGATGGAGAGTGAAACTACACGTAAAAGACTGATGTACACTTTGATTGAAGATATAAATTGTATCCAATTATTAGGATGGGATCATGATATTTGCAATTCGCGTAAGGAACGGTCATTGATCCATCAGACATCTAGATTCTATCGAATTAGATCATGTCTATGTTATTATTCGACATAATTGATCCACATAGTTAGTATTTTGAACTCCAGACAATGCATCGATTTAGCAATCGAATATAAACGTGAGTATAGTTCATGTTGTGTGTGTAAAGCACATTATACATACGAAAGTTACACAATGAATATTATAAATAGCTAGCTATGAACTAGCATACATTCGAATTCAACTTAAGGTGGTTTAAAAAATTCGAATTCAACATGAAGTCCATTCAACTATTTGAATTTTATATCATGGCATTTGTAAATCATACCTAAATTATGGGGGCACCAATCTTTGCTTTGATTTTGTACATAATAGCATATATAGTCGTGTACAAAATAGATTCAAATTTAGCTCCTTCATTCCAAAATAATCATAGTTATAGGATTTTCAAGTGTCAAAATTTCAAAAAGAAGCAGATAATGTAATGAGGTTTTCAAACATACAAGGTCAAATTTAATGTTGTGTATTTAGGTCAATCCTCAAAGTTCGAGAGTACTCTAAACGTGAATTCTTCTGTTTCAAAATTTCGAACGAAGTGCCAAAAGAGCCTCTACTCGTCCGAAACCGCGTGAGACCAATGTTTGGTAGTAGAAGGAAAATACTTTTCTAACTCCGACCCATGAAACCTACCAGCCTGATGTCGAAAGGTCTAAACCGGGGTAGGTTTGTAGCTTCATCTAGACGCCACGCAACCGCCTCCAAAAAACATTCATACACAATGGCCGCCTAAGCACACATGCGCGCGGCCGAAATCGCTCCCCCACTATTTGGGACACTTGGGATTACCATCCTACCCCCGACCCATGAGAGGTCCGAATTTAAGAGGGACAAAGTTTGTACTTTCCCAAATTTCAAACAAGCGCCCCATCTGCTCGTAAAAGCAAAAACAAGCGCGTCCCTGCATCAAACATGGTTCTCCTTACCTCCCCGCCCCTCCTCCCCGCCCCCATCCGATTCCCCATTCGAACTTCCGGGCGCGAAAACTACCTGTCCACCTGCCGCGAAACCCTGGCGTCCTCCGTCCGCCACTCCATCCCACCCATCAACCGCCGCCCTCTAATACGTCTCCAACGTATCTATAATTTTTTATTGTTCCATGTTGTTTTATTATCAATCTTGGATATTTTATGATCATTTTATAGTCATTTTATATCATTTTTTGGTACTAACCTATTGACATAGTGCCAAGTGCCAGTTGCTGTTTTTTCCATGTTTTTTACATCGCAGGAAATCAATATCAGACGGAGTCCAAATGCAAAAAAACTTTATGATGGTTTTTTATAAACCAAAAGGAAGAAGTTTGGCCCTGGTTGCACCTGGGGGGAGTCCCGAGGAGGGGACAACCCACCAGGGCACGCCAGGAGGCCCAGGCGCGCCCTGGTGGGTTGTGCCCACCTCGGATGCCCCCTGGACCGCCTCTTTGCTCTATAAATACCCCCAAAATCCCAGAACCCTATAAGCATCGCCGAAATATTCATCCAGATGCCGCAGAGTCCAGAACAACCAGATCCAATCTAGACACCATCTCGGATGAGGTTCACCACCTCCATTGGTGCCTCTCCGATGATGCGTGAGTAGTTATTTGTAGACCTTCGGGTCCGTAGTTAGTAGCTAGATGGCTTCCTCTCTCTCGCTTAATTCTCAATACAATGGTCTCTTGGAGATCCATATGATGTAACTCTTTTTGTGGTGTGTTTGTTGGGATCTGATGAACTTTGAGTTTATGACCAGTCATATCTTTTTATATCCATGAAAGTTATTTGAGTTTCCTTGATCTCTTATATGCATGATCTCTTATAGCCTCGTACTTCTTCTACGATAGTTGATTTTTTTGGCCAACTTGATCTATTTATCTTGCAACGGGAAGAGGTGCCCGGTAGTGGGTACGATCTTAGGGTGCTTGATCCCAGTGACAGAAAGGGAACTGACACGTATGTATCATTGCTACTAAGGATAAAAAGATGGGATATATATCTAACGCAATAGATAAACGGATCTTGTCTACATCATGTCATCGTTCTTATTGCATTACTTTGTTCTTCAATGAACTTAATACACTAGATGCATGCTGGATAGCGGTCGATGTGTGGAGTAATAGTAGTAGATGCAGGCAGGAGTCGGTCTACTAATCTTGGACGTGATGCCTATGTAATGATCATTGCCTGGATATCATCATAATTATTTGAGGTTCTATAAATTGCCCAACAGTAATTTGTTTACCCACCATTTGCTATCTTTCTCGAGAGAAGCCACTAGTGAAACCTACGGCCCCCGGGTCTTCTTCCTCATATATTTTCTTGCGATTACTTTTTCTTTGCATTTTTATTCAGATCTATTCAACCAAAAATACAAAAATACTTTGTTGCACTTTATTTATTTGTGATCTATTATTTCAATCTACTACAATTTTCTGGCATCGTACCCAAAAGGGATTGACAACCCCTTTAACACGTTGGGTTGCGAGGTGTTGTTATTTGTGTGCAGGTGTTGTTTATGTTGTGTTGCTTGGTTCTCTTACTGGGTCGATAACCTTGGTTTCTTCACTTAGGGAAATACCTACTGTCGCTGTGCTGCATCATCCCTTCCTCTTTGGGGAAATACAGACGTAGCTCAGAGAGCAATCAAAAGAATTTGTGGCGCCATTGCAAGGGAGGATCTTCAACATAACCAGGATCCTAATCACAAATCTCATCTCCTTCCAATTTACATTATTTGCCATTTGCCTCTGTTTTTCCATTCGCCGTTTCCTTTCCAGATCTGTTTTTGAGTGCAATCTTGTTGTGTAGTCATCATGACTCAAGAGAACACCAAGTTATGTGATTTCTCAAATATGAACAACAATGATTTTATTGGCACTCAATTTTCTCCTCCCGCCACTAGTGCGGAGACTTGTGGTATTAATACTGCTTTGCTGAATCTTGTTACGAAAGACCAATTTTCTGGTACTCCTAATGAGGATACCGCGTCCCATCTTAATACCTTCGTGGAATTATGCGATATGCAAAATAAAAAAGATGTGCACAATGATGTGGTCAAGATGAAATAATTTCCGTTTTCTTTGCGTGATTCTGGAAAAATTTGGTTCTCTTCTTTGCCTCGCAATAGTATCGATTCTTGGGATAAGTGCAAAGATGCTTTTATCACTGTCGGTGTACTAGAGTAGGGGTACCCTAGTACCCCGAACTCGCGTCGGCAGTTGCAGACTCATGGCAGGGCTTGCCAGTGACCGCCAAGGTCCTCCGTGGTTCCTTTGGAGCCATTCAAGAACAAAGTATTTAAGCCAAGGAGACAAGTCCCAAAGAAGAGGAGCTTGCCGGAAGGCCAACCAAGGCACTTAGGAGACAAGGCCAGCAAGAGGAGCTTGCGGGAAGGCCCGTGAGCGACAAGCTTCCGGCACGGCAAGACGACGATCGCGGCAAGGCGCTTGCGCGGCAGGCTACCACGTCAGAATTACGCCCAGACATCCACCAACGTGTCGCCTCGACCTTTCCAGCGCGTGGCAAGAGGTTGTGCAGCCCGGCCGGGCCTTGTGGCAAGCGGTGCCGACAAGATTGCCATCGGGTAAGCGGTGGCGCCCCCGACGGTCCTTTCCGCGACTGTTTAGGCGACATAGACGGGCATTTAATGCCTTTGTCCCCGCCGTCGTGGTTAGGTATGTTACACCGCGCAAGTAGATGTACCAACCACGACTCCTTTTACGTTTTGCCCTTGTCTACGTTGCCACCGTCGGAGACCCTTGAGCATATAAAAGGAGGCCCATGCATAACGAGAAGGGGTTCGGTTCATTCAAACCAGAGAACACTCACGCTAGGTCTTGTAGCTCTCGGCGCCCCTAGCAAGAACACAATACAATCGACAAGCAGCAGAGGAGTATTATCTCTCCGGAGAGCTCAAGCCGGGTAAACTGCTCGTGTGCTTCGCCCGATCCGCTCTTCAGGCGACCTCCGCCCCCACCGAACCGAAGGGGCTCGGTTCGCCGTCCCATAGGTGTTCGTGGGTCCGATCAGCTTCCCGACATCTTTGGCGCAGCGAGGTAGGGCGCCGAGGCTGTGTGAACCTGATCCGGCGCTCACACGAGCTACATCTTCATCATCTTCATCGACATGCCACCGAAGAAGAAGGCTTGTCGGCAGCGGAGCCGCCCACGCCGATCCCAGCACCACCGAGCAAATGGGTGGTGGGTAGACACCGGCGAAGAACGGGCGCCGCGAGGAGCTCATGATGCTGCCAAGTCCAAGGACAAGGCGCGCAGACCTCGGCGTCCAGACACGCACCGCGCCCATCTCAGAGGCGCGGGACCGACAGCGCCATGGTATTCACAATACCATACGCCGTTGGATCAAGATCGAGCTGGTGGATCCCGAGGCCTCAAGACCAGCGTGCACGCCAACATCTTTGGCACGAAGCGAGGCACGGTCGCTCGACGGATATCGCCTTCTAACATAGTTAGAAGTCCGAGCATATCCCGCTCCTCGCGCCGTTCGCCGCTGCCACCCACCACTCCAGCAGAAGCCTTGGCGAGAGCTCAACTACTCCTAGATTACCCTCCAACAGCCGACAAGGCCGACGAATGGAGGGCCACCATCCAGAGTCTCATCGGCTTTGCCAACGGCGACACTCCGCGGCAACTGACTACATCGCTGCCGCGGCAGGACGACAAGGCACGAGCCGGTGGCGGCGAAACCTGTGGGGTGCAACCACCATGCACTCTCCACCCAAGGCTAAGATCGCCAACTCGCCGGATCCACCTCGACAGCGACTCCACCGCGTCATCAGATCCACGAGCTCGTCGCGATCAGCGCCAAGTTCTTCAGAACGACAAGAAGAAGACGCCGAACTCAGACGAAGCGCCAAGAGAAGCGGCATCAATCCGACCAGCGCGCTGGGCCCTCTGTCGACATGCATGCGCCAGGGAACCAGCGACTTGTCAGACGCGTAGGCTGCCCTGCGCTCACTCGTGAGCTGCGGCAAGTCCGATGGCCCAAAGAAGAAGAATTTCAAGCCAGATGTGCGAGAAGTACGACGGCAAGACACATCCATCGGAGTTCCTCAAGATATACACAATTGCGGTGCAAGCTGCCGAGGGCGAGACGACAAGATTCTCGCCAACTACTTCCACTGGTACTCAAGCCAAACGCCGATCTTGGCTCATGCACTTGCCGGACAACTCCATATCCTCTTATGGATCTATGCCATCGTTTGTCGGCACCTTTACAGGTGGCCACAAGCCTCATGGCCAAGAGAGCGATCTTCATCTGCCGCCTGGAAGGAAGGAGAGCCCCAAGCAAATACATTCAGAGATTCACCACAGACAAAGACAACATCCCAGATGTCCACCCGCCGCGGTGATCAGCGCGTTCCATCGAGCGCGCGAAACCGCAGGATGCGGAGGAGATGGCGATGTGCAAGATCGAGACGCGTCGATGAGCTATATGCCCTGGCCGACAAGTGTGCACGCGTCGAGGAAGGGAGGAAACTCCCCGGAGAGAATGTAGAAGCAGAAGTAGGATCTGACAGTGAGGAGGCCGCCCCGGCAAAGAAAAGCCGGCGGCGGAACAACAGGAAAAAGAAAGGCAAAGAAGTGCTAGTAGTCGAGCAGTCCGGCAACAGAGGTGGCGCCAAAAAAGCCAAAGTTGGTAGCTCCGGCAAGGAGGTTGCCGCGGACACCAACTGCCAGGCTGTGGCGGTCGCCGACAAGCAGGACGGCTCCAACAAACAGTACTGCAAGATCCACCGCACCAAGGGCCATGACCTCCAGAGCTGCAAGAAGGTCGAGCAGCTTGTCGAGCAGCAGAAGGCTGAGTACGAGCGACGCGACAAGGAGAAGGCCCAGGAAGGCGCTGGAGGAGCTAGCAAGAAACGCCCCGGCTGGGGAGGACACCGCGGCAAGGCCAAGCAGCGGCAAGGAGACAGACCTCCCCGTGGCCGCGACAAGGATGAAGATGAGGACGACGAAGAAGACATGGATGATGACGAGGCCGATGAGCAGGACTTCCAGAAAGCCACAGAGGTCTTGTGCATTGACGGCGGTGCTTCTCGATACTTCACACCGCCAACTCAAACAAAGGATGCGGAAGTCAATGCGGCGTAACCATCAATCGAGTCACGCAAGCCTCGAAATGGTCCAAGACGCCTATCATCTTTGATATTGAGGACCACCCCGATCGCATAATCTGCGGTCGGTGCTTGCCAATGTTGGTTTCACCAACTATCCGCAACCTCAAGGTCACTAAGATGCTAGTTGACGGCGGGGCCGGCTTGAACCTGATCTCCTCCGCCGTGCTCCAGAAACTCCAGATCCCAGATGGCGAGCTCGAAGAGACCGACACATTCCAAGGAATCAACCCGGGAAGGAGCAAGCCGAAGGGAAAGATCACGTTGCCGGTGACGTTTGGCAACGAGTTGAACTTCAGGACTGAGAGGGTCACTTTTGACGTTGCTGATTTTCCATTGCCTTACAATGGGATACTTGGTCGTCCAGCACTCGCCAAGTTCATGGCAGCCTCTCACTATGCATACAACTTGCTGAAGATGCCAGGCCCGATAAGTGTCATTTCTGTCCCTGGCGACAAGAAAGATGCTCTTATCTGCTCCGACAAGATCTACCGGGAGGCGGCAGCCGCAGCAGATCACAAGTCACTTGCCGCTGAAGCTCCCGGGGCGAAGAAGAAGACCAAGTCCGCAAGAGTTCGATGCCCACTCGGCAAGCGCACCTCTTGAGTGCTGCGCCACCGCCGAGGACGCACCATCGAGCTCCACCGCAAGTACAAGAAGACGATGGCAGCTCCACCAGAGACCAAGAAGGTGTCCGCTAAGGAGGACGGCACTGGTGGTACCTTCACCATCGCTGCTCTCTCGACCCTAAATAGGAAAGGCGCTCGTTGCTTTCCTGCGGCTAACGCCGACGTGTTTGCGTGGCAACCGCCCGACATACCCGTGTTCCTGTGAAAGTAATTGAGCACCATCTTGTTGTCGTCCTCATCGCGCGCCCGCCAAGCGTAAAGTCGTAAAGCGTGCAGTGGAGCGCCAAGAGTTCATCGCAGAAGAAATCAAGAAATTGGAAGCAGCAGGCCTTGTTAGAGGAGTGCTCCATCCTACGTGGTTGGCCAATCCTGTAGTCGTGCGCAAGGCAAACGGGAAATGGAGACTTTGTATCGACTTTACCGATGTTAATAAAGCTTGTCCCAAAGACCCATTTCCCTTGCCGCGCATCGATCAGATTGTTGACTCCACGGCCGGATGTGATTTGCTTTCATTTCTTGATGCATACTCGTGGTATCATCAGATCTTCATGGCGAAGAGGATGAGGAGAAGACCGATTTATCACCCCATGTGGCACATACTGTTTTGTACGGATGCCTTTCGTTTAAAGAATGTTGGTTCAACATTTGCAAGAGTAGTCCATCACGCTTTTGAGCCGCAAATACACGTAAATGTGGAAGCCTACATGGATGACATAGTGGTCAAAAGCAAGGACAGGCAACTCGATTCAAGATTTAGATGAAACCTTTGCGAATCTGCGCAAGATCAACCTCAAGCTCAACCCCGAGAAGTGCGTGTTTGGAGTCCCTCCGCAAGCTTCTCGGGTTCTTCGTCTCAGCGGGAATTGAAGCCAATCCCGACAAGATCAAGGCCATTGAGCAGATTGAAGCACCAAAGCGCCAAGGATGTACGAAGACTTGCCGGTTGCGCAGCTGCTCTCAAAGAGGTTTATCTCTAGGTCTGCTGAGCGCCTCGCCATTTTTCAAAATATTGAAAAAGGCAGGTCCAATGAAATGGACTCGAAGCGGAGGCTGCGCTGCAGACTTAAAGAGATACCTGTCCTCCACTCTAAAACTTGTCGCACCTAAGCCACAAGAGAAGTTGCTGCTATATATAGCGTAAACCAATCAAGTGGTTAGTGCTGCGTTAGTAGCGGAGAGGGAGGCGGATGATGAGCCGGCAACCACGGCAGAGGCATCCAGCGACAAGCAAGGAACTTCACCGCAAGCTCGTCCCGACAAATATGGGTCTGCAGCGTATGAGAGGATGCGAAAAGGATGGTGCAGCGCCCAGTTTATTTTGTCGGTTCCCTTCGCAGGGGCTAGGTCAAGGTACTCTGGTGTGCAGAAATTGCTTTTCGGCCTTCTCATGGCCTCGAGAAAGCTGCGCCATTACTTTCAGGCACATGAGATCACAGTCGTCACTCGCTTTCCGCTGAAGAGGATACTGCAAAATCCAGAAGCAACAGGCAGGATTGTCGAGTGGGCACTGGAACTGTCAAGCTTTGGTCTCAAGTTTGAGAGCACCTCAACTATCCAAAGCAGAGCATTGGCGGAGTTCATAGCAGAATGGACGCCAACACAGGATGAAGAAATTCCAGAAACGAGCATCCCCGTCAAGGAAGCAAGCAAAGAGTGGCTAATGTACTTTGATGGTGCCTTCTCGCTGCAAGGCGCCGGTGCGGGCGTGCTGCTTGTCGCACCCACCGGAGAGCACCTCAAGTACATAGTCCAGATGCACTTTCCCAAGGAGCAAGCAACAAACAATACTGCAGAGTATGAAGGTTTGCTTGCCGGTCTCAGGATCGCAGTGGACCTTGGGATCAAGAAGCTCATTGTCAGGGGTGACTCACAGCTTGTCATCCGCCAATTTAACAAGAATTATCAGAGTCCGTTGATGGAAGACTATGTTGATGAAGTGAGAAAGCTAGAAGAGCACTTTGACGGCCTACAGATGGAACATGTTCCAAGAGCTCAGAACGACATTGCCGATGGCTTGCCAAAGTGCGCCGCACTCAAGTTACCTGTGGAACCAGGGATCTTTGTGCTCAAGCTGACTCAACCGTCTGTGACGCCATCAACTGGACAGGACAAGAAGAGGAAGTTGATTTCTGGTGACTATTTTCCGGCAGAGCTTCCCGAAGCCGCCGTCAAGAAGGTCCCCAAGATCAACACCAAGAGTGCTGAGGAGCAGTCTGCTCCGACAAGCCCTAGGGTTTGTTTCGTTGAAGCGCACGCCCCGACAAGTTTTGCTCCGGCAAGCTTGCCGGGAACATCAAGCTCCCGCTGAGCCGCAGGTTCTCGCCGTAGAAGCGGATGTTCCCACAGCAGCAGATATGCCTTTAGTCCTTGTTGTCGAGCCGCAAGCTCCAAAGATGGGCACAAAGCAGATCGTCTGCTTCTTCAGATAGGAGAACTTCCCAAGAGCAAGAAGAAGCGGAAAGAGTAGCCCGGCAGTCAAGTATGTACCAGTTTGTCGACAAAGACATCTGCATGTAAGAAGACTCAACGGTGTGAAATTGAAGTGTATTCACCGAAGATGGATGAAGCTGTTGGCGAGAGATACACGGAGGCATATGTGGTCACCACATTGGCGCAAGAGCACTTGCCGCAAAGATTTTCGGCAAGGTTTCTTTTGGCCGACAGCCCTCCAGATGCAATCGCACAAGTAACCAAGTGTGAAGCGTGCAAGGCCCATTCCAAGCAGATACACCAGCCAGCTCAAGCTCTCCAGACGATCCCTTTATCCCGCCATTTTCGTCTGGGGCTCGACATCCTCGGCCCCTTTCCCCAAGCAGTCGGGGGCTTTGAGTACTTGTATGTTGCAATCGACAAGTTCACAAAGTGGCCGGAAGTGGAAGCAGTGAGGAAGGTGACAAGACAGCTTAGCGATCAAGTTCTTCAAAGTCGATTGTTTGCCGCTTCGATTCCTAACAAGATCATCACCGACAACGGCACACAATTCACGAAGTCGCACCTTCATGCAAGACGCCCAAGATCTTGGCGCCAAGGTCTGCTTTGCTTCCGCTGCTCATCCAAGAAGTAACGGTCAAGCGGAGAGGGCAAATGCTGAAGTGCTGCGTGGGCTCAAGACCAGAACTTTCGACGAGCTGCACAAGTGCGGAAGAAACTGGATTGAGGTGCTACCGTGGTTCTTTGGTCGATCAGACGACGCCAAATCGAGCCACCGCCGACACCTTTCGCCTAGTCTATGGAGCAGAGGCAGTTCTCCCCACGGAACTCAGATACGGGTCGACTCGAGTGCTCGCTATGATGAGCTTGAGCAAGAGCAATTGCGACAAGATGACGACTTTTGCTCCTCGAGGAGGACCGTCTTCAGCCGCCAGACGAGCTACTCGATATCAGCAAGCTTTGCACCGCTACCATAGCCGCAGTTAGTGCCGAAGTCTCGAGGAAGGCGACCTTGTTCTTGGCGCGCTCAGTCCGCCAAGAATTCCAACAAGTTGACGCCAAGTGGGAGGGCCCTTACCGGGTGAGACGAGTCACTAGGCTCGGCGCTGTCCGCTTTGAGACCAAGATGGCATTCCGTGAGCAACTCTGGAATATTGAGCATCTTCGTAAGTTTTACTCAGAGCGCGGTTGCGGAACCTGTTCCGCAACCACCTTTTGTACAAGTCTTGCCGATGTTGCATGTAATCCTTTGTACAAAGCCGGGCGCAGATCCCGTGCATAAGTAAAGCTCAAGTGCTCCGCACAACTTGTCAATTTCATGCTATCTACTCTTTATTTTTGCATGCATTATCTGACATTTTGTGCAGCACCTATTCCGGTAAGTAATAACGAGCCGCAAGGCTCCATATCTTTATTTTCTCTTCTTTCTCCTTCTCAAAGAAAGGAAGGCTCCCTCGCGCACAAGTTTTCCGGGGGGGGAAGGAGAAGATAATGGTGTGGACGAGGCGTCGCTCAAGGAAGTTTTGCCTTACCGAAGCAAACGACGAAAAGCTAAGTTGCCAAAGTTTGAGCAATCAGTTTTAAATTTATAAGTTATCTTCCTCGAATGACCGTGCTTTGTATGGAAAACCTGTGCGCGGAGAAACTAACTCGTAGCTAGTTGCGCCTTACTTTGTTTCGAGCCCGCCAACAACTTAAGTGAGCTGCAACTAGTTGCGATAAGGTTGTTGTCGGAAGCGGCACCACCAGAAGCTGCCGACGTCTCAAGACTCAGCCTTCGGCAAAGGTGCTCGCCGACAAGTTCCCTAAAAGCGTGGGGCAAAAACATACAAAGGAAGGAATCAAGTAAAGGAAATAACATTGCAATTACTACCCGAAATAAAGTATATATTACAAGATAGCTTGTCGCGGCTCTAATAGATTGTTCTCCTGACATGATCAGCAGCGACAAGAAAAAGATAAAATGGGCGGCCTAATCTACGTGGTCGCCATCAACCCTCTTGATTCCGCTCACCCTGTCCACGATGGGTGAGACAAGGGCCTTGAGCGCTTCCACATCAGCATCCGGCGACAAGGACTTGAGGACGTTGGTGAAGCTGAGGCCAGGATTGCGGAAAGCCACCTTCATCAGCACTTTCTGAAGAGCTCCCGCATAGATCTGGCGCGATTCCTCGGCCAGCTGCTTTGGGATCTCTTCCCGGAGTCGCTGGAGAGCCGTCACCACGCCCTTGAAGAACAAGCTGAGCTTGGCGCTGGGTTGGAGGTGCTCATCGGAGGAATATCCGAGATCCACCATCCCCAGCTCCGCCAGCTCCCTGTCGATGGCGGCGGCAATATTCACGAGACCCTCGGTCCAGTGCTCCACATTCTCTCTGAAGGTGCTCTGGGCGGCAGTAGCACTCGCCAGAGCGCCTCGTCGGTCTTGATCTTCTCCAACAAGGCCACCTCCCGCTCCTTGGCGCCGCCCAAGATCTCGTGATCAAAGTAGTCAGCTTAAGCTCGAGATCCGTGATTGGAATCCTTGGCGGCGCTGAGCTCCTTGCTCCTCTCGGCGAGACGGCCCTGCAGCTCGCCAAGAGTGTAGGCGCCTTCTCGCGCCATGCTTGAGTGCAGCAAGCTCCTCGCCGCTCTTCTTGAGATTGGCCTCCAGCTGCGTCACCTTCGTCTCCAACTCCTTCTTGGCGGCCTCGGCAGCTGCAGCGGCGTCCTTTGCTTCCTTGAGGGCTCCGCCAAATGTTTGCTCGCTGCAAGCTCCTCCTCATGACTGTCAAGATTGATCTTCGCGCGCCATTTCGCTTCTTCTTGCGCAGACAGCCTCTCGGAGGCAAGCCGCTGTTGCTCTTCAACCTCAGCCTTCTCGAGGATGAAGGCTTTGCGCGCGTCAATGATTTGCTCGCCCTGGAGCTCGACGCCTAGGGAAGCTTGATGAAGACGCCATCGCCGGCCTTCAAGTAGGCGCCGGGCTGGGGCTCTTCGGAGCCTGGCGCTGCGACAGCGGCGGAGGGATCGGCGGTCGGTGTAGCGCCTGGCGCTCCTGCGGCCTCGGGGCCGTCAGTACGATCGCCAGACCCCTCGCCAGCCTCGGCGGCAGCAGCCTTGGCGGCCTCTCCGCCGGCGGACTCATCGGCGCCAGCCTCTTCCTCAATGACGGCGGCGTCGTCAGTATTGACGCGCACGTCCTCCTCGCCGGCGACCTCAGTCTCCATCGGCTCTGCGGCGGATGGATCTGACGACCAGAAAAAGAAAGAACAATCAAGCAAATGTTCAAAAATAAAATCAGAAGAAGAAGAACACAAGGGAAGTTTTTATGCAAGGGGATTACCTGTGCCAGGATTTGCAGCCGTGGTCTCACCCACCGGAGGATCGCTGGCGCTATCCCTTGCCGGAGAACTGCCCCTTGCCGGAGAAGCCTCCCTTGCCGGGGGATCCTCCCTTGGCGGTGTAGTCGACGCAGATGGCACGTCGGGAGCGGCTTCCGGGCACTCTTGGTGAGGCTGCTCTGCCCCTACACAAACCGACAGTCAGATATCAGTCAAGAAAGAGCACCCATGTACGATCAACAGCAAAAAGTAAACCATATACTTACGCTGGGGCTGCGCTGGGGCTGCTTTGTGGAAGAGTTGCCGCACCCGGCAAGGTGGTCTCGGACGCGCCTCCTGCTGTCGCGGTGGGATCGTCTTCGATGACAACCACCGTGACCTTGGCTCTCTTCGACGCTCTCTGGGCCAGCGTCCTAAAAAGGAAATGAGTTCAGAGTGAAGCAAATCAGACACAAGACAAAGCAACAAAATTGAAGAACTACAAGTACAAGCAAAAAATCTTACTCTTCTTCTTCCTCGGAGCTGAGCGCGGAGAGATCGAATTCCGGTTCGCCTCCGGTGCGACGAGCTGGAAGAGTAGGTTCCCTTGGCCGCTTGGCGGGTGCAGGAACTGTGGTCTCGGAAGGCCCCGCTCCAGTTGCTGCAGCGGCGTGAGGTGCTCCCGCGGCAACAGTGCTTGCCGCGGTGGGTTGCTGCATGGGCGCGACGGCTGTTGGTCTGTCTGCCGCCCAGCTGCTTCTCCGCCTTATGGAGACGCCTTCTTGGTGGAGCTGTGGGCCGGCCATGCAAGCTGCTTGAAGGTGGGGAGGAGGCACCCTCGGCGGGCTCGCTCGGCTCAGCTTGGCTCGGCATGCTCTTCCTCGCCGCAAGCTCCTCTCGATCGACAAGACTTGCCGCCTCGCTGCCTCTGCCTCCTCCACGGTGAATCCAAAACGCGCCGGCGGCAGCAGCTGCCGCCTCTTCCAACCTGGTGGCGGCGCGCGCATCTCGCCATCGGTGGTGTCGCGGTGAGGCCCTTCGCTCATCGGGCGGATCGGCACTTCTTCCAAGCTGTCGAAGAACACCCGCGACGACGCTATCTCGCAGGCTCTTGCCAGGTTGGAACAATTCCATGCGAAGTCGCACAACGCATCATTGCACGGAAGCGGTCGAGCAAGGAATTGTTGCACAATGGAACGACTCCCCTCGGCAACCTGAACCATTCGGGATGATCGGGATCGTGCTTGAACAGCTCCAGGAGCATCGCATCCAACTCCAAGACGGTGAAATTGAAGTTGAGGCCCGGCGCAGCTCATGATATCCGCCAGATCTCGAACTCCCAAGCAGGTCTCCTCCTCTCCGCAAGGGGTGATGCGCGCGAAGGAAATCTGCGCCAATGGTGCCTACAGTGAGTCCGGCAAGCCTGAGGCGCAGGATCCCGGTGACGGCAATCTTCAATCTAGCATCTTTCTGCGCCAAGTTGCTCCAATCGCTGCCAAGACTATTGGGGTTTGGTATTTGGGCGTAAAGGGCTGCGGGTTCTCCTCTAGAATCCAACACCAATCTGCCCTCCATTCCTCCCACTTGCTGTGGAGCTCTCCCTCCAGATAGGCTTCCTTCTTGCCGATCCTTGAGATCCAAGCGATTCCTCCGGCAAGAGGCTCTCCTCTTTCTACTCGAGGCATGAAGAAATGGCGGAAGAGGGTTACGTTTGGGTGGACTCCGACAAAGTTTTCGCAGAGATGTGCGAAAACTGCCATGGTCAAGACAGCATTGGGGTGAAGTCAAGGAGGCGGAACCCGTAGGTGTTCATGATGTCGCAGAAGAATTCAGAGAAAGGCGAGCAGAGCCCGCAGTAGAAAAAGAGCGCGAAGAAGGGATACCCACTCGGAGCCAGTTCAGATGCGGCGGCTGAGAGTACCTTTGTGGGCTGATGCGCTCGCGTCTCCGTCGACCAGGAGAGGTAGTAGTACTCCCTTAGCTCCTTCGCGGCGAGCTGAGGGGGGAAGATGGCCCGCTCCTTGCGCAGAGCCGCGAGCCGCTGCGCCTCGGCCGACTTCACGCCCTTCCCCTTGTCGGCTTTCGGAGCCATGACGGAGGTAGTGGGGGAGATCGACGGCGTTGGTGGTGCTGGTGGTGATGGGGGGCGGAGCGCTGCTCTCTTTTCGGCCTTGGGAAGAAGGGGGAGCAGCGGAGGTTTTTTGAGATTGGACAGCAACTGGCAAGGAGGGCGAATTGCCCCTGCTTCCTCTGCTTATAAAGAGGGAGGGGCGGACGTTCCGCTTTTCCTAATAAAGAAACCGCCCACGATCTATCCCACGACGCCGCGTTCGACGCGTGCCATTCGTGGGGGACATGGTGGGTCCGGAGCAAGTTATGGCGTGACCCAAGCCGCGCGTGCCCGTGCCCTGTTTTGGGCCTGGCCCAACAGCGCTCGGCACCGTGTGTGGCCCAGGCCCGGGGGCTCCTGTCGGTGTACTAGAGTAGGGGTACCCTAGTATCCCGAACTCGTGCACGGGCAGTTGCAGCACCCCGCGGCAGGGCTTGCCAGGTGACCGCCAAGGTCCTCCGTGGTTCCTTTGGAGCCATTCAAGAACAAAGTATTTAAGCCAAGGAGACAAGGCCCCGGCAAGAGGAGCTTGCCGGGAAGGCCAACCAAGGCACTTAGGAGACAAGGCCCCGGCAAGAGGAGCTTGCCGGGAAGGCCCGGTGAGCGACAAGCTTCCGGGCACGGCAAGACGACGACCGCGGCAAGGCGCTTGCCGCGGCAGGCTACCACGTCAGAATTACGCCCAAAGACATCCACCAACGTGTCGCCTCAGGACCTTTCAGTAGCAGCGTGGCAAGAGGTCTGTGCACGGTGGGCGCGGTGGCAAGCGGTGCGACAAGATTGCCATCATGGCAAGCGGTGGCGCCCCCGACGGTCCCTTTCCGCGACTGTTTAGGCGATATAGACGGGCATTTAATGCCTTTGTCCCTGCCGTCGTGGTTAGGTATGTTACACTCGCATAAGTAGATGTACCAACCACGACTCCTTTTACGCTTTTTGCCCTTGTCTACGTTGCCACCGTCGGAGACCCTTGTGCATATAAAAGGAGGCCCATGCGCAACATAGAAGGGGTTCGGTTCATTCAAACCAGAGAACACTCACGCTTAGGTCTTGTAGCTCTCGGCGCTCCCTAGCAAGAACACAATACAATCGACAAGCAGCAGAGGAGTATTATCTCTCCGGAGAGCTCCGAAGCTCGATAAACTGCTCGTGTGCTTCACTCGATCTGCTCTTCGATGCGACCTCCGCCCCCACCGAACCGAAAGGGGCTCGGTCCGCCGGTCCCATAGGTGTTCGTGGGTCCGATCAGCTTCCCCGACAATCACTAAGTATTTTCCTCCCGCAAAAATTATTTCCCTTAGAACCAAGATCATGAATTTCAAGCAACTTGAACATGAGCATGTTGCACAATCTTGGGAAAGTATAAAAATGATGCTAAGGAATTGCCCAACTCATAGGTTAAATCTTTGGATGATCATACAAAAAATTTATCCGGGGTTGAATGTTGTTTCTCGTAATCTTTTAGACTCCGCCGTGGGTGGCACTTTTATGAAAATTACTTTGGGTTAAGCCACCAAATTTCTTGATAATATCATGGCAAATTATTCACAATGGCATACCGAAAGAGCTCCTACTAGTAAAAAAGTTAATTCGGTTGAAGAAATTTCTTCTTTGAGTTGAAAAGTTGATGCTCTTATGAAATTGGTTTCTAGTAAAAGTGCTCCTATTGATTTTAATGTTATGCCTTTGTCTACTTTGATTGAGAAAAATAATGATGCCATTGATGTGAATTTTATCTCTAGAAATAATTTCAACAACAATGCTTATAGAGGAAATTTTAATCCTAGGCCTTTTCCTAGTAATTCCTCTAATAATTATGGTAATTCCTATGGAAATCAATATTACAATAATACTAGGAATACCTCTGATATTGAGAATAATATTCAAGAATTTATCAAAACACAAAAGTTTTCAACACTTCCATAGAAGAAAAGTTGAATAAGATTGATGATTTGTCTAGAAGTGTTGATAGAATTTCTCATGATGTGGAAAATATCAAGTTTAAAATTTTTGTGCCCAAAGTTTATGAATCAATTAAAGCTCTTTATGTTTCTATGGATGAAAGTAAGAAAATAACTGCTATGCTTAGAGCTAAAAGAGAATTCTTAGAGAAAGCTTTTTCTAGTGACTATACTTGCAAAGATGATGAAGATCTTAAAATGATTGGTGTTTCTTCTATTGATTCCTTGTTTAGTAAATATAAGATTGATGAAAAAGGGACTGGAGAAGAGTCAACTTTAGGTAGAAGGCGTCCCAATATATCGGAGGGTGAAAATCTTGTTGAGAAAATGGATAAAAGTGGGTTTGGAGAGGTCAAAACTTTAGTTAGTGATGTACCCATTCTTTTGGATTACAAAGACTTTAATTATGATAGTTGCTCTTTGATTGATTGTATTTCTTTGTTGCAATCCATTCTAAATTCACCCCATGCCTATGAACAAAACAAAGCTTTTACTAAACATATTGTTAATGCTATGATGGAAGCTCTTGAAGAAAAATTGGAATTAGAAGTATCAATTCCTAGAAAATTGCATGATGAATGGGAACCTACTTTCAAAATCAAGATTAAAAATTATGAGTGTTTTGCTTTGTCTGACTTGGGTGCTAGTGTTTCTACAATTCTGAAATCTTTTGTGATGTGCTTGGTCTTACCAATCTTGTAGAACGTTCCTTGAATTTGCACTTGGCGGATTCTACTATTAAAAAGCCTATGGGAAGAATTAATGATGTTCTTATTCTTGCAAATAGGAATTATGTTCCCATAGATTTTATTCTTCTTGATATTGATTGCAATCCGTCTTGTCCAATTATTCTTGGTAGACCATTTTTACGCACTATCGGTACCGTGATTGATATGAAAGAAGGCAATATTAAGTTCCAATTTCGTTTGAGGAAGGTTATGGAACACTTTCCTTGAACAAAAATTAGGCCACCTTATGAATTAATCAAGAGGGCATCTTATGGATCTCGAACCAAAGATGACAAAACTTAGATCCTTGCTTTATGCCTAGCTAAGGGCGCAAAACTATAGTGCTTGTTGTGAGGCAACCCAATGAATAAATTTTACTTTCGCTTTTTTCTTTCTGTTCTTGTGTGTTTACACAATTATGCTACTGTTATGATTTTGTTCTTTATGCTTTAATTAGTTTTTGTGCCAAGTAGAGCCTTTAGGATCTTCTTGGGTGATAGTTGTTTGATCTTGCTGAAAAAGACATAAACTTTGCACTCACGAAAATAATTTTCATAAATCACTGAAAAGAGATTTTGCCCTGATTCTTTTTGCAGAAGATTAATATACGAATTACCCTGGTCGTCCTAATTTGGTAGAATTTTTGAAGTTCCAGAAGTATTCGCAAAAGTCAGATTGCTACAAACTGTTCTGTTTTGACATATTCTGTTTTCTTTGTACTGTGTGCTTATTTTGATGGCTCTATGGTTTTCTTTGATGAGTTTGTGCCATAGAAAAGTTGGAATACAGTAGATATAATACAAAAACAAAAAAAGAATTGGTTTGATACAACACTTATAGTAGTGATTTATTTTTCTTATACTAACGGATCTCACAAAAGTTTTGTTGAGTTTTGTGTGATTGAAGTTTTCAAGTTTTGAGTTATCTTACGATGGATGAAGGAAGGATGCAAGAGCCTAAGCTTGATGATGCCCCGGCATCCCAATCTATTATCCAAAAATGAGCAACCAACTAAGCTTGGGGATGCCCCCAAGTGGAATCTCCGCTTTGTTCCAACAACTATCGGTATTTTACTCGAGGCTATATTTTTATTCGTCACATGATATGTGTTTTACTTGGAGCGTCTTGTATGATATGTGTCTTTGCTTGTTTTATTTTGTGTTTTAAGTCATCAATCCTTGCTGTACACACCTATTTGAAAGAGCCAAAATTATATCATGACTTGTTAGAATTGCTCTCTATGCTTCACTTAAATCTTTTATGAGCTAGGACTTGCTCTAGTGCTTCACTTATATCTTTTTGAGCACGGTGTGCTTAGTAGTTTTGAAGAAATGCTCTCTTGCTTCACTTAGATTTATTTGAGAGTTAGTAAATTTTGAATAAATTATCTCTTGGTTCACTTAAACTATTTTGAGAGAAAGAAAATTTGTTATGCTCATGATCTTCACTTATATTTGTTTGAGCTTACGAAAAGCAACACATGAAAATTAGTCCCAAAGTGATAGATATCCAAGAAGGATAAAGAAAAAGAAAAGAAAAATGTCATGAAGATCATTGGACAAAATAAACTTGATTCTTAGTAATAGTTTTGAGATATGATGATGTGATATGTGAGTTATGTTGATGAGTAATTGTGCTCTAGTAAGAATATTGGTTTTAAGGTTTGTGATTCCCTATGCACGCACAAAAGTCAATAATCATGCAATGAAAATTATATCCTACTTGTGGTGCATTATTCGGTGTTAATTATGCTTAATGCTTGCTTATGAGATTATTCGTTTCTTGGTTGGTTGCTTCTCAATCTTTTTGCTAGCCTTCATTTTGCACTAAGTATGATCTCTACTTGTCCATCCAAAATCCTTTAAACCAGTTTTGCCACATGAGTACACTATATCTACCTATATGCGGTATTCTTTTGCCGTTCTAAGCAAATTTGCATGTGCCATCTCTAATTTTCAAAATAAACTTCTCTTTTGTGTGTTTGTTTCGCTCGCGGAACGGTAACGGGTGGCTAATATTTTCCATGCTGGATGTGTTATTCTCACGATGAGTGTTTATTCACTTGTCATTGCATGAGAGTAAGGCAAATGTTTTAGGGATTCCCAGTCCCGAAATGAAAAAATGAATTTAGTTTATGTTGTCAAATAATAAATTCCTTGGAAAATGTTGGTATGGAGGGCACCCGTGGATACGGTTAGCCATGGAAAGTGAAAGTATGGTGGCAAAAGGAATAAACTTTATTTTCTGTTTGGGAACCGCCTATGTCATATCTAGCATGGAAAGTGTTCGGAACTCTGAGTCGTTTTCGTTGGTGGGATGGATACACCTCCCAAAAAAATTTTATCTCTAATTTTTTCGCTTTGAGCTCTGGCACCTCTACAAATCCCTACTTCCCTCTGCGAAGGGCCTTTCTTTTACTTTATGCAATTTATATTTTGAATTTGAGTCTCCATCCTCTTTTATAAAAGCACCAACTAGGAGGCAATATGATCGTACTTAAGTATTGGGTGTAGCTAATATTCGAGTGTGTTTCATGAATGGATCAATGTTTGAGCATGATGGGCTAGGGATAACTTATTTTAGCGTTGATATTTTGAAAGACCTGGTTGCTTGTTGATATGCTTGAGTATCTAAATTATTATGTCAAAACTAGACTATTTCTTTGAATCACATAAAAGTCCAAATGTCCATTCTATAAAGAAAAGAATATGATATGACATGATGAAAAGCACTCCACATCAAAAATTTTGTTTTTATCACTTACCTACTCGAAGACGAGTAGGAGTTAAGCTTGGGGATGCTGATACGTCTCCAACGTATCTACAATTTTTTATTGTTCCATGTTGTTTTATTATCAATCTTGGATGTTTTATAATCATTTTATAGTCATTTCATATCATTTTTTGGTACTAACCTATTGACATAGTGCCAAGTGCATGTTGCTGTTTTTTCCATGTTTTTTACATCGCAGGAAATCAATATCAGACGGAGTCCAAATGCAACAAAACTTCAAGATGATTTTTTTATGGACCAAAAGGAAGAATTTGGGCCCTGGTTGCACCTGGGGGGAGTCCCGAGGAGGGAAAATCCCACCAGGGCACGCCAGGAGGCCCAGGCACGCCCTGGTGGGTTGTGCCCACCTCTGTTTCCCCCTGGACCGCCTCTTTGCTCTATAAATACCCCAAAAATCCCAGAACCCTAGAAGCATCGACGAAATATTCATCCAGCCGCCGCAGAGTCCAGAACCACCAGATACAATCTAGACACCATCTCGGATGAGGTTCACCACCTCCATTGGTGCCTCTCCGATGATGCGTGAGTAGTTCTTTGTAGACCTTCGGCTCCGTAGTTGGTAGCTAGATGGATTCCTCTCTCTCTCGCTGAATTCTCAATACAATGGTCTCTTAGCGATCCATATGATGTAACTCTTTTTGCGGTGTGTTTGTTGGGATCTGATGAACTTTGAGTTTATGATCAGTCGTATATTTTTATATCCATGAAAGTTATTTGAGTTTCTTTGATCTCTTTTATGCATGATCTCTTATAGCCTCATATTTCTTCTCCGATATTTGGGTTTTGTTTGGCCAACTTGATCTATTTATCTTGCAATGGGAAGAGGTACCCGGTAGTGGGTTCGATCTTAGGGTGCTTGATCCCAGTTACAGAAAGGGAACCGACACGTATGTATCGTTACTACTAAGGATAAAAAGATGGGATCTATATCTAACGCAATAGATAAACGGATCTTGTCTACATCATGTCATCGTTCTTATTGCATCACTCCGTTTTTCCATGAACTTAATACACTAGATGCATGCTGGATAGCGGTCGTTGTGTGGAGTAATAGTAGTAGATGCAGGCAGGAGTCGATCTAATAATCTTGGACGTGATGCCTATGTAATGATCATTGCCTGGATATCATCATAATTATTTGAGGTTCTATCAATTTCCCAACAGTAATTTGTTTACCCACCATTTGCTATCTTTCTCAAGAGAAGCCACTAGTGAAACCTACAGCTCCCGGCTCTTCTTCCTCATATATTTTCTTGCGATCTACTTTTCCTTTGCATTTTGTGCCTCACCGCTGCCTCTCCAACTTCGCCACCGTCCACCGCACTAGAGTTATTCCTGCTACGCCGTCCTTCGCCGCCTCAGATCTGCTTCCCCTTCGCCGACATACGTCCATGGCAACACAGTCAACAATTTGGCCATGGGTTCGTCCAAGGCTGCACCCTCCTCCAAAACATCGGTTCCCCCGGAAAAAGAAGAAGATCGCCATGACATATGGAGGACACCATACTGGCAACCGGAAATGGTACTCCTCTTCCCTTATTCGTGAAAATCTTACATGTCTTCTTGCACGGTATTCATCCCACAGAAGACACTAGTTGACCGCTTCTTCTTGATACTAGATGTTCCTAGTAACTCGCGATGCACAAGGTTTCTCCTCATATACTATTTCACCTTAGCTAGTGGTCCGTCGCCCCCTGGATTTCAATTCCTGGTCAGTTGATTCCCAATTAACAGAAGCATTCCCCGGCGTAACAGGCTCTAGTCTGCCTATTACGCCGGGGAAGAAGCACCTCTGTGTTTATCTTAGGGGTGTGTGGGGCCTAGAGCTGCTGGCGCCCGATCTGGAGGTCGGTTTGGATTAAAGGGATGGCCTGGGGCGCTGCCAAGCATGGTGGTGGTGTGAGGTCGAGGGAAGGGCGGGGCGCTGGAGGCAGGGGTCTGGGCTGGTGGTCATTGGCGGTTCGAGAAAGATCGTCAACAGTGACTGGCGGGAGGTAGACGAAGGCCATATGCCCGTTCCTTATAGATCGTACGGTTCATAAAAAAAATTGACTGACCTATTTATTTTCAGTCAACTATTATCTTGACAGGACCACATGTGGTGGTGTGCTGGAGGAGTACCTGCATTTCCTGTGCTCATATATTACAAAATCAACGGAGTAGAATCTAATTTTGTTTGCCATGCAATGTTGTAGAGCTATCATATGTCTCCTGTAATTTATTTTTCAACCACCTGCTATCTGCTACTTTTACAGTGCACTAGTTCTACACACACTTCACCCATACTCTCACTATTGTGTTTTTATGCAAGGGTATTTCAGATTCTGCTACCATGAGAGAAGCTGAAAAGAAAAGAGAGAAGTCGCTCTAGCGTCGTACGTGGATAGGCCAGACACATTTCAGCCTTATAAAGGGTGCAATGTCAGCAGATGGAGATGGTAAACGTAGCTCTGGATTTGATACCTCGCTCGCAATGAACCACCATCCCAGGTGCTTGCTTTAACTTTGTGGTGTCATATGTGGTTACATGTTGCATATGGTGTCTAGCTTGTATTCGAAAGGCCGAAGTTGTTCTTTATTAAGATAAGGAAAGATATTTTGTACATGAGCCAGTGACAAGCCCAGCATAGACAGGCATCACCTGGAAGCCAACTAAAAAGCCACGATGGTGGCATAGCAGCCCGCCTCCCACCAGGCTCTCAGGTCCTATATGATCATGCTCACCACTCCAACCAGATGTCTAGCTTGTATTGCTTCCAATTTGGTTAAATTGCATCTGCTTAGCTTACACATTATACCTTTGAATATGACATGCCTTCCTGTTTTTGGTACATACTAGTACATCTGTCTATTAACCATGTTCTTACATCAAACTAATGTTCTTGTGTATCCCTCATCAATCACTTATGATGAGGCAGTCAGGCCAGTGGACTACTGTGAGTAAAGATCATCATTTAAAGAATGCAGCATCAGCCTCCCGACATGATTCTCAAGAAACAGCAAGGCTAGATGAACATAGTGAACGTAGCTCTGTAGTTGATTACCGCATTTCCCCTACACTAGCATCGTAGGTGCTTTCTCTAACTTGGCAGTGTGATATGTAGTTTCATGTTGCATATGGTGTCTAGATTGTAATTCTTCCTGTTAATATGGTGTCTAGCTTAGTTTATACATTATACCTGTTAATGTGACATGCCTTCCTGTTTTTAGTACATAGTACATCTGTCTATTAAGAATGTCCTTACATAAAACTATTGTTTTTTTTGTATCCCGCATCAATCAATATGACGAGACACCTTTAGTATATGCAGTGCCGATATTAGTTGCATCTTTCATATGATTTATAGCATGCGCTTCTTCTAATTTGTTGAAATGCCATTTATGATGGGATGCTTTTAACTTGGCAGAGTCACATTGGTTGCATCTTTCATGTGGTGTCTAGCTTGCATTGCTTCTTATTTGTTGGAATGGTTTCTGCTTAGTTTACACAAACAGTTCTGAATATGCCATGCCGTCCTGTTTTTCATACATATTCCATCCTGGTATCATGTGTTTTCCTTACATCAAAGTAGTGATTGTCAGTATCATGTATGAATGAGTTCTGAAGAGTGAATTTTATTGCTTTTTCTTGTCGGTTTTACTTGACAATTCAAAATCAGTAAAGCAGAAGGAAGTTAGCAAGGCAGCGGATAAAGGTGCTCCTTCCAAATGGAGGGCCTGTACAGATTCTACTCCTCCATCCCCCCAAGACGATTTGCAAGACAACACATGCATACACACTCAACGTAGCCGTGTTGATGATCAGCATGTCTCCCCTAGTGCACCATCACAGGTGCTCCCTCTAACTTGGCACTGTTATATGTGGTTGCATGTTATGTATGATTTATAGCTTCTATTGCTTCTAATTTTGTTGAATTCCATCTACTTACTTTACACATTATACTTGTGAATAAGACACGTGTTCCTGTTTCTAGAACATACAATATCTGTCTATCACACCATGTTCTTACATCAAAGTACTACTGTTGTGTAACCTGCAACAATCACTTATCATAAGACACGTTTGACTTGGGAGTGTGATATAGGTTACATCTCGCATTCTTTTCTAGCTTGTACAACTTCTAATTTGTTGAAATGGCACTTATGACGAGACAGTTTTAACTTGGTAGAGTGATATTCGTTGCATCTTTCATATGGTGTGTAGCTTTCATTGCTTCTAATTTGTTGAAATGCCTTCTCCTTAATTTACACATCATAACCTGTGAATATGCAATGCTGTGAATATGCAATGGCACTAATGACGAGAGACCTTTAACTTGGTGGTGTGATGTTGTTTGCATCTTGCATATGATTTATTTCTTGTACTGCTTCACATTAGTTTAAACGCCATTTATGATGAGACATTCTTAACTTGGCAGAGCGATATTTATAGCATCTTTCAGATGGTGTCTACCTTCCATTGCATTGCTTCTAATTTGGTGAAATGCCTTCTGCTTAGTTTACACATCATAGTTCTGGTTATCTCATGCTATCCTGTTTTTCGTACATATTACATCCTCCTATCATGTGGTTGTCTAACATCAAAGTTCAGTTAAATGCAGATCACGCATCAATTTGTTACGAAGAACTAAATTGTTATTCATTTTTCTTGTCGCCTTGACTTAACATGGCATAGAGAAAGAGGAAGCAACACAGAATGACAGGGAAAGGGAAGCGGAAGAATCCTACAGATTCTACTGGTACTGATCATGCAATAGAAGGTCAAATTCCAATAGAAAATTGTACTAACAGGGTATCCCGTGCTACACGAGCTGGAGAACAAGCCAAACAGAAACAAATACCTGCCACAAAAGAAGCAGAGATAGCCCTAGTTGTTGCAACACCTTCCGCAGTACCACCAGCTGCACGAGTTACTCATTGGTAAACTCAGCTAGCAGCACGTTCCCTATCTCCCTTGCCACCTGACACTACTTCCGAAGCACTCTTGACACAAGATGAGTTGGCAAGATCAGATGAACTTTGTGAGCTTCAACAGCAAGAAGGTAGTTGCTGGAGTCAAGTTACAGTTGCATGCTTCTTTATATGTAGTCTCACAGTTTGATGTACACTAACACTTCCTATGTTCGTTGTTGGACTAGCACCTAGGCGCAAGAGGAAACAAACATCAGGGATAATGCTCGATAGGTTAACTAATTCTAGAGGAGGAAGAATGGAGATCCGTTTTGAGACAGGTTTAAAAAGGCCACGTGATGCTACAGAGTCAGCCAAGTTAGTATCAGAGGCAGCGGTTGCCGTTAGGTGTCATTCAGTACAAGAATGACAAAGAAGAAACCCAGTTCAACACCTTCCTGTACCATTTATCTGTAAGTATGGTTATCTATGGAAACTAGTAATATCGTCTTGCTCTATCACATACTTTCTAGGTTGCTGATAATGACACTCCCATGATTTTCAACAGACAAGGTTCAAGTTGGATAGCCAAGATGATGCAACCAGACAAGCTTGCACCTATGTTTTCCAGTCTACTCTGCGATAGTATCGGTATAACTTGAGGAAAACTCACTTCGAAGGCAAGGCTAACAGTGAACTTGCCCAAACATCTCCAGTGGAAAATATAACGGATGAAGACTGGAGAGGCCTCGTTAAACACTTGTCTGATCCAAAGTATCAGATACACTATATATATGTGATCAGATCACATGTTGAAGTCCTATTTACGCATGTGCCACACAAATCTATCTTCTTGTAGGTGAACTGTTCAAAGAACAAGGCCAACCAGACATGCACACCTCCCTGGAAATTCAGACTCCTGGTTCTAGATGGCAAACCTCTAGAATAAGTCATGGGAATGAAATTCTTGTCGACAAATTAGTCTTTCTTGCATCTCTAATAGCTCTCACGTCCTCGGACATAAACATCATCTTGGGTATGGACTGGATGTCAGCCCATTATGCTAAGATTGATTGCTCTACTAGAACTGTTCAACTCACCCATCCTTCGGGCAAGACAATTAATGTTTCGACCCGAGTGGCTAAGCGTCAGCTTTACTCCTTAAATGCCAACCCCCTTCCGGACCTCGAAGATATTCCGGTAATCCGTGATTTTCCGGATGTCTTTCCAGAAGAACTGCCAGGTGTTCCACCTGACAGTGATGTCGAGTTCGTGATAGATCTTGTTCCCGGAACCGTCCCAATCTCTAGAAGACCTTATAAGATGGCACCCTAGAACTAGCCGAGCTTAAGAAACAACTCGATGAGTCCTTGCAAAGGGTTTCATCCGTCCTAGTTCATCTCCATGGGCTTGCCCGTCCTCTTCGTCAAGAAGAAGGATGGAACGGATCGGATGGTTGTAGATTACCGACACATCAACTTGGTCACTATCAAGAACAAGTATCCGCTCCCGGGATCAACGATCGTATGATCAGCTCGCTGGATCCTCGATCTTTTCAAGATGGATTTGAGGTTGGGTTACCATCAAATCAAAATCAAGAACGGGGACATTCCTAAAACGGCCTTTGTTACTCGTTATGGCCAATACGAGTACACCGTCATGTCCTTCGGATTAACCAATGTGTCGGTGTACTAGAGTAGGGGTACCCTAGTACCCCGAACTCGTGCACGGGCAGTTGCAACGCCCCACGGCCGGGCCGGCCTGATGGCCGCCAAGATCCTCAGTAGCTCCCTCGGAGCCATTCAAGAACAAAAGCAGTGAGACCCGGCAAGAGGAGCTTGTCGGAAGGCCACTGGGGTGTAAAGAAACAAGGCCCGGCAAGAGGAGCTTGCCGGAAGGCTTGGCGGCGCTGAACCCTCAAAGCGCGACAAGGTTCCCGCGCGGCAAGGCACTTGCCGGGCGGGCGACTCTCTTCATCTCCGCTCCAGCTCACCCGCCAACGTGTCACCACGGGCTATCCCAAATGCAGCGTGTCGACGGGCTGTGCAGCCAGCGGGGAGTAGCGACAGACGGCGCCGACAAGCTACCATCGTGGCGGACGGAGGCGCACTTAACGGTCCTGTTACCTTTGTCGGGCGATCGAGACAGCATTGATGACTCTTGTCCCTTGCCGTCGAGTTAGGTATAGATTCTTGTACACTTTGCATAAAGCGGTGTACCAACCTATGTTTTACTATCATACCCTTGTCTACTTGCCACATGTGGTGACCCCTTGTGCCTATGAAAGGAGGCCCAAGTGCAACGTAGAAGGGGTTCGGCTGGGTTTCTAGTCCAGCTCTAGCTTAGTTCATCACACTCAAGCTAGGTCTTGTAGCCAGCATTGCTCCCTAGCAAGAACACAAGATAATCCACAAAGCAGCACTAGGAGTATTATCTCTCCGGAGAGCTCCGAAGCTGGGTAAAAACCCTCTCGTGTGTACCGCCTCGATCCGCTCTTCGTGCAACCTCCGCCCCCCTCCGAACCACAAGGGACCCAGGTCCTGTAGGTGCTCGTGGGGCATGATCAGTTCTTCCCCCGACATCTTTGGCGCGCCAGGTAGGGGGGGGCGTCGAGGCTGTGTGAACCCGATCCGGCGGCCGCACGAGCAACTCCATCGACATCTTCGTCGATATGGCGCGAAGAAGAAGCCTTCGGCAGCAGCTGAGCCGTCGCGTCGAACCCACCACCACCGGAGCTGTCGGTGGTGGGGAACGCTAGCGGAGGGACGGCGTCGTCGAGAGCCCACGATGCCGCCAGGTCCAAGGACAACGCGGCGCGGGCGTCGGCGTCCGAATCTGCACCGCATCCTTCGCAGAAGAAGCGGGACCGACAGCGCCATGATACTCGCGGCACCATACGCTCATTGGATCAAGGCCAAGTTGGAGGATCCCGAGGCCCTCGAGACCGCATGCACCCGGCATGCGATGCGAGTGAAATGGGGTCGTTGAGGCGGGATGCTGCTCCTCCTAACTTTGTTAGGAGTCCGAGCACATCCCGTTCTTCGCTTCGTACGCCGTTGCTGCCAACCACACCAGCGGAAGCCTTGGCGAGCTTCGGTTACTATTAGATTACCCTCCGGCGGCCGATAAGGTCGACGAGTGGAGGGCCACGATTCAGAGTCTCATCGGCTTCGTCAACGGCGACGTCCCGCGGCAACCGAGCGCTTCGCAACGGCGGCGAGGCGACAAGGCGCGAGCCGATGGCGACGAGACTTGCGGGGGTGCACCCACCGTACACTCCCCTTCCGAAGGCCAAGATCGCCGACTCGCCGGATCCACCTCGACAGCGACTCCACGGCGTCGCCGGATCCGCGAGCTCGTCGCGACCAGCGTCAAGTTCTTCGAGAGCGGCAAGAAGAGGACGCTTCGAACCCGATCGGCGCCGAAGAAGCGCGCCGTCAATCGACCAACGCGCGGGCCCATGTCGATATGCATGCGCCAGGGGAACCAGGCGACTTGCCGTACGCGGTGGGTTGCCCTGCGTTCACTCGTGAGCTGCGCAAGTCCAGTGGCCCGACAAGAAAAATTT
Organism: Aegilops longissima; assembly: GCA_021605205.1. Classification (NCBI taxonomy): domain Eukaryota; kingdom Viridiplantae; phylum Streptophyta; class Magnoliopsida; order Poales; family Poaceae; genus Aegilops; species Aegilops longissima. The sequence goes on from CM038677.1 coordinate 337,095,700, forward strand.
CAAACCAGATGTGCCAGAGAAGTACGACGGCAGGACACACCCATCGGAGTTCCTCAGCATCTACTCCATCACGGTGCAAGCTGCGGGGGGACGAGACGACAAGATCCTCGCCAACTACTTCCCCTTGGTGCTCAAGCCAAACGTCAGATCTTGGCTCATGCACTTGCCGGACGGCTCTATTTCTTCTTGGGAAGATCTGTGCCATCAGTTTGTTGGCGCCTTCACAGGCGGCCACAAGCCTCATGGCCAAGAGAGTGATCTCCACCTGCTTGCCCAGAAGGAGGGGGAGTCTCTGCGCAAATTCATCCAGAGATTCAGTCGAGTGCACTACAACATCCCAGACGTCCACCCTGCTGCGGTGATTAGTGCATTTCATCAGAATGTACGAAACCGCAGGATGAGGGAAGAGATGGCGATGTGCAAAGTGAAAGACGTCAGCGAGCTCTACGCCCTGGCCGACAAGTGTGCACGCGCTGAAGAAGGAAGAAGGCTCCCAGGAGAGAGTGTGGGAGCAGAGTCTGACAGTGAAGGGACCGCCCCGGCAAGGAATAGCCGGCGGCGGAACAACAGGAGGAAGAAAAACCAAGAAGTGCTAGTTGTCGAGCAGTCCGACAAGGATGATGCCGCCAACCAAGCCAAGGCCGGTGGCTCCGGCAAGGAGGTTGCCGTTGACGCCGTCCGCCAAGCTGTGGCGGCCGCCGACAAGCCTAGCAGCTCCAACAAGCAGTACTGTAAAATCCACCGCACTAAGGGCCACGATCTCCAAAGCTGCAAGAAAGTCGAGGAGCTTGTGGAGCTCTGAAAGCTGAATCGAGCGCGAGACAAGGAGAAAGCCCAAGAAGGTGCCGGTGCAGCAAGTAAAAAGAGACCCGGTCGGGGAGGACGCCGCGGCAAGGCCAAGCAGCGACAAGGAGACAGACCTCCCCATGGTCGCGACAAGGAAGAAGATGAAGATGAAGATGACGAGGATTATGAAGATGATGAAGCTGATGAGCAGGAGTTTCAAAAGGCAACAGAGGTCCTTTGCGTCGACGGTGGTGCGTCTCTGCATACCTCACACCGCCAACTCAAGCAATGGATGCGCAAGGTCAATGCAGCAGAACCATCCCTAGAGTCACGCAAACCTCGAAGTGGTCCAAGACGCCCATCATCTTTGACATTGAGGATCACCCCGATCGCATCACGCGGTCGGGTGTTTGCCGATGTTGGTCTCACCAACCATCCGCAACCTCAAGGTCACAAAGATGTTGGTTGACGGCGGGCGGCCTAAATTTGATCTCCTCTGCGGTGCTCCGAAACTTCAAATCCCGACAATGAGCTCGAAGAAAGCGGCACCTTCCAAGGAATCAACCCGGAAGGAGCAAGCCCAAGGGAAGATCACGTTGCGGTAACATTCGGCGGTGAGCTCAACTTCAGAACCGAGAGGGTCACGCTCGACGTCGCCGATTTCCCATTGCCCTACAATGGCATACTCGCCGTCGGCACTCGCCAAGTTCATGGCCGCCTCACTATGCATACAACCTACTCAAGATGCCCGCCCGATAAGTGTCATTTCTATCCATGGCGACAAGAAAGATGCACTTATCTGCGCCGACAAGATTTACCGGGATGCAGCAGCCGCGACAGATAGCAAACTACTTACCGCTGAAGCTCCGGGGTGAAGAAGAAGACCACTTTGGATCCGGCAAGAGCTCGCTGCCCACTCCGCAAGCGCACCTCTTGAGTGCTGCGCTACCGTCGAGGACGCACCATCAAGCTCCACCGGCAAGTGCAACAGGACGATGGCAGCTCCGCCAAAGACTAAGAGGGTGCCCGCCAAGGAGGACGGCACTGGTGGTACCTTCACCATCAGTGCCACGCTTGATCCTAAATAGGAAGGCGAGCTCGTTGTTTTCTCTGAGGCGAATGTCGATGTGTTTGCATGGCAACCATCGACATCCCGGCGTTCAGAAAGTAATTGAGCACCACCTAGCTGTCTGTCCTCACGCAAGGCCCGTCAAGCAAAGAGTTAGGAAACAGCGGTGGGCGCCAAGAGTTCATAATGAAGAAATCAAGAAATTGGAAGCAGCGGGGCTTGTCGAGGAGTCCTCCACCCCACGTGGTTGGCCAATCCGGTAGTGATGCGCAAGGCTAATGGGAAATGGAGACTTTGTATTGACTTCACAGATGTTAATAAAGCCTGTCCCAAGGACCCATTTCCCTTGCCGCAGTCGACCAGATTGTTGACTCCACGGTGGATGCGATCTGCTTTCATTTCTTGATGCATATTCAGGATATCATCAGATCTTCATGGCAGAAGAGGATGAAGAGAAAACCGCATTCATTACACCATGTGGCACGTACTGCTTTATACGGATGCCTTTCGGTTTGAAGAATGCTGGTTCAACCTTTGCAAGGGTGGTTCATGATGCTTTTGGACCACAGATACACAGAAATGTAGAAGCCTACATGGATGACATAGTGGTCAAGAGCAAAGACAGGGCAACCCTGGTTCAAGATTTGGATGAGACGTTTGCAAACCTGCACAAGACCAACCTCAAGCTCAACCCCAAGAAGTGCGTGTTTGGAGTCCCTTCCGGCAAGCTTCTCGGGTTCTTTGTATCTCAGCGAGGAATTGAAGCCAATCCCGACAAGATCAAGGCCATTGAGCAGATCGAAGCACCAAAGCGCGTCAAGGATGTTAGGAGGCTTGCCGGTTGCGTGGCTGCTCTCAGCAGGTTCATTTCTAAGTCTGCTGAGCGCGCCCTGCCATTTTTCAAGATTTTGAAAAAGGCAGGTCCAATGAAATGGACTCCCGAAGCGGAGGCTGCGCTGCAGGACTTGAAGAGATACCTGTCCTCCACTCCAATACTTGTCGCACCTAAGCCACAAGAGAAGTTGCTGCTATATATAGCAGTGACCAATCAAGTGGTTAGTGTTGCGTTAGTAGCGGAGAGGGAGGCGGATGATGAGCCGGCAACCGAGGCAGGTGCGTCCAGCGACAAGCGGGGGGCTTCGCCGTCAAGCTCCGGTCCCGACAACGACGGATCAGCGCAGGGTTGCGACAAGATACGGAAGAAGATGGTCAGCGCCCAGTCTACTTTGTCAGTTCCCTTCTGCAGGGGGCTAGATCGAGGTACTCTGGTGTGCAGAAGCTACTTTTCGGCCTGCTCATGGCCTCGAGAAAGCTGCGCCATTACTTCCAAGCACATGAGATAACAGATTGTCACTCGCTTTCCGCTAAAGAGGATTTTGCAAAATCCGAAGCAACAGCAGGATTGTTGAGTGGGCTTTGAACTGTCAAGCTTTGGTCTCAAGTTGAAAGCACTTCAACTATCCAAAGCAGGGCATTGGCAGAATTCATAGCGAGTGGGCGCCAATGCAAGGCGAAGAGATCCGAGACGAGCATCCCGTCAAGAAGGCAAATAAAGAATGGCTGATGTATTTTGGCGGTGCCTTCTCGCTGCAAAGCGCCGGTGCCGCATCTTGCTTATCGCACCCACCGGGAGCACCTCAAATACATAGTCCAAATGCACTTTCCCAAGGAACAAGCAACAAATAATACTGCTGAGTACGAAGGCTTGCTTGCCGGTCTCAGGATTGCGGTGGACCTTGGGATCAAGAAGCTCATTATAAGGGGAGACTCGCAACTCGTCGTCCGCCAAGTAAATAAAGACTACCAGAGTCCGTTGATGGAAGCGTACGTCGATGAAGTGAGGAAGCTGGAAGAGCACTTTGAAGGCCTGCAAATGGAACACGTTCCAAGAGCACAGAATGATATAGCTGATGGCCTCTCCAAATGTGCCGCACTTAAGTTACCTGTGGAGCCAGGGATTTTTGTGCTCAAGCTGACTCAGCCAACCGTGACACCATCAACAGGGCAGAGCAAGAAGAGAAAATTGGTTTCCGGCGACTACTTTCCGGCAGAGCTCTCCGAAGCCGCCGCCAAGAAGGTCCCTAGAACCGACGCAAATATCACTGAGGAGCAGTCTGCTCCGACAAACCATGCAGTTTGTATCGTTGAAGCAAACGCTCCCGACAAGCTTAGCTCCGGCAAGCTTGACGGGGATCATCGAGCTCCGGCGGACCAGCAGGTCCTTGCCGTAGAAGTTGATGGTCCCGCAGTGATAGATGAGCCTTTAGTCCTTGTTGTCGAGCCACAGGCTCCAACATGGGCACAGCAGATCGTCCATTTCCTTCAGACAGGAGAACTTCCCGAAGAGCAAGAAGAAGCGGAAAAAGTAGCCCGGCAGTCAAGTATGTACCAGTTTGTTGATAACATCCTGTACAGAAGAAGACTCAACGGAGTGAAATTGAAGTGTATTTGCCGGGAAGATGGACAGAAGCTGTTGGCGGAGATACACGGAGGCATATGTGGTCACCACATTGGCGCAAGAGCACTTGCCGGCAAAGCTTTCCGGCAAGGTTTCTTCTGGCCAGAAGCCCTCCAGGATGCAACTGCACAAGTAACCAAGTGTGAAGCGTGCCAGTTCCATTCAAGACAGATACACCAGCCAGCTCAAGCTCTCCAAAGCGATCCCTTTATCTGGCCCTTCTCGATGCAGGGGCTCGACATCCTCGGCCCCTTCCCCGAAGCTGTCGGGGCTTTGAGTACTTGTGCGTCGCAATCGACAAGTTCACAAAGTGGCGGAAGTGGAACCAGTGAGGAAGGTGACAACCTGATCAGCCGTCAAGTTCTTCAGTCAATTGTTTGCCGTTTGGGATTCCTAATCGGATCATCACCGACAACGGCACACAGTTCACGAAGTCGCACCTTCATGCAAGACACCCAAGATCTTGGCGCCAAGATCTGCTTTGCTTCCGTTGCTCATCCGAGAAGCAACGGTCAAGCGAGAGGGCAAACGCTGAAGTGCTGTGAGGACTCAAGACCAGAACTTTCGACGAGGCTGCACAAGTGCGGAAGGAACTGGATCGAGGCTGCCGGTGGTTCTTTTGGTCGATCAGACGACGCCAAATCGAGCCATCGGCGGACACCCTTTGCTCTAGTCTACGGAGCGAGGCAGTTCTCCCCACGGAACTCGTATCAGGTCACCTCGAGTGCTCGCTTATGATGAGTTGGAGCAAGAGCAGCTGCGACAAGATGACGCTGCTGCTCCTCGAGGAAGATCGTCTTCAGCTGCTGTCACGAGCTGCTCGTTACCAGCAAGCTTTGCGTCGCTACCATAGCCGCAAGGTTAATGCCGAAGCTTCGAGGAAGGCGACCTTGTTCTTCGGCGTTCAATCCGCCAAGAATTCCAACAAGTTGATGCCGAAGTGGGAAGGCCCTTATCGGGTAAAGCGAGTCACTAGGCCGGCGCTGTCCGCTTTGAGACTGAAGAAGGCTTTCGGTGAGCAATTCACTGGAACATAGAGCATCTTCGCAAGTTTTACCCATGAGGCGCGTTTGTCGAACCCGTTCGGCAACCAACCTTTTGTACAAGTCTTGCCGCTGTTGCATGTAATCCTTTGTACAAAGCGGCGCAGAGACCCGTGCATCGATAAAGCCTATGGTTGCGCATTTTTGTTAATACATGCCTTCATAATAAAATATGCATGTGTTTACTAACATCTTGTGCAGCACCGCTTTTGATGGCGATAATGAGCCATTAGGCTCCACAACTTTCTTTTCTCTTCTTTCTTCTCAAACAAGAAGAAGGTTCATCCACCCACAAGTTAACCGGGGAGAGGAGGAGATAATGGTGTGGGCATCGCTCGAGGAACTGTCGCCTTGCGGAAGGCGGACAATGAAAAGCTAAGTTGCTAAGTTTAAGCGACCAGTTTTAAATTTTCAAGTTATCTTCCTCGAGCGATAGTACTTTGTATGGAAAACCTGTGCGGAGGAACCAAATCGTGGACTGGTCGCGCCCTTACTTTGTTTCGAGTCCTCTCAACAATTTAAGTGAGCTGCGACTAGTCCGCATGACGAGGTTGCTTGTCGGTAGCGACCCGCCAAAGAGCTCTTGAAGTTCCAAGACTCGGCGCTTCATGACAAGGGTGCTCGCACCGCAAGTTTCCCGAAAGCGAGGGTGAAACGCATACAAGGAAGAAATCGAGTAAAGGAAATAACGTTGCATTCGATTGCCTAAGATAGTGTATATTACATAATAACTTATCGCAGCACTAGCTAAATTGTTCTCGGAACTGAAACAACAGCGAAGAGAAGGTGCGCCGGCATCTAAGTCCCACAAGCAAGAGTTGCAGGGGCTCTGACAAGCTAGAGTTGCCGGGGCTCTGACAAACCAGAGTTCTTTGGGGCTGCGGTATCGAGATAAGCTTTTCGTCCTTTCGAAACATCCTCTTTCATTAAAAACATTCTTCTCGGATACAAGACCGTGGAGAGTGAAAAACATGAAAGAGAGGGTTACAAGTTCTTAAATGCAGATAAGGCCCAAAGGCTTACAGATTAAAAAGATAAGATGCCCGTAATCCCTTTTCTGTCCCTATCTTCAGGAGGTAGGTTAAGAAGGCGGGAAGGGCGAAAGGAGCGCCTACGCGAGCTACAGGTGCCAGAAGGCACCAAGAGAACATGTCGGGGGCTCTCCGAAGGCTTGACGGGGACGGCGGCGCCGAAGCGAGCTCAAGGCAGGCGGCGGGGCGTCAAGACTATTGTCGAGGGCACGACGCCTCGTACTCGACTTGACGGCCTTGTCGCCATCCCTCTTCCCCTTCCGCAGCCTCCCTACGCCAGCCGCCCAAGGAGACGACCCCGGGGAGTTCAAGGAGCCGGCGACACGGATGATGGGGTCGCTGGTGACGCGGAGCGGCGCCCGACAACTAGTTGGGCCCGCTACCTTCGTCGTCGCTGTCGCTCTCCTCCTCGTCACTCTCGCTCGAGGAGGAATAAATCGCTGTCGGAGGAGCTATCCACGCAGCACCTTGCCCGATTGCCAAGATCCCGAAGACCTTGGCGGAGAGGAGGTCACCCTCCATTAACTTAAAATGGAGGGTAAACCCCGCCAGCGAGGTTGTGGATGCGCCAAGCGTCTTCCACCCACGATCAAGATACATCACATTAGGGGCTGGGAATGCAGCGCGGACTCGCGTGCCGCTGATCCCACAGCCCTCATGTGCAACCTCAACGTCTCGGGCGGATCCGACTCCATCGCCATCGCGAACGGAGCTGGAAGCGGAGACGGCGACGAGGCGCCAGCGCAGCTTGACGAAGAACTCGCAAGGGTTGTCCCCGTATGGACTGCCATGGGAAAGGAACCGCCGGCGGGGCGGAGATGGCACGCCGCCCCGCCCGCCTCTTCCCCGAGCGCCTCGAGCTCGTCCACGGCCTCGCCCCCGGAGGGGAACCACCGACGGAGGCGGAGACGGCGCGCCGCCTCGTCCGCCTCTCCCCCGGGCTCCTCGACCTCGTCCACGACCTCGCCCCCTCCCTCTTCCCCTTGAGACCGGCTCTGCCGCCCCGAGCGTGAGATTGGGAGGGGTGCGCTGTCTAGCTGCGACCCTCGCCGCCACCGAAGGAGAACCAAGGTTCCCTTTCTCCATGGTAAATGGAAGAAGAGGGAGCAGAAGCTGGAGGAAGGAAGAGATGGGAGGGTGCGGGCTTCTGTGCTCCCCTTCCGCCCTTCTTAAAAGGAGCAAGGTGGGGGCTCGGCCGCCCCGCTCGGCGAATCAAGGCACAGGAAGAGCAGGGAATCGGGACAGACCTGCTGCCCCTGCTCGCAACGGCTCAGTTTCCCACTTCCACCGTTCGTGACCCCGATTGCATGGGAACCACGTGGCGGAGATGCAGAACTGAGGCGACAGATGAGGCGACCTCGCATGCCGCCCACTTTACCCACGACGCCACAGTAAACGCGTGCCATTACAGAAAAACGCGAGGGGCGCGTGCCGTTCGTGGGAGACGTGGTGGGTCCAAGGCAAGTAACGGCGTAATCAAGACCACGCGCGCCCGTGCACTGTTTTGGGCCTGGCCCAACAGAGCTTGGCGCGTGTGTGGCCCAGCCCGAGGGCTCTGTCGGTGTACTAGAGTAGGGGTACCCTAGTACCCGAACTCGTCTGCTGGCAGTTGCAGCGCCCACGGCGGGCGGCCTGATGGCGCCAAGATCCTCGTAGCTCCTCGGAGCCATTCAAAACAAAACAATCGAGACCCGGCAAGAGGAGCTTGCCGGGAAGGCCACTCGAGCGTGAAGGAACAAGGCCCGGCAAGAGGAGCTTGCCGGGAAGGCTTGGCGGGCGCTGAACCCTCAAAGCGCGACAAGGTTCCCGCAAGCAAGGCACTTGCCGGGCGGGCGACTCTCTTCATCTCCGCTCCAGCTCACCCGCCAGCGTGTCACCACGGGCTCTCCCAATCACGCGTGTCGACGGGCTGTGCAGCCAGTGGGAGTAGCGAAAACGGCAATGACAAGCTACCATCGTGGCGGACGGAGGCACACTTAACGGTCCCTGTTACCTTTGTCCGGGCGACCGAGGCAGCATTGATGACTCTTGTCCCTTGCCGTCAGAGTTAGGTATAGATTATTGTACACTGTACAAAGCGGTGTACCAACCTATGTTTTTACTATCATACCCTTGTCTACTTGCCACATGTGGTGACCCCTTGTGCCTATAAAAGGAGGCCCAAGTGCAACGTAGAAGGGGTTCGGCTGGGTTTCTAGTCCAGCTCCAGCTTAGTTCATCACACTCAAGCTAGGTCTTGTAGCCAGCATTGCTCCCTAGCAAGAACACAAGATAATCCACAAAGCAGCAGTAGGAGTATTATCTCTCCGGAGAGCTCCAAAGCTGGGTAAAAACCCTCTCGTGTGTACCGCCTCGATCCGCTCTTCGTGCAACCTCCGCCCCCCTCCGAACCACAAGGGACCCAGGTCCCGTAGGTGCTCGTGGGGCACGATCAGTTCTTCCACCGACACAATGCTCCAGCCACCTTCTCTCGGTTAATGAACTCAATCTTCATGGAGTATTTGGATAAATTCGTCGTGGTATACCTTGATGATATACTCATCTACCCCAAGAATGAGGAAGAACATGTCGAACATCTAAGGCTAGTATTGATGAAACTTCGAGAGCACCGCCTTTATGCCAAATTCTCTAAGTGTGAATTCTGGTTACCAGAAGTGACCTATCTAGGCCATGTAATCTCTAGTAAGGGCATTGCTATCAATCCCGGCGAGTTCAAGCCGTCCTGATTTGGACTCCACCTGAATCGGTCAAGCAAGTTCGGAGTTTCCTCGGTTTAGCGAGCTATTGCCGCCGCTTCGTCGAGAATTTCTCTAAAGTTGCTAAACCTCTAACCGAACTCCTCAAGAAAGATAAAAAGTTCGAATGGACGCCACAGTGCGAGTTCAGCTTTCAGGAACTGAAAAGACGCCTGACATCTGCTCCCGTACTTGTTCCACCAGATTTTTCTAAGGACTTTATTATCTATTGCGACGCCTCGCGACAAGGACTAGGTTGCATACTCATGCAAGATCGTCATGTGATTGCCTACGCTTCTCGACGATTCGCCCACATGAGGATAACTATCCCACACGATCTAGAACTTGCAGCGATGGTTCATGCACTCAAAACCTGGTGACATTACCTTCTTGGTAATCGTTGCGAAATTTACACCGATCACCAAAGTCTGAAATATATCTTCACCCAACCGGATTTGAATCTCGTGCAAAGACGTTGGGTCGAGATTGATTACAGATTACGACTTAGGAATATCTTACACCCTGTGCAAAGCTAATGTCATGGCTGGCGACTAAGTCGCAAATCTTATTGTAACAATCTGATGTTACAACAAAGTCAACCATTTCTCCACGAGGAATTTTGTAAGCAACCTTCACATTGTTCCTCGAGGATTCCTTTCCACCACGGTGGCGAAACCTAACCTTACGGATCGAATCATAACTGCTCAAAGTATGATAGAGGAATATCTCGGATCAAGGAGAACATTGCTAGCGAAGCTGCTAAGTGTTTCTCCATAGATGAACGAGTGTTGTCTTCTTTGAGAACCGCTTGGTGGTTCCCAAGAAACAACAGCTACGGCAACTGATCCTTAAGGAAGCTCATGACTCTCCTCTCACCATTCATCCCGGTAGTACTAAAATGTATCAAGACCTACACCAGAGGTTTTGGTGGACTAGGATGAAGAGAGAAATCGCTCAATACATTGCTAATTGCGACGTCTGTCGTCGAGTTAAAGCAGAGCATCAACGGCCTGCTGGTACCCTTCAACCTTTGGCTATTCCCGAATGGAAATGGGATAAAATTGGTATGGATTTCATTACCGGGTTTCCCAGGACCAAGAGAGGGAATAATGCTATCTTCGTTGTCGTCGGTCGTTTTTCCAAAGTAGCTCACTTCCTACCCGTCCGTGAGAGTATAACCGCTAGCCAGCTAGCTGATTTGTACATCTCTCGATTAGTGTCCCTTCATGGTGTTCCATTGGAGATTAACTCAGACCGTGGAAGTCTCTTCACTTCTCGATTTTGGGAAAGTTTCCAAAATGCTATGGGAACTCGTCTCTCCTTTAGCACCGCATTCCATCCTCAATCAAGTGGTCAAGTAGAACGAGTCAATCAAATCCTAGAGGATATGCTTGAGCTTCATCATCTCTTCGGCATGAATTGGGAGAAATGCCTTCCATTCGCCGAGTTAAGCTTAAAACAATAGTTATCAAGCTAGCTTGGGCAAAGCTCCTTCGAAGTTCTTTATGGACGGAAATGTGAGCGCCTCTTAACTGGTCGAAACCGGGAGAGACAACTCTTTGGCCCGGATATGATTCAGAAGCGTAAGAGCAGGTTCGCGTTATTCGTGAGAAATTGAAAACAGCCCAATCTCGTCAAAAGAGTCAATATGATCGCAAGCATAAGCCTATGGCTTATGAAATTGGCGAGAAGGCTTACCTTCGAGTTACTCCTTTGAAGGAACCCATCGATTCGTATCAAAGGCAAGTTGGCTCCTCGTTACATTGGACCCTTTCGCATTCTTGCCAAGCGAGGAGAAGTTGCCTACCAATTGGAACTACCTCTGCATCTTTCCGAGTCCATGATGTCTTCCACGTTTCCCAACTCAGCGTTGCTTCTCGGATCCTATCCGTGGAGTGGACCACAAACGCTTGATCTCCAAGATAACCTCACCTATCGAGAATATCCCGTTCGTATTCTTGATCAAGCCGAGCGTACCACTCGACGTCAGAATATCAAGTTTCTAAAGGTTCAATGGTCAAACAATTCCGAGCAAGAAGCAACTTGGGAAAGGGAGGATCGTCTTCGACTTGAGTATCCCACCTTTTTCGCAACGGATCCTAAATCTCGGGACGAGATTCTTTTGAGTGGGGGTGAGTTGTCACATCCTAGCTAGTCCATGCATTAGTGTGTGCATCATGTTTAACTTTCATTTTAAATTTGAAATGGGGAAGACAGAAACCCCAGAACCCCTTTTGAATCCAACTAGGGTTTACTAAAATTATTTTCAATAAACCTGAAATGCCCTTCTAAAAAGCTCATCACCTTTGCTTTGGTTCAGAGCCTCTGCCAAAAGTGGTGCACAATTTTCTAGGTCATCCTAAGGTCTTTGAATTAAATCATAAGTATTTGAGTTTGGGCATTTAAATTATATATAATATTTCAAATGCCCAAATATTCCCAAACTAAAATGTTTCATGTTGGAAATATTCCAACTAAGGACCTAGTGCAGTTTGATGAATTTTGGAGCTGTTCAGGTATTTTTTAAAATTCCACAAAGTTACAGAAAATAGAAAAAGAAAACAGAACGGGAAAAACCTTACTGGCGCATCCCAACTGCCCACTGCCTGCCCAGCCCAGCCAAGGCCAACAGCTGCTTGGCTTGGCCAGTGCTTCTCGGCGAGCACCGCATGCATGCCACGCACTGGTCGCCGCCTCGCCGCTCCCTCTCTCGAGCTGCGACGGCAGCGCCTCTCTCTCTCCCCGAACCCCTGACACCTCTCTTCCTCCCGGCTCCTCCCCTCGCGCTCCCCGCCATGGCCGACGCCACCGCAGCCACGCCGTCGCCCGTGAGTCACGCTCCCGTCGTCCGTGCTCCTCCCGTCGTGTCTAGGAGCTCCGCCGCCCTCCCCTTCGTCGAGCTAGCCGAGCCCCGAGTGCTCACGTAGCCCGAGGCCTCTGCACCAACCTCGCCCGACTCCGCATGTCGCGGAGATCCCCTTCAACGCCTTGTCGATCAGCCCGTCCCCGACCGCACCGAAAGTGCTTCCCGAGTGCCCGTGAGCCTAGCTATCTCCCCTCCTTTCCTTTCTTGCTCCCGAGCCGTGTAGCGACCGCGACGGAGCTCAACCGCTTTCCCGCCGCCATGGAGCTCGTCGCCGACGTGCTCCCGGCCATCCACCGCCACCCTCGGTGTCTAACGACTCACCACATCACATAGGGCCTAACCCACTACCTCACGCACCTCACCGCGCACCGTAGCCCGGAGTTCGTCTTCGCCCGAACTCCGGCGGCCGCCTACGTCGTCGCCGGCGCCAATTCCGGCCACCCCGAGCTCACCCAACACCACCAAGAGCTGCGGCTTGTTCCCAGCTCCACCTAGATGCCCTCCGCAGCCCATTTGGTTGCCGGAACGGCCAAATCCACTTCCGCCGCCGCGTCTGGCTCGCCGGCGGCTAAACGCCGGTGTAGTTAGCGCTGAGTTTGACCACGGGTGGGCCCTGGTTGACTCTCCTGGGTCAATAACAGGTGGGGCCCAGCCCTGTTAACTAATCAGGATTAGTTTTAATTAATTTTTAGTTAAACTAATTATCTTTGACATGCGGGACCCACCAGTCAGGTTTGACTGGACGTCCCGTTGACTATGACATCACCGACGATTGTCGACGCGAAGAAATGAATTCTGGAATTATTCATTATAGGAAATTCTAGAATATAGTTCAAACTTCAAAAATTCATAGAAATTAATCTGTAACTCCAAATGCAAAGATCTATATATGAAAAATGATCAGAAAAATCCATTCTATCCATTGGTACATGTTTCATGCATGATAAAACAAGTTAACCTTGCTGTTTAAGCAGATTAAGATAATACACCTTTATGGCTATGTTAAATGAGCTAACATTTGAATCTTTGATTCAAATGAGTTCATCCCTAATTGTTCCAGCTTGCATTAGGCCAACACACATACCTATTGCCATGTCATAGCATGCATCATATTGTTGCATATTGCCATGTGTGTTTATTTTCGGTATGTCTTTCGTGATAGGTTACGCCTCGAGGATAATCCGAATATCCGCTCGAAGGCGGTATCCTACCACCACTACATCGTGCAAGCAACCCATTGATCATTCCGATACAAACCCATGTTCTCGCTTCGCTCTTGTTTATTGCATTAAGACAACGCGATTCAAACTGTTGTGTGCTGCGGTAGTTGAACCCACTTCCTTTGCATGACCTGTCATTGCCACAGTAACTAGATGAAACCCACTAGTATGTGTAGGAGTTGATTGAGCCTTGTTTGTGATTCCTACCATGCTATGCTTGCTATGCTTAGAGTTGTGTCAGGTCTGGCTCATCGGGATGATGAACTGGAGTGAAAGGTTGTGTCGGGTTCGAGAGTGAAAGTGTTGAACACGTTTTGGTAAAGGTATCGATGAGAGGCCATGTAGGAGTACATGGTGGGTTGTTTCATTGAAGCCGTCCCTAAGAACTGAGATCTGTGTGTGATTTAAGACTTAGCTACTACCACGCATTGGGATCCTTAATTGACCCTCTCGACTTATTAACCACTCTTGTCCTCAGTCCGGGAGTTGCAAGTAGTTTCTAGTGTTTGTAGCATGCTGGGGGCCGCACGCAACGCTGACCTTAGGGGTGGGTTGGGTTGCGGTAGGCACGTGGCCCGGTGTATCGATTCGCCCGTTTGGTGTCTCGGGAACCCTGCACAGATCGTTCGGGGCCGTTAGTGGAAACCTCAACCGGACTCCCTGCGGATGGAACCCGAATAGGCGATAAACCTGGACTCGGGACTCGTGTGTTTAGTCAGGTCGTGGCCGACACCCACGTTGGGCTTCCGCTTGAAGGTTGCCGAGTACATGTCGTGTAAACGGCGGTAAGTGGTGAGAGCGTGTGTGAAGAAGTACACCCCTGCAGGGTATAAACTATTCGAATAGCCGCGTCCGCGGTAAAGGACTACTTGGTCACCTATACAGTTCATAGACAAGTAAATGGATACTACTAAAAGCCTCAAGATAAGTGTGAGTGCCGCGGATGGCCCTCTCGTGGGATGACGAGAGAGGATCCACGGTGGAGTATTGTGATGGTGATTAGTGGAATCGTGTGCGACAAATGCTTTTCAAGTGGTGTCACGTAGGATAGCTTAGCCAAGAGTCAAAGCTGGCTTGCTGCAAATAACTCCACCACCTTCTTGAGAATGTGCACGTATGATAGGATTCTGTTGTAAGACTTGCTGAGTACCTCCATACTCATGTTTGCTTAATTAATGTGTTCAGACGACAACACTGCCCCCTCCGATGGGTTTTATGTAGACCTTGACATCGACGAGTGAACTAGCCACCCAGGTGGTGATCCAAGGCTTGTGAAGGGCCACTGTAGATAGAAGGGCTTCAACAAGCTTTCTTTCTTTTTAGAGTCGTACTCGAGACTAGTTTGCTTCGCATGTGCTTGTATGTTTGTATGACTTGAGTGTTGGGTCATGTGACCCCTACCTGTATGGATATGTTATGTATGGCTCCTCGGAGCCTCTTAAATAAAGTACTTTGAGTTGTAGAGTTTTGTTGTGATGCTATGATGTATGTACTCATATCGGGCATATTGCGTGTATGATTGAAATGCTTGGTATGAGTGGGATCCGACAAACTAGTTGTTTATCCTTGGCAGCCTCTAATATGGGGAAATGTAGTCTCGTGATTCTGAGCGATAGTAGTCCGCTACAGCCCGGTTCACCGGAGTCCTGCTAGCCCAGCACTACTGCTTGGACACTTGACTAGCCGGCATGTGTTTCACTTCGTTCCTATATCTGTCCTTCGGGAAATGTCACGCGGTGATATTCGAGTCTGCCTAGCTGCTACAGCCCGGGATACCGAGTCTGTTAGCCAGTGCTACAGCCCGAATTCATACGTTGATGACCGACATGCTCGATGTGATTCATGTATGCCTGTCCCCATGGGTTAGCGCCGCTTTGGGTTCACGACTAACCATGTCGTCCCGGGTTCTTTGTCATGTGGATGCTAGCGACACTATCATATACGTGAGCCAAAAGGCGCAAACGGTCCCGGGCCATGGTAAGGCGACACCTGTGGGAATACCGTGCGTGAGGCCGCAAAGTGATATGAGGTGTTATCGGCTAGGTCGATGTGACTTGGAATCGGGGTCCTGACAACCGCCGCCTTCTTAAGGTGGCGAGGCAACTATAACCGCAGTGTCAGCTCTTGCTGCAGTGGGTCAGTACCTGTCCACTAATAGTGCCAAAAGCATGTTCCTGCGTAATACTGGATTGGTTGTTAAGGCAATCTCATCCAAACTGCCTCATGATCAAGATATGCAAGCTCAAAACAATGTTATATCTGTGCTCCAAACACAAGTCCATTCCCTAACGGAGACCCTTTGTGAAACAAGGACAGACATTGTTCGATGTCGTCAAGATATGCATGGTTTTGAAACCAGACTATCAGACATTTCCTATGTTGTTCAAGAGCCTAGGAGAAATGAAGGCCAAGGTTATGGTGCTCCATCGGACAATACAACATGAAAACGTAACAGTCAGGTCAAATGAAGTGAGCTTCTGAACTTCTGGTGGTGCATTTATCTACCAGACTGTTAACTTTTTTGCCAACCTTCCTTTTGTTTTATAGTTGTAATTTGTTTTGTTGTGATACAAAATTTGTTCTTAACGTGCAGCCACCGGCTGAAGAAAACAGCAAGTCATTTTTGTATAGTGTGGGGTGTTCCCTATATTTGCACTGGTGGCGATCTTTGATAACCAGTGGATGTAATCTGTGCAATCGCCTTAATAGCCGAGCGTTAGTTTTTGCTTATTTATTTCCTAGTCTTCTTTTTCCCTGGTTTACTAGTGGTAGCAACAACCATGGGCCATATATGAATCGTGGTAACCTTGACCCTGCTACGGGCCATAGGATCCATGTGCCTCCTACGGGCCGTCAATAAATGGGCCTCCAACAGGGCCATAGAATCGGTGGGCCTCGGGCGTCGGATAAATGGGTCTACATGGGCCATAAACGGACGTAATTGGTATCGGCCCAGTACGATAACAGGCCGTTAACAGGCCGGTGGACAACAAAGGCTTAATTCTGTCACAGGCATAATGGGTCATTAATGGGCTAGAATATAGGACATGCTGGAAACGGTGCAATGGGTTAATAGGCCAGAAATGGGCCGACTCTTGCCACAGGCCGAATTTGGCCCATTAGGGGAACAGGCCAGTAACGGGCGGGAAGTAATCGAGGACCAGAAAGGAGCCCAAGAACGTATGGGCCGTCAGTAGGCCGAAAGCTCACACGGGCTGGAAACAGCCCATGTGAATCATGGGCCGTTAACGGGTACAAAGAAATTTACTGTTCATTATGGGCTAGAGTCACCGTGGGCCTCTAAATGGCCTAAAGATACGAAGCCTCATATGGGTCGAAAGACGTCGTGGGCCATACATGGGCCAAAAGTGAAATGGGCTAGTGTTATATTCGACAGCCCACATGACGTTGTTGGGCCGATTTCGGGTAGGCCCTAACGGACCGTGAGTTACCGGGCCGTAAAATGGGCTAATTGCGAAGAGACCGTTAACAGGCTTTTCATGGGCCAGCCCGCTAACTTTTGACCAAGTCAAACGGGTCGGCCTTTGTAAGCTAAATGGGCCAGTGGTGGGCCTTCGCACGTGTCGACATATCATAGGCGCCTATCTGACCCACCGACGAGCTGACACATGTTTCCTCCGGCCAATCAGAATTTTACACGTGGAAATTTCCCATTGGTCCGGGCTGTAAACGGGTTATCGGATCCAAAACAGGACCCGATAGCTTAACGGCGACCCGTTACGGTGGATGCCACGTGTCGGTCACCCTTGATGAAAGCACTTCTGTGACGTGCGATTTATCGTCATGGAAGTGGACACTTCCATGATGATAGTTTTGGTAATGTCATGGAACACTTCTATGACAGCACAGGTATGACTATCTTGATTCTGTCATACAATCATCATGGATGTACATGCATGACAGAAAACGTGACCTACTATGACAAACACGTATTATCACGGAAGTGTATTTTTTGTAGTGAAGGAGGGCGTGTGCGCTCCCAGCACCGCCACGTCAAGACCGTGTGCCGCCCGAGGTGGTGGCACATGGGCGCCAAGATCAGGCTCCCCTTCCCGGCAGGCTCCCGTGAGCATGTAGGCTGCCATTCACTCCGGAACTGTGCGCGTTGTTTGGCCCGGCAAGTTCAAGCCGGATCTGCCTCCGCGCTACGACGGCACCCCTGACCCTGCCGAATTCCTCCAACTCTACGAGCTGAGCATCGAGGCAGCGAACGGCGACTAGAACGTCATGGCGAACTGGTTTCCCATGGCTCTCAAGGATGGCGCGAGCTCGTGGTTCCTGAATCTCTCGGTGAGGTCGATCTCCTCCTAGGATGAGCTGCGTGAGCATTTCGTCATCAACTTCCAGGGCACTCGCGACCGCGCCCCTGCTGCAGGCGACCTGTGGCGCATCAAGCAGCAGCTGGGGGAGATCTTGCACAAATACATCCAGCGCTTCACCAACATTCGCCTCAAGATCCCCAAGATGTTAGACGAGGCCATCATTTCAGCATTCACTGATGGCATTTGGGATGTCAAGAAGAAGGAGGAACTCGCCATACACGAGGACCTATGCTCGGCTCTGGAGATGTTCAACATGGGAACCAGGTGTGTGAGGGCAGAGGAAGGTCGCCTCTCCCTCCTCGAGCTCCCAGAGGCAGACCCTGAAGACAAGAAGGCCAAGGCCAAGGATATGAAGCGCAAGGGCCCAGCTGTGCTCGCGGCCGAGCCCGAGATGAAGCGCCGATGCGACCACCCCAAGTCCTCCAAGGGCAGCCGCCCGTTCTGCGTCTTCCACAACGTCCAAAACCACAACATCAATGAGTGCCAAGAGCTCAGGGCCATCCGAGATGGACGCCTTGGCCGCCACCCTGAGCGCAACGACCATGGCTACGGCCATGGAGGAGGCCGTGTTGGGGGCGCTGGGACAACCGCGACCCCCGCCAGGACTAGCGTGATCAGCCTCGTGAGGACCGCTGGTAGGGCCAGCCACGCGACGGCCCCTGGAGGGACCAGCCTCATGAGGACCATCCTCAGGGCAATGCCGGCCTCCCTCCGCTGCCGCCACCACCAAGGAGGAACAATGACCACTGCCAAGATGATGGGGCCGGAGGCTTCCAAGAGCCTCGTGCTATCGCCTGCATTCTGGGTGGCGCTCAGGCCCCCGCCTCCCATCGCGTCTTGAAGCAGTTCGCTCGTGAGGTGAATGCGGCCCTCCCCAAGCTCGAGGCGTCGAGTTGATACGTCTCCGTCGTATCTAATTTTCCAAACACTTTTGCCCTTGTTTTGGACTCTAAGTTGTATGATTTGAATGGAACTAACCCGGACTGACGCTGTTTTCAGCAGAATTGCCATGATGTTGTTTTATGTGCAGAAAACAAAAGTTCTCAGAATGACCTGAAACTCCACGAAACTTCTTAGAAAAAATCTACGCCAAATATGAAGACCAGGGGGCCCGCACCCTGTTCACGAGGGTGGGGGCGCCCCCCCCTCCAGGGCGCGCCCCCCTACCTCGTGGGCCCCCTAGAGACCCTCCGACGCCAACTCCAACTCTATATATTTGCTTTCGGAGAGAAAAAAATCAAAGAGAATAAATCATCACGTTTTACGATACGGGGCTCCGAAGAGGGGGATTCATCACCGTCGTCATCATCAACCATCCTCCATCACCAATTTCATGATGCTCACCGCCGTGCGTTAGTAATTCCATCGTAGGCTTGCTGGACGGTGATGGGTTGGATGAGATCTATCATGTAATCGAGTTAGTTTTGTTAGGGTTTGATCCCTATTATCCACTATGTTCTGAGATTGATGTTGCTATGACTTTGCTATGCTTAATGCTTGTCACTACGGCCCGAGTGCCATGATTTCAGATCTGAACCTATTATGTTTTCATGAATATATGTGTGTTCTTGATCCTATCTTGCAAGTCTATAGTCACCTATTATGTGTTATGATCCGACAACCCCGAAGTGACAATAATCGGGATACTTCTCGGTGATGACCATAGTTTGAGGAGTTCATGTATTCACTATGTGCTAATGCTTTGTTCCGGTTCTCTATTAAAAGGAGGCCTTAATATCCCTTAGTTTCCATTAGGACCCCGCTGCCACGGGAGGGTAGGACAAAAGATGTCATGCAAGTTCTTTTCCATAAGCACGTATGACTATATTCGGAATACATGCCTACATTACATTGATGAATTGGAGCTAGTTGTAATGCTTGATATAGGCTCTAGGCACTTGTAGAAGTAGTTGCTATCAATTTTATTGAAGTTGGTTCACTTTTGTTTGATGTTACTAAAAATTTCAGATTATTTCAGAAAATAATGAAGAGACTTTTGAGGGGCTCGTCGAGCCGAAGCTCGAA
Organism: Aegilops longissima; assembly: GCA_021605205.1. NCBI lineage: Eukaryota > Viridiplantae > Streptophyta > Magnoliopsida > Poales > Poaceae > Aegilops > Aegilops longissima. Next base: position 337,115,276 of record CM038677.1, read on the forward strand.
GGAAAAAAAAAATGAAGAAGCACAGAGGCCCAAATATAATTTGCCTCGTACCGCGGAGGTCCGGCCGTGTGAATGGCCTTCCGATGACTTCTTGAGGAGAGCTGGGATTTATGAGGATTTCTATCTATTAATTGAGAATGTCGGCCTCACCGACTTCCTCCGCGACCAACGTCATCAGTATCTCTTACTCACAAACACTTTTGTGCAAAACTTCTACTATTTTCCTAAGGAATCACCTCCTTCCGTAGAATTTCATTTATATGACATTGTTAAGAAGATGCCGTTAGCTGAATTTTGCAAGGTTTGCAAAATACCCTCTGAGGGTACCTTGGATGAACCACATCGTAATGAAGTGGAGGCATTTATTAACACTATCACTGTGGGAGAAGCCAGGAAGGTTTCTGATGCAAGAATCACTAGCATACATTTTCCTGTTTTACGCTACTTTGCCTTATTTTCTAGTCGTTGCTTGATTGGTCGTGGAAATTGTGGGAACCTTAGTGTTCATGATATTATCATTTTGTCCCATGGTTTATACCTCGATAACTCCGTTAGTATGGGCGGAATTGTTGCTAAACGGTTTAGGTTGAACCATACTAAAGGCCCCATCTTTGGAGGTATTTATGCTTCACGCCTAGCTGCACATTTTAACATACCTATTAGGCTTTATGAGAAAGAAGAAAAATTGTTGCCTAGTGCCTATTTAGATTATAAGAGTATGCTAGCGCATGACTTTATTGTTAAGGGCAAGGAAGGGGAGCTTAAATATAAATTGTACTTTGATAAACATCACCCTGAGACTATTACTTTGCCTGCTCCTTCTTTGTTTAACTTGTCTGAAGGTCTCTATCTTGTTCCGTGGGCGGCCGTTCAAGCCTATCGGAATCCTGCACCAGCCCCGGAGCCGGAACCACAATACGAGCCTCCACGCCAGTCTGTTTATTCTTGGGATCCGGAGGTGGCTGCCAGCCAGTGGAAGTCAGAGTCCTCTTCATCGCAGTACCACCCCAGCTACAGCTACGGGTATCCGCCAGGCCATCCCTGGAAATGAACTAACTTAGGCCAAAAGCCTAAGCTTGGGGGAGTACGTATTTCCCATCGACATTACATTTATGTTCACACACACTCATTGCTAGATGTCGGTGCTCATACTCTTTCATTGTAATATCCATGATAGTTTATTTTCTTTTTCCTGCTTTCTTCTTGTGTGTTAGTTAAACTTTAAGAAAACAAGAAAAAAATTAGTGTAGCTTCTAGTTAGTTTACTTCTCCTGCTGTAGTAGTATTAATTAAAAATAAAACCCAACAATATTTCTTGTTCTTCTTTTACTTGTTGGGAGCTTTCCCATGTAAATAGTTTTTCTTTTCTTTTCTTTTCTTTGGGGGTCGATATAAGAAGACCATGATTAAATTTTTTAAGTGGCTCTTATATGCATTATTGTTGATTTAACTAAGAGCCCATATTGCCTTGTCTTCTCCTGTTTATTGAATGCTCACAGATTCCAGCTTAGTCCAAGGCACGTGCACTCTTATTATTATTCACATCATTCGGTCGCGCAAGTGAAAGGCAATTATGATGATATATGATGGACTGACTGAGATGGGAAAGTTGGTATGAACTCGACCTCTCTTGTTTTTTCTAAATATGATGAGTTCATCTGTAACACCCCAGAAGTAACTTTCCATATTTGTAACTCCAACTCTTGCCATTTTCGGCATTGTGATATGATATTCCCTCCGTGGTTGGGTTTTTCTTCATTTTGCATTTTGTCTATGCCATGCATTTTTTTATCATGTCATCATGTGCATCGCATTTGCATACGTGTTCGTCTCATGTTTCCGAGCATTTTTCCCGTTGTCCGTTTTGCAATCCGGCACTCCTATCTCCCCGGCCCTTTTACGCTTTTTCCGTGTGCGGGTACTAAACCTTCTCGGAATGGACCGAGGTTTGTCTAGTGGCCTTGGTATACCACCGTAGACCACGGTCAAGTTTGGTCATTTGGAGCTCGTTTGGTACTCCAACGGTTAACCGCACCCTCGCAAAGGCCTCTTTTAAGTTGCAGCCCAACACCCCTTCAAAACAGCCCAACAACCCATCTAAGTCACTTCCATGCTCTCCGTCGTTCGATCACGATCGTGTGGGCGAAAACTACACCTCATTTGAACTCTCCTAGCTCCCTCTATGCCTATTTAAACATCTCCCCCGTCCAAATCCGGGTCTTCTTCCCCGAAACCCTAAAAAAAATCTCCTCTCCGCGCCGGACGTGTCCGTCCGCGCCGGACGAAGTCCGCGCCGCCGTCCGCAGCCAGCCGCGCTGCCACGTGGCCGCCGCCACCCGCCTCGCTGCAGCCCGCCTGAGCCCGTCACGGGCCACATGGCGCCGCCTGGCCGAGGCGCGCCCGCCTCGCCTGCCGCGAGCTCCGCCCGCCGAGCTCCGCCCGCCGCCGTCTTCCTCCCTCCGCCGCCACCTCGCCGCCACCGCCGGGCGCGTTGCCAGATCCGGCGGCCGTCGCCACCGTCGGCGTCGCCGCCGCCGCCACCGCCGCGCTTCGCCAGCGCCGCCTCCCTCCTCCGGTCGGCCCGCCCTCGGCTGCCTCCTCCTCCGGCGAGCAGCCAGCGCCCGCCCGCCGCCGTCGCCGATCGGGCCGAGTCCCGATCCAGATCCAAAAACGCCCGTTGACTTCTCCTTCCCCCCTCTATTTTCTTCTAAGTCTTTTTCACTCTGATGATATTTTGTGTCAATTTCAACGTGGTGTAACTCTGTCATCGTAGCTCCATTTTGCGCGTATAATATATCAAAATGTTCGCCTCGAAGAGTAGATCATTTCATCTCATTGCATCATTTTCATTTGAGCTCATCTTGATGCCCGAAATGCTGTTAGAAGAGTGCTATGTGATGTTAGTTTCTGTTTCTTAACAGAACTTGCACTTTTGTTATTTTTGCCATGATTAATGTGTGCACCCTATGAATTGGTGTCCTACATGTGTTTTGAAATATGCCATGCCATCTTTCCAGGGGTGTATGACATGTATTTTTGTGATCTATGTGGTGACTAGCACAAGCATGCAAAGTAGGTGTCCTGATGTTGCTGATTTCAGCCCTGTTTTAGCTGATTTTGATGCCATGTTAACTTGATGATTCCGAGAGATCTATGCATATTTTGAGATACTTCAGTAAGGATGTTTTGTAAAACATGTCTTGCTCTATCCATCCATGCCCATTTTTGCAATTATGGAGTGCCATAGCTTGAGTCAATCGAGCTCTACTTTTGCTATCAAATGTTTCCTGGCAGATTGTTTACATGTTATTCAATTTTGCCAAGCTTGTTGTGGTTGATCCATGTATGCTATGTTATTGTTCTTTCCATGTATGTCTTCTATGCCATGTCTTCTTGATGTATGTATGCTTAGTTTAGCATTTAAGGCTCTGTAGTGAGTGCATTGAGCTTGTAAACATGCCTACTTGTTATCAGCTTTTGACATGCCATGTTGCTGAATCTGTTAACGAAACTTTCAATTTTGACATGGGTGTTACTATATTTTCTGATCCTTTTTGGCTTATGGTCAGTAAGGGACTTTTGTTCTATGCTTTGAGTAGATTCATGCCATGCCATGTTTTGCTATTTTAAGTTCCTGTAGCATGTAGTTTTGTTGCTCTGAACATTGCAACCTGATGCTGTTTTTGCCATGTCCAGCCTGATATTTTGTGCACTTTTGCCATGCTTGTTTGAACTTGGTATGATGTGAACTAGCCGTAGGTCATTGCTCATCTTTTGTCGAGAATCTTGTGTAGATCACTGCCATGTGCTTTGTTGACACGTTTGGGTGCAGTAGCTTAATTAATTGTTGCTTGCTAAGTGGAATCATGCTGTTAATGGCAGAATTGCGCCATTCTTGTTTTGCTTGTCATTTGCAAACCGTGCATCCGATTCCGGTGATCTTTATATCGATTTCAACCGAAATCATCTCATCTTTCAGTGGCATACTTGGTTTGCCAAGTTGATGCCTGGTTCATCATTTACCTTCCGGAGCCTTTATACGCATTGCATATCACATCTCACATATCATGTCATGTTTTGCATCATGTTGATTGTGCATTGCACCGTGATTTATTGTGGTTCCTTTGTTTGTGTTGTTGCTTTGGGTAGAGTCGGGAGACGAGTACGTGAACGAGGAACCTGTTGAGAACGCTTACGAGGATCAAGCTTTCGACAATTCTGAGAACATTGCAGGCAAGATGACCATACCCTCGAAATCACTTCTATCTTTGCTATGCTAGTTGCTCGCTCTTTTGCTATGCCTATGCTACGATGCCTACCACTTGCTATATCATGCCACCCATATTGCCATGTCAGCCCCTAACCATCCTTTTCCTAGCAAACCGTTGATTGGCTATGTTACCGCTTTGCTCAGCCCTCTTATAGCGTTGCTAGTTGCAGGTGAAGCCGAAGTTTGTTCCTTGTTGGAACATGGAGATGATGTTCCTTGTTGGAACATGTTTACTTATTGGGGATATCACAATATATATCTGCTATTTTTAATACATCTATATACTTGGTAAAGGGTGGAAGGCTCGGCCTTATGCCTGGTGTTTTGTTCCACTCTTGCCACCCTAGTTTCCGTCATACCGGGGTTATGTTCCTTGATTTTGCGTTACTTACGGTTGGGTGATTTATGGGACCCCTTGACAGTTCGCTTTGAATAAGACTCGTCCCAAAGAAGGCCCAACTTTGGTTTTACCATTTGCCACCTAAGCCTTTTCCCCCGGGTTTTCGCGAGCCCGAGGGTCATCTTTATTTTAACCCCGGACCGGTGCTCCTTCGAGTGCTGGCCCAAACGAGTAGATCGGGGCCACCACGGGAAACTCGAGGCTTGGTTTTACTCGTAGGATGTCTCATCCGGATGTGCCCTGAGAACGAGATATGTGCAGCTCCTATCGGGATTTGTCGGCACAATCGGGCGGCTTTGCTGGTCTTGTTTTATTGCTGTCGAAATGTCTTGTAGTCCGGGATTCCGAGATTGATCGGGTCTTCCGGTAGAAGGAATATCCTTCGTTGACCGTGAGAGCTTATAATGGGCTAAGTTGGGACACCTGCAGGTAATATCTTTCAAAGCCGTGCCCGCGGTTATGAGGCAGATGGGAATTTGTTAATGTCGGTTGTAGAAAACCCAAAGTTGACCTCAAATAAAATACACATCAACGCGTGTGTAACCGTGATGGTCTCTTCTCGCGGAGTCCGGAAGTGAACACGGTGTTGGAGTTATGTCGACGTAAGTAGTTCAGATCACTTCTTGATCGCTACTAGCTTCACGACCGTGCTTTGCTCCTCTTCTCGCTCTCTTTTGCGATGTAGCCACCATATATGCTAGTCGCTTGCTGCAGCTCCACTTTACTACTCTGTCCTTCCTATAAGCTTAAATAGTCTTGATCTCGGGTGTGAGATTGCTGAGTCCCGTGACTCACGAGATACTTCAAAATAGTTGCAGGTGCCGACGGCGATGCGGTGCAGGTGACTCAACCGAGCTCAAGTGGGAGTTCGACGAGGGCGTGGTCGTTACTATGTGTCTTTTCCCGATGATCGATAGTGGTGCCCAGTTGGGACGATTCGGGATCTGTGTAGCATTTGGGGTATCTTCTTTTATTTTGGTTCCGTAGTCGGACCTTGAGTGTACTCTGAATGATGGATGTTTATTTATGTCTTGTGTGAAGTGGCATTGTAAGCCAACTATGGATCTCTTTCCTTATTTATTACATGGGTTGTGTGAAGATTACCTCACTTGCGACATTGCTTTCAATGCGGTTATGCCTCTAAGTCGTGCCTCGACACGGGAGATATAGCCGCATCGGGGCGCTAAGTTGGTAATCGAGCCTTCCCGACTTAGGAGCCCCTACTTGATTGTTTGTCTGGCGTTGTTGAGTCTAGAATGGAAAATGTTTTGAGTCTTAGGATTATATATATCGAGAGTAGGATTCTTTTTACTCCCCGGTCCTTTCGTCCGCTCTGTGAGGTCTCCCGACGAGAGTTTTGACTCTTCTCTCCTCAAATTTCAATAAAAAAAATTTTAGGATCACGCTGGTATCTTGGGATCGTTCGATGGTTTTGTGACGAGAACATTGTTCTTGGTGCCTCGACATTTAGGGGTTGTGGCGGTGTCCCGGGAGTTGAGCTCCGAGGTGTTGTCGTCACAATTTTATCGTTGCAGATTCTGGAATACGAGTTTTGTCGACATCGAGATCTCTTTTGTGCAGTTGTTGGTGAGATAACCCTGATAGCCCAGGACTGAGGCGAAAAGGGAGTATTGTCATGACTTGCATAACGGATGTTTTTCGAAGGTCGAGGTACACGATTTCCGAGGATTTCTTGGTTATGTGTTGACGGATGGATACAGTTGGATCTAGGTATTGTTAGTTTGGGTGATATATTTTGTGTCCCCTGTATCCCCAACACCAGATTGCATAACCAGAAAGTTTGGGAGTTATAGGTGGAATTCTAGTAGCTTACAGTGATTTCTTTCCGGCGGATGTATGATTTGAGATTGGGGTTCAACGTTTAGTGGTCCGCCCATTCACGGTCGATTCTGATGGTCGCGAGACGTCTTAAAGAATCCTTGGCTATGCTGATTCGGGACGTCTTGTTTGTCATTCGTGACGTCCGCTATACGTCGTGTCCGTGGGCCCCACCACGAACACTTTGGGCGTAAATCTCTATCATGTGTTTGTTCCGCTCATTCTAGCATCAATCTTTTGTTTTCAGTTGTGATATTGAATTGTTTCTAAGACAGATGTTGTTTCCATATCTTTATCTAAGTGGCTTCTCACCTTAATGGACGTGTGATGGTTAACTTTGGAATTCATTCGTTCATTCTTGTTGAATGTTTATTGTGAAGACTATATGTTGCAATTTCTATCCGTTGATTCTACTTATCTATTTGTCTATCAAAGGACTAACGGATGTCACCCTCTTCAGATGGCTCCGCCAACGCGGTCGAATCCGATCGCAATGATGGGGATCATCGAACCTCCACCTCCACCTCCGCCTCCGGAGGCTCCGGCAAGCTATCATGGCAGCCACCAATGCCAATGCTCGATGATTTTGCAGCTCTTGCAAGAACGCACTCAGGGCAAGGCAATCAAGGAAATCAAGGTCAAGGCAACAATCAGCCACACTTTGCTACTCTCGATCGGTTCCTCGCTAATCAGCGAAGTCTTTCGGTTTACGTGTCGAGGCCACAGACGCCGACGATTGGTTAGTGGACATCTGCAAGCATTTTGAATGTAGCAATGTCGGACACGAGGACTTTGTCAAGTTTGCATCGTTTCAACTCAAGGATCAAGCTCTTTGAGTGGTACCAAACAATACAAAGATTCCAGAGGAGGTCGTGTCATTACAGGATGAGTTCCGCCGTGATTTTGAGCTCATCACATTCGAAAAGTGTTGTTGAGAGCAAGCGTGAGGAGTTCCGCAATCTCAAGCAGGGCAACATGTCTGTCTATCAATACAATATCCAGTTCGTAAGCTCGCTTCGTTTTGCTAAGCAAGGCGCACGATGAAAAGAGTATGATCTATCAATTCAGAGGTGGTGCGAGAGAAGATCTGCAATTAGCTCTTGTGCTTTTTGAGCGAGATAAGTATGATGATTTCTACAACATGGCTCTGAAGCAAGAAGCTGCCCAGCTCAAATGTGAGGCTTCTAAGAAGAGAATCGGGGATGCAGATTCAGTCTTCTTCTTCCTCTCAAGTGGCAGCTAAGCAGCGAAGTTCTACCTTCCTCCTCCTCCGTTCCGTCGGCCTTATCGCAGAAGAACTCAGGTGGCCGTGGATCTTCCCACCCACCCAACCCAAGCTATCGTAACAAGTCTAATTCTCAAGCTCCAAGGTCAAGTACTCCTTACCACCGTCCGCTCTCTGAGGTGACTTGCAACAAATGTCAGCAGAAAGGTCACTATGCGAACAAGTGCTTCAACCAGAGGCACCTTCCACCTCCTCCTCCTGTGAAATCTTCCAGCAATGCAGTGGTCAAGCATAATCCAAAGTATGCCAAGGTCAATATGATGAATGCAGCTCAAGCGGAGGAATCTTCTGATGTGATAATGGGTAATCTCTCAGTTAATGATATTCCTGCAAAAGTCTTATTTGATACTGGTGCATCGCATTCTTTTATGTCATATCCTTTTGCATCTAAGCACAATGTTGACACAGAGATTCTGTCCAAAGTTATGCAAGTTGTTTCTCCCGGAAGGCTTATGAATTCTAGTTTGATTGCTCCTAATGTCTCTATCAAGATGGGCGATTATAGATTTACGGCTAAACCAATTGTTCTTGGTGACTCGGATATTGATCTTATTCTCGGAATGGTGGCTTTCTCAGCACAAAGCTCAGCTTGATTGTGCTGCTGTGGAAATTCAATTGACTCACTCTTCTAATGATGTGATCATCTATGCGCTTCGTGATGAAACCATTCGGTTGTTTTCTCTCAATGAGAAGGGCGAACTGAATGCTATCTCTCGATTCGATCGTTTGTGAGTACCAAGATGTCTTTCGTAAGAGCTTCGGGTATGCCTCCTCATCGGCCGCTTGAGTTCGTTATCGATCTTGAGCACGCATCGAACCCGCTTGCAAGCGTCCATACAAGCTTGGACCTGATGAGCTGAAGGAATTGAAGAAGCAGCTCGATGAACAAGAGCGTCTGGTTTGATCGGACCGAGTTCATCTCCTTGGGGTTGTGGTGTTCTTTTGTCCGAAGAAGGATGGCACGGACCGACTTTGCGTCGATTACCGTCCATTGAATAAGAAGACAATCAAGAACAAGTATCCACTTCCCAACATCAATGAGCTTTTCGAGCAACTCAAAGGTGCTAAAGTGTTCTCCAAGCTTGACCTTCGATGGGGTATCATCAGATTCGTGATTCGTGAACAAGATATTCCCAAGACAGATTGAGAACAAGCTTTGGTTCTTATGAATATACTGTCATGTCTTTCGGCCTTGTCAATGCTCCTCCAACTTTCTCTCGGATGATGAACTTCATTTTCAACCCCTACACCAATGAATTCGTCTTGGTCTATCTCGATGATATTTTGGTCTTCTCCAAGAATAAGCAGGATCATGCCAAACATTTGCGATTGGTGCTAGACAAGCTCAGAGAGTATCAATTCTATGTGAAGCTCTCCAAATGTGAATTTTGGCTTGATGAAGTGCTTTATCTTGGTCATATCATCTCCGCCAAGGGCATCGCTGTTAATCCAGAAGGTGTCCGCAATTGTGAATTGGGAACCTCCTCAAATGTCAAGCAGCTCCATGATTTTCTTGGTCTTGCAAGCTATTGCCGAAGATTCGTTGAGAACTTCTCCAAGATTGCAAAGCCTCTTTCCAACCTTCTCTAGAAGCATGTGAAGTATGTCTGGTCTCCTGAGTGTGACGTTGCTTTCAATACTCTCAAAGAGAAACTCGTCACAGCTCCTGTCTTGACTCCTCCTGATGAATCCAAGCCATTTGAAGTTTTCTGTGATGCTTCTCTTCAAGGTCTCGGTGCTGTGTTAATGCAAGAGAAGAGAGTTGTGGCTTATACCTCTCGCCAGTTGAAGCCCAACGAAAAGAACTACCCCACTCACGATCTTGAGTTGGCGGCAGTTGTCCATGCATTGATAACATGGAGACATCTCTTGTTGGGAAGGAAAGTGGACATTTTCACCGATCACAAGAGTCTCAAGTACATCTTCACTCAACCCAACCTCAACCTCAGGCAGACTCGATGGGTCAAAATGATTCAAGAGTACAACCCAAGTATTGAATATACTCCGGGCAAGGCCAATGTCATTGCAGATGCTTTGAGCAGGAAAGCTTACTGCAACAGTCTAATCCTCAAGCCCTTTCAGCTGGATCTTTGTGAATCTTTCCGCAAGCTGAATCTTCAAGTTGTTCCTCAAGGCTTTCTTGCCAACCTCATAGTCTCTCCTACTTTGGAAGATCAGATTCGTGAGGCTCAACTTCTGGATGCCATGGTGAAAAAGGTGAAACGTGGTATCGACAAGGGCATTTCCAAGTACAAGTGCTTCCACGTTGATGACAAAGATACTCTTTTCTTTGAGGACCGGATTGTGGTTCCTAAGGGTGATCTGAGAAAAGTCATTATGAACGAGGCTCACAATTCGCTTCTATCCATTCATCCTGGAAGTACGAAGATGTACCATGACCTCAAGCAGTCATATTGGTGGACTCGAATGAAGCGAGAAATTGCTCAATTCGTGAATGAGTGTGATGTCTGCAGAAGAGTGAAAGCAGAACACCAAAGACCAGCTGGTCTCCTCCAACCTCTTGCTATTCCAGAATGGAAGTTTGATCATATTGAAATGGACTTCGTGGATCTGGCTTTCCAAAGTCCAAGCGTGGAAATGATGCTATCTTCGTTGTCATTGACAAGCTTACTAAAGTGGCTCATTTTCTTCATATCAAAGAATCCATCACAGCAGCTCGGTTGGCGAGCTATACACCTCGAGGATTGTCTCCTTGCACGGCATTCCACAAGTGATCTCTTGAGACCGTGGCAGCATCTTTACCTCCAAGTTTTGGGATTCTTTTCGAAGGCCATGGGCACCAACATTCGTTTCAGACAGCTTTCCATCCTCAAACAAGTGGCCAAGTCGGCGAGTTAATCAAATCCTTGAAGATATGCTCGGGGCTTGTGTCATTTCTTTCGGTATGAAGTGGGAAGATTGTCTTCCATATGCCGAGTTCTCCTACAACAACAGCTTCCAAGCGAGTTCGGCAAGGCCCCATTCGAAATTCTCTATGGCGAAAGTGCGTACTCCTCTCAATTGGTGCGAGACGGTGAACGCCAACTTCTTGGCAATGACTTGATCACGAAGCGTAAGAAATGTGCCAAGTCATTCGTGAGAATCTCAAAGCCGCATAATCGCGCGGAAGAGCTATTATGATGATAAGCACCGTGATGTGGCTTTTGAAATCGGAGACCATGTCTACCTCGCGTCTCTCCAATGAAAGGCACTGCGTAAACCCGGTATCAAAGGGAAGCTTGCCCCTAGATCGTGGGTCCTTTCAAGATCATTGGAAAAGAGGCGATCTCGCCTATCAACTTGAGCTTCCATCCAACTTTGCAAATGTGCACGATGTGTTTCACGTGTCACAGCTTCGCAAGTGCTTCAAGACTCTGAACGCACTATCAACTTGAAGAGATTGACCTTCAAGAAGATCTCTCTTATCATGAGCACCCCGTTGCTATTCTTGAAGAAACCGAGCGCAAGACTCGCAACAAGTCAATCAAATTCCTCAAAGTCAAGTGGTCACACCATTCCGACCGAAAAGCTACCTAGGAGCGCGAGGATCACCTCCGTTCCGAATATCCGGAGTTCTTTCAGTCCTAGATCTCGGGACGAGATCCTCTTGTAGTGGTGGAGTGTTGTAACACCCCGGAAGTAACTTTCCATATTTGTAACTCCAACTCTTGCCATTTTCGGCATTGTGATATGATATTCCCTCCGTGGTTGGGTTTTTCTTCATTTTGCATTTTGTCTATGTCATGCATTTTTTATCATGTCATCATGTGCATCGCATTTGCATACGTGTTCGTCTCATGTTTCCGAGCATTTTTCCCGTTGTCCGTTTTGCAATCCGGCACTCCTATCTCCCCCGGCGGCCCTTTTACGCTTTTTCCGTAAAGGGTACTAAACCTTCTCGAAATGGACCGAGGTTTGTCTAGTGGCCTTGGTATACCACCCGTAGACCACCGGTCAAGTTTGGTCATTTGGAGCTCGTTTGGTACTCCAACGGTTAACCGCACCTCGCAAAGGCCTCTTTTAAGTTGCAGCCCAACACCCCTTCAAAACAGCCCAATAACCCATCTAAGTCACTTCCATGCTCTCCGTCGTTCGATCACGATCGTGGGCGAAAACTACACCTCATTTGGACTCTCCTAGCTCCCTCTATGCCTATTTAAACATCTCCCCGTCCAAATCCGGTCTTCTTCCCGAAACCCTAAAAAATCTCCTCTCCGCGCGGACGTGTCCGTCGCGCGGACGAAATCGCGCCGCCGCCGCAGCCAGCCAGCGCTGCCACGTGGCCGCCGCCACCGCCTCGCTTGCTGCCCGCCTGAGCCTGTCGCGGGCTCCAGCGCCCGCCGCCGCCGCCGCGCGCCCGCCGCGCCTCGCCGCGACCTCCGCCCGCCGAACTCCGCCCGCCGCCGTCTTCCTCCCTCCGCCGCCACCTCGCGCGCCACTGCCGGCCTGTTGCCAGATCCGGCCGGGTTGTCGCCACCGCCGGCGTCGCCGCCCGCCGCCCGGCGCGGGCTACGCCGCCTCCCTCCTCCGGTCGGCCCGCCCTCGCTGCCTCCTCCTCCGGCGAGCAGCCCGCGCCCGCCGCCGTTGTCGCCGATCGGGCCGAGTCCCGATCCAGATCCAAAACGCCCGTTGACTTCTCCTTCCCCCTCTATTTTCTTCTAAGTCTTTTCACTCGATGATATTTTGTGTCATTTTCAACGTGGTGTAACTCTGTCATCGTAGCTCCATTTTGCGCGTATAATATATCAAAATGTTCGTCTCGAAGAGTAGATCATTTCATCTCATTGAATCATTTTCAATTGAGCTCATCTTGATGCCCGAAATGCTTTTAGAAGAGTGCTATGTGATGTTAGTTTCTGTTTCTTAACAGAACTTGCACTTTTGTTATTTTTGGCATGATTAATGTGTGCACCCTATGAATTGGAGTCCTACATGTGTTTTGAAATATGTCATGCCATCTTTCCAGGGGTGTATGCCATGTATTTTTGTGATCTATGTGGTGACTAGCACAAGCATGCAAAGTAGGTGTCCTGATGTTGCTGATTTCAGCCCTGTTTTAGCTGATTTTGATGCCATGTTAACTTGATGATTCCGAGAGATCTATGCATATTTTGAGATACTTCAGTAAGGATGTTTTGTAAAACATGTCTTGCTCTATCCATCCATGCCCTTTTTTGCAATTATGGAGTGCCATAGCTTGAGTCAATCGAGCTCTACTTTTGCTATCAGATTGTTTCCTGGCAGATTGTTTACATGTTATTCAATTTTGCCAAGCTTGTTGTGGTTGATCCATGTATGCTATGTTATTGTTCTTGCCATGTATGTCTTCTATGCCATGTCTTCTTGATGTATGTATGCTTAGTTTAGCATTTAAGGCTCTGTAGTGAGTGCATTGAGCTTGTAAACATGCCTACTTGTTATCAGCTTTTGACATGCCATGTTGCTGAATCTGTTAACGAAACTTTCAATTTTGACATGGGTGTTACTATATTTTCTGATCCTTTTTGGCTTATGGTCAGTAAGGGACTTTTGTTCTATGCTTTGAGTAGATTCATGCCATGCCATGTTTTGCTATTTTAAGTTCCTGTAGCATGTAGTTTTGTTGCTCTGAACATTGCAACCTGATGCTGTTTTTGCCATGTCCAGCCTGATATTTTGTGCACTTTTGCCATGCTTGTTTGAACTTGTTATGATATGAACTAGCCGTAGCTCAGTGCTCATCTTTTGTCGATCATCTTGTGTAGATCACTGCCATGTGCTTTGTTGACACGTTTGGGTGCAGTAGCTTAACTAATTGTTGCTTGCTAAGTGGAATCATGCTGTTAATGGCAGAATTGCGCCATTCTTGTTTTGCTTGTCATTTGCAAACCGTGCATCCGATTCCGGTGATCTTTATATCGATTTCAACCGAAATCATCTCATCTTTCCAGTGGCATACTTGGTTTGCCAATTTTATGCCTGGTTCATCATTTACCTTCCGGAGCGCACATACGCATTGCATATCACATCTCACATATCATGTCATGTTTTGCATCATGTTGATTGTGCATTGCACCGTGATTTATTGTGGTTCCTTTGTTTGTGTTGTTGCTTTGGGTAGAGTCGGGGGACGAGTACGTGAACGAGGAACCTGTTGAGAACGCTTACGAGGATCAAGCTTTCGACAATTCTGAGAACATTGCAGGCAAGATGACCATACCCTCGAAATCACTTCTATCTTTGCTATGCTAGTTGCTCGCTCTTTTGCTATGCCTATGCTACGATGCCTACCACTTGCTATATCATGCCACCCATATTGCCATGTCAGCCCCTAACCATCCTTTTCCTAGCAAACCGTTGATTGGCTATGTTACCGCTTTGCTCAGCCCTCTTATAGCGTTGCTAGTTGCAGTGAAGTGAAGTTTGTTCCTTGTTGGAACATGGAGATGATGTTCCTTGTTGGAACATGTTTACTTATTGGGGATATCACAATATATATCTGCTATTTTTAATACATCTATATACTTGGTAAAGGGTGGAAGGCTCGGCCTTATGCAGTGTTTTGTTCCACTCTTGCCACCCTAGTTTCCGTCATACCGGGTTATGTTCCTTGATTTTGCGTTCCTTACGGTTGGGTGATTTATGGACCCCCTTGACAGTTCGCTTTGAATAAGACTCGTCCGCAAGGCCCAACTTTGGTTTTACCATTTGCCACCTAAGCCTTTTTCCCCGGTTTTCGCGAGCCCGAGGGTCATCTTTATTTTAACCCCGGACCAGTGCTCCTTGAGTGCTGGCCCAAACGAGTAGACTGCAGGGCCACCACGGGAAACTCGAGGCTTGGTTTTACTCGTAGGATGTCTCATCCGGATGTGCCACGAGAACGAGATATGTGCAGCTCCTATCGGGATTTGTCGGCACAATCGGGCGGCTTTGCTGGTCTTGTTTTATTGCTGTCGAAATGTCTTGTAGTCCGGGATTCGAGATTGATCGGGTCTTCGGTAGAAGGAATATCCTTCGTTGACCGTGAGAGCTTATAATGGGCTAAGTTGGGACACCTGCAGGCAATATCTTTCGAAAGCCGTGCCCGCGGTTATGAGGCAGATGGGAATTTGTTAATGTCCGGTTGTAGAAAACCCAAAGTTGACCTCAAATAAAATACACATCAACCGCGTGTGTAACCGTGATGGTCTCTTCTCGGCGGAGTCCGGGAAGTGAACACGATGTTGGAGTTATGTCTGACGTAAGTAGTTCAGGATCACTTCTTGATCGCTACTAGCTTCACGACCGTGCTTTGCTCCTCTTCTCGCTCTCTTTTGCGATGTAGCCACCATATATGCTAGTCGCTTGCTGCAGCTCCACTTTACTACTCTGTCCTTCCTATAAGCTTAAATAGTCTTGATCTCGCGGGTGTGAGATTGCTGAGTCCCGTGACTCACAGATACTTCAAAACAGTTGCAGTGCCGGCGATGCGGTCAGGTGACTCAACCGAGCTCAAGTGGGAGTTCGACGAGGAACGTGGTCGTTACTATGTGTCTTTTCCTGATGATCAGTAGTGGTGCCCAGTTGGGACGATTCGGGGATCTGTGTAGCATTTGGGGTATCTTCTTTTATTTTGGTTCCGTAGTCGGACCTTGAGTGTACTCTGAATGATGGATGTTTATTTATGTACTGTGTGAAGCGGCGACTGTAAGCCAACTATGGATCACTTTCCCTTATTTATTACATGGGTTGTGTGAAGATTACCTCACTTGCGACATTGCTTTCAATCCGGTTATGCCTCTAAGTCGTGCCTCGACACGTGGGAGATATAGCCGCATCGGGGGCGTTACATCATCGTTCTTGATTCAGCTTATTATGAGTAAACATGTTTGCAATGACAATTAGAGATCATAGTTGCTTATGCCATGCTTGATTAGCTATGAGTTATAATGGTTTACCTTGCGTGCCAACATGCTATTGAGATGGTTATGATGTGGTATGATGGGGTGGTATCCTCCTTTGAATGATTTAATTGACTTGACTTGGCACGTGTTCACACATGTAGTTGAAACAAATCAACATAGCCTTCACGATATTTATGTTCATGGTGGATCATATCCTACTCATGCTTGCGTCCAATGTTTATTAATTTTAATGCATGTTCATGACTGTTGTCGCTCTCTAGTTGGTCGCTTCCCAGTCTTTCGCTAGCCTTCACATGTACTAAAGCGGGAATACTGCTTGTGCCCTTAAATCCCAAAGTTATTCCATATGAGTCCACTATACCTTCCGATATGCGGTATCTACCTGCCGTTCCAAGTAAATTTGTATGTGCCAAACTCTAAACCTTCAAATAAACATTCTATTTTGTATGCTCGAATAGCTCATGTATCAACTAGGGTTGCCCCTATCTTCCATGTTAGGCAGGTTATTCTCAAGAGGAGTGGACTCCGCTCCTCACTCACGAGAACATGGCTGGTCACCGGGATGCCCAATCCCATGCTTTATGCAAACTAAATCAAAAATAATTGCAAACAAAACTCCCCTTGGGACCTCATGTATGTTGGAGGCACTTGTTGTTTCGAGCAAGCCGTGGATTGATGCTTGTTGGTGGAGGGGGAGTATAAACTTTACCATTCTGTTTGGGAACCGCCTATAATGTGCGTAGCATGGAAGATATCGCCATCTCTTAGTTGTTCTGTTGACAATGAAAGTATACCGCTCAAAATATTATTTACCTCTATTTCAAAACCGAGCTCTGGCACCTCTACAAATCCCTGCTTCCCTCTGCGAAGGGCCTATCCATTTACTTTTATGTTGAGTCATCACCCTCTTATCAAAAGCACTAGCTGGAGAGCGCAGCTGTTATTTGCATCCATTACTATTAATTTATATTGGGCATGACTATGACTGGATCTCTTTTACCATGAATTACCATGTCTAGTCAGTCCTTGATCTTTAAAGGTGCTCTGCATTTATGTTTTGCGGTCTCAGAAAGGGCTAGCGAGATACCATCCTGTTATATCATTTTATGATTGTTTTGAGAAAGTGTTGTCATCCGAGATTTATTATTATGACTCGCTAGTTGATTATGCCATTGATATGAGTAAACATGAGACCTGAGAATTATTGCAAATGTGGTTAGTTATAATCTTTGCTGAAAACTTGAATGCTGGCTTGACATATTTACAACTACAAGAGCAAACAGAGTTTTAAAAGTTTTTCTTTTTCTCTTTCAGTTTGTCAACTGAATTGCTTGAGGACAAGCAAGGGTTTAAGCTTGGGGGAGTTGATACGTCTCCATCGTATCTACTTTTCCAAACACTTTTGCCCTTCTTTTGGACTCTAACTTGTATGATTTGAATGGAACTAACCCAGACTGACGCTGTTTTCAGCAGAATTGCCATGATGTTGTTTTATGTGCAGAAAACAAAAGTTCTCGGAATGACCTGAAACTCCACCGAACTTCTTAGAAAAAAATCTACGCCAAATATGAAGACCAGGGGGGCCCACACCTATCCACGAGGGTGGGGCGCCTCAGTAGCGCGCCCCTACCTCGTGGGCCCCCTGGAGACCCTCCGACGCCAACTCCAACTCTATATATTTGCTTTCGGAGAGAAAAAATCAGAGAGAAGAAATCATCGCGTTTTACGATATGGAGCCGCTGCCAAGCCCTAAAACCTCTCGGGAGGGCTAATCTGGAGTCCGTTCGGGGCTCCGGAGAGGGAGATTCGTCGCCGTCGTCATCATCAACCATCCTCCATCACCAATTTCATGATGCTCACCGCCGTGCGTGAGTAATTCCATCGTAGGCTTGCTGGACGGTGATGGGTTGGATGAGATCTATCATGTAATTGAGTTAGTTTTGTTAGGGTTTGATCCCTAGTATCCACTATGTTCTGAGATTGATGTTGCTATGACTTTGCTATGCTTGATGCTTGTCACTAGGGCCTGAGTGCCATGATTTCAGATCTGAACCTATTATGCTTTCATGAATATATGTGTGTTCTTGATCCTATCTTGCAAGTCTATAGTCACCTATTATGTGTTATGATCCGACAACCCCGAAGTGACAATAATCGGGATACTTCTCGGTGATGACCATAGTTTGAGGAGTTCATGTATGCACTATGTGCTAATGCTTTGTTCCGGTTCTCTATTAAAAGGAGGCCTTAATATCCCTTAGTTTCCATTAGGACCCCGCTGCCATGGGAGGGTAGGACAAAAGATGTCATGCAAGTTCTTTTCCATAAGCACATATGACTATATTCGGAATACATGCCTACATTACATTGATGAATATGAGCTAGTTCTGTGTCACCCTTGTTGGGGAACGTAGTAATTTCAAAAAAATTCCTACGCACAAGCAATATCATGGTGATGCATAGCAACGAGAGGGGAGAGTGTTGTCTACGTACCCTCGTAGACCGAAAGCGGAAGCGTTAGCACAACGCGGTTGATGTAGTCGTACGTCTTCACGATCCGACCGATCAAGTACCGAATGTACGGTACCTCCGAGTTCAGCACACGTTCAGCCCGATGACGTCCCTCGAACTCCGATCCAGCCGAGTGTTGAGGGAGAGTTTCGTCAGCACGACGGCGTGGTGATGATATTGATGTTCTACCAAGGCAGGGCTTCGCCTAAGCACCGCTACAGTATTATCGAGGTGGACTATGGTGGAGGGGGGCACCGCACACGGTTGGGAGAGATCAACTGATCAACTTGTGTGTCTAGAGGTGCCCCCCTACCCCCGTATATAAAGGAGTAAGGGGGTGCGGCCGTCCAAGGGGAGAGCACGCCAGGAGGAGTCCTACTCCCACCGGGAGTAGGACTCCCCCCTTTCCTAGTTGGAATAGGATTCGGGAGGGGGAAAGAGGAGGGAGAGAAGGAAGGGGGGGCGCCGCCCCCCTCTCCTTGTCCTATTCGGACTAGGGGGGAGGGGCGCGCGGCCCAGCCCTGGCCGCCTCTCCTCTTCTCCGTAAAGGCCCACTAAGGCCCATTTACCTCTCGGGGGGTTCCGGTAACCTCCCGGTACTCCGGTAAAATCCCGATTTCACCCGGAACACTTCCAAACATAGGCTTCCAATATATCAATATTCATGTCTCGACCATTTCGAGACTCCTCGTCATGTTCGTGATCACATCCGGGACTCCGAACAACCTTCGGTACATCAAAATATATAAACTCATAATATAACCGTCATCGTAACGTTAAGCGTGTGGACCCTACGGGTTTGAGAACTATGTAGACATGATCGAGACACGTCTCCGGTCAATAACCAATAGTGGAACCTGGATGCTCATATTGGCTCCCACCTATTCTACGAAGATCTTTATCGGTCAGACCGCATAACAACATACGTTGTTCCCTTTTTCATCGGTATGTTACTTGCCCAAGATTCGATCGTCGGTATCTCAATAACTAGTTCAATCTCGTTACCGGCAAGTCCCTTTACTCGTACTGTAATACATCATCCCGCAACCAACTCATTAGTTGCAATGCTTGCAAGGCTTAATTGATGTGCATTACCGAGAGGGCCTAGAGATACCTCTCCGACAATCGGAGTGACAAATCCTAATCTCAAAATACGCCAACCCAACAAGTACCTTCGGAGACACCTGTAGAGCTCCTTTATAATCACCCGATTCGTTGTGACGTTTGGTAGCACACAAAGTGTTCCTTGTAAACGGAGTTGCATAATCTCATAGTCATAGGAACATGTATAAGTCATGAAGAAAGCAATAGCAACATACTAAGCGATCGTGTGCTAAGCTAACGGAATGGGTCATGTCAATCACATCATTCTCCTAATGATGTGATCCCGTTAATCAAATGACAACTCATGTCTATGGCTAGGAAACATAACCATCTTTGATCAACGAGCTAGTCAAGTAGAGGCATACTAGTGGCAATCTATTTGTCTATGTATTCACACATGTATTATGTTTCCAGTTAATACAATTCTAGCATGAATAATAAACATTTATCATGATATAAGGAAATAAATAATAACTTTATTATTGCCTCTAGGGCATATTTCCTTCAACCCTATGTTATGACTGTTACATGATGAACCGCATCCGGCATAATTATCCATCACCGATCCAATGCCTACGAGCTTTCCATATACTGGTTTATGCTTATTTACTTTCCCGTTGTTACTGTTACAATCATTACAAAACACCAAAAATATTGCTTTTGCTTTCATTACTCTTTTGTTACCATTACCACTACTATCATACTACTTTGCTACTAAATACTTTGCTGCAGATATTAAGTTATCCAGGTGTGGCTGAATTGACAACTCAGTTGCTAATACTTGAGAATATTCTTTGGCTCCCCTTGTGTCGAATCAATAAATTTGGGTTGAATACTTTACCCTCCAAAGCTGTTGCGATCCCCTACACTTGTGGGTTATCACGAGTCCCCTCATGTGGTCCAACTACTCCATCACCTTCGACTCTACGGATCAGCTCAAGTGTGCAGCCACTATGGGCGCGCTCCCGATGCTCTGCTCGCCGACCATCAGCAACGTCCTTGTTACCAAGACAGTTATCGAGGTGGCGCGGGACTGAATGTCCTCTCTGTTGAGACGTTCGAGACGCTCCAGGTGCCCTATGACCAGCTCCTCCCCACCAAGCCTTTCTCAGGGGTGACAGACGGCTCCACCATCCCCTTGGGGTAGATTCGCCTCCCTATCACCTTTGTCAAGCGCGACAACTACCGCACCGAGCTCATCGACTTTGATGTCCCCCGCATTCATCTTCTGTACAACGCCATCCTCGGGTATCCAGCCCTTGCCAAGTTCATGGCAGTGACTCACCACGGCTACAACATCCTCAAGATGCTAGGAAGCTGCGGCATCATCATGATCGCCTGCGATGAGAAGGATGTTGTGTGCTCCCTCGAGCATGCCTACCAGGCCGCAGCGGTCAAGAACTCAGATGACGAGGGTGCCATCCACCCTCCTGAGGTCGTTCCCAAGAAGAAGCAGCAGCTCCTCCTCAGGGGCCCTTAGGAGGCTGGGTGTCCGATGATCGTGCCTCAAGCCCCACGCCCACTGCTGGGGCGCCCTTCCCTCTCGCATAGGAAGGCGTGCCCGGCACCCCTCTCAGGTTTGGCTCGGGGGCTCTCCTCTGGAGGGCCTCTGACCTGGCCAGCGTCACGAGGGAGGCGTTCGGGCACCATGTGGAGGCGTGCTTCAACGCGCGCTTCCGTGAGCAGGGTGCAAAGCACCAGACGCTCAGGAATTCATCACCAAGGCAATCGAAGAGCTTCAGGAGGCGCGAACCATGCAAGGCGAGTGCCGCCCCGCATCACTCAGTGCAGCTGCCGCCCTGGACATGGGTGGCGAGTTGCGTGTCTGCGTCAACATCCCGGGCCTTAACATGGCTGCTTCTCAGGAGCTCTTCTGGCCGTCCCGCATTGGAAGGAGTGGGGGATGCCCCCGTAGCCATCTTTGCATGCCGTTCGACCTGCTGAACATGGTTGTCACGCTCCAGCGCTAAATGCAGGGCATCCTGGCGGCTCATAGGGCTAGGCGCCAGGAGATCCTATCGGAGGAGGCGCTGGACCCCCGTGAGCCTCCCGAACCTCCGGAGCCTCACGAGACCCAGGAGCCAGAAGACTCGTGAGGAGCGACCTCTTCAACATGCATCTTCAGCTGCCCCAACACATCTCCAGCGACAGTGCCAAGTGACTTTTTGGTTTGTTCAATTGAGGGCAAACCTCGGCTGCATACCCTCAAGCCGCACGGGACTGCCCCTGCAGCATGTATTGTTTTGCGCATATATCAAAACCGGCCTTACCCTTTCATGAGTTGCTTTATGTTACCACCTGCATGTCTGGTGCTTCACCACCATGAATATAGTGCACCCTCACAAACCCACCCAGGACCGCCACATGATTAAGGACTAGCACGGCGTCTGTCCTCGGGTCCGTCCTTGAAGTGTCGCTAAATCAAAGTGGCTGAGCTCTGTCTCACGGGCCAGTCCATGTGTACATCACCTCCCATGGCCCTTGGTGCCTTTGCTACAACTGCATGCCCTTTGGGCTGCGTAACACCGGAGCAACCTTCCA
Organism: Aegilops longissima; assembly: GCA_021605205.1. Lineage (NCBI taxonomy): Eukaryota > Viridiplantae > Streptophyta > Magnoliopsida > Poales > Poaceae > Aegilops > Aegilops longissima. Next base: position 337,137,109 of record CM038677.1, read on the forward strand.
GCGGCTCATGCACGTTGCTCTGCGCCGGCAGCTCGGGAGGAACGCCGAGGCCTACGTCGATTACATAGTGGTGAAGTCTCGGGAGGCGAGGACCATCGTCAAGGACCTGGAAGAAACGTTCGCCAGTCTACGCAAGGTGGACCTGAGGCTCAACCTGGAGAAGTGTATTTGGCGTCCCCTTCGGCAAGCTGTTGGGCTTTCTGGTGTCGCACAGGGGAATCGAGGCAAACCCGAAGAAGATCAAGGCAATAGAAAGGATGAGTCTTCCACAGACACTTAAGCAAATGCAAAAGCTGGCGGGCTGTGTGACCTTGCCGGGGCGCTTCATCTCCAAGCTGGAGGAGCACGCCCTCTAGTTCTTCAACCTGATGAAAAAGAAGGGGCCGTTCAAGTGGACTCCGGAGGCTGACGCAGCATTTGAAGACCTCAAGAGATACCTCACCCGCCCACCAGTGATGGTGGCACCGCGTCCTCTCGAGCCCCCGGTGCTTTACTTGGTCGCCACGCCTCACTCAGCCAGCGCAGCACTGGTGGCCGTCCGGGAGGAGCGCCAGGCCAAGGGCATGCCACACGAAGCCGCTCGCTCGGTCGAGATAACACAGCCTCAAGACGACATCCCTAAAGCCTCGGCGGCGCCAACAGATGACCAGGCTCCACAAGAAGGCGCTCCAGAGGCCGCGGTTGCCCCAACGGCCGACCAAGCTCCTGAGGCCCCCCAGCCTCAGGAGGTGCCCCAACCTCAGGAGGTCTCGGGCTCCACCAACACTTCCGCCCTCCTCGAGCACCCGGTGTACTTCGTCAGCACGGTACTTGAAAATGCAACTATCCCTGGGTGGTTTTGGTAATTCCTAACAACATATAGCTCAATGAACTAATGCTATTTCAAGATGATCATTTCAGAAAGTTTAATGATTGGCATGGCATGGATTAGGAATGTGGACCCTCAAAATGCTAAGGACACATATTGGCTCGAGCTCAAGACTCTGCATTTCCTTTTAGTGATCCAAGATCACATTGAGTCCATAGGAAAAGCCAATACTATTAAAAGGGGATGAGGTGTTTCTTAATGGCTTGCTTGCTCAAAATGCTTAGTGATATGCTCCGAAAGCCCTCAACCACTTACTCATATCCACATATGTCCCAAACCAAAAGTCAAACTCGGCCCCACCGATTTGATCTATCCGGCGCTACCGAGTTCATTTGACATAGCCACTGCCAGAAACCCTAGACAGTTCGGTCTCACCTATAGGGATCTGGTCTCACCGAGATGGGATTGCAAACTCTCTGTTTCCCTTCATAACGTTTCGGTCCAACCGAGATGAGCAATCGGTCCCACTGAGTTCGCAATGCAAACTCTATGTCTCCCTTTCGTAACGTTTCAGTCACACCGAAATGAGCGAATCGGTCCCACCGAGTTTGCCTAACCAACTCTCTGTTTGCCTATTACAGAAATCGGTCCTACCGAGTTTATGTGATCGGTCTCACCGAGATTACGTTATGCCCTAACCCTAATGAAATCGGTCCCACCGAGTTGACATGTCGGTCCCACCGAAAAGCCAAACGTTCACATTTTGAACTAAATCGGTCTGACTGAGTTTCAATATTCGGTCTCACCGAGTTTGGTAAATTGTGTGTAACGGTTAGATTTCGTGTGGAGGCTATATATACCCCTCCACCCACTCTTCATTCATGGAGAGAGCCATCAGAACGTGCCTACACTTCCAGCATACATTTTTTGAGAGAGAACCACCTACTCATGTGTTGAGACCAAGATATTCCATTCCAACCACAAGAATCTTGATCTCTAGCCATCCCCAAGTTGCTGTCCACTCAAATCATATTTCCATCAAATCCAAATCTGTGAGAGAGAGTTGAGTGTTGGGGAGACTATCATTTGAAGCACAAGAGCAAGGAGTTCATCATCAACACACCATATATTACCTTTTGGAGAGTGGTGTCTCCTAGATTGGTTAGGTGTCACTTGGGAGCCTCCGTGAAGATTGTGGAGTTGAACCAAGGAGTTTGTACGGGCAAGGAGATCGCCTACTTCGTGAAGATCTACCCTAGTGAGGCAAGTCCTTCGTGGGCGATGGCCATGGTGGGATAGACAAGGTTGCTTCTTCATGGACCCTTCATGGGTGGAGCCCTCCGAGGACTCTCGCAACCGTTACCATTCATGGGTTGAAGTCTCCATCAACGCCGATGTATGGTAGCACCACCTATCGGAACCACGCCAAAAATCGCCGTGTCTACATTGCATTTGCTCCCTCCAAACTCCCCCCTTTACCTTCATATGCAAATGTTTTACATTCCGTTGCTATACTCTTAGACTTGCATGTGTAGGTTGATTGTTGTCACTTGTCCTAAGTTGCTAAAATCTGCCAAGACTTAAAATTGGGAAAAGGATAGATTTTTATTTGGTCAAGTAGTCTAATCACCCCCCTCCTCTAGACATACTTTCGATCCTACAAGTGGTATCAGAGCTTTGGTCTCCATTTGCCTTGATTTCCATAGCTTTTGGTTATCATAGCCTTGGTTTCACGACCTAGCAGACTAAGGCGTCTAGCGAGGGAGATTACCACCGTAGAGGTCCTGACTTTGATGGTACTAATTTTGCTAGTTGGAAGCATAAGATGAAAATGCATATTCTTGGACATAACCCCGATGTTTGGGCTATTGTGTGTATTGGCTTGCAAGGTGAACTCTTTGATGGGAGAGAACCAAACCATGAAGCTACTGCGGAAGAGTTGAAGATGCTGCAATACAATGCTCAAGCTTGTGATATCCTCTTCAACGGATTGTGCCTTGAAGAATTCAAAAAAATAAGCTGTCTTCAGAATGCAAAGGAAATTTGGGATACTTTGACTGATATGCACGAGGGTACCGACTCCGTCAAGGAATCCAAATTGGATGTGCTTCAAAGTCGCTTGACAAGTTCAAAATGAAGGATGGTGAAGGTGTCGCTGAAATGTACTCTAGGCTTGCTCTCATCACAAATGAGATTGCCGGCTTAGGAAGTGAAGAGATGACCGATAGATTCATCATTAAGAATATCATAAGAGCCTTGGATGGAAAATATGATACCCTGTGCACATTGATCCAAATGATACCCAATTACAAAGATCTCAAGCCAACGGATGTAACTGGAAGAATTCTTGCTCATGAGATGTCACTCAAGGATAAGGAAGAGCTTCACAACAAGTCAAGTGGTGTTTACAAAGCCTCATGTGATGCTCCTACATCATAAAGTGAGAAACAAACCTTCAATGAGGAATTGAGCTTAATGGTGAAGAACTTCAACAAGTTCTACAAGAGTAGAAGCAAAGAAAGAAGTTCCAAATTGATAACCCACAAGTATAGGGATCGCAACAGTTTCTTAGGGTAAGTATTTAACCCAAATTTATAAATTCGACACAAGGGGAGCCAAATAATATTTGAAGGTATTAGCAGCTGAGTTGTCAATTCAACCACACCTGGAGATGAATTATCTGCAGTAAAGTGATCAGTAGCGAAGTAGTTTGATAGTTTTGATAGTAGTGACAGTAGCAACGGTAACAGTAACAGTGATAGCAGTAATTTGTAGCAAGTGTAACGGTGATGACAGAAATAGTAATGCAGCAAGATCAATAAGGATAAATTCGTGAGGCATTGGATCGGTGACTTGTTGGATGATATTCATCATGTGATGCTTATAACCTAGGGCGATACAAAGACTAGCTCCAGTTCATCGATATAATGTAGGCATGTATTTCGTAAATAGTCATACGTGCTTTATTAAAAGAACTTGCATGACATCTTTTGTCCTACCCTCCCATGGCAGCGGGGTCCATATTGGAAACTAAGGGATATTAAGGCCTCCTTTTAATAGAGAACCGGAACAAAGCATTAACACATAGTGAATACATGAACTCCTCAAACTACGGTCATCACTGAGAGTGGGCCCGGTTGTTGTCACTTCGGGGTTGTCGAATCATAACCGTAGTAGGTGACTATAACTTGCAATATCAGATCTAAACATGGATATAATGATGAATTCATAAACGGTTCAGATCTGAGTTCATGGCACCCGGGCCCAAAGTGACAAGCATTAAGCATAGCAAAGACATAGCAACATCAATCTAAGAACATAGTGGATACTAGGGATCAAGCCCTAACAAAACTAACTCGATTACATGATGAATCTCATCCAACTCCTCAACGACCAGTGAGCCTACGAAGGAATTACTCACTCTCGGTGGGGAGCATCATGGAATTGGCGATGGAGATGGGTTGGTGATGACGAAGAACGAAGATCCCCCTCTCCGGAGCCCCAAACGAACTCCAGATCTTCCCTCCCGAGGAAGAACAGGGCTTGGCGGCGGCTCCATCTCGTGGATCATGAAAATTCTTTCTCCCTGATTTTTTTCTGGAAATATGTGAATTTATAGTATCAGGGGGGTCATCGGCGGGGCCACCAGGTGGGTACAACCCACCTGGGCGCGCCAGGAGAGGGGGGCGTGCCCTGGTGGGTTGTGCCCACCCAGGGGCCCCTCTCTGGTGGGTCTTGGCTCCAAAAATCCTTATTATTGATATAAAAATTTCTCGCAAAGTTTTGTTCCATCCCAAGAACCTTCATTTCTGCACGAAAACAACACCATGGTAGTTTTGCTGAAAACAGCGTCAGTCCGGTGTTAGTTTCATTCAGATCATGCAAATTAGAGTCCAAAACAAGAGGAAAAGCGTGAGAAAGAGTAGATACATTGGAGACGTATCAACTCCCCCAAGCTTAAACCTTTGCTTGTCCTCAAGCAATTCAGTTGATAAACTGAAATTGAGAAGGAAAAACTTTTACGAACTCTTTTGCTCTTGTTTGCATAAATAAGATTAAACAACACCCAGGTTTTCAGCCAACATTATAACTAACCATGTCAACAATAACTCTTAAATATTATAATGATTCATGTCAATGACATAATCAGCTAGTGAGCAATAATAAAATATCTCAAACAGCAACACGTTGTCAAAACAACCATGATATAATATGACAATAATGGTATCTGGCTAGCCCTTTCTGAAACCGCAAAACATAAGTGCAGAGCACCTCCAAAGTTCAAGCAACGACTAAACATGGTAATTCATGGTAGAAAAGATCCAGTCATGATGAACCCAACATTAGCTATACACAATGCATAATCGTGAAAGTTGTGCTCTACTCAGTTTCTGGCGCTTGTTTTTAGAAGGTGATGACATAACATAAAAGTAAATAGAAAGTCCCTTCGCAGAGGGATGCAGGGATTTGTAGAGGTGGCAGAGCTCAAATTTTAAAATATAGATAAATGATATTTTGAGACATGCACCCTTCTCATTCACTTCACGACCATCATTTATCAACATCTTCCACGCTAAGCACGCTAGTGGCGGTCCCCAAGCGGAAAGTAAAAGTTTTGACTCCATTGGGAATTTTTGTTTGATTATTCAAGAGTTGAACTCTTTTTCATATTTGCAATTTTGGGTTGGGCACCCCTAATACCGCCCATTTCCTCATGCGATGGCGAGTGAATAAACACTCGACCTGAGGATAATATGCTTAGCACGGAAGATATCGACCACCTCCTGTCGTTCCATGAAGGATTCAGGCACACAAAAAGGATACTTTTTTATAAGTTTTTAGAGGTGCACATGCAAATTTACTTAGGACGGCAGGGTAATACCGTATATAGGTAGGTATGGTGAACTCATCTGGAATAACTTTGGGTTCAAGGTTTTTGATGTACAAGCAGAATTCCCACTCAGTACATGCGAAGGCTACCAATTAAGATTGAGAAGCGGCCAGCTAGAGAGCAACAACGATCATAACCACGCATTATGCATAAGTAACATTGGACACTAGCATGAGTAGGATATGAACACCATGAACATAAATATTATAGAGGCTATGTTGGTTTTGATTCAACTACATGCATGAACATGTACCAAGTCAAGCCACTCGAACATTGAGAGGAGGATACCATATCATCATACTACATCACAATCATTTAAACGCTATGTTGATATCCAAGATAAATCATTATTGACTCCCAGCTACTTATGCATGGCATGAGAAACTATAATATCTAATTGTCATTGCAAACATGTTTAATCATAATGGGCTGAATCATGGGCACTACGTTAAACATATTTACACAGACAAAGCAAGTCGAGTTCATACCAGTTTCTCTTTGCAACGGCCAGCTCATCGAATATCATCATTATTGCCTTTCACTTGCACGACTGAATGATAAGAAAATAATAATAGTGCAAGAGTGCCATGAACTAAGTTGGAATCTGCAAACATTTTATTCAACGGGAGAAGACAAGGTAAAATAGGCTCTTTATTAGTTCAACAGTTATTCATATGAGAACCACTCAACATTTTCATCATGGTCTTCTCCTTTGTACAACTCGAATAAAAAACGTTCAGAGAAACACACTGAAATATTTTTTTGGAGTTTCTGGTTTTCTTCAACAAGCAAATGAAAGGGAAAAGCAAAAACGAGAAAAAACTATTTACACGGGAAAGCTCCCAACAAGCAAAAGAAGAACAAGGAAATCTTTTTGGATTTTCTTTTTTTAATACTACTACTAAGCATGCATAGTAAGTAAATTACTACAAATAATTTTTTTGGTTTTTCTGAAGTTTTCCAAACACACAAGAAGAAAGCAAGATAAATGAATCTAAGCATGGATGATACAACGAAAAAGTGTGAGCACCGACAGATAGAATGATATGTGAACATGAATACAATGTCGGTGAGAAACATGTACTCCCCCAAGCTTAGGATTTTGGCCTAAGTTGGTAATCGATCAGTAGCCGGGAGGGTAGTAGGGATCCTGAGGAGCGGGCATCCACACATCCCACTGCGGAGGTGCCTGTGCAGCCTCGGCAGCAGCCTGAGCATTCCAGTAGGCGAGGATGTCTGCAGGCATAATCCGGTATCCGCCCCTGACAACAGAATCAAACAGAGCAGGTGCAGGCAAGGGGATAACATCACGAGTGTCAACGCTATAGACCAAGTTATAAGGAATGGTAATATCAGGACTATCATGTGCAAGAAAGTGATGGTGATACATGGCTGCACGGTCTAGGTAAACTGTGGTAAGAGGGACATCATGGGGGCGGATCACAACCTCGAAGTGATCTGCCAAACGAGTAGCAAAAATCCCACCATGTATTTTCCCTTGAGATTTATTAAGATGGAGGCAACGAGCCACAATAGCTCCCAAGCTATATGTGTTGTCGCACTCTATTGCACGACATAAAACATCAAGGTCTGGTGAAATAAGTACAACCACCTTCTCCCTAGCAAGCAAGCATTTGGTAATGAAGAGTGCTAAGTAACGAACAGCAGGAAAATGTAAGCCACCGGCAGTGATGGCTGACACTCTCCTCTCATCACCCACTGTCAAAGTGCGACAGAAATCCTCAAACTCAGCTGGCCTAGGCTCAGCCAAGCTCCCATCAGACGGGATCATGCATATGTCACAAAATTCAGTAAGTGGTATCTGGTGGTTTTCAGCATATAAATCAAAGCTCACTTCAGGAGGATTATTTCTAGGCAAGAATGTAAAGCTTTGAAAAAATACATTTGTGAGGATTCGGTGTTGGTCACACTCATCTGCGATGAATTCAGTGAGATCGTCATTGGCAATGAATTGCATGAACTCCTCATGAATTCCAGCTTCTTGTAGGAACGGGACGTGCGGCCATTCGCATGGCTGTACCTCTGCCAACCTCCGAAGGTGGAGATCATTGTCAGAAGACTCCCCAATAACACCCTTGGAGTTCTTCCTAGAGCCAAATTTCCTGAAGATATTCATGTCCGCGTACAATTTTTCCTATGAACAAAAATCCAAATTTTTAGTTCACAAAATTTTTCCAACAAAACTAATAGCAACTACTCATAGGGATACATAGAGGCCATAGCAAGCATTCAAACTACTTAGAACACTAAGAATTGAACATGCAAGCACATCTACAGCAGCACCAAGAATTGTTGTTTATTCAAAGTATAAACCACTAGAACAAAAAGTAATTGGACAAATGATGGAGTCACATACCAAGCAACAATCCCCCAAAACAGTTTCGGAAACGGAGCTTCGAGCAAAGAGATTGAAATGCGCGGGTTTGATTTCAAGAACACGGGAGAGAGCAAGTGTGATTTTTTTCTGGAGGTAGGTGACACTATGGGCTGAAGAGATAAGTGAGGGGGGCCACGTGGGGACCATAACCCACCAAGGCGCGCCTGGGGGCTCTGGCGCGCCCAGGTGGGTTGTGCCCACCTGGTGCACCTCCCTCTGGTAATTTTTGCACCAAAAATTCTTAAATATTCAGGAAAAAAAGCATATAAAATTTTTAGGGCATTCTGAGAACTTTTATTTTTGGGTCATTTTTAATTGCACGGGAAATTCAGAAAACAGACAAAACATGGCATTTTATTTTTGTTCTACTAATAAAAGCAGAAAACAAAAAGTGGGGACAGAAGGTAGTGCTTACTAAATTCATCAACTTCATACCGTTCAAAAATGATTCATTAATAAGGTTGATCAGGTCTTATTAACAACCACTTTCGATTAGCATGAAACCAAAGAACTTTCGTAAATCACTAAGTTACCTCAATGGGGATATGCATTTCCCCAACAATAAGCATTTCATATTTATTTTTGACAGTAGGTAGAGGTATTTGAAAACTTCCAATAGTGATTGTCGGAGATTTTTCAATAAAATTAATACCATTCACTTGGAATTTTTCATCGGAAAGTGCACCGTATGCTCATTACCACTGATATGAAAAGTGACCTTGCTTTTATTGCAATCAATAACAGCCCCTGTAGTATTCAATAAGGGTCTACCAAGGATAATCGACATGTTGTCGTCCTTGGGCATCTCAAGTATAACAAAGTCAATCAAAATAGTAACATTAGCAACAACAACGGGACATCCTCACAGATACCGATTGGTGTGGCAGTTGATTTGTCAGCCATTTGCAAAGATATTTCAGTAGGTGTGAGTTCATTCAAGTCAAGTATTTTATATAAAGAGAAAGGCATAACACTAACACCATCTCCTAAGTCACACAAAGCAATTTTCACATAATTCTTTTTGATAGAGCAAGGTATAGTTGGTATTCCTGGATCTCCAAGTTTTTTAGGTACTCCATCTTTGAAAGTGTAATTAACAAGCATAGTTGAGATTTTAGCTTCCGGTATTTTTCTCTTATTTGTGATGATATCTTTCATATACTTTGCATATGGAGGCATCTTCAAGATATCAGTCAAGCGAGTACGCAAAAAGACTGGCCTCGGCATTTCAGTAAAGCGTTCAAATTCTTCATCATCATTCTTTTTAGTTGACTTGGGTGGAAATGGCATAGGTTTTTGAACCCACGGTTCTCTTTCTTTCCCGTGTTTCCTAGCCACAAAGTCTATTTTATCATATCTTTTATTCTTAGATTGTGGGTTATCAAGATCAACATGTTGTTCTATCTCAACATCATTATCTGGGTCTTTTTCATTGTTTGGTTGAGAGTCTTCATGAACCTCATCATTATCTTTTTCATTATCACCAGGTGAGTGTTCATTACCAGATTGAGTTTGAGCATCGGAAATAGAAGTTTCATTATCATTATCAGGAGGTTTTTCTATTTTAGGTTCACTAGAAGTGTGCAAAGTCCTATCATTTTTCTTTTTCTTTTTCTTTTTCTTTCTAGAAGGACTAGGTGCACTAGTGTTGTTCCTTTGTGAATCTTGTTCAATTCTTTTTGGGTGTCCCTCAGGATAAAGTGGTTCCTGAGTCATCTTACCTCCTCTAGTTGCAACTCTAACAGCAAAGTCATGCATATTATGATTCATTTCATCAAGTAATTCTCTTTGAGATTTATCAACTTGTTCTAGTTGAGTTTGAACCATAGAAGCATGTTTTCCAACACCTCTAACATCATTTGAGATTCTAAATAACAAGTCACTCAAGCGAGCAATCATATCAGAATTACATTTCAACTATTTCATAACATTTGCATTGAAGTGATCTTGTTTTCTAATATAGTTTTCAAACTCATAAAGGCATTGACTAGGATGCATATTGTGAGGATTGTCATTTTCATTGAACTTCATAAGAGAATTTACCTCTACCACCTTAGGCAATGGTGGTGTATTAAGCCCATGTATTTCTTCAATAGGAGGTAAATTTTTAACATCCTCAGCTTTAATACCTTTTTCCTTCACTGATTTCTTTGCCTCTTGCATATCTTCGGGACTGAGATATAATATACCCCTCTTCTTCGGAGTGGGTTTAGCCGGTGGTTCAGGAATAGTCCAATCATCATAATTTTTCAATATGTTATTCAATAATTCTTCAGCTTGTCCAATAGTCCGTTCCCTGAAAACACAACCAGCACAACTATCTAGGAAGTCCCTAGAAGCATCGGTTAGTCCATTATAGAAGATATCAAGTATTTCATTTTTCTTAAGAGGATGATCAGGCAAAGCATTAAGTAATTTGCAAAGCCTCCCGCAAGCTTGTGGGAGACTCTCTTCTTTAGTTTGCACAAAGTTAAATATTTCCTGTAAGGCAGCTTGTTTCATATGAGCAGGAACAGATTTTTCAGAGAAGTAGTAAATCATATCCTGGGGACTACGCACACAACCAGGAGCAAGAGTATTGTACCAAGCTTTAGCATCACCCTTTAATGAGAAAGGAAATAATTTGAGAATAAAGTAATAGCGATTTTTCTCATCATGAGTAAAAAGGGTGGTTATATCATTCAACTTAGTAAGATGTGCCACAACAGTTTCAGTTTCATAACCAAGGAAAGGATCAGATTCAACCAAAGTAATTAACTCTGGGTTGACAGAGAATTCATAATCCTTATCAGCAATACAGATAGGTGAATTTGCAAACTTAGGATCACATTTCATTCTAGCATTCAAAGATTTTTCTTTATACTTGCGTAGTAATTTCTCTAGATCTTCTCTATTATTGCAAGCCAGAATATCTCTAGTTGCTTCTTCACTCATAACATAACCTTCTGGTACCTTAGGCAATTCATATCTAGGAAGGCTAGTTCTAGCAAGTATTTCAGGAGTTTCAGTTTCAAGCTCATCATGATTCAATAACATCATGTTGTATAACTCTAGCAATTTGTTCATCAAGAAAATCACCAAGTGGCACATCATCATTATCAAGGAAGGTACTAGTATCATCATAAGCATCATTCCTAGTAGAAGTAGCATCATCAACAACTTGCGACATATTAGAATTCATAGCATGTGGTGGTGTTGCAAGTTTAGTCATAACTGAAGGTGAATCTAAAGCAGAATTGGATGGCAGTTTCTTACCTCCCCTCATACTTGAGGGAAATTTGTTCGGTTTAGGATCCTTGCGATTCTTAATTGTGATAATATGATAATAATTCCAAGTGACTCAACAAATATAGCGATGCTCCCCGGCAACGGGGCCAGAAAAAAGTCTTGATAACCCACAAGTATAGGGGATAGCAACAATTTTTGAGGGTAAGTATTTAACCTAAATTTATAGATTCGACACAAGGGGAGCCAAAGAATATTTGAAGGTATTAGCAGCTGAGTTGTCAATTCAACCACACCTGGAGATTAATTATCTGCAGCAAAGTGATCAGTAGCGAAGTAGTTTGATAGTTTTGATAGTAGTGACAGCAGCAACGGTAACAGTAACAGTGATAGAAGTAATTTGTAGCAAGTGTAACAGTGATGATAGCAATAGTAACGCAGCAAGATCAATAAGGATAAATTTGTAGGCATTGGTTCGGTGACTTGTTGGATGATATTCATCATGTCACAGTTATAACCTAGGGCAATACGACACTAGCTCCAGTTCATCGATATAGTGTAGGCATGTATTCCGTAAATAGTCATACGTGCTTTATTAAAAGAACTTGCATGACATCTTTTGTCCTACCCTCCCGTGGCAGCGGGGTCCATATTGGAAACTAAGGGATATTAAGGCCTCCTTTTAATAGAGAACCGGAACAAAGAATTAACACATAGTGAATACATGAACTCCTCAAACTACGGTCATCACCGAGAATGGGCCTGGTTGTTGTCACTCCTGGGTTGTCGGATCATAATCGTAGTAGGTGACTATAACTTGCAATATCGGATCTAAAACATGGATATAATGATGAATTCATAAACGGTTCAGATCTGAGTTCATGGCACCCGGGCCCAAAGTGACAAGCATTAAGCATAGCAAAGTCATAGCAACATCAATCTAAGAACATAGCGGATACTAGGGATCAAGCCCTAACAAAACTAACTCGATTACATGATGAATCTCATCCAACTCCTCATCGACCAGTGAGCCTACGAAGGAATTACTCACTCCCGGTAGGGAGCATCATGGAATTGGCGATGGAGAAGGGTTGGTGATGATGAAGAACGAAGACCCCCCTCTCCGGAGCACCAAATGGACTACAGATCTGCCCTCCTGGGGAATAACAGGGCTTGGCGGCGGCTCCGTCTCGTGGATCGTGATAATTCTTTGTCCCTTATTTTTTTTTCTGGAAATATGTGAATTTATAGTATCAGGGGGTCGTCAGCGGGGCCACCAGGTGGGTACAACCCACCTGGGTGCGCCAGGAGAGGGGGCCGCGCCCTGGCGGGTTGTGCCCACCCAGGGGCCCCTCTCTGGTGGGTCTTGGCTCCAAAAATCCTTATTATTGATATAAATTTCCTCGCAAAGTTTTGTTCCATTCCGAGAACCTTCATTTCTGCACAAAAACAACACCATGGTAGTTCTGCTGAAAATAGCGTTAGTCCGGGGTTAGTTTCATTCAAATCATGCAAATTAGAGTCCAAAACAAGAGGAAAAGCGCGAGAAAAAGTAGATACGTTGGAGACGTATCACAAATCAAGGTCCTACAATGATAGAAGATCTTCAAGTCATGAGCGTAATTGCCACAATGGTGGAAGACCCGGACACTACTCCAATGAGTGTACGGCTCCCTACAAAAGAAGAGAAGATTCACCCAAAAGGAGGAGTAGAAGAGAAGAATCACCTCCAAGGGAGGGAAGGAGTAGAGATGATCGCTATGAATGAAGAACCTCTCGGAGAAGCAAGGATTCTGAAAGGAAGGAAAAATCATCAAAGAGCTACACAAAACGAAGACATCAAGCTTATGTTGGTGAATGGGTATCCAGCTTCGACTCGGACCATCACTCCGAAAGGAGTTATCACTCTGACTCTGAATATACTCAAGATGAAGGTGTTGTCGGTGTCAACAAACTCCTATGACATATTTGACTCACCAAATGAAGGAATTGGAAGATGCTTCATGGCTAAAGGCCCAAAGGTATCACACCCCGAGTATGTTGATTTCAATAGTGATGAAGATGATTTGTTAGGTGATGATGATTTACTTGTTGACAACTCTAGTGATGAAAACTATGATGAATTTTCTATTAATCATGCTAATCATGATAAAATGAATGACGATGATAATAAGTAGATTGAGCGTCTAATTAAAGAATTAAACACTCTTAAGTTAGCTCATGAAACTACCTTAGAAGATCATTGAGAGCTTTTAAAGACTCATGAGAAGCTACGCTTTGAAAAGCTCAACCTAGAGCAAGAGCATGGGTTCTTAAAAGCAATCAATGATGATCTTCGTAAGAAAAGTTCTTCTTACATTGCCAAGAATTTACTCTTGTCTACTTACATGCCACAAGTAAAATCTAGCAACAAGAGTAAGAAAGACTCTTCTTCTAGTAGTAACAATGATCATGCTAAATCCAATATTGTTGCTTCTAGTAGTTCTCTTGATTCCACTAATTATTCTCTTAGCCAAGTTACACTTGAGAAAGAAAATAGCTTATTGAAGGGAATTATGGAAAAGGTGTTTACAAGAGCCTTGCTGGAAGTACGCAATTTGAGGAAATTGTATGCAAGCAAGGAAGGCACCGGAAGAATCAAGGTGTTGGTTTTGAACGAAAGCTCAATGCCAATGGAGTTGAGTGGGAAGAAGATCAATACCCCAAGACGAAGTTTGTTCCTCAACAAGAGAAGTATGATCCTGCTTCTTTCAAGGGGGCACAAGCTCAACATGATCTTCCACCACAAGACCACAAGCAAAAAGGCAAGGACAAGCTTCAAGATGAGATTGATGCATTTGAATAAGCTTCTAAGGCCTTGTTCAAGTGGGTCCCCAAGACTACATCAAGTTCTACTTCATCAAGTACGACAACAACTCCAAGAATTCCCATCAAGTTGATGTGGATCCCGAAGAAGAACTAGAGAGTTCTTGAGGGTGACTCCGCCAACATACTTCACTCATATCATTTTGGCGAGGACAAGTGCAAACAACTTCCACATCTTGCACTAGTTCAAGGAGTCACAAACCCTCTTGTTGGTAAGACAAGGGACAAGGTAATCTAATGCTTTCATGGACATCATCTTGTGTGAACATCACTCTATGTCTATGGATATCCTTGTTTGTTCCTTGTGGGATTAACCCAAGTAGGTATTGAAAGTGCAACTCACTCCAATGGATTGCTCCAAATGATCTACATCAACATTGAGCATCCACATCTTCAACATCTACATGAAGTCATCATCGACAAAACCCAAGGTTAGTTCATCCCTCTTAGGGGGGATACCACATCTTGGGGGAGCTTTACTCTAAAAATTTGAGCTAAAGCAACTCGTGGTGTGAACACAACAATGATTTATGTAAAAGTGGTAACCCCACTTGTGCTTAAACAATGAGTATGACCTATGATCAAATGTTCTCATTTGACTCCTAATTAAATATACTCATATATAGATGACCTAGTCATCGCCAATTGCTTGATAGATGCTAGAGTGTTTGTCCATGCTTTGCCACATATTTCATTTTCCATTTTATTGTGTGAGCATGTTGATTGCATATTTTACTCATTCGAGACATCCATGTGTTGCTTTGATTGTTTGGCTATTTTCCTTTTGCCAAATGGATGGACAAGAATGCCTAAGAACCTCCTCTAGCTATCAATGATTTTCTCGTCTCAAACTCTATTCATGCTACGTCACAAAGTTTGATCAAGTCAGATTCGAACAGTCTGTGTGAGGAGCACTTAGAGTCCCCGATTCATCATAGACTTAAACTTACAAAACCTCTCTGTGCATTTTAGTCCGACTGATTCATCCTTTTCGGTCTGACCGAGTTCACTGAGTTGATCTAGGTTTTCAATCTCGGTGCAACCGATTAGAACTTTTCGGTCACACCGAGTTGCAGTAACCGCTTGCAATTCTGCATCTCGGTGCCACCAAGTTGTTCCACTCGGTCACACTGACAGTCTCAGGATATATATACCGACGGGTTGAATTTTGGAAATTTCTCCAAAACCCTTATCCCACGCGTGTCCTCTCTGCCACCTCGGGTCTCCGGATCGTCCTCTCGTCGTCAGTGACCTCTCGCTGCTAGTTTCCATCGCCATCATCGGATTTCAATGCCGCCGTTGACCCCTTGTGCATTCTTTTTACCTCCGATTCTGAGCACAAGGTCAATGCCGTGTTTCTTACCACATATGAGATCATCCTGTCCAGCATGAACATCCCTTAGATTAGATTTGATTCGAAAATTTAGGGTTAAGTTTCCGCCGAACTCACCTCGGACCAACCGAGTTATGGAAATCGGTCTCGCCGATTTGTCTTAGGCCACTGCACTTGCATTTTTTGGTCTAACCGAAAGTTGCAAATCGGTGTGACCGAGTTCAACTCTATGTGAAACCCTAGCAATCTTGGAGTCACCGAACTGTGTCTCGGTCTGACCGATTTATTTCAATAGTTTAGACTCCAAAACTTGCTTCGGTGTCACCGAGTTTAAAAAATCGGTAGCTCCAAAATGCTTTAAGTGGAAAACTAAAACTAAGTTTTTGACTCATCTATTTTGCAAACCTCTACACTTTGTGATGCTCATCCACTCTATCTCATCTATATCTATTCACAGGGTCTGCTGTCAGTTTACTTTGCCAGTATGTCTCATCAGAGTGATAGCCAAAACAAGTCAGAAGAGCAAGTGAACATGAGTGAGGGCACTAGTCCCTCAAGAAACTATGATGAGGGCAGCAGGAGCACCCCAAGCAATCTGCCCAAAGCAGCTACAAGGTCAAGGAAGAAGAGAACCTCGGACTCAGAGGATGAGGATTATGTGGCTGTTGATGAAGAGGTCAGCTCCAAGAAGAAAGTGCTGAAGAAGGAATATGGAGCTGCTGCTGCAACAAAACCTGGCATGCACAAGAAGGCACCTGCCAAGAGAGTTCTTATGTCTAAGGCCAGAGCCTCAACTCATGAATCTTTCAAATCAACTGGAGGAGAGGCTGCTGATGAGGGGAAGCAGAAGAAGGAAAGGAAGAGAGGAAGATGCTACAAAAAGGTGGGTCCCATGGCAGAATTTGAGAGACACTCATCTGATGAAGATGAAGAAGAGGAAGAGGATGTTGCACCAGCATCAAAGTCACAAAAGGTGATGGGGGTGCCATCAAGTCTGGGGCTGCCCCTTCAAAGCCCAAGACTGCCCCCAAAGCTTCTGCTCCAGCTCCAAAGACTACGCCCAAGAGGAGCACAAGGAACATTTCTGCTGCTGGGAAGAACAAGGCCCCAGTGCCTGAGATTGAAGAAGAAGATGCTGAAGCCCAAGTGCTTAGGAAGCTCAAACCTAAGATTCCAGATCATAATGACAGTCATCCAGTGGCAGGAGACATGAAGATTAGAAAGGATGCAGGTCTCAGACTTTGGAGACAATCAGATCCATATGCTGTAACGAGAAAGACTGTTGTGGACTACAGGTTCCATACCAAGGAACAACAGGATTTCTATGAGACCATCTTGCTTGACAAGAAGCCCATTGTTTGTGATATGAAGTGGGCCGATTGGGAATACATTGATGAGAATGAAGACCACTTTCCAGGAGTGCATGAGAGCTTCAGATCATGTGGAGTAGACAAGCTTGTGCGATAGAAGCATACCAAATGGAATGATGAGCTTATTATGCAATTCTACTCTACGGCTCATTTCTATCCAGATGGTAGAATTGTTTGGATGCCTGAGGGTACGAGGTACCAATCAACTGTTGATGAGTGGGCTGATACGTCTCCAACGTATCTATAATTTATGAAGTATTCATGCTATTATATTATCCATCTTAGATGTTTTATATGCATTTATATGCTATTTTATATGATTTTTGGGACTAACCTATTAGCCTAGAGCCCAGTGCCAGTTTCTGTTTTCTCCTTGTTTTTTAGTTTTGCAGAAAAGGAATACCAAACGGAGTCCAATTGACGTGCCAATTTTTGATGATTTTTTATGGACCAAAAGAAGACCACGGAGCATCGGAGTTGGGCCAGAAGAGTGTCGGGCTGCCCACGAGGGTGGGGGCGCGCCCACCCCCCTGGACGCGTGCGCCTGCCTCGTGGACAGCTCGGGCACCTCCTTGACGTGAGACCGACGCCAAATATTCCTGTAAATACAGAAACCTTGGAAAATTAACCTAGATCGGAAGTTACGCCGCCACAAGCCTCTGTAGCCACGAGAAATCAATCTAGGCCCTCCCCGGCACCCTGCCGGAGGGGGCCATCATCACCGGTGGCCATGGAGGAGTATCCCGGAGAGGCCATCATCGCCATGAAGGCCAAGGACCATAGGGAGAACCTTTCCTCATCTAGTGGGGAGGCCATGGAGGAGGAAGCACAAGGGGGAGAACCTCTCCTCCTCTCTCTTGGTGGCATCGGAGTGCCATCGAGAGAGGAATCATCGCCGCGGTGATCGTCTTCATCAACATCACCATCATCATCACCATCCTCATCTCTTTTACGCGGTCCACTCTCCCGCACCCCGCTGTAATCCCTACTTGAACATGGTGCTTTATGCCACATATTATGATCCAATGATGTGTTGCCATCCTATGATGTTTTGAGTAGATATCTTTTATCTTTGGGTTGATTGATGATCTAGATTGGTATGAGTTGTATGTTTTACTTTGAAGCTGTCCTATGGTGCCCTCCGTGTCGCGCAACTGTGAGGGGTTCCCGCTGTAGGGTGTTGCAATACGTTCATGATTCGCTCATAGTGGGTTGGTGAGTGACTGAAACACAAACTCGAGTAAGGGGGTTGTTGCGTATGGGAATAAAGAGTACTTGATGCTTTAATGCTATGGTTGGGTTTTACCTTAATGATCTTTAGTAGTTGCGGATGCTTGCTAGAGTTCCAATCATAAGTGCATATGATCCAAGTAGAGAAAGTATGTGAACTTATGCCTCTCCCTCATATGAAACTACAATAGTGATCACCGGTCTTGTCAACGGTTGCCTAGGACAATTCTGCACACCGATCCACCATTATTCCACACTCGCTATTTATAATATTTAGTAATATATTCTAACCTTATGATAACAACACCTACTTTCATATTTTACCTCTCCGATATCATATAAAGTTATCCACTTCA
Source organism: Aegilops longissima (assembly GCA_021605205.1). Taxonomy (NCBI): domain Eukaryota; kingdom Viridiplantae; phylum Streptophyta; class Magnoliopsida; order Poales; family Poaceae; genus Aegilops; species Aegilops longissima. Next base: position 337,155,585 of record CM038677.1, read on the forward strand.
TACCCACAACGCAGTTTTATTTCTCTTTGCTAGTTGGAAGCAAACGTTCGATTGTCGTGAGAGTCGTGTCGATGGCGAGATAGGGCTTGAGAGAATATTGATCTTACCTTTAGCTCCTTGTGGGTTCGACACTCCATACTTATCACTTCCACCTTTGGAAATTGCTACGATGATTCCTTGCACTTGGGGATTATCATGGGCAAAGCTAATCAATGCCCCTAAAGAGCATGAAGATGACTTGGATGTCTATGGCAAGAAGAAGAAAGACCACAACTCTATGGCCAACATGTACAAGAAGATTCCACACAAAGCATTGGAAACTCATAAGCTTGGGTCTGTTCATTATTTGTTGTCTGGTCTGGCCACAATCAATACTATTCGGAGGCATACCTTGTTGCCAAAATCTGGATATCACAAGATGACCAGAGGCCATTCTATCAACTTTCTGCAACTGTTTTATGTGCCCCAAAAGTTCAAGGTCATGAGCCTGATTGTGGAAGCAATCAAGAGGACAGTTGCATATCAGAAGAGATCTTGTGGCTATGCTACACATATTCAGGTGCTCATCAACTCCAAGGTGGGCACAGGAACCTACCTATTGGATAAGGAGCATCTACCATTGAGACCAGATTTTGAGGACAACACTATTGTCATGAATGAGAAGATCGTACATCTGTGCAAGCACAAGAAAAGAGAGAGAAAGCAAAGGTTGACAAAGCTGCAAAGATGCCAAGTGTTGAGGAGGCATATCAAGTGTTTCTTAATACCAAACAAGATCAACTTGCATATCTGATTCAAGCAACCTTGAGGATAGAGAAGGGCTTGGCCACCCTGACTCAAAACCAAGAGAGCTTGGAGAGGATCATTGAGACAAAATTCTATGATCTTGATCTTAAAGTGACAGAGATGCAGACAGCAGTTGAGCAGCTCCGGGAAGAAGCTGAGGAGAGGAAATGGCAGGCTACCACAGATGCCTTTCAGAGAGTGCCAAGAGGTCATAGATCTGCTGCAGTACCCATAGCTGACACAAGAGCAACTACATTAGCACCTGCAGCCACAACATCAGTGCCACCTCCAGTTGCAACTCCACCAGCTCCAACAACTCCCACAGATGCATTCGTCCTTGGAGTCCTCTCAACACGACCTCCCGAAGATCAAGCCTAGAGAGACGCATAGCACTATGCATTTTCAAACTTTTTGGTAACTTGTTGCCATAGAGGGAGAAATGTATAGATCATAGGCTCCGAGAGAGAGTGTTTTTGCTTCTTTTTTCTCTGTTGCTATTTGGTTGATTCTTTTGTGTGCTTGCTTAAGACTCTATGTCTATGTGTGTGAGATACCTATATGATCAAGTGTTTGATCATGTCCTACATTAATATTTGTGCTTGAACATTGTTATCCTTTATATCTTGTATGATCATTCACTTTGCTTGGTGATGAGTGCATGTTTTTACTTTCTATCATTTTGAGCGCTCCACCAAGATGTATGTGACATGGAAGAGTAACCCATGATCCTAATCGATTGTGCATTTGCATTCAAAAGCAAATTTTAAATAATGCAAAAATTAGGGGGAGCTCTTGCTTATCACATACTTCTCAAAGCGATGATGTATTTCAATCTTATTATCATTTGTCGAAGCTTTGAACTATATGTTGTCATCAATTACAAAAAAGGGGGAGATTAAAGTGCAACTATCCCTGGGTGGTTTTGGTAATTCCTAACAACATATAGCTCATTGAACTAATGCTATTTCAAGATGATCATTTCATAAAGTTCAATGATTGGCATGGCATGGATTAGGAATGTGGACCCCTCAAAATGCTAAGGACACATATTGGCTCAAGTTCAAGACTCTACATTTCCTTTTAGTGACTCAAGATCACATTGAGTCCATAGGAAAATCCAATACTATTAAAAAGGGGATGACTTGTTGCTTGATGGCTTGATGGCTTGCTTGCTCAAAATGCTTAGTGATATGCTCCAAAAGCCCTCAACCACTTTCTCATATCCACATATGTCCCAAACCAAAAGTCAAACTCGACCCCACCGATTTGATCTATCCGGTGCCACCGAGTTCATTTGACATATCCACTGCCAGAAACCCTAGTCAGTTCGGTCTCACTGATAGGGATCTCGGTCTCACCAAGATGGGATTGCAAACTCTCTGTTTACCTTCGTAACGTTTCGGTCCAACCAAAATGAGCGATCGGTCCCACCGAGTTCGCAATGCAAACTCTCTGTTTCCCTTTCGTAAAGTTTTGGTCACACCGAAATGAGCGAATCGGTCCCACCGAGTTTACCTGACCAACTCTCTATTTGCCTATTACAGAAATCGGTCCTACCGAGTTTATGTGATCGGTCTCACCGAGATTGCATTATGCCCTAACCCTAATGAAAACGGTCCCACCGAGTTGACATGTCGGTCCCACCTAAAAGCCTAACATTCACATTTTGAACTCAATCGGTCTGACCGAGTTTCATGATTCGGTCTCACCGAGTTTGGTAAATTGTGTGTAACGGTTAGATTTTGTGTGGAGGCTATATATACCCCTCCACCCATCCTCCATTCGTGGAGAAAGACATCGGAACATGCCTACAATTCTAGCATTCATTTTCTGAGAGAGAACCACCTACTCATGTGTTGAGACCAAGACATTCCAATCCAACCACAAGAATCTTGATCTCTAGCCATCCCCAAGTTGCTTTGCACTCAAATAATCTTTCCACCAAATCCAAATATGTGAGAGAGAGTTGAGTGTTGGGGAGACTATCATTTGAAGCACAAGAGCAAGGAGTTCATCATCAACACACCATCTATTACCTTTTGGAGAGTGGTGTCTCCTGGATTGGTTAGGTGTCACTTGGGAGCCTCCGTCAAGATTTTGGAGCTAAACCAAGGATTTTGTACGTGCAAGGAGATCGTCTACTTCATGAAGATCTACCCTAGTGAGGCAAGCCCTTCATGGGTGATGCCATGGTGGGATAGACAAGGTTGCTTCTTCGTGGACCCTTCATGGGTGGAGCCCTCCGTGGACTCGCGCAAACGTTACCCTTCGTGGGTTGAAGTCTCCATCAACGTGGATGTACGATAGCACCACCTATCGGAACCACGCCAAAAATCTCCGTGCCTACATTGTCTTTGCTCCCTCCAAACTCCTACATTTACCTTCATATGCAAATGTTTTACATTCCGCTACTATACTCTTAGACTTGCATGTCTAGGTTGATTGCTTGACTTGTGCTAAGTTGCTAAAGTCTGCCAAGACTTAAAATTGGGAAAAGGATAGATTTTTATTTGGTCAAGTAGTCTAATCACCCCCCTCTAGACATACTTTCGATCCTACTGTATTGCGTGACACACGGGCATACTACCCCATGCCACGGAAGCTCTTGCTCGCGCTCCTTGTTACCTCACACATGTTGCGCCACTACTTCCAAGGCCACCCTATTAAGGTCGTTTCAGCTTACCCACTAGAGAGGGTGCTCCGGAGCCCCAATGCTGCGGGGAGGGTCACCGAGTGGAACATCGAATTGCAGGCGTTCCAGTTGGAGTTCAGCACCGCCAGAGTCATTAAGGGAGCCGCGCTCGCCAACTTCATGGCGGAGTGGACCGATGCACCCAGCCCCGAAGTAGGCGAGGACCGACCCCTCTCACCAGGGAGCGAAGCACCAGATGGCTGGGTCATGTACTTCGACGATGCCTTCACACGTCAGGGCGCGGGGGCTGGAGCCGTGCTCATCTCACCCACTCAGGACAAGCTCTACTACGGCATGCAGCTCTGCTTCCAACAGGGCAGGAAGGTCTCCAACCACATCGTGCAGTACGAAGGCCTGATCTCTAGTCTCAAAGTTGCAGCAGCCTTGGGAGTGAAGCGCCTCACCATCAAGGGCACTCCCAGCTCCTCATCAACTTCTCCAACAAAGTGTACGAGCCGAAGGATGAGCACATTGAGGCATACCTCGCGGAGGTACGCAAAATTGAGAAACAATTCTTGGGCCTGGAACTGCAGCATGTGCCCCGTGGCACGAACAAGAAAGCCGACGATATTTCCAAGAGAGCATCCAGGCCCCTGCCCCAGGAGCCTGGCGTCTTCGAGGAGCGGCTCTTCAAGCCTTCAGCAGCCCCTCCTGCTATTGAGCCAACACTGCCTCAGGAGGAGCTCCCCCCGGCACCAACCTCGGGAGCCCCCGCCTGTGGCCCGACCTCAGGAGCATGTCTGCTCCTCGCACTCGAGCCTCGGGAGGGGTGCTGGACAAAAGATTTCAAGGCATACTTGCTTCTGGGGACCCTACCAGAGAAGGAAGAAGACACGGAGCACGTGGCTCGGCAGGCCACCGCCTACTGCATTCAGGACGATGAGCTCTACCGGAAGCGACCAAACGATGTTTCTCTTTGATGCATCTCCAGGGAGCAAGGGTGTGAGCTGCTGACCGACATACACGGTGGAGACTGCGGGCACCACTCGTCGTCACGCACCCTCGTAGGCAAGGTGTTCCGCAGCGGAATCTATTGGCCCACAACGCTCAACGATGCCACAGAACTGGTGAGATCCTGCGAAGCTTGCCAGTACCACGCCAAGCAAATCCACCAGCCTGCCTAGGGTCTCCAAACCATCCCACTCTCATGGCCATTTGCGGTTTGGGGGCTGGACATCTTGGGCCCATTCCCCAGAGCGCCCGGGGGCTACCGCTACCTCTACGTCGCCATCGACAAGTTCACCAAGTGGGCAGACGTGGAGGCTGTCTGCACCATCCAAGCCGGCTTGGCAGTCAAGTTCGTCAAGGGCCTCGTGAGCCGGATCGGGGTCCCAAATCACATCATCACCGACAATGGCTCACAGTTCACTAGTAACCTTTTCAAAACATATTGTGCTAACCTTGGAACGCAGATATGCTACGCCTCATTGGCACACCCCAGGAGTAACGGCCAAGCCGATCACGCAAATGCAGAGGTCCTGAGGGGCCTAAAGACGAGAACTTTAAGAAGAAGCTCGAGACCTGCAGTAGGGGCTGGCTGGACGAGCTCCAGTCCTTACTGTGGTCCATCCGCACCACCACGACCAAGCCAATCGGCAAAACTCCATTCTTCCTCGTCTACGGAGACAAAGCCGTTCTCCCACACGAGGTCAGGCATCACTTCGCGCGAGTCTTGGCGTTTGACGAGGCACGCCAGGACGCCATGCGGGGGATGGACCTCGTGCTGGGGGAGGAACGCCACCGTCAAGCTTCGCTCCGGGCGGCAAGGTACCAGCAGGCACTGTGGCGGTACCACTGTCGCAGCGTCCGCTCCAGGACGCTTGAGGTGGGCGATCTTGTCCTAAGGCGGGTGCTCTCCAGGGAGGGGCTGCATAAGCTCTCTCCCATGTGGGAGGGCCCGTTTAGGATTGCTCGCGTCTCTAGGCCTGGCGCCACGCGCCTAGAGACGCAGGACGGGATCCCCATCTAGAACGCCTGGCACATCCAGCACCTCCGAAAGTTATACCGATGAAGCAAGGCCCATTGCCTATGAAGGTCTCCGCTCGTGACACTCTCACGTAATAATAAGTGGGGCTGTACACGCCCCGGAGTTTCCGAAGAGCCGCCCTCGGGCCATAGGGACTCCCTCCCGCGTCCTAGTGGTAGCACTTAGCTCCGCGCTGGTGAGAAGACTAGAGTAGGTGCCGGACGCGGCTGTTCATTTTCTTGCTTTCTGTAGTTGGTTTGCAACCTTTTAATGGAATTTGGAGTTCTAGCGTTTCTTGGTTGACAAATTGGAATTTTCTCCTTTTGCTCCACTCGATTCTTTATCTTGAGTTAGGAAGAACGACAGTTGCCCGCCGCTCTTCCTCGTGCGCCTCGCGTGGGGGCTGGGCAGGTGTGTGCGTGCGTGAGCTCGCCCATGCCGCAGACACACCTCGCTAGAGCCATGTCTCGCCGGAGCATTGCTCCAGAGCTTTGGCTTTCTTGGCTTTCTTGATTCTTCATGAGGCTCCCTCGAATAAGCTCGTGATTTACGCACCCCCATAAAGTTCGTGCCCCCAGGTACCGCGACGCGGTGCACTGAGCCATGACTAGCCCATGCCTGAGGGCCCGTGCAAGGAGGAACAAGTCACCCGACAAGTCTTCTAACAAATTTTGCAGCTTTATGATGCCTCCCGAGGCCAGCAGCTCCTGAGTCGTCAGCAAGGAGCCCTCACTAGGCGGGCCCTAGCAAGGTGGGAAACTACCGCGAGTGTGTCAAGCTAACTTATCCTACCATACGCATTTGGAACATGAACGTCACAGCATAACATCAGAACAATAAACATAGCATAGTAGCATAAATACCATGGTTCATTACACGCCCCAACAAGGCCCTCTACTTTTTTCAAATGTAGGAGAAAGGAAAGGTTAAACAAAAGTGGCCCGCACGACTGCAGCAGCTCACGAGGCCTGGCCCCGAGGGCCTCCTGGGCTCAGCCCGAGCCTTCTTCCTGCTTCACCGGAGCGTGGCGGAGGGATGACCCGCCACCGTCCTCAAAGTGAACCCGGCGACGTGGCGACTGGTCGTAGCCGCCGCTGCTGGTGCTCTTGCTAGAGGAAGAGCAGCCGCCGGTGGACGAGCTGCGGCCATCACCAAGGGCAAGCTCACCCTTAGCATCGTCGTAGCTGTCGTCAAGGCCAAGCTCATCGTCGACGCCGCTGTCTTTGGGGCAGCACCCTGCGCGACGACCATCTTCCACAAACACCCTCATGTAAAGGGTCGCGACGCCGTCGTACTTGAAGTGGACGGTGCACCTCCCGCTCAGGCCGCGCGCGCGGGCGAACGCCTGCTAGCCACAAGTCAGGGCCATGTTGCCCGCGGCAGAGACCTCGACCGCGGCACACGAGGCCTTACTGCAGCAGCCATCGGCTTGCAGCCAGAGGATGTAGAGACCCATGGTCGGCAGCTTGTCGGCGAAGAAGTGTGGAAGTTGGAGCCAGGTACCGGCCAGACTCTCCGGCCACACGACGAACTCCGGGAGCACCTCCGCCGAGTGGAAGCACGGCCGGGGAGGCCGGGCAAACCATGGCACACCTCCTTCCGTCGCAGGGGCTTCCTCGCCCTAGGCGGATCCCGCCACGAGAAGAAGCACCTTCGCGGCCGTCCAGGGCGACGCCGGCCCCCGAAGGAGTGCACCCACGCCCCCGAGGAGCCACCGCAGGGGTCGTGACGTGCTTGCGAGGGCAGCCCCTCCCTCTCTTGGGCGGCGGCGAGCCTGGTCCCTCCTGGCAAGCCTTCCCCTTTTCAGCGGCGGAGAACCTCCTTGTCAGCACCATGAGTACTACGACAAGATGGCAAGGCAAAGAGGAAGAAGAAGGAGCGAGCCACAAGAAGAAGGAGATGAGCAAGGGGGGCTCCGCCCCTCTCCTCATTTATATCCAGGAGGAGGCCAACCGTCGGCCTCCACGATCGCATGCAATGATGGTTTTCTCTGCATGCAGCAGGGTCTCGTCAAGTCAAACGGTTGCCGAGGCAGCATGGGGAAGCGGAGATGCCCACGTCCCATCAATCGTCACGCGTCGACCAAGGCCGCAGGCGGTTGGGGCCCACAGCGCTCCGCACTTGCCCTTTGGCTTCGCCTCGAAGCCAAGTTTGAGCGTGCCTTGGGCCGGGGGCTGCTGTCGGCGTCCTGGGAATGGGGGTACCCAAACTTGCTTGCCTGCGGCCCATGGCGTGGCTCCGTCAACGGCCCAGTATGACCCAGCTTCAGCAAACAACAATTCAAGACCTTCGCGAGGGCCCAAGCCTAGCGAGGCGAACGACACCAAGACCTCCCTGGGGGGCGGCCTCACCAGGCTAGCTCCCGAGGAGCGGAGATATCTATGCAAGGCGCACCTCACGAGGTTCACATGACGTGAGCCATGACGACCAAGGCCAGACGGGCGCCAGCGGGCGCAGTGTACCAGTTTCCTCTTTGGTGCTAAGGAGGAAAGCGCAGGCACGGGGTCCCGGGGAATCAAGCAAAGGTTTCCATATCAGTGCAACAAGGCCAGGACCGCCAGGACGACACGACGAAGGTCATCGCGGAGCCCACTACAGTGTCACCACTAGATGCTTTTGCAGGCGAAGACCACTTTTGTCAGGATAACTTGTACTAGTTGTCTCCCTTCAAATTTGGCCATTGTGGGATCCCTTCCCGCCTACATTTGGGAAGAGGACCAAGGCCACTATAAATAGGACCTAGCCACCACCATAGCAAGGGGGATGGAGGCTGGACGGATCGGTTCCACCCTGACCATCTCACCAGCTCATTGAGCACAAGACCACCTCACCTCCTTATGTCGTTCCACCACTGTACTAGTTCATCCACAGCCCCTCAAGGCAATCCACCACAAAGCTGGAGTAGGGTATTACACCGCAAGGTGGCCTGAACCAGGATAAACTGTTGTGTCTCTTGTTCGTTGGGTTCGTCTAGCTAGGCCATGGATTCGGGGAGCGGGCAGTCTGGGGAGGACGAGTTCTTCGCACGCACCCCAGAGTTCGAACCTCTCAAGGGTCTGCGGAACCCTAAATCCGACAGAGGTGACGCAATCCATGACGACCAAGGCCAAGCGGGTGCCAGCGGGCGCAGAGTAGTAGGTTTCCTCTTTGGTGCTAAGGAGGTAAGCGCAGGTGCGGGGTCCCGAGGAATCAGCCAATGCTTTCCCTTCCTGTGCAACGAGACCAAGACCACCAGGACGGCATGGCAGATGCCATCGCCGAGCCCAACACGGTGTCATGAGCAGAGGCTTTGCGGGCGAAGACCACCTTTCGTCAGGATAAGATGTACTACTTGTCTCCCTTCAAACTTGGCCACTATGGGATCCCTTCCCACCTTCGTTTTGGAGGAAGAGGACCGAGGCCACTATAAATACATCTTAGCCACCACCGTAGGAGGGGATCCGTAACCCGAACCCTCACTTGCTCACACCCACATAAGAACTGACCTCCTGAGGTTGTTCTTCCTCTGTACTAGTTCATCATCGGCCCCTCGTGAGGCTAATCCAACCCAAAGCAGGAGCAGGGTCTTACACCGCAAGGTGGCCCGAACCTGGGTAAACTACCGTGTCTCTTCCCTTTTTCATTCATCGAGCTAGGCCGTGAGAGCGATGCATTCGTGGGATCGAGACGTTGAGTTCTTCGCACACGCCCCTGAGTTCGAACCTTTCTTAGCTCCGTGAAGCCCTGAATCCAACAGCCGAGGAGGAATGATATTGACAACATCATGAGCTGGCGGCTTAATCCTCTGATTGTTGTTGTCATAAGCTGGCGTGTACTTGTTTAAGTTTAGCTCTTCAATGAACTTGTAGACCATGGGCCACATCTCTCGGACACATTGATTGAAATCTTTTTCTTCAAAGGCTGACTAGTCATCCTTGAATTCCGGGCACCTGATGGCTATTTCCTCCGGGTCAAGCTCAAATTACCATGCTTCGGCCCGGCCGCAATGATGGCTGCGGCTCGGGCGGCTGATAATTTTTGTTCTTCAATCTAGCCTGGGAACGTTGACAGATGATCCGGAACAGTCTTGATTTGGCTTGGTGGTTTTTTGTTTCCTCCTAAAGCCACAAGACTGCAGAGAGTACCACTATATAACTTCTCTATTAGAGAGTAAATCGCCATTAGATTCAATAACATGTCTTGACCAAGACATGCACGGCATGTTAAGAAGTTATACAAGAGTCGCCGACGAGTTAGCAATATATATATATATATATATATATATATATATATATATATATATATATATATATATATATATATATATATATATATAGAAAGCCAAGCGGGTTCTGAAATTTGCATGGTACAATATACTTACCAAAGATGTGTCATTTGAGAGATGTGTTGTTTTAAGCCGGATAACTCTTCGGTTACCGTCTTAAGCGCAGCTTCAGCATCTTCGGCCTTTTTTGCTAGAGCAGCCTTGTCAGTCTCCCAGGTGGCTTTCTCAATGTCAAAACCTGCTTTAAGTTTCTCAATTTCTTCTAAAGAGGCCTTCAGCTTTGACTTGGCCTTGGAGGTTTCTGTCTGCTGCAGCTTCAAACTTTTTCTTAAATCGTGAACTTGCGATTCCTTCATGTTCAATTCTGCCTGAGATAAATAAGGCAATGGTTACAATGCAAGGAGCAAGTCTGATGAGGCATGGTTAATCAAGTCTCAAGCACATTGCAAACAATACACTTGGCAATTGGGGGCTAATGTAGGTCATTTTAATCTAATTATAAACCGGCTCACTTAATTCAGTTTAAGCCGGCCGTTGGGGGCTACAAGTTCGGATTTCTTAAGTGACTATATGTCCCAGCTCCCTTGGGGGCTACATGTTTGGATTTCTTAAGTGACTATAAGTCCCGGCTCATTTTATTAAGTTAAGTCGGCCCTTGGGGGCTACATGTTTTGATTTTTTTTAAGTGATTATAAAGTCCCAGCTCATTTTGTTAAAACTAAGACGGTCCTTGAGGGTTGCAAATTGGAAAGGTTACAAGTCTATAGCATACTCAGTATTTTCCTATACTCTAGACTTGGCAGCTATATAAATGCATATGAAAAGGGGTTAGCAACATACCTCATAGCATTCCTTCATAAGGTTTACTAAGCCGGCTTCTAGGTCACGGCTAGTATGAAGGCGGTTCAGATAGCCTGCGTGGATGTCGCTTGTGAAGGAAATATGCCTAGAGGCAATAATAAAGTTATTACTTATTTCCTCATATCATGATAAATGTTTATTATTCATGCTAGAATTGTATTAACCGGAAACATGATACATGTGTGAATACATAGACAAACATAGTGTCACTAGTATGCCTCTACTTGACTAGCTCGTTACTCGAAGATGGTTAAGTTTCCTAGCCATGGACATGAGTTGTCATTTGATTAACGGGATCACATTAATAGGAGAATAATGTGATTGACTTGACCCATTCCGTTAGCTTAGCACTTGATCGTTTAGTATGTTGCTATTGCTTTCTTCATGACTTATACATGTTCCTATGACTATGAGATTATGCAACTCCCGTTTACCGGAGGAACACTTTGTGTGCTACCAAACGTCACAATGTAACTGGGTGATTATAAAGGTGCTCTACAGGTGTCTCCGAAGGTACTTGTTGGGTTGGCGTATTTTGAGATTAGGATTTGTCACTCCGATTGTCCGAGAGGTATCTCTGGGCCCTCTCGGTAATGCACATCACTATAAGCCTTGCAAGCATTGTGACTAATGAGTTAGTTGCGAGATGATGTATTACGGAACGAGTAAAGAGACTTGCCCGTAACGAGATGGAACTAGGTATTGAGATACCGACGATCGAATCTCGGGCAAGTAACATACCGATGACAAAGGGAACAACGTATGTTGTTATGCGGTTTGATCGATAAAGATCTTCGTAGAATATGTAGGATCCAATATGAGCATCCAGGTTCCGCTACTGGTTATTGACCGGAGACGTGTCTCGGTCATGTCTACATAGTTCTCGAACCCGTAGGGTCCGCACACTTAAAGTTAGATGATGATCGGTATTATGATTTTTTTGTTTTGATGTACCGAAGGTAGTTCAGAGTCCCAGATATGATCACGGACATGACGAGGAGTCTCAAAATGGTCGAGACATAAATATCAATATATTGGATGACTATGTTCGGACACCGGAATGGTTTCGGGGAGTTTCGGACACATACCGGAGTACCGGGGGGTTACAGAAACCCCCCGGGGAGACTAATGGGCCTATTGGGCCCTATTGGAGAAGAGGAGGGGCGGCCAAGGGCAGCCACACGCCCCCCCCCGTCCAAATTGGACAAGGAGGGGGGCAGCGCCCCCCTTTCCTTTCCCCCCTCTCTCTCCTTCCCTCTCCTCTCCTACTCCCACTTGGAAGGGGGGAGTCCTACTTCCAGTGGGAGTAGGACTCCTCATGGGGCGCGCCTAGGATGGCCGGCGCCCTCCTCCTCCTCCACTCCTTTATATACGGGAAGGGGGGCACCCCTTGGAGACACAACAATTGATCTCTTGATCTCTTAGCCGTGTGCGGTGCCCCCTCCACCATATTCCACCTCGATAATATCGTAGCGGTGCTTAGGCGAAGCCCTGCGTCGGTAGCATCATCATCACCGTCACCATGCCGTCGTGCTGATGAAACTCTCCCTCAAAGCTAGGCTGGATCGGAGTTCGAGGGACGTCATCGAACTGAACGTGTGCTGAACTCGGAGGTGTCATACGTTCATTACTCAGATCGGTCGGATCGTGAAGACGTACGACTACATCAACTGCGTTGTGTTAACGCTTCCGCTTTCGGTCTACGAGTGTACATGGACACACTCTCCCCTCTCGTTGCTATGCATCACCATGATCCTGTGTGTATGTAGGATTTTTTTTGAAATTACTACGTTCCCCTACAGTGGCATCCGAGCCTGGTTTTATGCGTAGATGTTATATGCATGACTAGAACACAACTGAGTTGTGGGCGATACAAGTCATACTGCTTACCAGCATGTCATACTTTGGTTCGGCGGTATTGTTGGATGAAGCGGCCCGGACCGACATTACGCCGACGCTTACGCGAGACTGGTTCTACCGACATGCTTGGCACACAGGTGGCTGGCGGGTGTCAGTTTCTCCAACTTTAGTTGAACCGAGTGTGGCTACGCCCAGTCCTTGAGAAGGTTAAAACAACACTAACTTGACGAACTATCATTGTGGTTTTGATGCGTAGGTAAGAACGGTTTTGCTCAGCCCGTAGCAGCCACATAAAACTTGCAACAACAAAGTAGAGGACGTCTAACTTGTTTTTGCAGGGCATGTTGTGATGTGATATGGTCAAGGCATGATGCTATATTTTATTGTATGAGACGATCATGTTTTGTAACCGAGTTATTGGCAATTGGCAGGAGCCATATGGTTGTCGCTTTATTGTATGCAATGCAATCACCCTGTAATGCTTTACATTATCACTAAGCGGTAGCGATAGTCGTAGAAGTAATAGTTGGCGAGACGACAACGATGCTACGATGGAGATCAAGGTGTCGCGCCGGTGACGATGGTGATCATGACGGTGCTTCGGAGATGGAGATCACAAACACAAGATGATGATGTCCATATCATATCACTTATATTGATTGCATGTGATGTTTATCCTTTATGCATCTTATTTTGCTTTGATTGACGGTAGCATTATAAGATGATCTCTCACTAAATTTCAAGATAAAAGTGTTCTCCCTGAGTATGCACCGTTGCAAAAGTTCGTCGTGCCGAGACACCACGTGATGATCGGGTGTGATAAGCTCTACGTTCATCTACAACGGGTGCAAGCCAGTTTTGCACACGCGGAATACTCGGGTTAAACTTGACGAGCCTAGCATATGCAGATATGGCCTCGGAACATTGAGACCGAAAGGTCGAGCGTGAATCATATAGTAGATATGATCAACATAGTGATGTTCACCATTGAAAACTACTCCATCTCACATGATGATCGGACATGGTTTAGTTGATTTGGATCACGTGATCACTTAGATGATTAGAGTGATGTATATCTAAGTGGGAGTTCTTAAGTAATATGATTTATTGAACTTAAATTTATCATGAACTTAGTATCTAATAGTATTTTGCTTGTCTATGTTGATTGGAGATAGATGGCCCGTGTTGTTGTTCCGTTGAATTTTAATGCGTTCCTTGAGAAAGCAAAGTTGAAAGATGATGGTAGCACTTACACGGACTGGGTCCGTAACTTGAGGATTATTCTCATTGCTGCACATAACAATTACGTCCTGGAAGCACCGCTGGGTGCCAGGCCTGCTGCAGATGCAACTGACGATGTTAAGAACGTCTGGCAGAGCAAAGCTGGTGACTACTCAATAGTTCAGTGTGCCATGCTTTACGGCTTAGAACCGGGACTTCAACGACGTTTTGAACGTCATGGAGCATATGAGATGTTCCAGGAGTTGAAGTTAATATTTCAAGCAAATGCCTGGATTAAGAGATATGAAGTCTCCAATAAGTTCTACAGTTGTAAGATGGAGGAGAATAGTTTTGTCAGTGAACATATACTCAAAATGTCTGGGTATAACAATCAATTGATTCAACTGGGAGTTAATCTTCCGGATGATAGTGTCATTGACAGAATTCTTCAATCACTACCACCAAGCTACAAGAGCTTCGTGATGAACTATAATATCCAAGGGATGGATAAGACAATTCCCGAGCTCTTCGCAATGCTAAAGGATGTGGAGGTAGAAATCAAAAAGCAGCATCAAGTGTTGATGGTTAACAAGACCACCAGTTTCAAGAAAAAGGGCAAAGGGAAGAAGAAGGGGAACTTCAAGAAGAACAACAAACAAGTTGTTGCTCAAGAGAAGAAACCCAAGTCTGGACCTAAACATGAGACTGAGTGCTTCTACTGCAAGAAGACTAGACACTGGAAGCGGAACTGCCCCAAGTATTTGGCGGATAAGAAGGATGGCAAGATGAACAAAGGTATATGTGATATACATGTTATTGATGTGTACCTTACTAGAGCTCGCATGATAGCACTGGTATTTGATCTTGGTTACATTGCTAATATTTGCAACTCGAAACAGGGACTAGGGATTAAGCGAAGACTGGCTAAGGACGAGGTGACGATGCGCGTGGGAAATGGTTACAAAGTCGATGTGATCGCCGTCGGCACGCTACCTCTACATCTACCTTTGGGATTAGTTTTAGACCTAAATAATTGTTATTTGGTGCCAGCGTTGGGCATGAACATTATATCTGGATCTTGTTTGATGCGAGACGGTTATTCATTTAAATCTGAGAATAATGGTTGTTCTATTTATATGAGTAATATCTTTTATGGTCATGCACCCTTGAAGAGTGGTCTTTGTTGAATCTCTATAGTAGTGATACACATATTCATAATGTTGAAGCCAAAAGATGCAGAGTTGATAATGATAGTGCAACTTATTTGTGGCACTGCCGTTTTGGTCATATTGGTGTAAAGCGCATGAAGAAACTCCATACTGATGGACTTTTGGAATCACTTGATTATGAATCACTTGGTACTTGCGAACCATGCCTCATGGGGAAGATGACTAAAACGCCGTTCTCCAGAACTATGGAGCGAGCAACTAATTTGTTGGAGATCATACATACTGATGTATGTGGTCCAATGAACATTGAGGCTCGCAGCGGGTATCGTTATTTTCTCACCTTCACAGATGATTTGAGCTTATATGGGTATATCTACTTAACGAAACATAAGTCTGAAACATTTGAAAAGTTCAAAGAATTTCAGAGTGAAGTGGAAAATCATCGTAACAAGAAAATAAAGTTTCTAAGATCTGATCGTGGAGGAGAATATTTGAGTTACGAGTTTGGTCTACATTTGAAACAATGCGGAATAGTTTCGCAACTCACGCAACCCGGAACACCACAGCGTAATGGTGTGTCCAAACGTCGTAATTATAATTTACTAGATATGGTGCGATCTATGATGTCTCTTACCGATTTACCACTATCGTTTTGGGGTTATGCTTTAGAGACGGCTGCATTCACGTTAAATAGGGCACCATCGAAATCCGTTGAGACGACGCCTTATGAACTGTGGTTTGGCAAGAAACCAAAGTTGTCGTTTCTTAAAGTTTGGGGCTGCGATGCTTATGTGAAAAAGCTTCAACCTGATAAGCTCGAACCCAAATCAGAGAAATGTGTCTTCATAGGATACCCAAAGGAAACTGTTGGTTACACCTTCTATCACAGATCCGAAGGCAAGACATTCGTTGCCAAGAATGGATCATTTATAGAGAAGGAGTTTCTCTCGAAAGAAGTGAGTGGGAGGAAAGTAGAACTTGATGAGGTAACTATACCTGCTCCCTTATTGGAAAGTAATTCATTAAAGAAACCAGTTCCTGTGACACCTACACCAATTAGTGAGGAAGCTAATGATATCGATCATGAAACTTCAGATCAAGTTACTACTGAACCTCGTAGGTCAACCAGAGTAAGATCCGCACCAGAGTGGTACGGTAATCCTATTCTGGAGGTCATGTTACTTGACCAAGGTGAACCTACGAACTATGAAGAAGCGATGATGAGCCCAGATTCCGCAAAATGGCTTGAGGCCATGAAATCTGAGATGGGATCCATGTATGAGAACAAAATGTGGACTTTGGTTGACTTGCCCGATGATCGGCAAGCCATTGAGAATAAATGGATCTTCAGGAAGAAGACTGACACTGACGGTAATGTTACTGTCTATAAAGCTCGACTTGTTGCAAAAGATTTTTGACAAGTTCAAAGGATTGACTATGATGAGACTTTCTCACCCGTAGCGATGCTTACGTCTGTACGAATCATGTTAGCAATTGATGCATTTTATGATTATGAAATTTGGCAAATGGATGTCAAAACTGCATTCCTGAATGGATTTCTGGAAGAAGAGTTGTATATGATGCAACCAAAAGGTTTTGTCGATCCAAAGGGAGCTAACAATGTGTGCAAGCTCTAGTGATCCATTTATGGACTGGTGCAAGCCTCTCGGAGTTGGAATAAACGTTTTGATAGTGTGATCTAAGCATATGGTTTTATACAGACTTTTCGAGAAGCCTGTATTTTCAAGAAAGTGAGTGGGAGCTCTGTAGCATTTCTGATATTATATGTGGATGATATATTACTGATTGGAAATGATATAGAATTTCTGGATAGCATAAAAGGATACTTGAATAAAAGTTTTTCAATGAAAGACCTCGGTGAAGCTGCTTACATATTAGGCATCAAGATCTATAGAGATAGATCAAGACGCTTGATAGGACTTTAACAAAGCACATACCTTGACAGAGTTTTGAAAAAGTTCAAAATGGATCAAGCAAAGAAAGGGTTCTTGCCTGTATTACAAGGTGTGAAGTTGAGTCAGACTCAATGCCCAACCACTGCAGAAGATAGAGAGAAAATGAAAGATGTTTCCTATGCTTCAGCCGTAGGCTCTATCATGTATGCAATGTTGTGTACCAGAATTGATGTGTGTCTTGCTATTAGCCTAGCAGGGAGGTACCAAAGTAATCCAGGAGTGGATCACTGGATAGCGGTCAAGAACATCCTGAAATACCTGAAAAGGACTAAGGATATGTTTCTCGTTTATGGAGGTGACAAAGAGCTAGTCGTAAATGGTTACGTCGATGCAAGCTTTGACACTGATCCGGACGATTCTAAATCGCAAACCGGATACGTGTTTACATTGAACGGTGGAGTTGTCAGTAGGTGCAGTTCTAAAGAAAGTGTCGTGGTGGGATCTACGTGTGAAGCGGAGTACATAGATGCTTCGGAAGCAGCAAATGAAGGAGTCTGGATGAAGGAGTTCATATTCGATCTAGGTGTCATACCTAGTGCATCGGGTCCAATGAAAATCTTTTGTGACAATACTGGTGCAATTGCCTTGGCAAAGGAATCCAGATTTCACAAGAGGAGCAAGCACATCAAGAGACGCTTCAATTCCATCCAGGACCAAGTCCAAGTGGGAGACATAGAGATTTGCAAGATACATACGGATCTGAATGTTGCAAATGTTGATGTTAGGAGAATAGCAACTTGTATTATTAGGAGGCCAATGCCAACATATATACACATACATGAGGATGCCAAAAGGCTACAAGAGGATGCCAAGAGACTAGAATACAAAAGGCCAAAAGACATCACTTAATATAACTCTAACACCCCCCCCCCCTCAAACTCATGGTGGATCCACAACACTGAGTTTGGAGAGGTGAAATCCATGTTGCGCTCTAGTCTGAGCCTTCGTGAAGAAGTCCGCTAGCTGTAACTCAGAAAGCACATACTAAAGAGCAACAACATGATCCTGCACAGCAGCGCACACATAAGAAGCATCAACACCAATGTGTTTGGTAAGCTTATGCTTCATGGGGTCCCGCGCAATACTGATAGGACCAGTGCTGCCTGACAGGAGGGTGGTAGGTGTAGTAACAGAAACACAAAAATCCCCTAGTAACCATCGTAACCAAGTCACCTCAGCCGTCAGAAGAGCCATAGCTCGCAACTCGTCCTCTGCACTCGAACGAGAAACTGCAGTCTGTTTCTTCGTCTTCCAAGAAATGAGGGAACCACCAAGAAAGACACAGTAGGCAGAAAGTGAACGCTGACCCGTAGGATCTCTAGCCCACATAGCATCCAAATAGGCCTGGAGCTGGAACGAGCTGGAACAGGGGAAAAAGAGACGATGAGAGATCGTGCCACCAAGATATCGTAGAATGCGAAGAAGGTGACTATAGTGAATTGAAGTGGGAGCAGAAACACACTGACTCAGAATATGGACAAGATAAGAGATATCCAGACGAGTGACAACAAGATACACAAGACTCCCAACAAGATGACGATAACGTGTCGGATCAGACGAGGGCTCACCATCAGGAGCACGAAGGTGAACATTGATCTCCATAGGAGTCTCAGCAGTGCGCTCATCACTAAGAGCCGCACGAGTAAGAAGGCCTTGGATATACTTTTCTTGGGAAATGAAAAAGCCAGCAGAGGTGGAGGAAACCTCAATCCCAAGAAAGTAACGAAGAGGACCAAGATCAGACATAAGGAACTGCTCATTAAGATGGGCCTTGACAAAGGCAATGTACTCAGAATCGTCGCCAGTGATGATCATGTCATCAACATATAGAAGAAGAAGAGTGCGACCACGAGCAGAAAGGTGGACAAACAACGCTGGATCATGATCACTGGGTGAAAAACCAGCAGCAATGACCATAGAGGCAAACCGCTCAAACCAAGGGCGAGGGGCTTGCTTAAGGCCATAGAGAGAGCGACGAAGACGACAAACCATGCCATCGGGAACTGAATACCCAGGTGGTGGCTGCATATAAACCTCCTCATGCAACTCACCATTAAGAAAAGCATTTTTAACATCAAGTTGTGACACGGACCTGTGGCGAACAGAGGCCACGGCGAGAAGTGTGCGTACAGTGGTCATATAAGCCACATGAGCAAATGTCTCATCATAATCACGACCATGCTCCTGCTGAAAGCCGCGAGCCACAAGACGAGCTTTATAATGCTCGAGAGAACCATCAGAGCGAGTCTTCATCTTATAGACCCACTTACAAGTAATGGGACGAACACGGGGAGGAAGAGAAACCAGAACCCATGTGCCGTTGCGCTCAAGAGCGGCAATCACCTCTGCCATCCCAAACTGCCATTCAGGATGAATAACAGCATCACGATAAGAGGTAGGCTCAAGTACAACTGAAAGGCCATATTGGCTAGGATAATAGCGGTCAGGAGGAGGGCAAGGTTGAGCCCGAAGACCATAAGTCGGCTGGGACGAGGAAGACGGTGCACCAGAAGTAGATGGCACGTCAGTAGATTCATCCATAAGACATCAACGACGGGTATAATGAAAAGGAAAAGTGGGATGGGAAGGAACCACCGAAGGTGATGAAGATGGAGAAGACATCGGTGATGAAGGTGGAGTGTCATGCAATAAGGAAGGGGAAGAAACGATAGGAGAAGATGGTGTCGGATCTGCAATAGTAGGACGAGAAGGAGGAGTAGGAATATGAGGCACAGAGGGAGGTGTATCAGGAAACGTGGGAAAAGAGATATCCTCTACTGAAAAGGTCGAAGAGGATGGTCGTGGGTAGAATGGACGAGACTCATCAAAAGTCACATCCCTAGAAATACACATCCATCGACCGATAGGATCCCAACACCGATAACCCTTATGTTCATCACTGTTGCCCAGAAAAACACACTCGACAGACTGAGCGGTTAGTTTGGTGCGTTCTCGGGGGGGGGGGGAGGAGAACATAACAAACACAACCAAACAACCGAAGAGAAGAATAATCAGGAGAATGATCAGAAAGACTCTCTAGAGGAATACCTCCCTGTAGAGCAGATGAGGGTTGAATGTTTATGAGATATGTGGCAGTGGAGACAGCCTCAGCCTAGAAATGAGGTGGAAGAGAGGCGGAAATCATCATCGCACGAGCTGTCTCAAGAAGGCGACGATGCTTGCGCTCAGCCACGCCATTCTGAGTGTGAGCACCGGGACAAGAGAACTGAGCAATAGTACCCTGCTCAGCAAGAAAACCACGCAACATTTTGGAGATATACTCGCCAGCAAAATCAGCACGAAACACGCGAATAGGTGTAGAGAACTGAGTGTGGACCATGGTGGCAAACCGCTTATAAATAGAGAGAACCTCGCTATGAGAAGACGTGAAGTAAAGCCAAGTGTAGCGAGAGAAATCATCTATAAAAATAATATAGTAGCGATGGCCCCCTTTAGAAGAGAAGGGAGCCGGACCCCACACATCTGAATGTACTAAATCAAAAGGGCGCTGAGACACTAACTCGCTAGTAGGATAAGGTAACTAAACTTGTTTACCAAGCCTATAACCCTGACACTGCAAGGAGACATCTCCTGAGACAGGCCCCAGAAGACCACGACGAACTAAAGACGATACTCGGGAACCACAAAGGTGACCAAGTCGATGATGCCACTACTGGAAGGAGCTAGTAGCTGAAGCGACGAAGGCAGATGGACTGGTGAGTGTGGTGGTAGCAGAAGGAACATTAAGCCAGTCCAACTCCCAAAGCCCCTGAGAATCATGGCGGCGCGGGCCAGCCCAACCAGAGCCTTCGTGTGGCGATCCTGGATAGTGCAAGAATCAATGCCAAGAATGACACGACAACCAGAATCAGTAAGCTGACCCGCAGAAAATAGGTTCATGGTCAGGCGAGGCACATGAGAAACATCTGGAACATAAAAGGAAGAAGTGGCAAGAGTGCCTCGACTCGCAACAGGAAGAGGAGTACCATCAGCAGTAAGAACATTAATAGGAAAATCGAGAGATCTACAAGAGGACAATATAGAAGAATCGGAGGACATATGAAATGAAGCTCCAGAATCCAGAACCCATGGGGATGTACCTAACTGTGTAGACAGTGGTCGCTCAGCACTAGAAGCACCAGTCATAGAGCCTGCAGTACGTGTCGAAGAACCTGAAGCAGCAAGTAGACGCTTGAGCTTCACAATATCTTACTCAGTCAAGGAGACAGTAGACATCGTCGAGGAAAAAGCATGAGTCCCAGAAGAAGAATTGCGCTCCCCATTACGCATATCACGCTTCTTCTTGAAGCAATCAGACTCGGGGTGACCATCCCTATTGTAGTAGTCACAATGAGTACGAGGACGAGAGCGGCCTTCACGAGAGCGGGCCTCATTACCCGGAGGAGTGGGTAGTAGCGGCGGAGCACTGGAGCGACAAGACACTGGTGGAGTAGCAGCTCGAGCACCGAGCACATAGGGAATCTGAAGCAAACCAGCACCACGAAGGCGAGTCTCCTCAACATGAAGCTCGGAAAACACCTAAGAAATAGGAACACGGCCACGAGCAAACAACTGAGCACGTCGAAGCTCAAACTCCCCACGGAGCTGTGAAAAGAACTCATAGACGCGCTGAAACTCCAAGTCTGGCCTCATAGTATGGCAACACGGGCAAGTGCCACAAACAGTAGTGCGAAGCGAGTCAAGCTGGCGCCAGATAGCAGAACTTTGAGTGTAGAACTCATCAATAGTGGAGTCTCCCTGCTGAAGAGCATGCTCCTGACGGACCATAGACAAGTAGAGAGCATCACCCGAGGGTTGATAGCACTGACGAAGATGAGTCCACATCTCAAAGACAGTACCGAGGCCTATAAACTCAGAAGCAAACTGAGGCAAAAGACTGGAAGTGAGAACAGTTGCAGCACGAGCATCATCGTCACACCACTGAGTGTAAGTAGCCAGATCGTCACAATAAACAGAATGAGCATTTGAATAATCCAAGACCTCCTGGTCATAAGCGGCAGCTGCATCATCAGCAGCAACCGTGGCTGTAGCCCTATCAGGATCAGAAGCATCTGCGTCAGGAGCCAGTGGCGTCGGCGGTGGGGTAGGAGCCACAGGAGGCACTGGGCGCCGAGGACAGGGGACCTCACCGGAAAGAACACCCCACAGACGAATGCCACGCATGTGAATGCACATAAAGGCAACGAACCCAGCATAGTTAGCCCCATCGAGTATCACTGGGCAGCGCACGATGGCAACATAGCCAGATGATGCCAAAGACATGGTGCTCCTTCTTTGTCACAAAGACTCAACTAGCCAAGGTGAGAGCATCCAGAACCAGCAGCAGATCAATCAGACAAAAAGAAAAGGCAGCCGACTGAGGCAGGCCAAACACGGCGGCCCACAGCAGCCCAAGGCAGCGATCGATCTGGACTTAAACAACGGCAGTTTGACACGCACGCACGCGAGCGCCCGTAGAAGCCAGCAGCGACTCGGAGAGGGCGGGGCTGTACGGGCAGCCGTCGGTGGCGGCCAGTGGACTGGGCCGGAGGAGCGTCGGGTGGACGGGGCCGGAGGAGCGCCGGGTGGCGACCGGAGGTGCAGACTCCGATGGGCGGCGGCCGGAAGAGTAGCCCCCGATGGGTGGCGGGCGGTGGCCGGAAGACGAGCCGAGCAGCGGCCGGAGATCAGGTTGGTGGTGGCCGGCGACTCGAATCAGGAAGAGGATCCGATCGATCCGACCTACAGCAGCGGAAGGAGCGGCCTGGATCGGGCACGGCAGGCTGTATGTGTTACGGCAGCAGAGGAGGAGGGAGGCAGCAGCGATGTGGAACAGCACAGCCAGGATGTGGATCGGAAGGGTAGGTTGCGATACCCAGAGAAAAAATATTCCCTAACCTAGGCTCATGATACCATGTTGATGTTAGGAGAATAGCAACTTGTATTATTAGGAGGCCAATGCCAACATATATACACATACATGAGGATGCCAAAAGGCTACAAGAGGATGCCAAGAAACTAGAATACAAAAGGCCAAAAGACATCACTTAATATAGCTCTAACAGCAGACCCGTTGACTAAGCCTCTTCCACGAGCAAAACATGATCATCACCAAAACTTCATGGGTGTTAGAATCATTACTGTGTAATCTAGATTATTGACTCTAGTGCAAGTGGGAGACTGAAGGAAATATTCCCTAGAGGCAATAATAAAGTTATTATTTATTTCCTCATATCATGATAAATGTTTATTATTCATGCAAGAATTGTATTAACTGGAAACATAATACATGTGTGAATACATAGACAAACATAGTGTCACTAGTATGCCTCTACTTGACTAGCTCGTTAATCGAAGATGGTTAGCCATGGACATGAGTTGTCATTTGATTAACGGATCACATTATTAGGAGAATAATGTGATTGACTTGACCCATTCCGTTAGCTTAGCACTTGATCGTTTAGTATGTTGCTATTGCTTTCTTCATGACTTATACATGTTCCTATGACTATGAGATTATGCAACTCCCGTTTACCGGAGGAACACTTTGTGTGCTACCAAACGTCACAATGTAACTGGGTGATTATAAAGGTGCTCTACAGGTGTCTCCGAAGGTACTTGTTGGGTTGGCGTATTTCGAGATTAGGATTTGTCACTCTGATTGTCGAAAAGGTATCTCTGGGCCCTCTCGGTAATGCACATCACTATAAGCCTTGGGAGCACTGTGACTAATGAGTTAGTCGCGAGATGATGTATTACGGAATGAGTAAAGAGACTTGCCCGTAACGAGATTGAACTAGGTATTGAGATACCGACGATCGAATCTCGGGCAAGTAACATACCGATGACAAAGGGAACAACATATGTTGTTATGCGGTCTGACCGATAAAGATCTTAGTAGAATATGTAGGATCCAATATGAGCATCCAGGTTCCGCTATTGGTTATTAACCGGAGACGTGTCTCGGTCATGTCTACATAGTTCTCGAACCCGTAGTGTCGGGGAAGCTGATCGTGGCCCACGAACACCTACGGGACCGGGTCCCTTGTGGTTCGGAGGGGGGCGGAGATTGCACAAAGAGCGGATCGAGGCGATGCACACGAGCAGATTTACCCAGCTTCGGAGCTCTCCGGAGAGATAACACTCCTACTGCTGCTTGGTGGATTATATTGTGTTCTTGCTAGGGAGCAATGGGAGCTACAAAACCTAGCCTGAGTGAGTGTGGTCTCGAATGAGTCGAATGAACTGAGCCGGAGCCGAACCGAACCAACCCTTTCACGCTGCACTTGGGCCTCCTTTATAGGCACAAGGGGTCACCACAGTGGCAAGTAGACACGGGTAGAATAGGAAAACAAAGGTTGGTACACCGCTTTATGCAAAGGTATGTTGTCCTATACCTAACTCGACGGCGAGGGACAAGAGCCATAATGTCCGCCCCTGCCGCCTGAACAAGGCAATGTGGACCGCTGGCGCGCCTGCTTGCCATGATGGTAGCTTGTCGGCGCCGCTTATCGCGCCCCCGCTGGCTACACAGCCCATTGACACGCTGCGTGCTGGGAAAACCCCATGGCGATATCGCTGGCGGATGAGCTGGAGCGGAGATGAAGAGAGATTTCGCGCGGCAAGCGCCTTTCCGCTGAGAATCCTTGTCGCGCCGGGAGCTTGTCGCTCATCAGGCCTTCCCGCAAGCTCCTCTTGCCGGGCCTTGTTTCTTCGTGCCTTGAGTGGCCTTCCCGCAAGCTCCTCTTGCCGGGCCTTGAGTACTTTGTTCTTGAATGGCTCCAAAGGAGCCGCTATGACCTTGGCGGTCACCAGGCCAGCCCCGCCACGGTGTTGCGATCGTCTGCAGACGAAGTTCGGGTACTAGGGTACCCTACCTAGTACACCGACAGAGCCCCGGCCTGGGCCACACACGGCGCCAAGCTGTTGGGCCAGGCCCAAAACAGTGCACGGGCACGCGCGCCCGGATCACGCAGTTATTCGCTGACCCACCACGCCCCTCGAACGGCACGCCCCGGACGTGGCGCCGTGGGAGAGATCGGGGCTTTCTTTAATGGGAAAATCGAACGCCGCCCCTCTCCCTCCTTATAAGGGGAAACAGGGCAGGACGCCCACTTGCCATTCTTGTCACATCAAAACCACCGCCGCTCCCCCCTTATTCTCAAGTCCGAAGAGAGCGACGCTCCGCCCCCTCCCCATTGCCACTGGCGCCACCAACGCCGTAGGATTCCTCCACCACCTCCGCCATGGCTCCGAAAGCCGACAAGGGCAAAGGGGTGAAGTCGGCCGAGGCGCAGCGGCTCGCGGCGCTGCGGAAGGAGAGGGCCTCTTCGATCCCTTGCTTGACAGGAAGGAGCTGCGGGAGCTGTATTACGTTTTCTGGTCGACGGAGACGCGGGCGCACCCGCGCACGAGGGTGATCTCCGCCGCCACATCCGAGAAGGTTTCCATCGGGTACCCTTTCTTCGCTTTTTCCACTTCGGCTCGCCCGCCTTTTCCGAATTCTTTTGCGATGTCATGAACACATACGGCCTCCGCCTCCTTGATTTCACCCCCAACGCCGCCCTCACCATGGCGCTGCACACCTCTCGCGAGAACTTTGTCGTGGTCCACCCAAATGTCGACTTTTCCGCCATTACTTCATGCCCCGCGTAGAGAGAGGAGAGCCGCTTGCCGGAGGAATTGCATGGATCTCCAGGATCGGCAAGAAGGAAGCATATCTTGACGGAGAGCGTAGGAGCAGTTGGCGCGGACTTCCTTCGCCACCGCATTGCGCCCTTGCAGGAGAGGGGGAGGCCTGCTTGGGAAGTTCCAAAACGCGGCGGACATCATGAGGCTGCGCCCGGTTTGAACCGGAACTTTACCTGCCTTGGAGTTGGATGGCATGCCGCGGGAGCTGTTCAAGCCTCGATGCGATCACCCCGAGTGGTTCATGTTGCCGAGGGAGTCGTGCCTTGTGCAACAACTCGCCGCTGACCGCATCCGCGCGATGATGCCGCCAGCGATTCCCATGTAATCGCTCCAACTTGGCAGAGCCCGCCGACGACGACGCCGCAGCAGTTCTTCGACGACTTGAAGAAGTGCCGATCCGCGCCGACGAAAGCGAAGCGGCTCACCCGCGACACCACCGAGCAAGAGATGGCGCGCATTGCCACAAGGTTGGAGGAGGCGGCAGCTGCTGCCGCCCGGCTGACGGTTCTCCGCCGAGAAGCAGAGAGGCAGCCGAGGCGGCAAGCCTTGCCGACGAGAGGAGTTCGCTGTTGAGGAGGAGCAGGCCGAGCCCGACGCTGAACCGAACGAGCCTACTGGGGCGCCCTCCGCCCGCCAAGTAGCTTGCCGCAGGAGGAGCCCGCGCCCCGCTTAAGAAGACGCCTCCAAGACCGAGAAGTGGCGGGCGGCAGACGGGCCAACAGCCACCTCGCCGCCCAAGCGCCCATCGCTGCAAGCACCGTTGCCGCTGAGCGCCTCTTGCCGCCACAAAGAACGGAGCGGGCCTTCGAGCCACGGCCCCCACACCCGCCAAGCGCTCGAGGGAGCCTACTCCTCCACTCGTCGCACCGGAGCAGACTTGACTTCTCCGCCTCACCCGAGGAAGAAGAGGAAGAGTAAGTTATTGTCGCTGCTACTTGTAATTCTTCAATTTATCGCTTTGTCTTGTATCTCGACTTGCTTCATTCTGAGCTCTTTCCTTCTTCAGACGCTGGCTCAGAGGGCGTGAAGAGGGCCAAGACTCGTGGTCGCCGTCAAGACGATTCCCCTGTATGACAGGAGGCACGCCTGAGACTCCTTACCGGATCCGCGACCCTTCATCAGAGCAGCCCCAAAGACAGCCCCAGCCGTAAGTATTTGATTCATTTCTTACGGTTAGGTGTGCTTGGGTGCTCCTTCTTACTGATTTCGCTTGTTGATTTGTGTAGGAGCAGAGCAGCCTCATCGGGAGGTCCCGAAGTCACTCTCAAGTCCCGCTCTGCTTCAACTATGCAGCCAAGGGAGAAATCTCCGCCAAGGAGCGCCTCCGCAAGGGAGGCCTCCACAAGGGCTTCTCCGACAAGGGGCAGCGCCGACGAACCTCCGGTGGTGGAGACCGCGGCAACAGATCCAACTGCAGGTAATCTTCTTGTTTGAAAATCTCCCTTGGGTTCCCTTTTCTTCTGTTCTTCTTTTCGAACATTTGCTTGACTTGTTCTTTTCTTTCTCTGATCATCAGATCCATCTGCCGGAGAGCCGATGGAGACTGAGGTCGCCGGCGAGGAAGACGCCCGCGACAACAATAACGACGCCGCCAACATGGAGGAGGAGGCCGGCGCCGACGGGTCCGCCGACGAGGAGGCCGCCAAGACTGCTGGCGCAGAGGCTGGGGAGGGGTTCGGTGATCGTACTGACGGCCCTGAGGCCGCAGGAGCGCCAGGTGCTGCGCCAACCACCGATCCCCCCGCCGCCGATGCTGCACCAGGCTCCGAAGAGCCCCAGCCCGGCGCCTATCTCAAGGCCGCGACGGTGTCTTTATCAAGCTCCCATGGGCGCTAAGCTCAGGCACCGCCAAGGGGAGACCTTCGACGCTGAACTGCCGCCTGCCGGGCTGTCGCTGGTTGACGCCCAAGCAGCAGAGCGGCGAGCCTAAGGAAGAGCAGCTATCAAGAGGTTGTTGTCGCTCTACCGCACCCGGCAAAGCTAAGCTGGAGTCGCGGGAAGCACTTGTCGCGAGGGCGGAGCGACATGGAGAAGCGCGCAGAAGAGCTCCGCGCCGCCAACAAGGAAACTCTCCGGGACATAGCGAAGCGCTGGAGCAGCTTGTCGAGAGCGCACGCCTTCACCTTGGAGAAGGCCGAGGTCGAGGAGCAGCAAAGGCTTGCCGGCGAGAAGCTCTTCAAGAAGAAGGTGGTGGCGCAGCGGAAGATCAACCTCGACAGCTATGAGGAAGATCTTGCGCTGAAAGCAATCAATTGGCGGGCACTCCAGAGGCAAAGGACGCCGCCGCAGCTGCCGAGGCCGCCAAGAAGGAATTGGAGACGAGGGTGGCCCAGCTGGAGGCCACCTCCGTAAGAGCGCCGAGGAGGTCACGGGCTGAAGCGCGAACTCGAGAAGGACGCCTACACTCGCCGAGCTGCAGTGGTCGCTTTCACCGAGAAGATCAAAGAGCTCGACGCCGCCAAGGACTCCAAGGCGGATCTAGAGCTGAAATTGACCACCCTGACGGAGACGCTGAACGGCGCCAAGGAGCGGGAAACGGGCCTGCTGGAGAAGATTAAGGCCAACGAGGAGCTGTTGGCGAATGCCGCGATCGCCTGTGATACTCTCGAGATAGTATAATGCATCGGATGAAGGTCTTGTGGACACCGCCGCCGCCATCCACAATGAGTCGATGGAGCTGGGATGGTGGATCTTGGGTACTCCACCGACGAGAACCTCCAACCCAGCGCCAAGCTCAGCCTATTCTTCAAGGGCGTGTTGACGGGTCTCCGCCGGCTCGGAGGAGATCCCAAAGCAGCTGGTCGACGAGTCGCGCCAAATCTGCGCCGGGGCCCTCCAGAAGGTGTTGATGAAGGTGGCCTTCCGCAATCCAGGCGTCAACTTCACCAACGTCCTCAAGTCCCTGCCTCCATCTACCGACGTTGAAGCACTTAAGGCCCTTGTCGCACCCATCGTGGATAGGGTGAGCGGAGTCAAGAGGCTCGATGGCGATCGCGTGGACTAGGCCGCCAAGTTTATCTTTCCCTTGTCGCTGCAGATCATGTTTAGGAGAAGAATCTATTAGGTCTGCGACAAGTCATTTTTGTAATATACTCTATCTTAGGCATCAATTGCAATGTTATTCCCTTTACTTGATTTCTTCCCTTGTATGTTTGTGCCCTACGCTTTTAGGGAACTTGTCGGTGCGAGCACCTTTGCCGCGAGCGCTGAGTGCGGAACGTCAGCAGCCTGCTGGTGATGCTGCCTCCGACAAGCAACCTTGTCGCAACTAGTTGCAGCACGCTTAAGTTGTTGAGCGGACTTGAAACAAAGTAAGGGCGCAAGCTAGCCGCGAGTTGGTTCCTCCGCACACAGGTTTTCCATACAAAGTACTATCGTTCGAGGAAGATAACTTGAAAATTTAAAAACTGATTGCTTAAACTTGACAACTTAGCTTTTCTGTTGTTTGCTTCCCGGCAAGGTGATACTTCCTCGAGCGACACTTGGTGGCCCACACCATTATCTTCTCCTTCCCCCCCGGTTAACTTGTGGGTGGATGAACCTTGCTCTCTTTTGAGAAGAAAGAAGAGAGAATAAAGTTATGGAGCCTAGTGGCTCGTTATCGCTTACCGGGCGTGGATGCTGCACAAAATGTCAGATAATACATGCATAATAATGACGAAAGCATGAAATTGACAAATTGTGCGCAACACATGAGCTTTACTGATGCACGGGGTCTGCGCGCCGCTTTGTACAAAGGATTACATGCAACAGCGGCAAGACTTGTATTAGGGTGGTTGCCGGAACGGGTTCGCAACGCGCTCTATGGGCAAAACTTACGAAGATGCTCCATATTCCAGGAGTTGCTCACCGAACGCCATCTTCGGTCTCAAGGCATGACAGCGCCAGGCCTAGTGACTCGTTTCACCCGATAAGGGCCTACCCACTTCAAGGCCATCTTGTTGGAATTCTTGGCGGATTGAACGCGCAGAAGAACAAGGTCGCCTTCCTCAAGCTTCGCATTAACTTTTGCGGCTATGGTAGCGGCGCAAAGCTTGTTGGTAACGAGCAGCTCAGACAAAGAGCCTGAAGATGATCCTCCTCGAGGAGCAGCGCCATCTTGTCGCAGCTGCTCTTGCTCAAGCTCATCATAAGCGAGTACTCGAGGTGACCCGTGATACGAAGTTCCGTGGGGAGAACTGCTCTCGCTCCATAGACTAGAGCGAAGGTGTCCGCCGCTGGCTCGACGGCGTCGTCCGATCGACCAAAGAACCACCGCAGCTCCTCAATCCAGTTTCTTCCGCACTTGCGCAGCCTGTCGAAAGTTCTGGTCTTGAGTCCTCGCAGCACTTCAGCATTTACCCTCTCGCTTGACCGCTGCTTCTCGGATGAGCAATGAAGCAAAACAGACCTTGGCGCCAAGATCTTGGACGATCGCATGAAGGTGCGACTCGTGAATTGTGTGCCATTGTCGGTGATGATCCGTTAGGAATCCCAAAACGGCAAACAATTGACCAAGAACTTGATCGCCGACCGTGCTGTCACCTTCCTCATCGCTTCCACTTCCGCCACTTTGTGAACTTGTCGATTGCGACGCATAAGTACTCAAAGCCCCGACAGCTCGGGGAAGGGGCCGAGGATGTCGAGCCCCTGCATCGAAAATGGCCAGGATAAAGGGATCGCCTGGAGAGCTTGAGCTGGCTGGTGTATCTGTTTTGAATGGAACTGCACGCTTCACACTTGGTTACTTGTGCGTTGCATCCGGAGGGCTTCGCCAGATGGAACCTTGCCGAAAGCTTTGCGGCAAGTGCTCTTGCGCCAATGTGGTGACCACATATGCCTCCGTATCTCTCGCCAACAGCTTCATCCATCTTCCCGCAAATACACTTCAATTTCACACCGCTGAGTCTTCTTCTGCATGTGATGTTGTCCACAAACTGGTACATAGCTGACCGCCGGGCTACTCTTTCCGCTTCTTCTTGCTCTTCGGAAGTTCTCCGTCTCAAGGAAATGGACGATCTGTTGTGCCCATGTTGGAGCTTGCGGCTCGACAACAAGAACTAAAGGCACATTTGCCGCTATGGGAACATCAGCTTTTCACGGCAAGAACTCGTGGTTCGCCGAGCTTGATGATCCCCGCAAGCTTGCCGGAGCAAAACTTGTCGGGAGCGCCTCGCTTCAACGAAACAAACCCTAGGGCTTGTCGGAGCAGATCGCTCCTCGGCGATATCTGCGTTGATTTTGGGGACCTTCTTGGCGGCGGCTTCAGGAGCTCTGCCGAAAGTAGTCACCGAAACCAACTTCCTCTTCTTGCTCTGTCCGGTTGATGGTGTTACAGCTTGGTTGAGTCAGCTTGAGCACAAAAATTCCTGGTTCCATTGTGTAACTTGAGTGCAGCACACTTTGACAGCCATCAGCAATATCATTTTGAGCTCTTGGAACATGTTCCATTTGCAGACCTTCAAAGTGCTCTTCTAGCTTTCTCACTTCATCAACGTAGGCTTCCATCAATGGACTCTGATAATCTTTGTTTACTTGGCGGACGACAAGCTGCGAGTCACCCCTGACGATAAGCTTCTTGATCCCAAGGTCCACCGCAATTCTAAGGCCGGCAAGCAAAACTTCATATTCTGCAGTATTATTTGTTGCTTGTTCCTTGGGAAAGTGCATCTGGACTATGTACTTGAGGTGCTCTCCAGTGGGTGCAATAAGCAGCACGCCGGCACCGGCGCCATGCAGCGAGAAGGCACCATCAAAGTACATCAGCCACTCTTTACTTGCTTCCTTGACGGGGATGCTCGTCTCGAATTCCTTCATCTTGCGTTACGCCCATTCTGCTATAAACTCGCCAATGCTCGCTTTGGATAGTTGAAGTGCTTTCAAACTTGAGGCCAAAGCTTGACAGCCCAAAGGCCCACTCAACAATCCTGCCTGCTTCCGGATTTTGCAATATCCTCTTCAACGGAAAGCGAGTGACAACTGTTATCTCATGTGCTTGGAAGTAATGGCGCAGCTTTCTCGAGGCCATGAGGAGGCCGAAAAGCAACTTCTGCACACCAGAGTACCTTGACCGAGCCCCCTGCAGAAGGGAACTGACAAAGTAGACCGGGCGCTGCACCATCCTTTTCTGTATCTTGTCGCAATCCTGCGCAGATCCGTCCTTCTCGGGACCAGAGCTTGACGGCGAAGCCCCCTGCTTGTCGCTGGATGCATCTGCCTTGGTTGCCGGCTCATCATCCGCCTCCCTCTCCGCTACTAATGCAGCACTAACCACTTGATTGGTTGCCGCTATATACAACAGCAACTTCTCTTGTGGCCTAGGTGCGACAAGTATTGGAGTGGAGGACAAGTACCTCTTTAAGTCCTGTAGCGCAGCCTTCGCTTCGGGGGTCCATTTCATTGGACCTGCCTTTTTCAAAATCTTGAAAAATGGCAGGGTGCGCTCAGCTGACTTAGAGATAAACCTGCTGAGAGCAGCCACGCAACCGGCAAGCCTTCTTACATCCTTGACGCGCTTTGGTGCTTCAATCTGCTCAATGGCCTTGATCTTGTCGGGATTGGCTTCAATTCCCCTTTGAGACACGAAGAACCCGAGAAGCTTGCCGGAAGGGACTCCAAACACGCACTTCTCAGGGTTGAGCTTGAGGTTGATCTTGTGCAGATTTGCAAAGGTCTCATCTAAGTCTTGAACCAAAGTTGCTTTGTCCTTGCTCTTGACCACTATGTCATCCATGTAAGCTTCTACATTTCTGTGCATTTGTGGCTCAAAGGCATCATGGACTACTCTCGCAAACGTTGAACCAGCATTCTTCAAACCGAAAGGCATCCGTATGAAACAAAGATGTGCCACATGGTGTAATGAATGCTGTTTTCTTCATCCTCCTCCGCCATGAAAATCTGATGATATCCTGAATATGCATCAAGAAATGAAAGCAAATCACATCCGGCCGTGGAGTCAACAATCTGGTCTATACGCTGCAAGGGAAATGGGTCTTTGGGACAAGCTTTATTAACATCCGTGAAGTCAATACAAAGTCTCCATTTCCCATTCGCCTTTATGCATAACTACCGGTTTGGCCAACCACGGGATGGAGCACTCTCCGACAAGGCCCTGCTGCTTCCAACTTCTTTATCTCTTCGCTATGAATTCTTGGCGCCCACCGCCTGCTTCCTAACTTTTTGCTTGACGGGCCGCGTGAGGACAGACAGCTAGGTGGTGCTCAATTACTTTCGGGAACACCGGGATGTCGATGGTTGCCATGCAAACACATCGACATTCGCCCGCAGAAAGCAACGAGCTCACCTTCCTATTTAGGGTCAAGCGTGGCAATCGATGGTGAAGGTACCACCGTGCCGCCCTCCTTGGCGGGCACCTTCTTGGTCTTGGCGGAGCTGCCATCATCTTCTTGCACTTGCCGGTGGAGCTCGATGGTGCGTCCTCGACGGTAGCGCAGCACCAAGAGGTGCGCTTGCCGGAGTGGGCATCGAGCTCTTGCCGGACTTGGTCTTCTTCTTCCCCCCGGGAGCTTCAGCGGCAAGTGGTTTGCTATCTGTTGCAGCTGCTGCATCCCGGTAAATCTTGTCGGCGCAGATAAGCGCATCCTTCTTGTCGCCATGGACGGAAATGACGCTTATCGGGCCGGGCATCTTGAGCAGGTTGTAGGCGTAATGAGAGGCTGCCATGAACTTGGCGAGTGCTGGACGGCCAAGTATCCCATTGTAGGGCAATGGGAAATCAGCAACGTCGAATGGGACCCTCTCGCCCTGAAATTTAACTCACCGCCAAATGTTACCGCAATGTGATCTTCCTTCGCTTGCTCCTTCCTGGGTTGATTCCTTGAAAGTCTCGGTCTCTTCGAGCTCATTGTCGTGGATCCAAGCTTCGGAGCACCGCAGAGGAGATCAGATTCAGTCCGACCCGCCGCCAACCAACATTTTAGTGACCTTGAGGTTGCGGATAGTTGGTGAGACCAACATCGGCAAGCACCCGACCGCAGTTATGCGATCGTGGTGGTCCTCAATATCAAAAATGATGGGCGGCTGGACCACTTCAGAGGTCTACGTGACTCCACGGATGGTTCTCGCTGCATTGACCTCCCGCATCCATTGCTTGAGTTGGCGCGCGAGGTATGCAGAGAAGCACCACCGCCAATGGAGAGAACTTCGCTGCCTTCAAACTCCTGCTCATCAGCTTCATCGCCTTCCATGTCTTCATCATCTTCTTCTTCTTCATCCTTGTCGCGGCCGCTGGGAGGTCTGTCTCTTGCCGCTGCTTGGCCTTGCCACGCGCGCCCTCCCGGCTGGGTCTCTTTTTACTAGCTGCACCAGCACCTTCCTGGGCCTTCTCCTTGTCTCGCCGCTCGTATTCAGCCTTCTGTAGCTCAACAAGCTGCTCAACCTTCTTGCAGCTCTGGAGATCATGGCCCTTGGTGCGGTGAATCTTACAGTACTGTTTGTTGGAGCTATCCTGCTTGTCGGCGGTAGCCACAGCTTGGCGGTCAGTGTCAGCGGCAACCTCCTTGCCGGAGCTACCAACCTTAGCCTTGTTGGCGCCGCCTCCGTTGCCGGACTGCTCGACAACTAGTACCTCTTTGTTCTTCTTCTTTCTGTTGTTCCGCCGCCGGCTCTTCCTTGCCGGGGCGGTCTCCTCACTGTCAGATTCTGCTCCCACATTCTCTCCTGGGAGTCTTCTTCCTTCTTCAGCCCGTGCACACTTGTCGGCCAAGGCATATAGTTCATCGACGCCCTTGACCTTGCACATCGCCATCTCCTCCTCATCCTCGCGGTTACGCACATTCGATGAAATGCGCTGATCACCGCGGCAGGGTGGACATCCGGGATGTTGTAATGCACACGGCTGAATCTCTGGATAAACTTGCGCAGGGACTCTCCCTCCTTCTGGGAAAGCAGGTGAAGGTCACTCTCTTGGCCATGAGGCTTGTGGCCGCCTGTGAAGGCCCCGACAAACTGATGGCACAAATCTGCCCAAGAAGATATAGAGCTGTCCGGCAAGTGCATGAGCCAAGATCTGACGTTTGGCTTGAGTACCAGAGGGAAATAGTTGGCGAGGATCTTGTCGCCTCGCCCCCGCAGCTCGCACCGCGATGGTGTAGATGCCGAGGAACTCCGATGGGTGTGTCCTGCCATCATACTTTCTCGCACATCCGCTTGAAGTTTTTCTTGTCGGGCCATCGACTTGCCGCAGCTCACGAGTGAACGCAGGGCAACCTATCACAGACGGCAAGTCGCTCGCTCTCGGGCGCATGCATGTCAACAAGCGGGCCCGCGCTGGTCGATTTTACGCCGCTTCTCTTCGCGCCGATGCGGTTCGAGCATCTTCTTGTTGCTGCCTTAAGAACTTGGCGTTGATCACGGCGAAGCTCGTGGATCCGACGGCGCGTGGAGTCGCTGCCGAGGTGGATCCGAGGAGCTGGTGATCTTGGCCTTCGGAAGGGAGTGCATGGTGGTGTCACCTCGCAGGTCTCGCCGCCACCGACTCAGGTTTTGTCGCCGCGCCGCTGCAAGGACGCAGTTGGTTGCCGCGAACGCCGCCGCTGGCAAAGCCGATGAGACTCTGGATTGTGGCCCCTACCGGCGTACAAAGATGTCGGGAAGTTGATCGTGGCCCATTTAACACCCACGGACCGGGTCCCTTGTGGTTCGGAGGGGGCGGAGATTGCACAAAGAGCGGATCGAGGCGATGCACATGAGCAGATTTACCCAGCTTCGGAGCTCTCTAGAGAGATAACACTCCTACTTCTGCTTGGTGGATTATATTGTGTTCTTGCTAGGGAGCAATGGGAGCTACAAAACCTAGCCTGAGTGAGTGTGGTCTCGAATGAGTCGAATGAACTGAGCCGGAGCCGAACCGAACCGAACCCTTTCTACGTTGCACTTGGGCCTCCTTTTATAGGCACAAGGGGTCACCACAGGTGGCAAGTAGACAAGGGTAGAATAGGAAAAACAAAGGTTGGTACACCGCTTTATACAGTGTACAGTGTCCTATACCTAACTCTGACGGCGAGGGACAAGAGCCATAAATGTCCGTCCCTGTCGCCTGAACAGTGCAGCAGGGACCGTCAAGTGCGCCTCCGTTTGCCACGATGGTAGCTTGTCAGTGCCGCTTATCGCCGCTCCCCGCTGGCTGCACAGCCCATTGACACGCGTGCCTGGGAAAACCCCATGGCGACACGTTGGCGGATGAGGTGGAGCGGAGATGAAGAGAGATTGCCTGCCGCGGCAAGCGCCTTGCCGCGGCATAATCCTTGTCGCGCTCGGGAGCTTGTCGCCATCAGGCCTTCCTGCAAGCTCCTCTTTCCGGGCCTTGTTTCTTCATGCCTTGAGTGGCCTTCCCGGCAAGCTCCTCTTGCCGGGCCTTGAGTACTTTGTTCTTGAATGGCTCCAAAGGAGCCGAGGACCTTGGCGGTCACCAGCCAGCCCTCGCCACGGGTGTCTGCGATCGTCTGCGGCACGAGTTCGGGTACTAGGGTACCCCTACTCTAGTACACCGACACGTAGGGTCCGCACGCTTAAAGTTAGATGATGATCGGTATTATGAGTTTTTTGTTTTGATGTACCGAAGGTAGTTCGGAGTCCCGGATATGATCACGGACATGACGAGGAGTCTCAAAATAGTCGAGACATAAAGATCGATATATTGGACGACTATGTTCGGACACCGGAATGGTTTCGGGGAGTTTCGGACACATACCGGAGTATCGGGGGGTTACCGGAACCCCCCGGGGAGACTAAAGGGCCAATTGGGCCCTATTGGAGAAGAGGAGGGGCGGCCAAGGGCAGCTGCGCGCCCCCCCCAATCCGAACTGGACAAGGAGGGGGCGGCGGCCCCCTTTCCTTTCCCCCTCTCTCTCCTTCCCAATCCTCTCCTACTCCCACTTGGAAGGGGGGAGTCCTACTCCCGGTGGGAGTAGGACTCCTCATGGGGCGCGCCTAGGGTGGCTGGCCCCCTCCTCCTCCTCCACTCCTTTATATACGGGGAGGGGCACCCCTTGGTGACACAACAATTGATCTCTTGATCTCTTAGCCATGTGCGGTGCCCCCCTCCACCATAATCCACCTCGATAATATCGTAGCGGTGCTTAGGCAAAGCCCCACGTCGGTAGCATCATCATCACCGTCACCAAGCCGTCGTGCTGACAAAATTCTCCCTTAAAGCTTGGCTGGATCGGAGTTCGAGGAACGTCATCGAGCTGAACGTGTGCTGAACTCGGAGGTGCCATACGTTCGGTACTTGGATCGGCCGGATCATGAAGACGTACGACTACATCAACGGCGTTGTGCTAACGCTTCCTCTTTCGGTCTACGCGGGTACGTGGACACACTCTCCCTCTCGTTGCTATGCATCACCATGATCCTGTGTGTATGTAGGAATTTTTTGAAATTACTACGTTCCCCAACAGCTTGCACTAAGGGCAGCATAGCTTTCCAGGTCCAGTTTCGCCTTGCCTTTGTCCAAGGAAGGAGATTCTTCCTTGGCACCATGCTTAGCTAGCACAGTGGAAGCCCCTGGCGCTGTATGAGCCATCCCAGTAGTGGTCACGTCATTAGAGTCATTTTCAAGAGGGATTTCTTCAGCTGGCTTCGGAGGAGTTAGCGACTTTGGGCTTGGCGGGTCATGGCTTGCCGCCGGGTTAAATTCAGCGTCCATTTACTCACGGATGATGGCAGCGATTGATGGTGGCGGGTCATTAATAGGTTCTTCCGGGTCTTGGGTGACCGCCTCAGAAATATCTGTAGACTGCTTCTCTGGTTCGACAGATTTGGGATCCTTTGATGGCCCGCCTAGCTTCTGTTTCTTGCCTGCCTTGGCAACACCTCTGCAACAAAGATATAAAGTATATGAGTATATCATTACAAGTCATTGATAAACAAATGAAAGTACTAACCCTTGGGCAATCTTGAAAGTTGGCATTTGAGTCCCAGAAGAGTCGCCAGATGATGGAGGTGTCTTCTGATAATTTGAGTTGGAAGGATTAAGAGGTTGACATATAAGGCCGGCTAATGGATAAAGAGAGTCAGGGTCATGTGGCACCTAATGTCGACGCTTGCGAGGAGCAAGCGTGTTAGGTAAGCCGGAGACAAGGTCGTGAGAGCCGCCACTCCGGGTCGGGTGCCTTGAATCGTGTTGATGTTTCTTCAAAAGAAAGTTGGGATCCCAAGTGAACAAGAGGATGAGAAAATTTCATCTTCTGGACGACCCGCCGAATTTTCTTGGTTGGTAAGGGTTCTGAGCCGGAGGAAAATATAGTTACCTCTGCTGCGTATGCTTGGCTGGTCTCTGCCTCTTCCTGAGAGGAATCAATGTCAATAAGTTGCATGAAAAGAAAGCCGAGGGAGTCAAGTTCTACCTCTGACTCATCATCAAGATGGAGCATTTCTTCAGCTGATGGTTTCTTGGGGTGACCTGGACCAAGAGTTTTTGTTTTGGTCTTCTTAACTGGGGCAGCAGCTTGAAGTTTTCTTCTCCAGAATGGAGAGCCGACCAGTATACAAATGGGCAACGGAAAATTGTAATAAGGAGAAAGTTACAAAACATGATGAAGTTTGATCTAATGACTTACAGGAGGAGCCAGGTTAAGCGTGCAGAAGGGATTCAACCCATTTTGCTGCAGCTTTCCAGAGACTCGCCAAGCAGCATCTTGACCATCTCATTGATCTCCTTATCATTCAAACGAGCTAGGTTATAGCGTTGTGGGTCTTTTGGGTCACCAGTATAATGACACATTAAGCCGCCGCGCCGGCTGCTACCTCTTGAGCACTGCGTTGGATTTCCCCGAAGAGGAGAGGATGATGCAGCAAAGTAGCGTAAGTATTTCCCTTAGTTTTTGAGAACCAAGGTATCAATCCAAGAGGAGGCCACGACAAGTCCCTCGTACTCTACACAAACGATAGCTCCTCGCAACCAACGCGATTAGGGGTTGTCAATCCCTTCACAGTCACATACGAGAGTGAGATCTGATAGAGATGATAAATGATATTTTTGGTATTTTTGGTATAGAGATGCAAAGTGAAAAGTAAAAGGCAAAGTAAAAACAAAGCAAGTATTAAAGTGATGGAGATTGATATGATGAGAATAGACCCGGGGGGCATAGGTTTCACTAGTGGCTTCTCTCAAGAGCATAAGTATTCTACGGTGGGTGAACAAATTACTGTTGAGCAATTGACAGAATTGAGCATAGTTATGAGTATATCTAGGTATGATCATGTATATAGGCATCACGCCGAGACAAGTAGACCGAAACGATTCCGCATCTACTACTATTACTGCACTCATCGACCGCTATCCAGCATGCATCTAGAGTATTAAGTTAAAAACAGAGTAACGCCTTAATCAAGATGACATGATGTAGAGGCATAAATTCATGCATTATGATAAAAACCCCATCTTGTTATCCTCGATGGCAACAATACAATACATGCCTTGCAACCCTTTCTGTCACTGGGTAAGGACACCGCAAGATTGAACCCAAAGCTAAACACTTCTCCCATTGCAACAACTACCAATCTAGTTGGCCAAATCAAACGGATAATTCGAAGAGACTAGCAAAGATAACCAATCATACATAAAAGAATTCGGAGAAGAATCAAATATTATTCATAGATAATCTGGATCATAAACCCACAATTCATCGGTCTCAACAAACACACCGCAAAAAGAACATTACATCGAATAGATCTCCATGAGAGAGGGGGAGAACATTGTATCCAAAAAGAGAGAAGAAGTCATCTAGCTACTAGCTATGGACCCGAAGGTATGAAGTAAACTACTCACACTTCATCGGAGGGGCTATGGTGATGATGTAGAAGCCCTCCGTGGTGGATGCCCCCTCCCGTGAGCTCCTAACAGGCCCCAAGATGGGATCTCGTGGATACAGGAAGTTGCGGCGGTGGAATTAGGTTTTTGGCTCCTGTTCTGATCATTTGGGGGTACGTAGGTATATATAAGAGGAAGGAGTATGTCAGTGGAGCAACAGGGGGAACACGAGGCAGGGGGCGCACCCTAGGGGGGATCCCCCCACCCTCGTGACCGCCTCTCTTACTTTTTGGAGTAGGGTCCAACTCTCCTGGATCACGTTCGGTGAGAAAATCACGTTCCTGAAGGTTTTATTCTGTTTGGACTCCGTTTGATATTCTGTTTCTTCGAAACACTGAAATAGGCAAAAAATAGCAATTTTGGGCTGGGCCTCCGGTTAATAAGTTAGTCCCAAAAATAATATAAAAGTGGAAAATAAAGCCCAATATAGTCCAAAACTGTAGATAAAGTAGCATGGAGCAATCAAAAATTATAGATACGTTGGAGACGTATCAGGCATCCCCAAGCTTAATTCATGCTCGTCCTCGAGTAGGTAAATGATAAAAAGAGAATTTTTTATGCGGAGTGATACTTTGGCATAATTTCAATGTAAATCTTCTTAATTGTGGTATGTATATTCAGATCCGAAAGATTCTAGACAAAAGTTCATATTGACATAAGAATAATAATACTTCAAGCATACTAACTAAGCAATTATGTCTTCTCAAAATAACATGGCCAAAGAAAGTTATCCCTACAAAATCATATAGTCTGGCTATGCTTCATCTTCCCCACACATAGTATTTAAATCATGCACAACCCCAATGACAAGCCAAGCAATTGTTTCATACTTTAACATTTTCAAAACTTTTTCAATCTTCACGCAATACATGAGCGTGAGCCATGGATATAGCATTATATGTGGAATAGAATGGTGGTTGTGGAGAAGACAAAAAGAGGGAACATAGTCTCACATCAACTAGGCGTATCAACGGGCTATGGAGATGCCCATCAATAGATATCAATGTGAGTGAGTAGGGATTTCCATGCAACGGATGCACTAGAGCTATAAGTATATGAAAGCTCAACAAAAGAAACTAAGTGGGTGTGCATCCAACTCGCTTGCTCACGAAGACCTAGGGCATTTTGAGGAAGCCCATCATTGGAATATACAAGCCAAGTTCTATAATGAAAAATTCCCACTAGTATATGAAAATGACAAAATGAGAGACTCTCTATCATGAAGATCTTGGTGCTACTTTGAAGCACAAGTGTGGTAAAAGGATAGTAGCATTGTCCCTTCTCTCTTTTTCTCTCATTTTTTTATTTGGGCCTTTTCTTTTTTTTATGGCCTCTTTTTTTATTTCTCTTTTTTTTCGTCCGGAGTCTCATCCCGACTTGTGGGGGAATCATAGTCTCCATCATCCTTTCCTCACTGGGACAATGCTCTAATAATGATGATCATCACACTTTTATTTACAACTCAACAATTACAACTCGATTCATAGAACAAAATATGACTCTATATGAATGCCTCCGGCGGTGTACCAGGATATGCAATGAAAACAAGAGTGACATGTATGAAAGAATTATGAATAGTGGATTTGCCACAAATACGATGTCAACTACATGATCATGCTAGCAATATGACAATGATGGAGTGTGTCATAATAAACGGAACGGTGAAAAGTTGCATGGCAATATATCTTGGAATGGCTATGGAAATGCCATGATAGGTAGGTATGGTGGCTGTTTTGAGGAAGATATATGGTGGGTGTATGATACCTGCGAAAAGTGTGCGGTATTAGAGAGGCTAGCAATGGTGGAAGGATGGGAAAAAGTGCGTATAATCCATGGACTCAACATTAGTCATAAAGAACTTATATACTTATTGCAAAAATCTAGAAGTTATCAAAGCAAAGTATTACGCGCAAGCTCCTAGGGGGATAGATTGGTAGGAAAAGACCATCGCTCGTCCCCGACCGCCACTCATAAGGAAGACAATCAATAAATAAATCATGCTCCGACTTCATCACATAACAGTTCACCATACGTGCATGCTACGGGAATCACAAACTTCAACACAAGTATTATTTGAATTCACAACTACTCAACTAGCATGACTCTAATATCACCATCTTCATATCTCAAAACAATTATCAAGCATCAAACTTTTCTTAGTATTCAACGCACTCAAAAGAAAGTTTCACATATCTTGAATACCAAGTATATTAATATTAAGCAAATTACCATGCTATTAACGACTCTCAAGATAATCTAAGTGAAGCATGAGAGATCAATAGTTTCTTTAAAACAAATTCACCACCGTGCTCTAAAAGATCTAAGTGAAGCACTAGAGCAAAAATTATCACGCTCAAAAGACATAAGTGAAGCACTATGAGCAAAACTATCAAGCTCAAAAGATATAAGTGAAGCACATAGAGTATTCTATCAAATTCCAATTCATGTATGGCTGTCTCAAAAGGTGTGTACATCAAGGATGATTGTGGTAAACTAACAAGCAAAGACGCAAATAATACAAGACGCTCCAAGCAAAACACATATCATGTGGTGAATAAAAATATAGCTCCAAGTAAATTACCGATGGAAGTAGACGAAAGAGGGGATGCCTTCCGGGGCATCCCCAAGCTTTGACTTTTTGGTGTCCTTGGATTATCTTGGGGGTGCCATGGGTATCCCCAAGCTTAGGCTCTTCCCAGTCCTTGTTCCATAATCCATCAAAAGAATTTACCCAAAACTTCAAAACTTCACAACACAAAACTCAATAGAAATCTCGTGAGCTCCGTTAGAGAAAGAAAACAAAAGACTACTTTAAGGTACTGTAATGAACTCATTCTTTATTTATATTGGTGTTAAACCTACTGTATTCCAACTTCTCTATGGATTATAAACTATTTTACTAGCCATAGATTCATCAAAATAAGCAAACAACACACGAAAAACAGAATCTGTTAAAAACAGAACAGTCTGTAGTAATCTGTAACTAACGCAAACTTCTGGAACTCCAAAAAATCTACCAAAATTATACGACTTAGAAAATTTGTTTATTGATCAGAAGCAATTGGAATCAGTATTTCATCGCGTCCTGGTGATTTTTAATAATTCGGGCACTGAGCACAAAGTTTCTGGAAATTACAGCAAGATCAAATAACTATCATCCAAGAAGATCCAATATGTCTAGCTTGGCACAAACACTAATTAAAACATAAAATCACATCTAAACAGAGGCTAGATGGATTATTTATTCCAAAACAGAAGTAAAAACAAAAAAAAACTAAAAATAAAATTGGGTTGCCTCCCAACAAGCGCTATCGTTTAACGCCCCTAGCTAGGCATAAAAGCGAGGATAGATCTAAGTATTGCCATCTTTGGCACTCGGAGAGGAGGATCTCCTTTCTATGGCATTCATTCTTCTATTTAATTTAAGCACATGGCCATTAATGGAAGAAGTAAGATTAAGCACGTTACGGAAGTTTGCCTCTAAACTAGACTTCATCTCTTTAATAATTTCATTTTGATAAAAGCACAAAAGAGTAGTTGATTCAATCTTATCATTTATAGGGTGCCCAAATATGGTTTTCATTTTTTTTCATAGGTATCTATGCCATCCCCTTCAAGAAAACCTTCTTCAAAGATGGAATCTAAAACTTGTTTGAAGGAAGCGGGCAAGCTAACATAAAAACTTTTTAAGTAAATTTCGATTTGATATTGTGGCACATAGCTAGCCCTAATGCTTAATGCTTGATATTGTGATGGGTACTTGGTATGTCTTGACTTGCTCTTGCGTGAGCCTCCCCGGCAATGGCGCCAGAAATTCTTCTTGCTACCTCTTGAGCACTGCGTTGGATTTCCTCGAAGAGGAGAGGATGATGCAGCAATGTAGCGTAAGTATTTCCCTCAGTTTTTGAGAACCAAGGTATCAATCCAGTAGGAGGCCACACACAAGTCCCTCGTACCTGCACAAAATGATAGCTCCTTGCAACCAACGCGATTAGGGGTTGTCAATCCCTTCATGGTCACTTACGAGAGTGAGATCTGATAGAGATGATAAATAATATTTTTGGTATTTTTGGTATAGAGATGCAAAGTGAAAAGTAAAAGGCAAAGTAAAAACAAAGCAAGTATTAAAGTAATGGAGATTGATATGGTGAGAATAGACCCGGGGGCCATAGGTTTCACTAGTGGCTTCTCTCAAGAGCATAAGTATTCTACGGTGGGTGAACAAATTACTGTTGAGCAATTGACAGAATTTAGCATAGTTATGAGTATATCTAGGTAAGATCATGTATATAGGCATCACGTCCGAGACAAGTAGACCAAAACGATTCTGCATCTACTACTATTACTCCACTCATCGACCGCTATCCATCATGCATCTAGAGTATTAAGTTAAAAACAGAGTAACGCCTTAAGCAAGATGACATGATGTAGAGGGATAAATTCATGCAATATGATTAAAAAAACCATCTTGTTATCCTCGATGGCAACAATACAATACATGCCTTGCAACCCTTTCTGTCACTGGGTAAGGACACCACAAGATTGAGCCCAAAGCTAAACACTTCTCCCATTGCAAGAACTACCAATCTAGTTGGCCAAACCAAACGGATAATTCGAAGAGACTTGCAAAGATAACCAATCATACATAAAATAATTCAGAGAAGAATCAAATATTATTCATAGATAATCTGGATCATAAACCCACAATTCATCGGTCTCAACAAACACACCGCAAAAAGAAGATTACATCGAATAGATCTCCACGAGAGAGGGGGAGAACATTGTATTGAGATCCAAAAAGAGAGAAGAAGCAA
The DNA here is from genome assembly GCA_021605205.1 of Aegilops longissima. Lineage (NCBI taxonomy): Eukaryota > Viridiplantae > Streptophyta > Magnoliopsida > Poales > Poaceae > Aegilops > Aegilops longissima. The sequence continues at coordinate 337,199,698 of CM038677.1, forward strand.
TCTAGCTACTAGCTATGGACCTGAAGGTCTGAAGTAAACTACTCACACTTCATCGGAGGGGCTATGGTGATGATGTAGAAGCCCTCCGTGGTGGATGCCCCCTCCGGTGGAGCTCCGGAACAGGCCCCAGGATGGGATCTCGTGGATACAGGAAGTTGCGGCAGTGGAATTAGGTTTTTGGCTCCTCCGATCGCTTTGGGGTGCGAGGTATATATAGGAGGAAGGAGTACGTCGGTGGAGCAACAGGGGGCCCACGAGGCAGGGGGCGCGCCCTAGGGGGGGCGCCCCCCACCCTCATGACCGCCTCTGCTACTTCTTAGAGTAGGGTCCAAGTCTCCTGGATCACGTTCGGTGAGAAAATCACGTTCCCGAAGGTTTTATTCCGTTTGGACTCCGTTTGATATTCTGTTTCTTCGAAACACTGAAATAGGCAAAAAAAATAACAATTCTGGGCTGGGCCTCCAGTTAATAGGTTAGTCCCAAAAATAATATAAAAGTGGAAAATAAAGCCCAATATAGTCCAAAACAGTAGATAAAGTAGCATGGAGCAATCAAAAATTATAGATACATTGGAGACGTATCACCAGCTCAATGGCAAAATCCTCTAGGCGACACAGTAGCAGACCAGGTCGAGTCCAGTTAGGCCATTGGCAAGCAAGGCCCTTATCTTTGAAAAGGTGGCAGCAATGGGAGCGCGTTCGGCAGCGGTTAAAAGGCTTGGAAGCTGGCCGATGGTGGTAAGCCAGTAGGGGCGGAAACCTGGCAAGGGGTTTTCTCCAGATGGGGAGGTGTCTTTGCAGTAGAACCAGGTGAAATTCCTGTCTTTGGGGTGACTGGGCAGGGCGGCTGAAGGAAAAACTACGTCTCTTCGCCTTTGGATAGTGAAAGTGCAACTAATCCATGGGTGGTTTTGGTAATTCTTAACAACATGTAGCTCATTGAACTAATAATCTTTCAAGATGATCATTTCATAAAGTTTAATGATTGGCATGGATTGGACTAGAGATGTGGACCCCTCAAAAGTATCAAGGACACATATTGGCAAAAGCTCAAGAATGTACATTTTCATTTTAGTGATCCAAGATCACATTGAGTCCATAGGAAAAGCCAATACTATTAAAAGGGGATGAGGTGTTGCTTAATGGCTTGCTTGCTCAAAATGCTTAGTGATATGCTCCAAAAGCCCTCAACCACTTCCTCAATTCCACATATGTCCTAAACCTAAAGTCAAACTCGGCCCCACCGATTTGATCTATCCAGTGCCACCGAGTTCATTTGACATAGCCATAGCCAGAAACCCTAATTAGTTCGGTCTCACCGATGGGGATCTCGGTCTCACCTAGATGGGATTGCAAACTCTTTGTTTCCCTTTGTAATGTTTTGGTCTAAACGAAATGAGTGACCAGTCCCACCGAGTTCGCAATGCAAACTCTCTGTTTCCTTTTCATAACGTTTCGATCTCACCGAAATGAGTGATCGGTCCCACCAAGTTTGCCTAACCAACTCTCTGTTTGCCTATTACTGAAATCGGTCACACTGAGTTCATGTCATTGGTCTCACCGAGATCAAGCTATGCCCTAACCCTATCACATCGGTCCCACCGAGTTGATCATGTCGGTCCCATCAAAAATCCTAACGTTCACATTTTGAACTGAATAGGTCTGACCGAGTTTCACTATTCGGTTCCACCGAGTTTGGTAAATTGTGTGTAACATTTAGATTTTGTGTGGAGGCTATATATACCCCTCCACCCATCCTCCATTAATTGATAAATCCATCAGAACGTGTCTACACTTCCAGCATTCATTTTCTGAAAGAGAACCGCCTACTCATGTATTGAGACCAAGACATTCCAATCCAACCACAAGAATCTTGATCTCTAGCCTTCCCCAAGTTGCTTTCCACTCAAATCATCTTTCCACCAAAGCCAAATCTATGAGAGAGATTTGAGTGTTGGGGAGACTAACTTTTGAAGAACAAGAGCAAGGAATTCATCGTCAACACACCATCTATTACCTTTTGGAGAGTGGTGTCTCCTAGATTGGTTAGGTGTAACTTGGGAGCCTCCGTCAAGATTGTGGAGTTGAACCAAGGAGTTTGTACGGGCAAGGAGATCGCCTACTTCGTGAAGATCTACCCTAGTGAGGCAAGTCCTTCGTGGGCGATGACCATGGTTGGATAGACAAGGTTGCTTCTTCGTGGACCCTTCATGGGTGGAACCCTCCGTGGACTCGCGCAGTCGTTACCCTTCGTGGGTTGAAGTCTCCATCAACGTGGATGTATGATAGCACCACCTATCGGAACCATGCCAAAAATCTCCGTGTCTAAATTGCGTTTGCTCCCTCCAAACTCCTCCCCATTACCTTCATATGCAATGATTTACATTCCGCTGCTATACTCTTAGAATTGCATGTGTAGGTTGATTGCTTGACTTGTGCTAAGTTGCTAAAATCTGCCAAGACTTAAAATTGGGAAAATGCTAGATTTTTATTTGGTCAAGCAGTCTAATCACCCCCCCCCTCTAGATATACTTTCGATCCTACAAGTGGTATTAGAGCTTTGATCTCCATTTACCTTGATTTCCATAGCTTTGATGATCATAACCTTGGTTTCACAACCTAGGAGAGTATAGCATCTAGCGAGGGAAATTATCACCGTAGAGGTCCTAACTTTCATGGTACTAATTTTGCTAGCTGGAAGCATAAGATGAAAATGCGTATTCTTGGACATAACCCCGCCGTTTGGGCTATTATGTGTATTGGCTTGCAAGGTGAATTCTTCGATGGGAGAGAACCAAATCGTGAAGCGACTGCGGAAGAATTGAAGATGTTGCAATACAGTGCTCAAGCTTGTGATATCCTCTTCAACGGATTGTGCCCCGAAGGATTCAACAAAATCAGCCGTCTTGAGAATGCAAAGGAAATTTGGGATACTTTGATTGATATGCACGAAGGTACCGACTCCGTCTAGGAATCCAAATTGGATGTGCTTCAAAGTCAACTTGACAAGTTCAAAATGAAGGATGGTGAAGGTGTTGCTGAAATGTACTCTAGGCTTGCTCTCATCACAAATGAGATTGCCAGTTTAGGAAGTGAAGAGATGACCGACAGATTCATCATCAAGAAGATCCTACGAGCCTTGGATGGAAAATAGGATACCGTGTGCACTTTGATCCAAATGATGCCCAATTACAAAGATCTCAAGCCAACCGAAGTCACTGGAAGAATTGTTGCTCATGAGATGTCACTCAAGGATAAAGAAGAGCTTCATAACAAGTCTAGTGGTGCTTACAAATCCTCATGTGATGCTCCTAATCATCAAGTGAGAAACAAGCCTTCAATGAAGAATTGATCCTAATGGTGAAGAACTTCAACAAGTTCTAACTGAGTAGAAGCAAAGAAAGAAGTTCCAAGTAAAGTCCTACAATGACAAAAGATCTTCTTGTCGTGAGCATAATTTCTACAATTGTGGAAGACCCGGAAACTACTCCAATGAGTGTACGGCTCCCTACAAAAGAAGAGAAGAATCACCTAAAAGGAGAAGCAAAAGAGAAGAATCACCTCCAAGGAGATAAGGAGTAGAGATGATCGTTATGAACGAAGAACCTCTCGCAGAAGCAAGGATTCGGATAGAAAGGACAAGTCATAAAGGGGCTATACAAAATGATGACATCAAGCTCATGTTGGTGAATGGGTATCCGGCTCTGATTCCGACCACCACTTCGAGATAAGTTATCACGCCGACTCTGAATATACTCAAGATGAAGGTGTTGCTGGTCTAGCACTTGTGTCAACCAACTCCTATGACATTTTTTATTCACCAAATGAAGGAATTGGAAGATGCTTCATCGCTAAAGGCCCAAAGGTATCACACCCCAAGTATGTTGATTTCAATAGTGATGAAGATGATTTGTTAGGTGATGATGATTTACTTGTTGACAACTCTAGTGATGAAAACTATGATGAATGTGCTATTAATCATGCTAATCAAGATAAAATGAATGATGATGATAAGAAGTAGATTGAGCGTCTAATTAAAGAACTAAACACTCTTAAGTTAGCTCATGAAACTACCTTAGAAGATCATCGAGAGCTTTTAAAGACTCATGAGAAGCTACGCTTTGAAAAGCTCAACCTAGAGCAAGAGCATGGGTTCTTAAAAGCAATCAATGATGATCTTTGTCTGTGTCAAAACCGGCGGATCTCGGGTAGGGGGTCCCGAACTGTGCGTCTAGGCGGATGGTAACAGGAGACAAGGGACACGATGTTTTTACCCAAGTTCGGGCCCTCTCGATGGAGGTAAAACCCTACTCCTGCTTGATTAATATTGATGATACGGGTAGTACAAGAGTAGATCTATCAAGGAGGCTAAACCCTAGAAGCTAGCCTATGGTATGATTGTTGTTCGCCCTACGGACTAAAACCCTCCGGTTTATATAGACACTTGATAGGGTTAGGGTTACACAGAGTCGGTTACAATGGTAGGAGATCTACATATCCGTATCGCCAAGCTTGCCTTCCACGCCAAGGAAAGTCCCATCCGGACACGGGACGAAGTCTTCAATCTTGTATTTTCATAGTCTAGGAGTCCGGCCAACGGTGATAGTTCGGCTATCCGGACACCCCCTAATCCAGGACTCCCTCAGTAGCCCCTAAACCAGGCTTCAATGACGACGAGTCCGTCGCGCATATTGTCTTCGGCATTGCAAGGCGGATTCCTCTTCCGAATACTTCATAGAAGATTTTGAACACAAGGATAGTGTCCGGCTCTGCAAAACAAGTCCCACATACCACCGTAGAGAGAATAACTTCTGCACAGGTCTGCTAACGTATTCCGCGACGTGACATCACACCACGGCCAGGCCTTTATACGAATCATTTTTACTGTTCCACCTCAGCGCGTTTAGCGAGGCAGTTTCCTTGGAACGTCTTATCAAAGCGGAGATCGTGCCCCTTATTTCGGGATTCTCATCAATACGGGCGTGGGTAACCCAGTCGTGCCCGTTGGCACGCCTCCTCCATCGAAGGCGAGTCCCGAACGGTCACGGGGTGGGCTCTTGGTATTCAACCTCTTTATAACGAGACCAAGGCCCGCTCCTTTCTTTCAATCTCAATCGAGTTCGCCCCTCACCTCGAGTTCCAACACCCAAAGCTCCAGAGTTAGGCCCTTCGGACCTTCAACGATGTCCGGCTCCACCCTGCACGGCCGGTGGATGTCTTCCTCCGTCACGGAAGAAGATGTGCTAAAGCTGAGAGACGCCAGGTATCTAACCGGAGATATTTCTCATAGGCTGCCTGCTCAAGGGCTGGTCGTTCCCACTCCCGATCCCGGTGAGAGCGTGGTATTCGTGTCTCACTTCCTTCAGGGTTTAGGCTTCCCGATGGACCCCTTTGTGAGGGGGCTCATGTTTTATTATGGGCTGGAATTCCATGACTTGATCCGAGTCCATCCTCCACATCTCGTCGCTCATTGTCGTATGTGAAGCCTTCCTCCGCATTACCCCTCACTTGGATTGTGGCTCAAGACCTTCAAAGTGGAGCCAAGATGATCAAGGGCATCGAGGCAGAAAAGCGGAGGGCTGTTATAAGCAAGAATGCGGATGCTCCATGGCCCGAGGGCTCTTTTCAAGGGGAGCTCAATTTATGGCAACAGGAGTGGTTCTATATCACCGCTCCCAGGGGCACCAAACGGGCGGCGCCACCTGCCTTCCCCTCGGGTCCTCCATTGCGGCGGGCGTTATGGGTCAACAAAGGGCTCGACTGGGGACCGTCCAAGGACGTTCCTCTGTTGCAGGGCCGTATTCGAGACCTCCAAGGAAGAGAGATCAATCTGGTCGTAGTAGCGCAGGTCATGCTAATTCGTCGCACCTTGCCCTGCAAACGTCGCCCCCTCTGCCTGTGGGAGTTTAATCCGGAGGGACCACGAACTCTCCAACATTTTATGGGCGTAACGCCCATGGAGATGTACCAACTGTTCTTCGGATCACAAGCAATGTGTCCGGACTTAACCGAGGACGCAGGTCTGAGCTGCAATCGCCCGGATACTCAAGTAAGTAGTCCTGTACCCGGACATGCTATCCGCATATTTGTCATATACTTGCCCTTAAAAGAGCTATCCTTTAAACAAGAGTGGATAGCAAAAGCAAAACTGATCAGGTGTCCGGCCCCCCTCCCTGAGATCATGTCGGATCCTTTATTAACCAAGATGCTAGAGGTTGTGCCTTTTGAAGAAGGCGAAGGGGGGAACAAGGGAACTACTACCTCCGTGAAGAAATCTTTGCCAGAGGGTCCTGCGGCGGGAGATGCCCCGGCTGCACTATTTCCCCAAGGAGATCGGCCCTCCAGCGAGCCGTAAGTTAAGGGGGGCGTTTTTTCTTAAATGAGAGACATCCCCGTTTTATTTCATAAGGTAACCGAAAGTTTTACCTTGTAGTTCGGATCTCAGCCCTTCACAGCAGAGCTCGTCTTCAGGAGATCTTGATCCGGAGACGGTGGCGAGCGAAATGCCTCCGCCTGCCGTACCGTCATGCGAGGCGGGCGACCCTGAGGTGTCGTCGTGGAGGGCTTCTCCGAATCCGGCGGGGCCAGAAGGCAGCCGTATGTCCCCTTAAAGCCCACCATGTCCGGCCTTTGAAAAAGGCCACCGGACGAGTCCGGCACCAACGGGTGTACGGTCGGAGGAGCTGAAGGATTTGCTCGGGCGAGCATCTATCTCAAAAGATCACCATACGTTAATGGGTACAGTGATTGAAAGGATTTCATCCGCTGAGAGCGGTTTGCATGAAGCCGTCGTAAGTTTACTGACGGGTTTTGAGGTACGCAAAATGATGTACCTTCTGACAGTTTTGCATATAGAATGTGCCCTGTATAGATAGTAGCCCCTGAGAATTGGTGCAGTGTCAAAAATGACGGCGCGCCGAGTATCATAACCCCAGGTATAATATGCGCTCTTCCTATGTAGGTGGCGAAGCGTCCGGTGGCTAGCCGGGCTAATGAATTTGCCGAACTGAAGCGGCAACTTGACGTGGCGGATGCGGACATCACGCTTGTTAACAAGCGGCTTGAGGAGTCACAAGGTACGCGACTTCTCCGCGGACACCTGGTAAGGGAGCTTGACGCCCATGCCTTACAACATGTATGCTTAATGCAGATGGTGCCGCTGCTATGGAGAGCCTTCGGGCGGAGCTCGCCCGAGCCAAGGAGCAAGCCAGAAAAAGTGATGCAGCTGCTTTAAAGGCGGCCGCAGAGCTAAATGCCGAACAGGCTGCTCACTACCAAAGCAAGAAAGAGATGGCTGATATGGCCGTGAAGTTGAAGAATGCTACTGACCGTTGCGAGCTTCTTGAAAAAGAAGATTGAGCGAAATAAGAGGACCTGAAGAAGGCCGCCACCGAGGCCAAGGATACTCGCTCTGCAATGAGAGCTATGAAGGAGGAGCTGCGTCAGGCCGAAGATATTGCGGCTGGAAAGCCCTTTCTGTTGCGGAGGAAATTCATGGATCCTAGGTATGCTCAATTGGACCGGCTGTGGGTTGCGAAGGATGTTTATCTGGACTTGGCGGCGAGTGCCACAGACGCGGCCGAACACTTCCGAGGCCAAAAGGATCACGGAATGGAAGAGCTTTTTTGGTCGCAGTTCCATAGTCCGGAGCATCCACTTTCATTAACCGATCGTTTGGCCGAATTGGCTGAGCTGAATAGGTTGTCCGGACTTGCCATGAAGGCTGTCGTGACTCATTTGTGGCCGAAAAGCCCCAAGCCGAAGAGTTATTTTGGCTTGGTGCAACAGTTCCTTGGTGCGGTGCCGCATATTGATGCAATGAAGCGGTCAGCATGCATAGAGGGTGCGCGGATGGCTCTTGCCCGTGTCAAGACATCTTGGCGGAGATGAAGGCCACCAGTTGCATCCCAAGATTCGGACAGAAGAAGCAGTACCGCCGAGCACTATTTTGAGGAAGTCTCCGCAGGCGCTCGTGTAATAGAGACGCTTGATGCTCGAGGATGTTATGCTTTAATGACATGTATGATTTGTGAAAACTATGTTTCAATATAATATAAGAGCTTTTTATACTTGTGCGTTCAAGTATTAAAACGCCTCTGTCTTGCCGCTGATGTATATGTGTATATAACCTGAAAGATGGCAGTCTTGACTTCAGCCCCACGCACATAGTGCGGGGTGTTTGCAAAAAGGCGCATTTTCACACTTAATCCAACGTCTTGGTCCTGTGAAGGAGGTGATAGCGTAGCAAACTAGGCAACCGGACTATAATGCTTTATCACTTTCACTTAGCCATAGGAGTTCGATGGTGGGGCTACTATATAGCCCCTAGGGGCACCGCGCTCTCCCGAATTCGGGGCACGTATGTGCCTGACCGGGAAACGGTCCTTCGTCAATGCGGGGGAATTCTAAACATTCCTATGGGTCATCGAGTGGTTGACCAGTCTCACGCTATATCATGACAGTCAGTTTTAGCTTTCTCCACTGAGGTGCTCAACCCAGCTCAACCGGGGCACAATCGCAGTGGTTCTCCCAGCGCTACCTTAGCTGATATAACGGAACGTAAGGTACCAAAACATGGGAGCCGGGCAAACCCAACATTTGACCAAAGACATGATTCGGAGCTGATGCATATAAGGCCTAACTCGAGATGCCGAACACTCCCTAAGGTATTCGATCTTTATGAAAACAGGCAAAGTAATGCCCTAAGCCCCTGGTGTCCAGGTACGCGCAAAAATTCTGGTGTGGCCGATGCCAAAACGCCAGCCTCCTCCTCGGATATAGCAAGAAGCCGAGGGATGTGTATCAACAAGAGACAAGAAAAAGGTTTACGCAGGTCTTAATCTGAAAAGAATCCTTGCAACGGGTCCCTACTGCATGTCTGCGCCTGTGTCTCCGTTGTGTCGTATCCTGGACGGGTGTAGCACGGTGTTCATCTGTAAAAGAGAAGAACTTAGTTAAAAAGAAAAAGGATCGTGCGAAAAATGCACTTTATATTAAATAAACAGAGTACGGTTTGAAAAAGTGAACAAAATTGAGCTTTATTGTCTCTTGTTGTACATGCGTGCAGCCCCTTGTATGGGGGTATGCCGCTAGTAGGCCTTTATATGTTTACGCCGGACTCGTCTAGCCATGTCCGGGGTTCGAATGACCTATTCAGGTGCTTTGATTAGCGGAGCCGGATTAGTGTGGGGCTGTCAAGGCAGTCTCACATTCTTCCATGCTCGAGTAACACTTGGTACTCCCTTTTAATGAGATGATGCCGCGTGGACCGGGCATTTTAAGTGTAAGATATGCGTAATGCGGTATTGCGTTAAAGCGGGCGAAAGCTTCACGTCCTAGTAGTGCTTGATAGCTACTTTCGAATGGGGTGATGTGGAAGGTTAACCTTTCGCGACGGAAGTTGTCGGATGACCCGAACACAACTTCTAGCAGTAGGGAGCCCGTACAATGGGCATATGGGCCTGGCATTACCCCTTTGAAGGAGGTGTTGCTACGGCGAATTTTGGTTGGGTCTATCCCCATTTTGCGGATTGTGTCCTGATATAGCAGGTTTAGATCGCTACCTCCGTCCATTAGGACTTGAGTAAATTGGAGTCCGTCGATTATAGGATCTAATATCAAGGCAGTCCATCGTGCGTTCCGAATACTTCCGGAGTAGTCCTGATGATCGAAGGTGATTGGTTTTGACAACCATCGCTGGGACTCTGCAGGGATAGACCGTGCGGCACGTGTTTCTATGGGCGCCGCTCTGCTTTTTCCCTTTGTCACTTGAAGTGAGTTCACTGTTTTGAATTTTGTGGGAAATTCTTTTGTTTTCGGTGCTCGCTTGTGGGGTTCGTCATCGTCCTCGCTTGGTGTGTCGAGCCCTTGTGTTCGGCATTGAGTTCGCGGACTGCTTGAAGACCCAACAATCTGTGGGTATGGTTTGCGTGCTTCCCGGAGTCTTGTGGATTTGGCATATTTTGTCCAAGATTTTGTTTAGGTTGGATAGCTCGTCGCTGCTGTCCTTGAGGGGCCGTTTTTTATGATTCTGCCGAGAGCTTCTGAATCCGGCATTGACTGCCGTGCTCTTCGGGCTTTTTCCCTTTGTCCGGCGCTGGTCTTTACTACGTCGTGGTTTTCCATTTCCATCCCTTACTTCGGGTGTACTTGGGTCGCTGGTACTGCATCTTGCCAGCCAACTATCCTCTCCCGCGCAAAAGCGGGTCATGAGGCTTGTTAATGCAGCCATGGTTCTCGGCTTCTCGGCCGAGGTGTCCGGCGAGCCATTAAATCTCGGACGTTGTGTCCGAAAGCTGCTAAGGCTTGGCGACCGGACAATCGACTATTTGGTTCTTTTTGGTAAGGAACCTGTTCCAGAATTTATGGGCTGACTCTCCGGGTTGTTGAGTTGTATGACTTAAATCGTTCGTGATCCGGAGGACGGACATAAGTCCCTTGAAAATTTGCCCAAAAGCGTCCTCGAGCTCTTCCCAACTTCCAATGGTATTTTCGGGAGGCTTTTGAGCCAATGCGGGCTGGCCCTTTGAGCTTGAGGGTAAGTATTTTATGGCGTGAGATCATCTCCTCTAGCCATGTGTATGTGGAGGATGTAATCCTCAATCAAGACTCTGTGGTCTGTTGTTCCGTCAGATGCCTCTATGTTTACGGGTTTGAATCGCTGGGAATTCGTGATTCAAAGACCTCATCGGTGAAACACGGGGTGTGGCACCCCTATATTTGGGTGTGCCGTGATGTTCGGATATTTGGCGTGTTATGTTGCTTGGAAGAGCTTGCTTCTCGGCCCATAGATGGACCTAATGGGCCATCCTTTGATGCGAATCCTTATGCAGATTGCGTCTCGGCTTGTGTGCGGCGCCGTTCGCCACTCTCATTTGTTATGGGGTCGCCCATCCGACCGGTGGCCTCCTTGTTTTTTGATTGTGGGGTTTCTACGGCCTCCTCATCAAATTCGGGCAATAGTTTTTCTTTGGGTAGCTCTTTGTTCGGCGATTGAGCCGATTTGTCTCATGCGGTGTTGAGTACTTTGCTCCATCTGATTCTCGAGTGCATCTTCCGCTGTTTTGAGCTTCGCTTCGCTTTTCGTGCTACGCGCAGCGATGGCGACGAGCCTTTGTGGAGGTTCTTCTGCTCCAACACTTTGTCCGGCGTGAGATCGTCCGGACCGTAATCTTCGCCGGGGACGGGTTGTTTATCCAAGTTGTCCTGTTCGGACGGTTGCTCGATAGCATGTTCATCGTCCACCAGTTCGCCCTGCTCTATGGCTGGGTCTGTGCGGCTGCCGTCTTTGTCGAGGCGGGACTTGTTGCGGCATTTACGTTGCCGTTTTGACTGCTTTTCGAGGGAGCGATCCTTCGTAGCGTCCCGTTGTTCCTCGTCATCGCTTCCTTTAGGTGTATCCACCATGTATACATCGTGGGATGAGGTGGCTGTCCAGTATCCTATGGGTGCTGGTTCATGGTTGTCTCGTACATCGTCGTCCATACCGTCGATGTCTTCGGAGTCGAAATCGAGCACATCGTTTAAGCTTTCGACAGTGGCTACAAAGTGGGTGGTGGGTGGGCGTTGAATTTCCTCGTCGTCCGCATCCCAACCTTCCTGACCGTAGTCCGGCCAGGGCTCTCCAGATAAAGAGAGAGAGACTTTAGTGAATTCAGGATGTCGCCAAAGGGCGAGTGCTGGAAGATGTCCACGGCAGTGAACTCCATGACCGGCGCCCAATCGGATTCGATTGGCAGGGGCGCGGAGGGTTCGGAGTCCGGAGAGGAGTCCGGCGCCTTGGAGTCACGGTCTTCGCAAAGGACAGGGATGGAGTTTGGCTCAATCGCCGTAGATATCGTAGCCCCCGAGGCGGTGTCCAACCACTCGTCCTCGATTGGGGGAGTCGGCTCCGAGCTAAGGGTCGGAGCGGACGCTGGTGCGGCCTCCAGGGCACTGTTCGGCGGCAGAGCTAGATCGTGCCCATCAAGACAGTGCGGCGTGCTTGGCTGTGGCTCGAATCCGTCGAAGATCAAGTCTCCGCAGATGTCGGTTGTGTAGTTCAAACTCCCAAATCTGACCTGATGGCCAGGGGCGTAGCTTTCGATCTGCTCCAGATGGCCAAGTGAATTGGCCCGCAGTGCAAACTCGCCGAACACGAAGATCTGTCTGGGGAGAAAAGTCTCACCCTGGACCGCGTCGTTGTTGATGATCGAAGGAGCCATAGGGCCTAAAGATGACGACACAGAGGAACTCTCAATGAAAGCACCAATGTCGGTGTCAAAACTGGCGGATCTCGGGTAGGGGGTCCCGAACTGTGCGTCTAGGCAGATGGTAACAGGAGACAAGGGACACGATGTTTTTACCCAGGTTCGGGCCCTCTCGATGGAGGTAAAACCCTACTCCTGCTTGATTAATATTGATGATATGGGTAGTACAAGAGTAGATCTATCAAGGAGGCTAAACCCTAGAAGCTAGCCTATGGTATGATTGTTGTTCGTCCTACGGACTAAAACCCTCCGGTTTATATAGACACCGGATAGGGTTAGGGTTACACAGAGTCGGTTACAATGGTAGGAGATCTACATATCCGTATCGCCAAGCTTGCCTTCCACGCCAAGGAAAGTCCCATCCGGACACGGGAAGGAGTCTTCAATCTTGTATCTTCATAGTCCAGGAGTCCGGCCAACGGTGATAGTTCGGCTATCCGGACACCCCTTAATCCAGGACTCCCTCAATCTTCGTAAGAGAAGTTCTTCTTACATTGCCAAGCGTTTACTCTTGTCTACTTACATGCCACAAGTAAAATCTAGCAACAAGAATAAGAAAGATTCTTCATCTGGTAGTAACAATAATCATGTTAAATCCAATATTGTTGCTTCTAGTAGTTCTCTTGATTCCACTAATTATTCTCTTAGCCAAGTTACACTTGAGCAAGAAAATAGCTTATTGAAGGGAATTATAGAAAAGGTGTTTACAAGAGCCTTGCCAGAAGTAAGCAATTTGAGGAAATTGTACGCAAGCAAGGAAGGCACCGGAAGAATCAAGGTGTTGGTTTTGAACGAAAGTTCAATGCCAATGGAGTTGAGTGGGAAGAAGACCAATACCCCAAGACGAAGTTTGTTCCTCAACAAGAGAAGTATGATCTTGCTTCTTTCAAGGGGACACAAGCTGAAGATGATCTTCCACCACAAGATCGCAAGCAAAAAGGCAAGGACAAGCTTCAAGAGGAGATTGATGCATTTGAAGAAGCTTCTAAGGCCTTGGTCAAGTGGGTTCCCAAGACTACATCAAGTTCTACTTCATCAAGTACGACAACAACTCCAAGAATTCCCATCAAGTTGATGTGGATCCTGAAGAAGAAATAGAGAGTTCTTGAGGGTGACTCCGCCAACATACTTCACTCATATTTATTTTGGCTATGACAAGTGCAATCAACTTCCACATCTTGCACTAGTTCAAGGAGTCACGAACCCTCTTGTTGGTAAGACAAGGGACAAGGTAACCTAATGCCTTCATGGACATCATCTTGTGTGTAGTTCACTCTATTTCTATGGATATCCTTGTTTTTCCTTGAGGGACTAACCCATGTAGGTATTCAAAGTGCAACTTGCTACCTCTTGAGCACTGCGTTGGTTTTCCCTTGAAGAGGAAAGGGTGATGCAGCAAAGTAACGTAAGTATTTCCCTTAGTTTTTGAGAACCAAGGTATCAATCCAGTAGGAGTCCATGCACAAGTCCCTCGCACCTACACAAACAAATAAATCCTCGCAACCAACGCAATAATGGGGTTGTCAATCCCTTCACGGTCACTTACGAGAGTGAGATATGAAAGATATGATTTTTGGTATTTTTATGATAAAGATGCAAAGTAAAGAAAGCAAAATAAAGACAACGCTAGAAATAACTTGTTGACGGGAGATTAATATGATGGAAAATAGACGCTGGGGCCATAGGTTTCACTAGTGGCTTCTCTCGACAGCATAAGTACTACGGTGGGTGAACAAATTACTGTTGAGAAATTGATAGAATTGAGCATAGTTATGAGAATATCTAGGTATGATCATGTATATAGGCATCACGTCCGAGACAAGTAGACCGACTCCTGCCAGCATCTACTATTATTACTCCACACATCGACCGCTATCCAGCATGCATCTAGAGTATTAAGTTCATAAGAACAGAGTAACGCTTTAAGTAAGATAACATGATGTAGATGGATAAACTCATGCAATATGATATAAACCCCATCTTGTTATCCTCGATGGCAACAATACAATACGTGCCTTGCAGCCCCTACTGTCACTGGGAAAGGACACCACAAGATTAAACCCAAAGCTAAGCACTTCTACCATTGCAAGAAAGATCAATCTAGTAGGCCAAACCAAACTGATAATTCGAAGAGACTTGCAAAGATAACCAATCATACATAAAAGAATTCAGAGAAGATTCAAATATTGTTCATAGATAAACTTGATCATAAACCCACAATTCATCGGTCTCAACAAACACACCGCGAAAGAAGATTACATCAAATAGATCTCCACAAGAGAGGGGGAGAACATTGTATTGAGATCCAAAAAGAGAGAAGAAGCCATCTAGCTAATAACTATGGACCCGAAGGTCTGAGGTAAACTACTCACACATCATCGGAGAGGCTATGGTGTTGATGTAGAAGCCCTTCGTGATCGATGCCCCCCCGTGAGCTCAGGAAAAGGCCCCAAGATGGGGTCTCACGGCATGAGAAGGTTGCGGCGGTGGAATTAGGTTTTTGGCTCCGTATCTGGTATTTTGGGGGTACGTAGGTATATATAGGAGGAAGAAGTACGTCGGTGGAGCAACATGGGGCCCACGAGGGTGGAGGGCGCGCCCAGGGGGTAGGCGCGCCCCCCTACCTCGTGCCTTCCTGGTTGATGTCTTGACGTATGGTCCAAGTCCTGTGGATCACGTTTGTTCTAAAAATCACGTTCCCGAAGGTTTCATTCCGTTTGGACTCCGTTTCATAATCTTTTTCTGCGAAACTCTGAAATAGGCAAAAAACAGCAATCTGGGCTGGGCCTCCTGTTAATAGGTTAGTCCCAAAAATAATATAAAAGTGTATAATAAAGCCCATTAATGTCCAAAACAGAATATAATATAGCATGGAACAATAAAAAATTATAGATACGTTGGAGACGTATCAAGCATCCCCAAGCTTAATTCCTGCTCGTCCTCGAGTAGGTAAATGATAAAAACAGAATTTTTGATGTGGAATGCTACTTGGCATAATTTCAATGTAATTCTCTTAATTGTGGTATGAGTATTCAGATCCGAAAGATTCAAGACAAAAGTTTAATATTGACATAAAAATAATAGTACTTCAAGCATACTAACTAAGCAATTTTGTCTTCTCAAAATAACATGGCGAAAGAAAGTTATCCCTACAAAATCGTATAGTCTGGCTATGCTCTATCTTCACCACACAAAGTATTTAAATCATGCACAACCCCGATGACAAGCCAAGCAATTGTTTCATACTTTTGATGTTCTCAAACTTTTTCAATCTTCACGCAATACATGAGCGTGAGCCATGGACATAGCACTATATGTGGAATAGAATGGTGGTTGTGGAGAAGACAGAAAAGGAGAAGATAATCTCACATCAACTAGGCGTATCAACAGGCTGTGGAGATGCCCATTAATAGATTTCAATGTGAGTGAGTAGGGATTGCCATGCAACGGATGCACTAGAGCTATAAGTATATGAAAGCTCAACAAAAGGAACTAAGTGGGTGTGCATCCAACTCGCTTGCTCACGAAGACCTAGGGCATTTTGAGGAAGCCCATCATTGGAATATGCAAACCAAGTTCTATAATGGAAATTTCCCACTAGTATATGAAAGTGATATCATAGGAGACTCTCTATCATGAAGATCATGGTGCTACTTTGAAGCACAAGTGTGGTAAAAAGGATAGTAACATTGTCCCTTCTCTCTTTTTCTCTCATTATATATATATTTTTTGGTTTTTTATTTGGGCCTTTTCTTCTTCTTTTTATGGCCTCTTTTCTTTAGTCCGGAGTCTCATCCCGACTTGTGGGGGAATCATAGTCTCCATCATCCTTTCCTCACTTGGGACAATGCTCTAAAAATGATGATCATCACACTTTTATTTACTTACAACTCAACAATTACAACTCAATACTTAGAGCAAAATATGACTCTATGTGAATGCCTCCGGCGGTGTACCGGGATATGCAATGAATCAAGAGTGACATGTATCGAAGAATTATGAACGGTGGCTTTGCCACAAATACGATGTCAACTACATGATCATGCGAAGCAATATGACAATGATGGAGCATGTCATAGTAAACGGAATGGTGGAAAGTTGCATGGCAATATATCTCAGAATGGCTATGGAAATGCCATGATAGGTAGGTATGGTGGCTGTTTTGAGGAAGGTATATGGTGGGTGTATGATAACGGTGAAAAGTGCGCGGTATTAGAAAGGCTAGCAATGGTGGAAGGAAGGAAGAAAAGTGTGTATAATCCATGGACTCAACATTAGTCATAAAGAACTCATATGCTTATTGCAAAAATCTACAAGTTATCAAAGCAAAGTATTACGCGCATGCTCCTAGGGGGATAGATTGGTAGGAAAAGACCATCGCTCGTCCCCGACCGCCACTTATAAGGAAGACAATCAATAAATAAATCATGCTCCGACTTCATCACATAACAGTTCACCATACGTGCATGCTACGGGAATCATAAACTTTAACACAAGTATTTCTCAAATTCACAACTACTCAACTAGCATGACTCTAATATCATCATCTCCATATCTCAAAACAATTATCAAGCATCTAACTTCTTATAGTATTCAACACACTCATAAGAAAAAAAAATTACTAATCTTGAATGCCTATCATAATTAAAGCAAATTACCATGATGTTCTGTAGGACTCTCAAAATAATCTAAGTGAAGCATGAGAGAACAATAGATTCTATAAAACAAAACCACCACCGTTCTCTAAAAGATATAAGTGAAGCACTAGAGCAAAAACTATATAACTCAAAAGATATAAGTGAAGCACATAGAGTATTCTAACAAATTCCGAATCATGTGTGTCTCTCTCAAAAGGTGTGTACAGCAAGAATGATTTTGGAAAACTAACAAACAAAGACTCAAATCATACAAGACTCTCCAAGCTATACACATATCATGTGGTGAATAAAAATATAGCTCCAAGTAAAGTTACCGATGGAAGTAGACGAAAGAGGGGATGCCTTCCGGGGCATCCCCAAGCTTTGCCTTTTTGGTGTCCTTCGATTATATTGGGGTGCCATGGGCATCCCCAAGCTTAGGCTCTTGCCACTCCTTGTTCCATAATCCATCAAATCTTTTACCCAAAACATGAAAACTTCACAACACAAAACTTAACAGAAAATCTCGTGAGCTTCGTTAGCGAAAGAAAACAAAGCACCACTTCAAGATAATGTAATGAACTCATTATTTATTTATATTGGTGTTAAACATACTGTATTCCAACTTCTCTATGGTTTATAAACTATTTTACTAGCCATAAATTCATCAAAATAAGCAAACAACACACGAAAAACAGGATCTGTCAAAAACAGAACAGTTTGTAGTAATCTGTAACTAACGAAAACTTCTGAAACTACAATAGTTCAGCCAAAATAGGACAACCTAGACAATTTTTTTATTGATCAGCAGCAATTGGAATCAATATTTTATCACGTTCCGGTGATTTTTAATAATTGTTTTCATGAACATAAAGTTTCTGCAATTTTCAGCAAGATCAAATAACTATCATCCAAGAAGATCCTATAGGTTAAACTTGGCACAAACACTAATTAAAACATAAAAAAATCTAACCAGAGGCTAGATCAAATATTTATTCCTAAACAGAAGCAAAAAGCAAAAAACTAAAAATAAAATTGGGTTGCCTCCCAACAAGCGCTATTGTTTAACGCCCCTAGCTAGGCATAATAGCAAGGATAGATCTAAGTATTGCCATAATAATAAGATAGATCATTAAAACTCATTTCATATTCTCTATGTTCAGCAGCAATTTTTCTTTGAGGCAAGCAAAAGTAATCAAAAGGGCTAAATTTAATGGGACAAAAATCCCCAAGATCAACTTTAGGAGGTATAGGTTCCTCCGT
The DNA here is from genome assembly GCA_021605205.1 of Aegilops longissima. Classification (NCBI taxonomy): domain Eukaryota; kingdom Viridiplantae; phylum Streptophyta; class Magnoliopsida; order Poales; family Poaceae; genus Aegilops; species Aegilops longissima. Next base: position 337,217,845 of record CM038677.1, read on the forward strand.
TGGCCCTTCGTATTGCACAACCAATTCATCATTATAAGCATTCTTTTGACAGAACATTGTGAGCCTATATTCGAGAGAATATCCTAGCTCATTATTTCGAATAGCAAAATCAATATTAAGTTCAGAAATTCTATCAACTAGAATATTGGTAAGAACCTTTTTTCTAAGGTTTTCATTAAAAGCAACATAGTCTAGAGATTGAAAACGCATTATTTCCTCTTGATCAAATAAAATAGTTTCTGTGGGAGGACGGCTAGCATCCACCCTATAATGCGCAAAGATTTCTTTGGCCTCTTTTATTATAAATCTGAACTCATGAGCCAAAAATATAGTAGCGGCACGCTTAACAGACGAATGCTCAATATTATAAAATTCTAGAAAAGTCCTTTGTATGCAAAGATGCATGTCCATAAATTTTCTTTCAAGTTCAACTACAAGTATGGCGATAGCGTCCGCAAGACTACTAGTTCTATGAAGAATAGAACTACCCATAGAAGGCAAAGCACCGGCACAAGTAAAGAAATCTTCGATAACTCCTTTTCCAATAATATTACCACTACCAATTCGGAATTTTTTTGTATGCAAGATAGGGGGTTCCTCAGCAGGAGCATCAAAATTTTCCATGATATTATCATTTTCCATATCGACAATAATTTCCCCAATTTCAGACATAACGGCAGAAAGTAAATGGGGCAAAAAGAGGGAGGAAGGCGGAAAGAAAAGAGAGGGCGAATAAAACGGCAAGGGTGAAGTGGGGGAGAGGAAAACGAGAGGAATGGCAAATAATGTAATGCAGGAGATAAGGGTTTATGATGGGTACTTGATATGTTGACTTTTGCGTAGACTCCCCGGCAACAGCGCCAGAAATCCTTCTTCCTACCTCTTGAGCACTGCGTTGGTTTTCCCTTGAAGAGGAACGGGTGATGCAGCAGAGTAGCGTAAGTATTTACCTTAGTTTTTGAGAACCAAGGTATCAATCCAGTAGGAGGCCATGCACAAGTCCCTCGCACCTACACAAACAAATAAATCCTCACAACCAACGCAATAAAGGGGTTGTCAATCCCTTCACGGTTACTTACAAGAGTGAGATCTGATAGATATGATAAGATAATATTTTTGGTATTTTTATGATAAAGATGCAAAGTATAGAAAGCAAAATAAAGACAACACTAGAAATAACTTGTTGACGGGAGATTAATATGATGGAAAATAGACCCGGGGGCCATAGGTTTCACTAGTGGCTTCTCTCGAGAGCATAAGTATTACGGTGGGTGAACAAATTACTATTGAGCAATTGACAGAATTGAGCATAGTTATGAGAATATCTAGGTATGGTCATGTATATAGGCATCACGTCCGAGACAAGTAGACTGACTCCTGCCTGCATCTACTACTATTACTCCACAAATCGACCTCTATCCAACATGCATCTAAAGTATTAAGTTCATAAGAACAGAGTAACGCTTTAAGTAAGATAACATGATGTAGAGGGATAAAATCATGCAATATGACATAAACCCCATCTTGTTATCCTCGATGGCAACAATACAATACGTGCCTTGCTGCCCCTACTATCACTGGGAAAGGACACCACAAGATTGAACCCAAAGCTAAGCACTTCTCCCATTGCAAGAAAGATAAATCTAGTAGGCCAAACCAAACTTATAATTCGAAGAGACTTGCAAAGATAACTAATCATACATAAAAGAATTCAGAGAAGATACAAATATTGTTCATAGATAAACTTGATCATAAACCCACAATTCATCGGTCTCAACAAACACACCGCAAAAGAAGATTACATCGAATAGATCTCCACAAGAGATGGGGAGAACATTGTATTGAGATCCAAAAAGAGAGAAGAAGCCATCTAGCTAATAATTATGGACCCGAAGGTCTGAGGTAAACTACTCACACATCATCGGAGAGGCTATGGTGTTGATGTAGAAGCCATCCATGATCGATGCCCCCTCCGGCGGAGCTTTGGAAAAGGCCCCAAGATGGGATCTCACGGGTACAGAAGGTTGCGATGGTGGAATTAGGTTTTTGGCTCATTATTTGGTAGTTTGGGGGTACGTAGGTATATATAGGAGGAAGAAGTACGTCGGTGGAGCAACGTGGGGCCCACGAGGGTGGAGGGCACGCCCAGTGGGTAGGCGTGCCCCCTTCCTCGTGCCTTCCTGGTTGATGTCTTGACGTAGGGTCCAAGTCCTCTGGATCACGTTCGTTCCAAAAATCACATTCCCGAAGGTTTCATTCCGTTTGGACTCCGTTTGATATTCTTTTTCTGCGAAACTCTGAAATAGGCAAAAAACAGCAATTCTGGGTTGGGCCTCCGGTTAATAGGTTAGTCCCAACAATAATATAAAAGTGTATAATAAAGCCCATTAATGTCCAAAACAGAATATAATATAGCATGGAACAATAAAAAATTATAGATACGTTGGAGACGTATCACAACTCACTCCAACGGATTGCACCAAATGATCTACATCAACATTGAGCATCCACATCTTCAACATCTACATGAAGTCATCATCGACAAAACCCAAGGTTAGTTCATCCCTCTTCGGGGGGATATCACATCTAGGGGGAGCCTTACTCTAAGAATTGAGCTAAAACAACTCTAATGGTGTGAACACAACAATGCTTTATGTAAAAGTGGTAACCCCACTTGTGCTTAAACGATGAGTATGACCTACGATCAAATGTTCTCATTGGACTCTTCAGTCAATATACTCATATATAGATGACCTAGTCATCCCCAATTGCTTAATAGATGCTAGAGTGTTTGTGCATGCTTTGCCACATATTTCATTTGCCATCTTATTGTGTGAGCATTTTGATTGCATATTTTACCTCTTATTCCTGCACTGTAGCGTCCCAACCCAAATGGATCAAGTCTATGTGCTTAAGTGTCATCCCTGGATCGATATACTAACACACACAACACTCGAGGATTTGTAACAGAGGTAAATCACATGTATAAAGTAATGTAAATACTATTACCTCAATCCAAATAGCGGAAGTAACAACAAGGTTGTGGATTCCCATCAATGCAAACGGCAAAGTTGAGTGTAGACATCGTAACCCTAACATATCACTTACTCGTCGGATAATTCCTGCAACATGAAACGTTGCAGCCATATAGGTCAGCACATTGAATGTACTGGCAATTTCACACTGTAGAGCAATGATGAATAATGGTTATCACTACATGCATATTTGGTTGTGCAGGCTCTAAGCTTAAAGTTTGCATAAAGCTAATTTTTTCGTACAACAAAGGAATACATTTTATTTACTACTAAGTTAAATTACCCATATTGAGATGGTAACCCAACTCAATACCAAAATAATTATATTAACCCAACAAATTCATTAAGTAGAGTGATGAGATCAACCAATAATTCAAATACCAGATACTCAAGATGTCGATAACCGGGGACACGGCTAATAATGATTAGTTTGTACACTCTGCAGAGGTTTGCGCACTTTTCCCCACAAGACTCGATCTCCTTCGTTGGATTTCTCGCACTACATGATGTTTGAGAAACGAATGATCGAGACACAGTCTTTCCGAAGCATTAACTCTTTACTCTGGGTAGACAGTACCACCTACTTTCCCCTACATCTTCTAGCCTACCACTAAAAGAGGTCACACAACATACACAACTATGCCAGAGCCCTTAATGGCTTGCGGCTGCACAAGGAAGTTTCTAGCATGAATAATGTTATGATCCCTTTGAGCCTGGGTGGCATTCCATAGGGTGATCACACGGGTACTTCGGGATCCCCTTGGGAAAGTACTAGGTTCTCCAGGGTGCCCCAACCAATCCACCAAGATGTGTATTAAAGTAGCCACCTTAAGTTTCCCTTAGTTAATATAACTCTCGCAACTTGCACGATTCTCACATACCCATCCACATCTATGAGCATGGCTAAGCAATAAGTAACAAAGCGTATACTCCCAAGGTGATCAAAGGTAATAGGTTCCTACCTCATGAACTACATAGCAACACCCCAATTCCCAAATCCTACTCATGCAAATATTTGAGCGTGAAACTAATGCATAAAAACTGAGTATAAAGATATGATCAAAGTGTGAACTTGCCTTGTACTGTTGATGAAGATCCTTCACACTCATAATTCCTGATAGTTCTACTCACCACACTCCGTTCAACCTGTCGTAAGCAAGCAATAGTAACCACACATAAGCAATCATGCAAAAGAATCAAAGAAAAGATCTCGGAAAACTTTGAAAACAAGCAATTAACTCTTGCAAAATAAAACAATTTATAACATTACCAAAATTGGGTGGATTTCTTCTTATCAGAAAGTTTAGCTCAAGAGCTTCAATTAGCAAAAAGAATCAATTAAATCTGAGTTATAAAACTCGAGTTATGAACAAAAGAAGTTTGAATTCAAATTTGTTTGAAATCAAATTTTAAACTTCCAAAAATATGTATAAGTTGGTTATCTGGATAGAGGGGATCATAACAAAGGAGTGGGCGTTGGTTTCATTGGATTTGGATAAGCGGTGTAAAAGTTTTGATCGTTTAAATATCATGGACTAATCTGCGAAGAAAGTAATTACGGATAGGTCCCTAGCTGAAAATTAAACTAAAAGGAAAAATCTACCGGACGAATGTCCGCTAACAGAGACTAACGAACAAAAACGTTCACTAACCGATCTAAACGAACGGACGTTCGCTAACTAAACTAACCTAATAAAATAAACCAGGTTAATAGAAAAACCGAAACTAAAAAGCCGGATCGGGTTTTGGCGGTTTATACCGGTTCTGCCGGCTCGACGGTTCTATGGGAAAAACCAGCGGCGGCGACGGTTGGCGGATCGGCGGCGGCGGGGTTCGGCGGCAGCGAGCTCCGGCGACGGCGGAACGGCGTGCGGCGGCAGCAGAGAGCAGCGGCAAGCGGCGGCGGCGGATGCGGCGGTGAGCGGCTGGCGGCGCTAATTTGGGAGAGAGGGGTTGACCTCGCCTTTTAAATGCTGGGGGCCTCGGGAGGCGTGGGCGAGGCAGGCATGGCGGCGGGCGCGGCTCAGACTCGGTGAGTCCGGCTCATGACGGGCGATGGGGACGAATGCGTTATTCACTGGGCTGCTGCTGGCTGAGTTGGGGGCCGCCCAAGTTAAGCGAAGAGAAGTTTTTAAAAAAACTTAGACAAAAGTAAAAAAATAGAAAGAAAATAAAGAAATTATATACAGCATATTATATATAAAAATTTTCAAAAAAAAAGATTTTCTATAACATGAACATTTTTCTAGCGTCAGATAAATTCCACAAAAATTTAAATAAAGCAAATAGTGCTACTATTGCAATAAACCCCATAAAAATCATTTTAAAAATACCAACAGGATTTCAAATTTATTTTCTCCTAATTTTACATTGAAGGGAATCATTTTACCCTTATTTCCATATATTTTATTTTGGAGAAAAATAATTTTCATACAAACCAAATAACTCCAAATTGAAAATAATTTCAAAGGGACTTTAAATTTGATTCTTTGAAACTTCCAACTCTTATTTCATAGTATTTGAAGAAGTCATTTTATCTTCTCTCATGAAAATCACTGAGTTGCATAAAGTTTCTGAATTTGAAATATTTCAAAATTAAATTCAAATATTTTCAAAAACCCTTATCATTTATTTAAATGGAAGAAGTCATATCATCTTCACTCAAGGGTTTTGTGATGAAATAAATTTGAATTCATGGAGATCATTAATGCAAGGTGAATGTTTTGGGAAAGTCATTTTATTCCCTCTAATTTAACTTTCAAAAAGTTTCATATTTCACTCAATTTCACACAAGCAACCATACCACTATCAAACAAACAATCAAAACTATTTATTTATTATAACATTCCAAAATTTAGAATTTCGGGATGTTACATGCACTTAGGTCAATGTCATGATTCTTACCACGTATGAGATTACTCTAGCCAGCAAAAACTTCCTTTAGATTAGTGTAGATTCGAAAACTTAGGGTTAGGTTTCTGCCGAACTCATCTCGGACTGACCGAGTTGTAGAAATCGGTCTCACCGATTTGGCCCAGGCCATTGTGTCGGTGTCAAAACCGGCGGATCTCGGGTAGGGGGTCAGAATTGTGCGTCTAAGATCGATGGTAACAGGAGACAGGGGGCACGATGTTTACCCAGGTCCGGGCCCTCTCTATGGAGGTAATACCCTACTTCCTGCTTGATTGATCTTGATGAATATGAGTATTACAAGAGTTGATCTACCACGAGATCATAATGGCTAAACCCTAAAAGCCTAGCCTGTATGACTATGGTAATGTATATCTCTCCCCTTCGGACTAAGTCCTCCGGTTTATATAGACACAGGGAGGATCTAGGGTTACACCAGGTCAGTTACAAAGAAAAGAATCTACATATTTGGTCGCCAAGCTTGCCTTCCACGCCAAGGAGAGTCCCATCCGGACAGGTGCAGTCTTGATCTTCGATCTTCACAGCCCATCGTTCGCCCATGGCTAATGAGACGGACGCTCGAGGACCCCTTAGCCCAGACTCCCAAGAGTAGCCCCGAACTGGCTTCAATGACAAGGTATCCGACGCGTAGATCTGTCTTCGGCATTGCAAGGCGGGTTCCTCCTTCCGAACTCCAAGATAGTTCTCGGACGTATTGAACGTGTTCGGACCTGTAACATACACACCACACACAACTGCAAAGAGAATATAATATTCCATGAGTCCAATCCGCTGAGAACTTTTTGTAACATGACATCACGTCTGCCCGGTCATAATTTCGAACCGTTTTTCGTCTGCCGCTCCACGTTTCGAGACGCGGTTGCCATTGTCACGTCTTGTCAAAGCAGAGATCGTGTCCCCTTATTGCGGGATTCTCATCAATACGGGCGTGGGTAACCCAACCGTGCTGTTTACACAACCCTTGGGAATGGGCAAGTTTTAAGGCGAGTGGGGAGGCGTTCAATATTCTCGGCCTTTATAAGGAGATAAGGATTCCACTCTTTCACCCACGCCTTCTCTTCCTCTCTATCCTTCCATTCTCGAGCTCCAGCGCCCATGTTCCCATCTTCTCCGTCTCTAGGAGGCACTCAATCATGTCCGGATCCAGAGGCCAAGGCAAGTGGATGGTCTCCTCCGTCAAGGATAAGGACATCACCCAGCTCCGGGCGGCAGGGTACGTGTCGAAAGGAATCGCCCACCGTCTGCCCACAAAGGGTCAAGTCATCCCCACCCCAAAGCCTACTGAGAGGGTAGTTTTCCTCCCTCACTTCATCCGCGGATTGAGGTTTCCACTTCACCCTTTTGTCCGCGGACTAATGTACTATTACGGGCTAGATTTCCATGATCTAGCACCGAACTCCTTCCTCAACATCTCGGCATTCATTGTTGTGTGAGAGGCCTTCCTCCGCATCCAGCCCCACTTCGGCCTATGGCTCAAGGTCTTCAATGTGAAACCAAAGGTGGTGGATGGTCAGCACGCAGAGTGCGGAGGCGCCATGGTGAGAAAGATGTCTAACGTCACTTGGCCCACAGGCACTTTCGTGGAGACTGTCAAGGAGTGGAAGAACCAGTGGTTCTACATCACAGAGCCACGCGGCGCCACTTGGGCGGCGGCTCCCGAGTTTAAGGCCGGAGCTCCAATGCGGCTCACCTCCTGGACGGAGAAGGGCCCCAACTGGTCTGCGTCATACGAGCTGATAGCGCTGCAAACGCACATTGAGAGCATGGTGGATAAAAACATGAAGCTTGTCGATGTAATCCAGGTGATGCTGGTTCGCCGGATTCTCCCCTGCCAATGCCGAAGCTTCCCTCTATGGGAATTCGATCCGGAGAAGCACCAGACCCTAGGAGGGCTCTTCGGAACTACTCATGAAGATGCCTGGAAGTTGCTCTTCAAGGGCAACGAAAAGCCGCCGGTCATAGATTCGGACCGTGGGCACGATCAAACCCATCCCGCCAATGAGGTAAGTTCTTTAAGGCGTACCTTCTACTTATTTGTTCAGGGAGGATACCTGTATTTTTTTTTCAGGCGTGGACGGAGAGAGCGGAGTGGATCCATTGTTCGGCTCCGCTGCCCGAAGAGCTAGTCATCCCACTCCTGGCGAAGATGCTGGTTCCGGCGCCCTATAGGCCGCCGGAAAAGAAGGCCAAGAAGAAGGCCAAGGGGACCAAAGGTGGCCCCCGTTGCAAGGGTGCTTCGGACGTGACGTCCGAAGACGAAGTGACCCTTTCCTCCGCCGCCGAGGACGACGATGACGAGGAGGAGGAGAACAACCCTCATCCTGATGAGGGAAAGAAGAAGAGGGCGGCCGCCACGAACCTAGAGGCGGAGACGTCCAAGAAAGGGAAGGGCTCCCTCGTGGATAATGATACGTCTCCAATGTATCTATATTTTTTATTGTTCCATGCTATATTATATTCTGTTTTGGACATTATTGGGCTTTATTATACACTTTTATATTATTTTTGGGACTAACCTATTAACCGGAGGCCCAGCCTGTAATTGTTGTTTTTGCCTATTTCGAGTTTCACAGAAAAAGAATATCAAACGGAGTCCAAACGGAATGAAACCTTCGGGAACGTGATTTTCGGAACGAACGTGATCCAGAGGACTTGGACCCTACATCAAGACATCAACCAGGAGGCCACGAGGTAGGGGGGCGCGCCTACCCCCTGGGCGCGCTCTCCACCCTCGTGGGCCCCCTGTTGCTCCACCAACGTACTCCTTCCTCCTATATATACCTACGTACCTCCAAACTACCAGATACGAAGCCAAAAACCTAATTCCACCACCGCAACCTTCTGTACTCGTGAGATCCCATCTTGGGGCCTGTTCCGGAGCTCCGCCGGAGGGGGCATCGATCATGGAGGGCTTCTACATCAACACCATAGCCTCTCCGATGATGTGTGAGTAGTTTACCTCAGCACCTTCGGGTCCATAGTTATTAGCTAGATGGCTTCTTCTCTCTTTTGGATCTCAATACAATGTTCTCCCCTCTCTTGTGGAGATCTATTCGATGTAATCTTCTTTTGCGGTGTGTTTGTTGAGACCTATGAATTGTGGGTTTATGATCAAGTTTATCTATGAACAATATTTTAATCTTCTCTAAATTCTTTTATGTATGATTGGTTATCTTTGCAAGTCTCTTCGAATTATCAGTTTGATTTGGCCTACTAGATTGATCTTTCTTGCAATGGGAGAAGTGCTTAGCTTTGGGTTCAATCTTGCGCTGTCCTTTCCCAGTGATAGTAGGGGCAGCAAGGCACGTATTGTATTGTTTCCATCGAGGATAACAAGATGGGGTTTATGTCATATTACATGAGTTTATCCCTCTACATCATGTCATCTTATTTAAAGCGTTACTCTGTTCTTATGAACTTAATACTCTAGATGCATGTTGGATAGCGGTCGATGTGTGGAGTAATAGTAGTAGATGCAGGCAGGAGTCAGTCTACTTTACTCGGACGTGATGCCTATATACATGATCATACCTAGATATTCTCATAACTATGCTCAATTCTGTCAATTGCTCAATAGTAATTTGTTCACCCACCGTAATACTTATGCTCTCGAGAGAAGCCACTAGTGAAACCTATGGCCCCGGGGTCTATTTTCCATCATATTAATCTCCCATCAACAAGTTATTTCTGGCGTCGTTTTTATTTTGCTTTCTTTACTTTGCATCTTTATCATAAAAATACCAAAAATATTATCCTATCATATCTATCAGATCTCACTCTCGTAAGTGACCGTGTAGGGATTGACAACGGCTTATCGCGTTGGTTGCGAGGATTTATTTGTTTGTGTAGGTGCGAGGGACTTGTGCGTGGTCTCCTACTGGATTGATACCTTGGTTCCCAAAAACTAAGGGAAATACTTACGCTAATTTGCTGCATCACCCTTTCCTCTTCAAGGTAAAACCAACGCAGTGCTCAAGAGGTAGCAGATAACTCAGCGTGGGACGTTGACAGCAGTATGGAGCGACGCTCCCGCACTAAGCCTCGGGCTGCATTGTAAGTGTGTCACGCCCAATATGCGACCCTATCCAAAAGGAACTCGAAGGTCCCACCAAGGATAGACCCGCATATTGAAACGCTTTTGCAAGGTGGATATCATTACATCAACATTACATAATAGTGGGGATACATACATAAGGCACAAATGCCACAAGAATACATCAACATCATATACAAGATCAACATCCGAGTACGGATGAAACATAAACAGAAACTCAAACGACATCCACCCTGCTAGCCCAGGCTGCCGACCTGGAACCTATCCCCTGATCGAAGAAGAAGCAGAAGAAGAACTCCAAAACAAGAAAACATCGCTCTCACGTCATGATCATCGCACACCTGTACCTGCAACTGTTGGTGTAGTAATCCGTGAGCCACGAGGACTTAGCAATCCCATTACCATGGGTATCAAGACTAGCAAAGCTTAATGGGTAAGGAAGAGGTAAAGTGGTGAGGTTGCAGCAGCGGCTAAGCATATATGGTGGCTAACATACGCAAATGAGAGCGAGAAGAGAAACAAAGGAACGGTCGTCAACTAGTAATGATCAAGAAGTGATCCTGAACTCCTACTTACGCCGACATAACCCGAAACCGTGTTCTCCTCTCGATCAACCCCAAAAGAGACACTCACAGTTACGCACACGGTTGGTGTATTTTAGAAGAGTTTGCTTCAGTTTACTACAACCGAATATTAACAAATTCCCATCTGCCACATAACCGCTGGCACGACTCTCGAAAGTTTATACCCTGCAGGGTGTCCCAACTTAGCCCATGATAAGCTCTCGCGATCAACGAAGGATATTCCTTCTCCCGGAAGACCCGATCAGTCTCGGAATCCGGCAACAAGACATTTCGACAAGAATAAAACAAGACCAGCAAAGCCGCCCGATGCGCCGACAATCCCGATAGGAGCTGCACATATCTCGTTCTCGAGGCAACACCGGATGAGACATCCTACGAGTAAAACCAAACCCGAGTTTCCCGAGGGGCCCCATGATCTACTCGGTTCGGGCCAACACTTAGACAAGCATTGGCCCGGGGCTAATAAAGATGACCCTTGGGTTAATTACTCCCAAGGAAAATGTAGGTGGTGGTGAGGCAAATGGTAAAACCAATGTTGGGCCTTGCTGGAGGAGTCTTATTCAAAGCGAACTGTCAAGGGGGTCCCATAAATCACCCGACTGCATTAGGGACGCAAAATCCGAGAATATAATACCGATATGACGGAAACTAGGGCGGCAAGAGTGGAACAAAACACCAGGCATAAGGCCGAGCCTTCCACCCTTTACCAAGTATATAGATGCATTAATAATATAAGATATATTGTGATATCCCAACAATTAAACATGTTCCAACAAGGAACAACATCTCCATGTTCCAACAAGGAACAAACTTCATCTTCACCTGCAACTAACAACGCTATAAGAGGGGCTGAGCAAAGCGGTAACATAGCCAAACAACGGTTTGCTAGGAAGGGTGCAAAAGGTTAGAGGTTGACATGGCAACTTGGGATGGCTTGATAAACAGGTAATAGGTAGCGCAACATAGTGATAGAACGAAGCAACTAGCATAGCAATGATAGTAGTGAGATCCAGGGTAGCGGTCATCTTGCCTGAAATCCCGCAAGGAAGAAGAACGAGTCCATGAAGAAGATGAAGCCACGAACACGAACCAAGCGTAGACGAACGAATCCTCACGATCGCAACGAAACGGGAACTAACAAGAAGAAGCACACAACATGGTAAACACACCACACATGAGCAAGGCATGATGCACAACAAACATGATGCATGGCAAATCTATATGAGGCTACTCATGGAAAGAGATGATGCATACAAGACCAACACATCAAAGCAAGTTTAAATGAGGCCGGAAGCAACATAGAACAATTCCGGTAAGTCCTCATATGCAAATTTCGAAATTGGTCCAGATCTGAATAAACCTTATGTTCAAGTTGTTAAACAGCAAGTTAAGATGCACCACGATGATCTACACGAAATTCTAGTCAAGTTACCTATAAAGTTCATTTAATTCGGAGCTACGGCCTAGAAGATATGAGCAAAACAAGTTAAACATGGCATTGATGCAAAATGCATACAAACATCAAGCAAACACCTCAAAACATGGATGCAACATGATAATATGAGACAACATGCAAAATCAAGCAGGTTTCATATAGAGCACACTCAAAACGGAGCAACGGTTCAACACATACACACAATACAAGTAATAGCAACAATCTGTCCAAAACAGCAACTAGGCATATTGGAAGCATCAAAACAACATGCTACAGGACCTCAACGTAATAACAAAAGGCATGGGCATGATGTACAGGTAAAGCATGACAAAACATGAACACTGAGCTATATCCAGAAACAACAAGAACATGCTCAAACACACATGGCAAGATTGCAAATAATAACAGTTTCACAGACTTGGCAGAATTTACAGGACATGGCAGAAATAACATCAGATTGCAATGTTTAGAGCTATCAAACAACATGCTACAGGAACTTATCATGGCAAACAAAGGCATGGCATGAATCTACTAAATGCATAGATCAAATGTCCTTTAGTGACCATGAGCCAAAAAGTATCAGAAGATATGATGGCACCCATGTAAACATGGCAAGTTATATTACAGATCATACATGGCAGGAACAACAATAAGTAGGCATGTTGGTGAGCTTGAACACTCACCACAGACCAATGCATGGCATGGCAAGGTACCCAACAGTAAGAAGACATGTTTATGAAGCTAAGCATGGCAAGAACAACATCATAGCATATACGGATCAACTACAACAACCTTGGCAAAATTGTAAAACATGTAAACAACCTGCCAGAAAACATTTTATAGCAAAAGTAGAGCTCGATTGACTCAAGCTATGGTACTCCATAATTTCAAACAAGGGCATGGATGGATAGAGCATAACCATATGTTCAAAACATCCTTAATGAAGTATCTCAAAATAAGCATGGATCTCTCTGTAGCATCAAGTTTACATGGCATAAAAATATCAGCAGAACAGGGGCTGAAAGCAGCAACATCATGAAGCCTAGTTTGCATGCTTGTGCTAGTCACCACAGAGATCACAAAAATACATGGCATACACCCCTGTAAAGATGGCATGGCATATTACAAAACACATGTAGGACTCAAGTTCATAGGATGCACACATCAATCATGGCAAAAATGACAAAAGTGCATGTACTGATAAGAATCTGAAGCTAACATCACATAGCCCTCTCCCAACAGCATTTCGGGCATCAAGATGAGCTCAAATGAAAATGATACAATGAGATGAAATGATGTACTCGTCGAGACGAACAATTTGACATATTACACACACAAAACGGAGCTACAGATGCAGAGTTATGGCATGATGAAATTGCAACAAAATAATGACAGATCAAGGACTTAGACGAAAAAAGGGGGGGGGGGAAGAAGTCAACCGCGGCAGATCTGATCCGGGCGGCTCGGACTTCGAGGTTCGCTGGCGGACGGGTTGCGCGGTGGCCGGAGAAGAAGAGAGAGGCGCCGCGAGGGGGTCACCGATCCGCCGGGCACGGAGGGCGGCGCAGGCGCCGCCGACTTAATCGCGGTGGCGGCGGAGGCGGCGATCGGGCACGCTGGCGTCGGCGGCGCGCCGGGCGATCGCCGATGGCGCGCGGCGACCGAGGCGGAGGCGGCGACGGCGGCGGCCGGGCGGCGCTGGGCGGCGGCGGCGGGCCCAGCGAAGCCTGCCTCGGCCCCCTGGCGCGGCGCGGCGCGGAGGACGGAGGCGCCACGTGGCACGCCCGAGTGGCTGCGGGCGGCGGCGAGGTGTCCGGCGGGCGGGCGGACACGTCCCGCGCGAGAGAGGAGAAATTTTAGGTTTGGGGGATTGGACTGCGATTTTTGGAGGGGGAGGTGTTTATATAGGTAGAGGGAGCTAGGAGAGTCCAAATGAGGTGCGGTTTTCGGCCACGCGATCGTGATCGAACGACCGAGAGCATGGAGGGGAGTTTGCTGGGTTTTGGGCCACTTTGGAAGGGGTGTTGGGCTGCAAAGAGAAGGAGGCTTTTGCGGTTACCCGGTTAACCGTTGGAGTATCAAACGACCTCCAAATGACCCGAAACTTGACAGGCGGTCTACCGGTGCTATACCAAGGCCGCTTGACAAACCTCGGTCCATTCCGAGACCGTTTAACACTCACACATGAAAAGAGGTAAAAGGGGGCGCCGGGAGACATAGGAGTGCCGGATTGCAAAACGGACAACGGGGAAAATGCTCGGATACATGAGACGAACACGTGTGCAAAATGAAATGCACATGATGACATGATATGAAAAGCAGATGATGACATGGCAAAGTGCAACACGCAAGCACATGACATGGCAACGACGGCGAATAATCGCGCGACACTGGCGCGATCGAATCCGGGGCGTTACAACACTCCTCCACTAACAAGAGATCTCGTCCCGAGATCTTAGGACCGAGACGGAAGGGAAAAAGGGATGAGGTGAAACAAGAACTCAAGAGAAGAAGCAAAGGATCGAGAGCACCCGAGAAGAAGAGAGAAACGACGAGAATGACGAGAATCGAAGGCTCACGGAATCAGATAGGCTATGAAAGCACTTGTTCTAACCGGAGTGGTTAGAATGAGAAAAGAAACGAATAAGACTGAAAAGATTTAGGCAGCACTCCGGCTGAAAATGGAAGGATTAGAACATGAACTTCACAGATGGAATGACACCTGATGAAATGAACAAAGCAATACCTCCGGAGGAATTAGAAAAAATTGAATGAAAAGAACTTAGAAGGAAGGATTGACTGGAGTTGTTGAGAAAATCAACAACGAAAGAATAAGCTTGTTGTGGACTTATGGATAACATCTCAAGATCATAAGGTGATAACCGACCACAAGCGGAAAAGATTGAATAGCTGAGAAGAACGAAGAAATGCAAAACTCCACTTCAAATGAATACGGAGAATTAAATGCACTTTGAGATGCGAGAAGAAAAGATACTTGAACTCCACCAACCAAATCTTGACGAACTCTTGAAGAATGAATTAAATCATGAAGAACCACCATGAAAAACTCCGGTGACAAAAGGATGATGAGATAAAATAAAGGATGAAAGAATAAGATTAAAGCTTGCGATGATTTAGATGGAGGTTCCGACGAAATGGCCGAGGAAATTTCTGAACTCCGGAAAAGAAAAGATGAAAACACTTGGAAGTAGAATTTATTCCTCACGAACAAACTCCGAAGAAAAAGGATTAATCACTTGGATGAAATAAGAATAAGATTTATTGTATGCTTATCCTTCATCAAATTAAATTGATGACAAGCAATGGATTTTGCAAACTACTTATTCCTCTTGAAAAAAGGATTAAAGGGGTACGGCGCAAAACTTGAGAAAGTCTTCATGAACCACCGGTAGGATTGAAAAAAAAACGAATGGATTAAAACAATAATAGAGGAAAAGAATCTTGAACGAACCACCGTAAGAATTCGAAAATGACTAACGAAAGAGAATGAATCACTAGGAAGAATTAGAAGAACAAAATGCTAGAGGGGAATTACATGCAAAAGAACAAAGAGATCATGAGCTGATTAAAGAACACTTGAAAAAGCACCGGGATAATTGGATAACGGTAACTGAAATGTGAGGACGAAGAATTCTTCTGGAATGATGGCCTCCAGTGAAAGAAACGGGAAAACAACTCCTGACATACTCCGGATGGGTGAAAAATTTGCATGACTTGAAACAATTAGATAGGATAACATCGAGCTAGCACCGCGAATCTCCGGGGGAACGGACAAGATTTAAGAGAAACTCTACTTCGGTCTTCAAATGATGACGAGAAACACCACCAAAATTTACTGAGCTACTCCGGTAGAATGAAAAGCGAAGAGGTTGAGGCAATAATGAAAATAATTTGAAAGCGATCTTGGAAAAGATCCGACTGATGAAAATCATACTTACGTCAAACTTCAAAAGGATTTGAGAATAGCTCCCGAAATTAGAAGAGTCAGGTAAGATACTGGGAAAAGACCTGTGGGTTAGGGACCACTAAAAGAAAACACCGTTGAAAAGGATTGAAGAAAAGATAGATGATGCACCGGAGCAATTGAAATATTAGGATGAGGTGACAACCTCGAATTAATTAGAACACAGAGGAATCTCCTGATATGTCTTCCGAACTCCGGAATGATAAACTGGCGAGAGGCGAACGAGCATAGAGAACACTTCGAAGGAAAAGAATATGATTAACCCGAAAAACTTGAATTGAGTCCACCAAAGAAGAAAAAGAGATGATGAATGTTAAACGAGACGAGAATTCACCGGTTGAAACAATTGAGGGAAGACTGAAGAGGCTCCGCATGAATGGAATTGATGGTCGGAAGAAACTCAAACTCCGGGAAATAAAAAGGGTGGGAGGGCGGGAAAACAAAGGCAACTTGGAAGGGGAAAACGACGAATAACTTGAAGAGAAAACTCCGGTTGAAATCATTGAGGAAAAAAAAGCAAAGACTTCGCACGAGTAGGATGGATACTCAATTACGAACTCAGGTTCCGAGAAGAAGAAGGGGTGGGCGGGTGGGAAAAGAAAACAACTGAGGATTGAACGCAAAGATGAAGAGGCTCGAGTCAACTTGACGAAAAATGCACCGGATAAAAGAGCTGAGGAACAACTACCGGAAAAACCAACTGCGTGATCCTAAAGAAAAATTTGAAGGGGAAGAGGAGTAATTCAAAATACCTACGTCAAGATTCCTCACCAGAGCGACGAAGGGGCTGAGGAGTAAAAGAAATCCTACTCTCCGATATAACTAGACTCAAAACAGTTTTTTAGACTCAACAACGACCAAACTACACGATCAATCAAGGGGCTCTTAGGGTCGGTCGAGGCTCGATACTAACTTGAATCACGCCTAATATGCGACCCTATCCAAAAGGAACTCAAGGTCCCACCAAGGATAGACCCGCATATTGAAACGCTTTTGCAAGGTGGATATCATTACATCAACATTACATAATAGTGGGGATACATACATAAGGCACAAATGCCACAAGAATACATCAACATCATATACAAGATCAACATCCGACTACGGATGAAACATAAACAGAAACTCAAACGACATCCACCTGCTAGCCCGGGCTGCCGACCGGAACCTATACCCGATCAAGAAGAAGCGTAAGAAGAACTCCAAAACAAGCAAACATCGCTCTCACGTCATGATCATCGCAAACCTGTACCTGCAACTGTTGGTGTAGTAATCCGTGAGCAACGAGGACTAAGCAATCCCATTACCATGGGTATCAAGACTAGCAAAGCTTAATGGGTAAGGAAGAGGTAAAGTGGTGAGGTTGCAGCAGACTAAGCATATATGGTGGCTAACATACGCAAATGAGAGCGAGAAGAGAAACAAAGGAACGGTCGTCAACTAGTAATGATCAAGAAGTGATCCTGAACTCCTACTTACGCCGACATAACCCGAAACCGTGTTCTCCTCTCGATCAACCCCAAAAGAGACACTCACGTTACGCTACGGTTGGTGTATTTTAGAAGAGTTTGCTTCAAGTTTACTACAACCGGATATTAACAAATTCCCATCGCAACATAGCCGCGGGCACGGCTCTCGAAAGTTTATACCCTGCGGGGTGTCCCAACTTAGCCCATGATAAGCTCTCGCGATCAACGAAGGATATTCCTTCTCCCGGAAGACCCGATCAGTCTCGGAATCCGGCTACAAGACATTTCGACAAAGAATAAAACAAGACCAGCAAAGCCGCCCGATGCGCCGACAATCCCGATAGGAGCTGCACATATCTCGTTCTCAGTGCAACACCGGATGAGACATCCTACGAATAAAACCAAACCCCGAGTTTCCCCGAGGGGGCCCCGCAGTCTACTCGGTTCGGACCAACACTTAGACAAGCATTGGCCAGGGGGGGCTAAATAAAGATGACCCATGGGTTAATTACTCCCAAGGGAAAATGTAGGTGGTGGTGAGGCAAATGGTAAAACCAATGTTGGGCCTTGCTGGAGGAGTCTTATTCAAAGCGAACTGTCAAGGGGGTCCCATAAATCACCCGACCGCATTAGGGACGCAAAATCCGGGAATATAATACCGATATGACGGAAACTAGGGCGGCAAGAGTGGAACAAAACACCAGGCATAAGGCCGAGCCTTCCACCCTTTACCAAGTATATAGATGCATTCATAATATAAGATATATTGTGATATCCCAACAAGTAAACATGTTCCAACAAGGAACAACATCTCCATGTTCCAACAAGGAACAAACTTCATCTTCACCTGCAACTAACAACACTATAAGAGGGGTTGAGCAAAGCGGTAACATAGCCAAACAACGGTTTGCTAGGAAGGGTGCAAAAGGTTAGAGGCTGACATGGCAATTTGGGATGGCTTGATAAACAGGTAATAGGTAGCGCAGCATAGCGATAGAACGAAGCAACTAGCATAGCAATGATAGTAGTGAGATCCAGGGTAGCGGTCATCTTGCCTGAAATCCCGCAAGGAAGAAGAACGAGTCCATGAAGAAGATGAAGCCACGAAGACGAACCAAGCGTAGACGAACGAATCCTCACGATCGCAACGAAACGGGAACTAACAAGAAGAAGCACACAACATGGTAAACACACCACACATGAGAAAGGCATGATGCATAACAAACATGATGCATGGCAAATCTATATGAGGCTACTCATGGAAAGAGATGATGCATACATGACCAACACATCAAAGCAAGTTTAAATGAGGCCGGAAGCAACATAGAACAATTCCGGTAAGTCCTCATATGCAAATTTTGAAATTGGTCCAGATCTGAATAAACCTTATGTTCAAGTTGTTAAACAGCAAGTTAAGATGCACCACGATGATCTACACGAAATTCTAGTCAAGTTACCTATAAAGTTCATTTAATTCGGAGCTACGGCCTAGAAGATATGAGCAAAACAAGTTAAACATGGCATTGATGCAAAATGCATACAAACATCAAGCAAACACCTCAAAACATGGATGCAACATGATAATATGATACAACATGCAAAATCAAGCAAGTTTCATATAGAGCACACTCAAAACGGAGCAACGGTTCAACACATACACACAATACAAGTAATAGCAACAATCTGTCCAAAACAGCAACTAGGCATATTGGAAGCATCAAAACAACATGCTACAGGACCTCAACGTAATAACAAAAGGCATGGTCATGATGTACAGGTAAAGCATGACAAAAGATGAACACTGAGCTATCTCCATAAACAACTAGAACATGCTCAAACACACATGGCAAGATTGCAAATAATAACAGTTTCACAGACTTTGCAGAATTTACAGGACATGGCAGAAATAACATCAGGTTGCAATGTTTAGAGCTATCAAACAACATGCTACAGGAACTTATCATGGCAAACAAAGGCATGGCATGAATCTAATAAATGCATAGATCAAATGTCCTTTAGTGACCATGAGCCAAAAAGGATCAGAAGATATGATGGCACCCATGTAAACATGGCAAGTTATATTACAGATCATACATGGCAGGAACAACAATAAGTAGGCATGTTGGTGAGCTTGAACCACTCACCACAGAGCAATGCATGGCATGGCAAGGTACCCAAAAGTAAGAATACATGTTTATGAAGCTAAGCATGGCAACAACAAGATCATAGCATACACAGATCAACTACAACAACCTTGGCAAAATTGTACAACATGTAAACAACCTGCCAGGAAACATTTTATAGCAAAAGTAGAGCTCGATTGACTCAAGATATGGCACTCCATAATTGCAAACAAGGGCATGGATGGATAGAGCATAACCATATGTTCAGAACATCCTTAATGAAGTATCTCAAAATAAGCATGGATCTCTCTGTAGCATCAAGTTTACATGGCATAAAAATATCAGTGAGCAGGGCTGAAATCAGCAACATCATGAAGCCTAGTTTGCATGCTTGTGCTAGTCACCACAGAGATCACAAAAATACATGGCATACACCCCTATAAAGATGGCATGGCATATTACAAAACACATGTAGGACTCAAGTTCATAGGATGCACACATCAATCATGGCAAAAATGACAAAAGTGCATGTACTGATAAGAATCTGAAGCTAACATCACATAGCCCTCTCCCAACAGCATTTCGGGCACAAAGATGAGCTCAAATGAAAATGATGCAATGAGATGAAATGATGTACTCGTCGAGGCGAACAATTTGACATATTACACGCGCAAAACGGAGCTACAGATGCAGAGTTATGGCATGATGAAATTGCAACAAAACAATGATAGATCAAGGACTTGGACGAAAAACGGGGAGAAGTCAACCGCGGGCAGATCTGATCCGGGGCAGCTCGGACTTCGAGGTTCGCTGGCCGGACGGGTTGCACGGTGGCCGGAGAAGAAGAGAGGGCGCCGCGAGGGGTCACCGGATCCGCCGGGCGCGCGAGGGCGGCGCGCAGGCGCCGGCGAATCGCGGGGCGGCGGGCGGCGGCGATCGGGCACGCGGCGGCGGCGGCGGCGGCAGCGGGCGACCGCCAGATGGCGCGGGCGGCGACCGAGGCGGAGGCGGCGAACGGCGGCGTCGGGCGGCGCGCGCGGCAGCATGGGGGATGGTGGCGGCGTCGAGACCTGGCGGGTTTTCCTGGGCCATGGTCGCGGGCGGCGGGAGGACGGAGGCGCCACGTGGCACGCCCGGAGTGGCTGCGGGCGGCGCTGCTGGGTGTCCGGCGGGCGGGCGGACACGTCCCGCGCGGAGAGAGAAATTTTAGGGTTTCGGGGATTGACTGCGATTTTTGGAGGGGGTGTTTATATAGGTAGAGGGAGCTAGGAGAGTCCAAATGAGGTGCGTTTTTCGGCCACGCGATCGTGATCGAACGAACGAGAGCATGGAGGGGAGGTTGCTGGGTTTTGGGCCACTTTGGAAGGGGTGTTGGGCTGCAAAGAGAAGGGGGCTTTTGCGGTTACCCGGTTAACCGTTGGAGTATCAAACGACCTCCAAATGACCCGAAACTTGACAGCGGTTCACGGTGCTATACCAAGTCCGCTTGACAAACCTCGGTCCATTCCGAGACCGTTTAACACCCGCACACGGAAAGAGGTAAAAGGGGGCGCCGGGAGACATAGGAGTGCCGGACAACGGGGAAAATGCTCGGACACATGAGACGAACACGTATGCAAAATGAAATGCACATGATGACATGATATGAAAAGCAGATGATGACATGGCAAAGTGCAACACGCAAGCACATGACATGGCAACGACGGCGAATAACTGGCAGACACCTGGCGCATCGAATCCGGGGCGTTACAAAGTGCTAGGACTCATATATGCCCATAAATCTGGCCTCTTCTCGTTGTTGTATTGACATGATTTGTTATGCTATTGCAGTCCGGCCCACGACAGCTCCCAGCGATCCTCGTCACGAGGTTCGTTGGATTCAAAGGCGATTTCCAGCGAGTCACCATCGACCGCTCACTCCCCCAAGGCCAAGGACAACACAGAGGTGCTGTCTCGAAGGACTTTCCCAGGCCGGGGAGAGGCTCAGGAGGTGCTAGGAGGCGAAGCCTCCGTCGCCGGACACCAGGGGGAGCCGATCCCCATGGAGATTGGCGATGAGGGCCGTATTCAGTTCAGCCCTCAGCCGGATTCGATTCCGGAGACCGATATGGCTCCAGAATCCGGCGTGCAACCTCCTTCGAAAGAAGGGGGTATGCCTATTCTGCCGGTGATCCCTGTCCAACCTGGGGCACCGGATAATCTGCTGGAAGCGCTGCAATGCGCTTCCATTGTGGATGAGCACTGTTTTCTTATGGGCACGGTAATTGAAAGGGTTCAGTCCGCCAAGAGCGGACTAACCGAAGCCTGCAGCAGCCTACTGACAGGTTTTGAGGTAAGCGACGCGAAAAGAGAAAATCCTAATATAGACAGTAGCCCCTGAGACACTGTCCGGTGTTTAGAAAGAAAAAGCCAGACAGAGGACCAATCCCTTCTTGGAGGAAACTAACTAAATTTGTCTAAAATGAATACGTAGGCGTCGCTGTTGGCCGCAGCCTCACATACTGCCGAAGTCTCCGGACTAAAGCAGAGACTGGAGAAGGCCGAGGAGGAGCTTGGCCAGGTGAGGAAGCAGCTCCAAGAAAAACAAGGTATGTAATAACCTGTTATATATTCGAAAAAAGTAAAATGATATGCATTGACCGAAGTGTCATGATATGTATAGAAGCGACGACCGAGGTTGAGGCCCTGAGAAAGGCCCTGGCCGAAGCCGAGGGGAAGGTTGTCAAGGAGTAGGCCGCCTGTAAGAAACTCAAGGCCCGAGTCAACGAGGTCCAACAGGGGCTCCAGGACGCGGTGAGGAAGTGTGAGACCTTGGAGCGCGATGCGTCGGCTCAAGAGACCGAACTCGCCAAGGCTCGCTGAGGCGGAGACGGCCGGAGTGAGGCCTGGCGCACTCCGGAGATCCAGAGGCCGGACGATCGCGCGGTAAGGCACTTAGTATGCAAAGCAAGTATGTGAAGAGGAAGTATCTTTTACTGACTCGGATTCGGAGTTCTCCAGGGGCTTTTGCTGATCTGCCACGTAGTGTGTCCGACGCTGCGGAGTTCTTCTGAGCCGAAGAAGGGAGCTCTACGGAGAAGTTGTTCTGGTCGCAATATCTTGCGTCAGAGCATCCGGTGCCCTTCAGCGATCAACTAAAACAGCTAGTCAAGCTGCACAGGGTGGCCGAACTGGCCATGAAGGATTTAATAATCCGGCTATGGCCAGCCGAAGCTATACCCAGCAATTACTTCGGCCTCGTGAAGCGGCTGGTGGATGCATGTCCTCGGCTGGACGCCGTCAAGCGGTCTGTCTGCATCGAGGGCGCACGCCTGGCCTTCTCCTGGGCAAAGATGGACGACGTTAAGCTAGCGACCGAACGGCCGCCCGAGGGCAAGGAGCACCGCACACCCGAGAGATATTTTGCAGACATCCTGGAGGGGTCCCGCATTGTTGCGGAGCTGTGTGTGAAAGACGTCATCTTTGAATGAATACATTCATATTTTGCCTCGCCCTGTATTATGAAAACAAAGACAGTTTATGTAATATAATGCTTTGTGTTAGATTTTTACCTCCTGTGCGGTCATTTTTATTAAACCAGTCATCAGCTTCAGCCCCACATAGGAAATACGGGCGTGTTCGGGATGGAATCTAAACACTCTTGATCCAATTATTTGGTCCTTGAAGGAGGTGTTTAGCGCAACGAACAAGGCAATCGGACTATAATGCTTTATCACCCTCACTTAGCCATAGGAGTTCAATAATAAAGTTTTAGGCGCAGCCCCTGGTATTCGGAAGTCCGAACTGGGGGATTCCGTAAACACCTAATCGGATAAAAACTGATTCATCACGTATGCGGAAAAAACCTCTAGCGATTTGAAACCTCCGAAGAGCTGACCGGCTCTCGCCGCATCATGACAGTCATTTTTCGGCTTTCTCTACTGAGGTGCTCATCCGGATGAACCAGGGCACAATCGCAGTAGTTCTCCCTTTACTACCCAAGCCGATATAGCGGAACGTAAGGTAGTAAGCACAGGAGCCGGGCAACCCAACTATTGACCAAAGACATGATTCGGAGCCAATGCATATAATGCTAAATTCGGGGTGCCGAACTATACTGTAAAAAGTGTTCGGACTTTGTTGTCGTATTGCGGGGCGCTATAAAGCCCCTGGCAAATGTACACTCTGGTATGGGTGCTATCTGATAAGGTTTATTAACAAAGAATAAAGGAAAACAGAAAAGGAGCAAAGGTAATGAGCTAGGGCCGCAGAATTTGGGCCGCGAACTAGTTTGATTGCAATTTTATTAATACATCAAAGCGCATTGATATAAATAGTGTGTTAAGCAACAGGCTATTTAACATGCCAAAAACCAAGGAAGGGCTGCATGTGGGTCCTGAAAACAGGTAGAGTGATTGTTAACGAAACCACCTTGAAATTCCCCAATACGTTTGGGCTTCTTGCCATCTTAGTGTATTTGTCCTTCGAGAGGACCGGTGATCTGGCCATCAGGGAAGGTCTGCGGAAAAGAAAACTGAAAAAAGGAAACAATTTAAGTATATGTGTCCGGGAGCGGTCGAGCCGTATTGTGGGTCACCGGCTAGTTATGCCTCCGTCTATGCCCATGGTATTTTGAGTGCGTAGTTATGTATGCGCGGTACTAGTGCCGCCACCTGGTCGGGACTGGGACGGAGGCCGAATTGCTAATCAAGCTCTTGACGAGCCGAGCTGTCATGCCGTAGGATGGTCCGGACTCTCTTGACAGTGTCCGGGAGCTTGGCCGCCGAATTTAGGTTCTGCTTAAGAAGGCCGCTCTGTACTTCTGCTGCTAAGGCAGCAGTGTGCTCTTCTGTATGGAGGGAGCGTTCCGTGTTTCGATTAACTGTTATGACGCTGCGTGGCCCGGTCATCTTGAGCTTGAGGTAGGCATAATGAGGCACAACATTGAATCGAGCAAATGCGCTTCGTCCGAGCAGTGCGTGATAGCCGCTGCGAAAAGGGACGATGTCGAAGATTAACTCCTCGCTTCTGAAGTTGTCCGGGGATCCGAAGACAACCTCTAGCGTAATTGAGCCCGTACAGCGAGCCTCTACACCTGGTAGACTCCTTTAATGGTGGTCTTGGTGGGCTTGATCCGTGATGGGTTAACGCCCATTTTGCGCACTGTATCCTGATAGAGCAGTTTCAGGCTGCTGCCGCCATCCACAAGGACTCGCGCTAGGTGGAATCTGTCAATTATTGGGTCAAGGACCAATGTGGCTGAACCGCCATGACGGATACTGGTCGGATGGTCCCGTCGATCAAAAGTGATCAAGCACGACGACTATGGATTAAATTTTGGGGCGACTTGCTCTATCGCATAGACGTCCCTGAGCGTGTGCTTGCGCTCCCTCTTGGGGATGTGTGTAGCATATATCATGTTCACCGATTTGACCTGGGGGGAAACTTCTTTTGTCCCCCTATGTTCGGTTGCCGGGGCTCCTCGTCATCGTCCTCGCTTTGCGACCCTTTTCTTTGTTCTCGGCGTTTAACTTGCCGGCCTATTTAAAAACCCAGCAATCTTTGTGAGTATGATTGGCTGGTTTATCAGAGGTGCCATGGATTTGGCACGGACGATTGAGTATGCGATCCAAGCTTGATGGTCCCTGATTGTTTCTTTTATATGGCTTCTTCCGATGACCGGACTTGGAACCACTGAATCCGGCATTGACTGTCATGTCATCAGTGTTGTCACCATTACTTCGGTGTTTGTGTCTGCTGTGTCAGAGCTTGCCGTTGCTATTTTTGTCCTCGAAGGTGCCTGTGTCACTTGCTGTATTTTTGCTATGGGCCAGCCAACTATCCTCTCCCGCACAGAAGCGGGTCATGAGTGCCGTGAGGGCTGCCACGGATTTTGGCTTTTCCTGGCTGAGGTGGCGAGCGAGCCATTCGTCATGGATGCTATGTTTAAAGGCCGCTAGGGCTTCGGCATCCGGACAGTCGACGATCTGGTTCTTTTTAGTTAGGAACCTAGTCCAGAATTTCCTGGCTGACTCTCCAGGTTGCTGGACTATGTGACTTAAGTCATCGGCGTCTGGTGGCCGAACATAAGTACCTTGGAAGTTGTCAAGGAAAGCTTCTTCCAATTCCTCCCAGCTGCCAATGGAATTTTCGGGCAGACTGTTTAGCCAGTGCCGAGCTGGCCCTTTGAGTTTTAGTGGGAGGTATTTGATGGCGTGAAGATCATCCACGCGGGTGATAACCCACAAGTGTAGGGGATCACAACAGCTTTCGAGGGTATAGTATTCAACCCAAATTTATTGATTCGACACAAGGGGAGCCAAAGAATATTCTCAAGTATTAGCAGTTGAGTTGTCAATTCAACCACACCTGGATAACTTAATATCTGCAGCAAGGTATTTAGTAGCAAAGTAATATGATAGTAGTGGTAATGGTAACAAAAGTAACGGAAGCATAAGTAAATATTTTTGGTATTTTGTAGTGATTGTAACAGTAGCAACGAGAAAGTAAATAAGCGTAAACCAGTATATGGAAAACTCGTAGGCGTTGGATCGGTGATGGATAATTATGCCGGATGTGGTTCATCATGTAACAGTCATAACATAGGGTGACACAGAACTAGCTCCAATTCATCAATGTAATGTAGGCATGTATTTCGAATATAGTCGTACGTTCTTATGGAAAAGAACTTGCATGACATCTTTGGTCCTGCCCTCCCGTGGCAGCGGGGTCCTAATGGAAACTAAGGGATATTAAGGCCTCCTTTTAATAGAGAACCGGAACAAAGCATTAGCACATAGTGAATACATGAACTCCTCAAACTATGATCATCACCGGGAGTGGTCCCGATTATTGTCACTACGGGGTTGCCGGATCGTAACACATAGTAGGTGACTATAGACTTGCAAGATAGGATCAAGAACACACATATATTCATGAAAAAATAATAGGTTCAGATCTGAAATCATGGCACTCGGTCCCTAATGACAAGCATTAAGAATAGCAAAGTCATAGCAACATCAATCTCAGAACATAGTGGATACGAGGGATCAAACCATAACAAAACTAACTCGATTACATGATAGATCTCATCCAACCCATCACCGTCCAGCAAGCCTAGGATGGAATTACTCACGCACAGCGGTGAGCATCATGAAATTGGTGATGGAGGATGGTTGATGATGACGACGGCGACGAATCCCCCTCTCTGGAGCCCCGAACGGACTCCAGATCAGCCCTCCCGAGAGGTTTTAGGGCTTGGCGGCGGCTCCGTATCGTAAACGCGATGATTTCTTCTCCTTTATTTTTTTCTCCCCGAAAGCAAATATATAGAGTCGGAGTTGGCGTCGGAGGAGATCCAGGGGGCCCACGAGGTAGGGGGCGCACCCTAGGGGGGCGCGCCCCCACCCTCGTGGAAAGGGTGTGGGCCCCCTGGTCTTCATCTTTGGCAAGGATTTTTTACTATTTTTAACTAGATGTTCCGTGGAGTTTCGGGTCATTCCGAGAACTTTTGTTTTCTGCACATAAAACAATATCATGGCAATTTTGCTAAAAACAGCGTCAGTCCGGGTTAGTTCCATTCAAATCATGCAAGTTAGAGTCCAAAACAAGGGCAAAAGTGTTTGGAAAAGTAGATATGACGGAGACGTATCAACTCCCACAAGCTTAAACCTTTTCTTGTCCTCAAGCTATTCAGTTAACAAACTGAAAGTGATAAAGAAAAACTTTTACAAACTCTGTTTGCTCTTGTTATTGTAAATATGTAAAGCCAGCATTCAAGTTTTCAGCAAAGATTATAACTAACCACATTTGCAATAATTCTCAGGTCTCATGATTACTCATATCAATAGCATAATCAACTAGCGAGCGATAATAGTGAATCTCGGATGACAACACTTTCTCAAAACAATCATAATACGATATAATAAGATGGTATATCGCTAGCCCTTTCTGAGACCGCAAAACATAAATGCAAAGCACCTTTAAAGATCAAGGACTAACTAGACATTGTAATTCATGGTAAAAGAGATCCAGTCATAGTCATACCCAATATAGATTAACAGTAATGAATGCAAATGACACTGTGCTCTCCAGCTAGTGCTCTTTAATAAGAGGGTGATGACTCAACATAAAAGTAAATAGATAGGCCCTTCGCAGAGGGAAGCAGGGATTTGTAGAGGTGCCAGAGCTCGGTTGAAATAGAGATAAATAATATTTTGAGTGGCATACTTTCATTGTCAACATAACAACTAAGACACGGCGATATCTTCCATGCTACACACATTATAGGCGGTTCCCAAACATAATGGTAAAGTTTATACTCCCCCTCCACCAACAAGCATCAATCCGTGGCTTGCTCGAAACAACGAGTGCCTCCAACTAACATCAGGTCCCAGGGGGAGTTTTTTTTGCAATTATTTTGATTTAGTTTGCATAAAGCATGGGACTGGGCATCCCAGTGACGAGCCATTTTCTCGTGAGTGAAGAGCGGAGTCCACTCCTCTTGAGAATAACCCGCCTAACATGGAAGATAAGGGCAGCCCTAGTTGATACATGAGCTATTCGAGCATACAAAACAGAATGTTTATTTGAAGGTTTAGAGTTTGGCACATACAAATTTACTTGGAACGGCATGTAGATACCGCATATAGGAAGGTATAGTGGACTCATATGGAATAACTTTGGGGTTTAAGGAATTGGATGCACAAGCAGTATTCCCGCTTAGTACAAGTGAAGGCTAGCAAAAGACTGGGAAGCGACCAACTAGAGAGCAACAACAGTCATGTACATGCACTAAAATTAATAAACATTGGATGCAAGCATGAGTAGGATATAATCCACCATGAACATAAATATCGTGAAGGCTATGTTGATTTGTTTCAACTACATGTGTGAACATGTGCCAAGTCAAGTCACTTAAATCATTCAAAGGAGGATACCACCCAACTATACCACATCATAACCATTTCAATAGCATGTTGGCACGCAAGGTAAACCATTATAACTCATAGCTAATCAAGCATGGCACAAGCAACTATGATCCCTAATTGTCATTGCAAACATGTTTATTCATAATAAGATGAATCAAGAACGATGAACTCATCATATTTACAAAAACAAGAGAGGTCGAGTTCATACCAGCTTCTCTCATCTCAGTCAGTCCATCATATATCATCATAATTGCCTTTCACTTGCACGACCAAACGATGTGAATAATAATAAGAGTGCACGTGCATTGGACTAAGCTAGAATCTGCGAGCATTCAATAAACAGGGGAAGACAAGGCAATATGGGCTCTTGGTTAAATCAACAATAATGCATATAAGAGCCACTTCAACAATTTAATCATAGTCTTCTCCTATCAACCCCCAAAGAAAAGAAAAGAAATAAAACTATTTACACGGGAAAGCTCCCAACAAGAAAAAGAAGAACGGGAAATATTTTTGGGTTTTCTTTTTAATTATTACTACTACAGCAAGAAAAGTAAACTACTACTAATTTTTCTTGTTTTTCTTAAGGTTTATAAAACACACAAGAAGAAAGCAGGAAAAAGAAAATAAACTAGCATGGATATTACAGTGAAAGAGTATGAGCACCGACTTCTAGCAATGAGTGTGTGAACATAAATGTAATGTCGGTGGGAAATACGTACTCCCCAAGCTTCGGCTTTTGGCCTAAGTTGGTTCATTGCCAGGGATGACCTAGCGGATACCCGTAGGTGTAGCTGGGGTCGTACTGAGATGCAGCGACTATCGCCGCCTGAGCTGCAGCATGGCGTCGGGCTGCCACTGCTCTCCTCTCATACTCATATGCCTCCTCTCTAGTAATGGTATATCTTCCTTTTGTCTGAGAATCAAAGAAGGCAGGAGTAGGGAGAGTAATACGGACAACATGCTGTTTGTTAAAGATTAGTCGATACTGGAGAGGTGATTCAGTCCTCTCGACAAACTGGTGGGAGGCCATAGAATTAAAATCTAAATAAGCAGGAGGCAACTCCATATCACCCTCACGAACGTCCACCTCAAGAAAATTAGCTAAGCGGGTTGCATAAATTCCTCCAAAGAAATCTCCATTATATCTATTATGATGCAACCTACGAGACACAATGGCTCCCATATGATAAGATTGGTCTCCTAACACAGCACTCCTGAGAATGCTAAGGTCAGGGACACACATGTGACATGCTTCATCCTTAGCATTTATACACCTACCTATGAAGAGAGCAAAATAATGTATAGCAGGAAAGTGAATGCTCCCTATGGTAGCTTGCGTTATATCTCTAGATTCCCTTACAGTTATACCAGCAAGAAAGTCTCTAAATTCAGATTTACGGGGATCAATAGTACTACCCCATTGTGGAAGTTTGCAAGCAAAAGTAAAATCCTCTAAGTCCATGGTATAAGATTTATCATAAAGATCAAACATGACAGAAGGAGAATTACGCGAAGATGAAAATTCAAACCTCCTCACAAATGAGCTAGTGAGTTGATGGTACAGGGGGCATTTGTCTGCCTCAAAGTCCACAAGATCGGTGTTACGCAAATATGCGTTAAATTCTTCTTTGATTCCTGCTCGATCCATAAAATTTTCCAAAGGCCATTCACAGGGCCTCACGGGAGCGTCCCTTGGGGGCTCCTCATCAGCATCACGCATTGCAAGCCTGGGGCCTTGCTTCCTCGAAGAACCACCTTGGAACATCTTCCTAAGCATATTGTTTTCTCTGAAAAATTACTGAAATTTTTAGTAACTTCAAACAAAAGTGAGCCAAGCTCAATAAAATTGATAGCAACTACTCCTAAAAGTGCCTAAAGCCTATATCAAGCATTAGAACTACTTGGAACCATATAAATCTGACATGCAAGATCAAGAACATGGTCACCTATGTAGCGCAAATTTGCAATGAATAAAGCACTAGAACAAAAACTAATTGGACCAATGGAGGAGTCACATACCAAGGAACAATCTCCCCAAGCAGTTTTGTGAGAGGTGCTTTGAGCAAGGAGATCGGAAATCGCAGCAAAGTGAGCTAGAACTCGTGCTTGAGCTGGTTATTCGTGTTTGTGGGAGGAAGAAGAAGAGGATGGGTGTAGGAATAAGTGGAGGAGGGCCACCGTGGGCCCACGAGGCAGGGGCGCGCCTCCACCCTCGTGGCTGTGTGGCAGCTCCCCAGCGGTGTTTTCAAGTACCATAAATCCTCAAATATTCTAAAAAATCATATTAAATTGGCATGGCATTTGGAGGACTTTTATTTTGAGATATTTTCATATTGCACGGATAAATCAGAAATGTATGTAAAAATACTATTTTTACTTTATTTCAACTAAATAACAGAAAGTATAAAGAGGGTACAGAAGGTTGTGCTTCTAGTTTCATCCATCTCATGATCATCAAAAGGAATCCACTAACAAGGTTGATCACGTGTTGTTAACAAACTCATTCCGAATGACATGGAACCGGAGAAATTTTGAATAACACTATGTTACCTCAATGGGGATATGCACATCCCCAATAATAAGAATACCATATTTCTTCTTGACAGTAGGAAGAGGAAATTCAAAACCTCCAAATATAATCGATGGAATTTTTCCAATAGAGTTGATACTATGAACTTGAGGTTGTTTCCTCGGAAAGTGTACCGTATGTTCGTTACCATTAACATGAAAAGTGACATTGCCTTTGTTGCAATCAATAACAGCCCTGCAGTATTCAAAAAGGTCTTCCAAGAATAATAGACATACTATCGCCCTCGAATATCAAGAATAACAAAGTCCGTTAAAATAGTAACGCTTGCAACCACAACAGCACATCCTCACAGATACAAGCAGGTATAGCAGTTGATTTATCAGCCATTTGCAAAGATATTTCAATAGGTGTCAACTTATTCAAATCAAGTCTACAATATAAAGAGAGAGGCATAACACTAACACCGGCTCCAAGATCACATAAAGCAGTTTTAACATAGTTTCTTTTAATGGAGCATGGTATAGTAGGTACTCCTGGGTCTCCAAGTTTCTTTGGTATTCCACCCTTAAAAGTGTAATTAGCAAGCATGGTGGAAATTTCAGCTTCCAGTATCTTTCTTTTATTTGTAACAATATCTTTCATGTACTTAGCATAAGGATTCATTTTGAGCATATCAGTCAATCGCATACGCAAAAAGATAGGTCTAATCATTTCAGCAAAGCGCTCAAAATCCTCATCATCCTTTTCTTGGATGGTTTGGCAGGAAACGGCATGGGTTTCTGAACCCATAGTTCTCTTTCTTTACCATGTTTCCTAGCAACAAAGTCTCTCTTATCATAATGTTGATTCTTTGATTGTGGGTTATCAAGATCAACAGCAGGTTCAATTTCTACATCATTATCATTACCAGGTTGAGCATCATCATGAACATCATCATTAACAATTTCATTAGGTTCATGTTCATTACCAGATTGTGTTTCAGCATCAGACATAGATATATCATTTGGATTCTCAGGTGGTTCAGCAATAGGTTCACTAGAAGTTTGCAAAGTCCTATCATTTTTCGTTTTCTTCCTTTTAGAAGAACTAGGTACTTCAATATTATTTCTCTGAGAATCTTGCTCAATTCTCTTAGGGTGGCCTTCAAGATACAAAGGTTCGTGAGTCATTCTACCAGTTCTAGTAGCCACTCTAACAGCATAATCATTTTTCTTACTATTCATTTCATTGAGCAATTCTTTTTGAGCTTTAAGTACTTGTTCTACTTGAGTGGTAACCATAGAAGCATGTTTGCTAACAAGTTTAAGTTCACCTCTAATATTAGCCATATAATCACCCAAGTGTTTAATCATATAAGCATTTTGTTTTAATTGTCTACCAAAATAAGCATTGAAATTTTCTTGTTTGACAATGAAATTATCAAACTCATCAAAGCATTGTCTAGCAGACTTATAGTGAGGAATATCACCTTCATCAAATCTATAGAGAGAATTTACCTTTACTACCTGTGTCGGGTTATCAAGATCAAGAGGTTCTTCAATAGGTAATGGATTAAGATCATATGTTTCTTCAACAGGCAGTAAATTAAGACCATGTATTTATTCAATAGGAGGTAAATTCTTAACATATTCATTTTTAATACCTTTTTCTTTCATAGATTTCTTTGCCTCTTGCATATCTTCAGGACTGAGAAATAGAACACCTCTCTTCTTCGGAGTTGGTTTAGGAATAGGCTCAGAAATTGGCTCTGGAGCTGCCCAATTATTTTCATTTGTCAACATATTATTCAATAAAATTTCAGCTTCACCTGGTGTTCTTTCCCTGAAAAGAGAACCAGCACAACTATCTAGGTAATCTCTGGAAGCATCGGTTAGTCCATTATAAAAGATATCAAGTATTTCATTTTTCTTCAGAGGATGATCCGGCAAAGCATTAAGTAACTTGAGAAGCCTCCCCCAAGCTTGTGGGAGACTCTCTTCTTCAATTTGTACAAAGTTGTATATTTCCTTTAAAGCAGCTTGTTTCTTATGAGCAGGGAAATATTTAGCAGAGAAGTAATAAATCATATCCTGGGGACTATGCACACAACCAGGATCAAAAGAATTAAACCATATCTTAGCATCACCCTTTAACGAGAACGGAAATATTTTAAGTATATAAAAGTAACGAGATCTCTCATCATTAGTGAATAGGGTGGCTATATCATTTAATTTAGTAAGATGTGCCACAACAGTTTCAGATTCATAACCATGAAAAGGATCAGATTCAACCAAAGTAATTATATCGGGATCAATAGAGAATTCATAATCCTTATCGGGAACACAAATAGGTGAAGTGTCAAAAGCAGGGTCAGGTTTCATTTCATCTCTAAGAGATTCTTTACTCCATTTAATTAATAGCCTCTTGAGTTCACGCTATCTTTGCAAGCTAAAATAGCTGCAAAAGCTTCTATATCAAAAACATAACCCTCAAGAATAACAGGCCTATCTTCATCATCACTTTCATGAATATAATCAGATTCAATAATTTCTTTCTCTCTAGCCCTAGCAATTTGTTCATCAAGAAATTCACTAAGGGGCACAGTAGTATCAGGCATACAAGTTGTAGCGACCGACCTCGAGACGGTCAAGTCTCGTGTGTCTGCCATCCCTGGATCAAGATGTTGGCACACAAGACATCAATGTATATATCAAAGTGCAATCACATGTATAAATAACTTAAAATGATATATACCTCATAATACTCAGCGGAAACAATCAAACGGGTGTGGAGTCCCATCAACGCCATCGGCAAAGTTGAGTGTAGACCGTAACCTGCACTGCACTCTTACTCGCGGAGTAAAATATCGCAACATGATAAGTTGCAGCCGTGTAGGTCAGTACATTGAATGTACCGGCAAGATCACAACATGAGAAAACAGATGGTAAAACTATACTATATGCAATTTGGCTTTGTGGCTCTGGGTCTGAGTTTTGTTTTGCATAAAAGCTGGTTTTTATTTTCCCTACATCAAAGGAATAAATGAAGTCTGTACTATGGAGTTTTCTATCATGACATGGTTCCGCCAACCGATGTCTCATAGCCCAAAATCATCATAAGTTGCCCACAATTAAGTTATCAATCCGGTGTTGAGAGTTCCGAGATAGATCCAAGTCCAGAGGCTCAAGTTGTCCGTAACCGGGGACACGGCTAATCGATTTGGTTTTAACCTCTGCAGAGGTTTGTACACTTTACCCGCAAGATTCGATCCTCTTTTACGTTCTCGCACTTCGTGGTGTTTGAGAACAAGATGACCAAACATGGTCTTCCAAAGAGTTCCTCCGACCATCGTGACGGTGCTCATCCAATCCTACCGTAGTTCTACATCTGCTAGCACCGCCCCAGCCAGAGTCACCACTAAGGTCAACCAAGCCGAGCCCATAGTGACTTGCGGTTGCACGTAAGCTTCGGGCATGAAGTATTCTTCCGTCTCTTTGAGTCCTGGGTGAAGCTTTCCGCAAGATGTCATGGCGCTTCTCCATGCATCCCGCCAACCATTGGTTTCTCCAGGTGCCCGTCGACCGCCCTTCACCCAAAGAGTGTGTATTGAATTCTTGTCTCGAGTCTTGAAGTCTTGAGGCCTTGAAGATGCGATCCTTGCAGATTCCATCATGGAGTTGTCGCCATTGACATAGATCCTCCATTCTCACACCACTCCGAGCACTCATACCAACCCCGTCTACTATAGCGTAGCATTGAAAGAAATAACGTCCGGGCTTGGTAAGCAGGGTGATGGGTTCCTACCTCATGCATACTACTCAACTACAAGGATTCAATATCACTCTTTGGAGGGATTGTTGCGAAGATGACACTAGATGCAATAAAACACATAGGTATGAAAAACATGGTCAAAGTGAACTTGCCTGGTAAGTTGATGAAGATAACAACACTCTCGAATAATGACTTGGTAGAACTATTCGTCACTCCGTTGAAAATCTATATAGTCAAACATAGCATTCATATAAGCAAACACCCTAGCAAACAATTTTAACACTCATAATAAAGCCAACAAATAAAAATGCAAATCAAGGGACACCAAATAAAAACAAAGGAAAACTACACAACAAAACTACCAAAGAAAACTCTAAGACATAACACAAAAATAGTTTTGTCCTAAGTAAAATTTAACATCAAAGGAAATACCAACATAATAAATAATCTGAAAAGAAAATATAAAACAACTAATTTTAACAGAAAGTATTCTTCATAAACTTTTAATAGCAAAAAGAAACAAATAAAAAGCTTTTATGAAACACTAACTATGACCTAAACAAGTTTTCATACAAAACTAAGAAAAACAAATTTTAAAATAAAACAAAATTTTCTTTTGTTGACTAACAGAAACAAAACTAAATTTTTCAAGAGTGACAAAAGAAATAATTTGAAACTAATAAAACAATAAAGAAAAGACTAAAACAAAACTATAACTAAAACAGTACTGTTTTGCTAAAACCTAATTTAAAAATAAAGTAAAAATAAAGAAGTATACGCTACTGGATAGACAAAACCATAATAAAACAGTAGCAAAAAGAATCAATCAAAAATACTTTGTAAAACTCAAAATATGACCAAATTAGTGATTTGAACAAATTTCATCAAAGTCAAATCTAAACTATTCAAATTGAAACCTAAGTACACAAACAGAAACTTAAGCAAATTTGTGACACAATGCAAAAAGAATCAACTCAAACGGAGTTACGGAACTTAAGTTATGAACAAATGAAGTTTGAATATGAATCTGAACAAATTTCGAAATTTTAAACTTTCAAAAACATGTTTGAGTTGAATTACTGGATAGAGGAGATCGCAACAAAGAAGTGGGCGTTGGTTTCATCTAGTTTGGAGGAACGAGTAAAAAGTTATGGCTATTTGAAAAATCAGGGCCAAGCTGTTTGACAAAAGAAAAAATAGCTATGGCTAAAGTCTAATGTATAAATACATAGACGACAATCTAATCTATTGTATTAGTCTAAAATTAATAAACTACGGAAGTATAAGTAGAAAAAAAAGAAAAGAAAACAAAGTAAGATACATTTATAAGGCAGAGAAAAGACAACTTCGGAGAAAGAAGAAAATTTCCAGAAGTCGCGCCGGAGAGGGGAAAGAAAATATTTTTCTTAGTCAAACCAAAATATTGATTTAACCCGAATCAGATGATTTTTGGAGGCTCTATGGGTCTATATTTATAGGTGGAAAAGAGGCTTAGGGGTTAAAGGCTAGGCAATGTGGGACTAAACGTAGACGTAATTAAACGAAACAGAGCGGAAAAAGGCTAAGGCCTCGCACGGGCCTAAACGCCTCGGCCGGCCGCGCGCAGTACACGGGCTGCAGTTTTTTTTCTTTTAACAAAATCGGCCTAAGTAAAAAAAAAGGCTGGTTGGGCCTGGCCCTTTTAAGAGAGAAGAAAAAAAAACAATGGGGCGCCAGAAGCTACTATACTGCGCATGCAGGCGATAAATAAATATGGGCCGCACGTACAGTCTGTTATTTGTTTTCTTTTAAACAGAAAGCAATAAACTGAAAAACGAAAATAAAACTAAAACTTTATATAGACATATTATATATCAAAATTTTCAGAAAAAGATTTCCTACAAGATGAACACTATTCTAGTATTAAATAAAATACACACAAATTCAAATAAAGCAAAGAGTGCTTCAGCTCTAATAAAATCCAATAAAATCATTTTAAAAATACCAAAATGAATTCAAATTTATTCCTCTCCAATTTTCTGTTGTAGGAATCATGTTACCCTATTTTCCATGTATTTTATTTTTGGAGAAAATAATTTGAATAAAACTCAAATAACTCCAATTGAAAATAAATTCAAAAGAACTTTGAATTTATTTCTTTGAAACTCCCTACTCATATTTCATATGTTTTGAAGAAGTCATTTTATCTTCGCTCGTGAAAATTATTGAGTTGCATAAAGTTTCAGAATTGGAAATATTTTCCAAATGAAATTCAAATATTTTCAACACCCCTTGTCATTTAACTAAATGGAAGAAGTCGTGTCATCTTCTCTCCAGGGTTTTGTGATGAAGAGTATTTGAATTCACGAAAAGCATAAAAGCAAAAATGAAAGTTTGGGAAAGTCCTTTTATTCCCTCTCATTTAACTTTCAAAAAGTTTCGAATTCACTCACTTTCAGTCAATCAATCAAACAACAATCAAACAAACAATCAGAATTATTTATTTAATATAACATTCCAAAATTTAGAATTTTGGGATGTTACAGAAGTAGTTTCATCGTAAGTATCATGCATAGCAGAAGTGGCATCATTAATAACATGCGACATATCAGAACGAATAGCAGAAGCAGGTTTAGGTGTCGCAAGCTTACTCATAATGAAGGTGAATCAAGTGCGAGCTAGATGGCGTTCCTTATCTCCCTCGTAGTTGAGGGATAAATTGTTGTCTTAGCGTCTTTCAAGTTCTTCATAGTGTCCAGCAGATATAAATCCCAAGTGCCTCAAAGAATAGAGCTATGCTCCGCGGCAACGGCGCCAGAAATTAGTCTTGATAACCCACAAGTGTAGGAGATCGCAACAGCTTTCGAGGGTAGAGTATTCAACCCAAATTTATTGATTCGACACAAGGGGAGCCAAAGAATATTCTCAAGTATTAGCAGTTGAGTTGTCAATTCAACCACACCTGGATAACTTAATATCTGCAGCAAGGTATTTAGTAGCAAGGTAATATGATAGTAGTGGTAACGGTAACAAAAGTAACGGAAGCAAAAGTAAATATTTTTGGTATTTTGTAGTGATTGTAACAGTAGCAAGGGGAAAGTAAATAAGCGTAAACCAGTATTTGGAAAACTCGTAGGCATTGGATCGGTGATGGATAATTATGCGGGATGTGGTTCATCATGTAACAGTCATAACATAGGGTGACACAGAACTAGCTCCAATTCATCAATGTAATGTAGGCATGTATTCCGAATATAGTCATATGTGCTTATGGAAAAGAACTTGCATGACATCTTTTGTCCTACCCTCCCGTGGCAGCGGGGTCCTAATAGAAACTAAGGGATATTAAGGCCTCCTTTTAATAGAGAACCGGAACAAAGCATTAGCACATAGTGAATACATGAACTCCTCAAACTATGGTCATCACCGGGAGTGGTCCTGATTATTGTCACTTCGGGGTTGCCGGATCATAGCACATAGTAGGTGACTATAGACTTGCAAGATACGATCAAGAACACACATATATTCATGAAAACATAATAGGTTCAGATCTGAAATCATGGCACTCGAGCCCTAGTGACAAGCATTAAGCATAGCAAAGTCATAGCAACATCAATCTCAGAACATAGTAGATACTAGGGATCAAACCCTAACAAAACTAACTCAATTACATGATAGATCTCATCCAACCCATCACCGTCCAGCAAGCCTACGATGGAATTACTCACGCACGGCGGTGAGCATCATGAAATTGGTGATGGAGGATGGTTGATGATGATGACGGCGACGAATCTCCCTCTCTGGAGCCCCGAATGGACTCCAGATCAGCCCTCTTGAGAGGTTTTAGGGCTTGGCGGCGGCTCCGTATCGTAAAACGCGATGATTTCTTCTCATTTATTTTTTCTCCCCGAAAGCAAATATATAGAGTCGGAGTTGGCGTCGGAGGAGCTCCAGGGGGCCCGCGAGGTAGGGGGGCGCGCCCTAGGGGGGGCGCCCCCCATCCTCGTGGACAGGGTGTGGGCCCCCTGGTCTTCATCTTTGGCAAGGATTTTTTATTATTTTTAACTAGATGTTCCGTGGAGTTTCAGGTCATTCCGAGAACTTTTGTTTTCTACACATAAAACAACATCATGGCAATTCTCTTTGTAAGCAAAGGTTCCGTCCGGTTAGTTCCATTCAAATCATGCTAGTTAGAGTCCAAAACAAAGGCAAAAGTGTTTGGAAAAGTAGATACGACGGATACGTATCAGTGGGCCATGTGGATGTGGAGAATGAAATCCTCGATCCATACCGCGGGATCGGTTGTTCCATCGTATGATTCGATGTTTACGGGTTTGAATCCTTCTAGGAATTCATGATCCATTACTTCGTTAGTGAAGCAAAGAGGGTGTGTGGCACGTCTATATCGGGCCGCATCGTGACGTAGCTCCGATGGAGTCCGTCTGCGGTTTTCGGCCCGGGCGTGACTGGGTTTTTTCACATCTGAATAGATAGTCGTCCTCGCCTGTCAAGGCACGTCCTCGCAATCCGTAGATCGATCTTGTATGTCCTGCTCTACTGTCCAGGTCTTGACAAAGGTCATATGTATAGCCCCGAGCTGTCTTATCCTTGACTTTACGGTGAGGTGAGACAGTCTGGTTTTTGGCTTGGGTCGCCGTTTTATCCCGACCGTGCGGTGGCCGATCAATCGCATTGCGTGATGCTGGTGCGGGCTCTGGTGCCTCATCATCGAACTGAGGTAGAAATTTGCACTTCGGGTAACTTTTCGCTGGGCGCTTAAGGCCGTATTCCTCGGCTGCCAGGACATCGGTCCATCTGTCATTAAGCAGGTCTTGATCAGCTTGAAGCTGCTGCTGCTTCTTTTTCAGGCTCCTCGCAGTGGCTATTAGCTGAAGCTTAAAGCGCTCCTACTCGAGAGGTTCCTTAGGCACGATGAAGTCTTCGTTGCCGAGGCTCACCTCCTCCTCGGAGAGCGGATGGTAACTACCGTCCTCCGAGTCTTCTTCTATGGCCTGTTCGTCAGGGCTGACTTGCCCATCTTCCCGATTGTCTTGTTCGGCAGTTTGTTCATCGGGTTCTTCTATGTCTTAGGCACCATCCGAAGTGTTGTCGTCTCCTG
Source organism: Aegilops longissima (assembly GCA_021605205.1). Taxonomy (NCBI): domain Eukaryota; kingdom Viridiplantae; phylum Streptophyta; class Magnoliopsida; order Poales; family Poaceae; genus Aegilops; species Aegilops longissima. Next base: position 337,257,751 of record CM038677.1, read on the forward strand.
TGTTGGTGTTGCTGTCTCTGCTGCGGCGCGATTTAGAGAGGCGCCGCTGACGTCGGTGCTTTGGTTGTGTCTTAGGAGGGTCCTCCTTCACTGGGTTTTCATTGTCATCACCGCTATTATTTTTCGGCGTATCTACCATGTATACATCATATGAGGAAGTGGCCGTCCATCGTCCAGTGAATGGTGGGTTTTGGGCCTCCTCGTCTCCGGCATCATCGTCCATACCGTCGATGTCTTCGGAGTCATAGTCAAGCGTATCGGTTAAGTCTTCGACAGTGGCTATGAGGTGGGTGGCGGGTGGGAAGCGAAATTCTCCCACATCATCAGCCTCCAGTTCAAACCGGACATAATTCGGCTATGAGTCCCCCGCCAAGGACATATTTCTTAATGAATTTAGCACATCGCCCAAGAGCGAATGCTGGAAGATGCCTGCGGCGCTGAATTCAAAGATCGGTAATCGATCAAGTTCGACGTCCGCGGACTCACATGGTTCGGAACTTATAGCCGGAGACGAGTCCAGAATTCCAGTGACACAGATATCGTGTGATGTTAAGACTATGTGCGGCTCCAACGTCGCGGAACCTGCAACCTCTGTGGCGTGGTTGATCCTCCTGTCCTCGGAGGGTGCGGTCTGCTCCGGATCTAAAGCCAGAGCAGTTACGGAAGCCATCTCCTGGATGCGGTCCGATGACAGATTTAAGTCATGTTCATCGGGGTGACAAGGGGCGGTCACCGCGGTCTGAAATCCGTTAAAGATCAAGTCTCCACGGATGTCCGCGATGTAGTTCAAGCTTCCGAATCTGACCTGATGGCCAGGGGCGCAGCTATCGATCTGCTCCAGATGGCCAAGCGAGTTGGCCCGCAGTGAGAAGCCGCCGAACACGAAGATCTGTCTGGGAAGGAAGGTTTCTCTTTGGACAGCATTGTCGTTGACGATTGAAGGGGACATCAAACCTTTTGGGGACGGCAAAGTGGAACTCTCAATGAAAGCACCAATGTCGGTGTCAAAACCGGCGGATCTCGGGTGAGGGTCCCGAACTATGCGTCTAAGATCGATGGTAACAGGAGACAGGGGACACGATGTTTACCCAGGTTCGGGCCCTCTCTATGGAGGTAATACCCTACTTCCTGCTTGATTGATCTTGATGAATATGAGTATTAAAAGAGTTGATCTACCATGAGATTGTAATGGCTAAACCCTAAAAGCCTAGCCTGTATGACTATGGTAATGTATATCTCTCCCCTCCGGACTAAGTCCTCCGGTTTATATAGACACCGGGAGGATCTAGGGTTACACCAGGTCGGTTACAAAGAAAGGAATCTACATATTTGGTCGCCAAGCTTGCCTTCCACGCCAAGGAGAGTCCCATCCGGACAAGGGTGCAGTCTTCGGTCTTCGTATCTTCACAGCCCATCAGTCCGCCCATGGCTAACAGGTCGGACACCTGAGGACTCCTTAGTCCAGGACTCCCTCACATTGCACTTGTAATTTTTGGTCTGACGAAACTTACGAATCGGTGTGACCGAGTTCAACTCTCAGTGAAACCCTAGCAATCTCGGAGTCACCGAACTGTGTCTCGGTCTGACCAATCCCACTAGTTTACACTCCAATGTTGCTTTGGTGTCACCAAGTTTAATAAATTGGTAGCTCCGAAATGCTTTGTGTAGAAAACTAAAAGTAAGTTTTTGACTCAATTATTTTGCAAAATCTCTGCACTTTATGATGCGCATCCACTCTATCTCAACTACATCTATTCACAGGGTCAGCTTTAAGTTTGCAGTGTCAGCTCTGTCAGATCAAAGTGATAGCCAGAACAAGTCTGAGGAGCAAGTTAACTTGAGTGAGGGCACTAGTCCCTCTGGCAGCTATAATGAGGGTAGCAGAAGCACCCCAAGAAACTTTCCCAAGGTAGCAACAAGGACAAGGAAGAAGAGAAACTCAGATTCTGAGGATGAAGATTATGTTGATGTTGAGGAGGAGGTCAGCTCAAAGAAGAAAGTTGTCAAGAAAGAATTTGGCACAGCAGCTTCAACTAAGCCTGGTTTGCACAAGAAGGCTCCTACCAAGATAGTGCCCATGTCTAGGGCCAGAGCCTCAACTCTTGAAGCCTCCAAATCAACAGTTGGATAGTGAGGGCAAGAAAAAGAAGGAAAGGAAGAGAGGGAGATGGTGCAAGCGTGTTGATTCCATGGCCGAACTTGAGAAGCACTCTTCTGATGAGGAAGAAGATGAAGAAGAGGATGATGCACCAGCACCCAAAGCTTAGAAGCTGATGGGGGATGCCATCAAGTCTGGGGCTGCTCCATCAAAGCCCAAGAATGCCCCCAAAGCTACTGCTCAAGCCTCTAAGACTGCACCAAAGAGAAGCACCAGAAACATACCTGCTGCAGAAAAGGACAAAGCCCCAGTGCCTGAAATGGAAGAAGAAGAGGAAGCCCAAGTGCTTAGGAAATTGAAGCCCAAGATCTTAGATCATGGTGATACTCATCCAGTGGCTGAAAAATGAAGATAAGGAAGGATGCAGGTCTTAGATTGTGGATACTGTCAGATCCCTATGCCACAAGAAGAAGGACTGTTGTAGAATACAGGTTCCACACTAAGGACCAGCAGGACTTCTATGAGACTATGCTCCTGGATAAGAAGCCCATAGTCAGTGACATGAGATGGGTTGATTGATCATATATTGATGACAATGAAGATCACTTTCCTGGAGTTCATGGGAGCTTCAGAATGAATGGAGTTGACACCTTTGTGGGTCAAAAATTGACCAAGTAGAATGATGAGCTTATCATGCAGTTTTATTCAATAACTCACTTCTACCTAGATGGAAGAATTGACTGGATGACTGAGGGTACTAGGTACCAGTCTACTATTGCTTAGTCGCCAAGCTTATCAATGCCCCTGAAGAGCATGATGATGATACTGATCTGTATGCCAAGCCAAGGAAAGGACACAACTCCATGGCACATATATATAAGGAGTTTCTAGATGCAGCCTTGGAACATCACAAGTTTGGCTCTGTCTATTATCTTCTGTCAGGACTGCCCACAATCAATACTATCCTCAAGCACACATTGTTGCCCAAGTCTGGAGATGACAGGATGATAAGAGGGCATTCCATCAATTTGCTGCATATGTTTGATGTGCCAGAAAAGTTCAAAGTGATGACACTAATTATAGAGATAACCAAGAGGACTGCTGCTGATCACAAGAGATCATGTGGGTATGCTCCACACATTCAGATGCTCATCAACTCCAAGATGGGCAAAGGCATGTATCTGTTGGACAAAGAGCACCTTCCCTTGAGGCCTGATTTTGAGGACAACACAGTTGTCATGGATGCTATAGATCCTACTTCAGTAGAGGCTCAAGAGAAGAGAGCAAAAGCAAAAGCATAGAAGGAAGCCAAGACCAAGTGTCGAAGAGGCATCCCAAGTTTTTCTCAAGTCAAAACAAGATCAACTTAGCAATCTTATTCAAGCTAATTTAAGGATTGAGAAAGGATTGGCCACCCTGACTCAGAATCAAGAGAGTCTTGAGAAATTTTTTGAGACAAAACTTCATGACTGGATGTCAAGGTGACAGAGATTCAGACTTCTGTGGAGAAGATCCAAGAAGAGCTTGAGGATACCAGTGACAAGACCACCGCTGATGCTTATCAAAGGGTGCCCAGAAGACAGAGGTCTGCAGCAGTGCTAGTGACAAACACTAGAGCTACAACTTCAGCTCCTGCACCAACAACTTCAGTTGCCCCTCTAGTTGCAACTCCACCAGCTCCTACTACCTCTTCAGATGTATTTGTTCCAGGACTCCTCTCCATGCCACCTCCCGAAGATCAAGCTTAGAGAGCCGCATAGCACTATGCATTTTTCAAGCCTTTTGGTAACTTGTTGCCAAAGGAGGAGAAAGTGTATAGATCATAGGCTTCAAGAGAGAGAGAGAGAGAGAGCTTTGCTTCTTTTTGCCTATTTTGCTACTTATTTGTTTGCCTCCTTGGATGATACTCTATGGTTGTGTGTGTGAGATACTTGTATGGTCATGTGTTCGATCATATCATACTTTAATGTTTGTGCTTGATGTCTACTACACAACCTTCTTCTTGTAGACGTTGTTGGGCCTCCAAGTGCAGAGGTTTGTAGGACAGTAGCAAATTTCCCTCAAGTGGATGACCTAAGGTTTATCAATCCGTGGGAGGCGTAGGATGAAGATGGTCTCTCTCAAACAACCCTGCAACCAAATAACAAAGAGTCTCTTGTGTCCCCAACACACCCAATACAATGGTAAATTATATATGTGCACTAGTTCGGCGAAGGATGGTGATACAAGTGCAATATGGATGGTAGATATAGGTTTTTGTAATCTGAAAATATAAAAACAGCAAGGTAGCAAGTGATAAAAGTGAGCGTAAACGGTATTGCAATGCTAGGAAACAAGGCCTAGGGTTCATACTTTCACTAGTGCAAGTTCTCTCAACAATAATAACATAATTGGATCATATAACTATCCCTCAACATGCAACAAAGAGTCAATCCAAAGTCACTAATAGCAGAGAACAAACGAAGAGATTATGGTAGGGTACGAAACCACCTCAAAGTTATTTTTTCCGATCAATCCATTGGGCTATTCCTATAAGTGTCACAAACATCCCTAGAGTTCGTAGTAAAATAACACCTTAAGACACACATCAACCAAAACCCTAATGTCACCTAGATACTCCAATGTCACCTCAAGTATCCGTGGGTATGATTATACGATATGCATCACACAGTCTCAAATTCATCTATTCAACCAACACATAGAACCTCAAAGAGTGCCCCAAAGTTTCTACCGGAGAGTAAAGACGAAAACGTGTGCCAACCCCTATGCATAGGTTCATGGGCGGAACCCGCAAGTTGATCACCAAAACATACATCAAGTGAATCAATAGAATACCCCATTGTCACCATGGGTATCCTACGCAAGACATACATCAAGTGTCCTCAAATCAATAAAGACTCAATCCGATAAGATAACTTCAAAGGGAAAACTCAATCCATTACAAGAGAGTAGAGGGGGAGAAACATCATAAGATCCAACTACAATAGCAAAGCGCGTGATACATCAAGATCGTATCACCACAAGAACACGAGAGAGAGAGAGAGAGAGAGAGAGAGATCAAACACATAGCTCTTGGTACATACCCTCAGCCCCGAGGGTGAACTACTCCCTCCTCGTCATGGAGAGCGGGATGATGAAGATGGCCACGGTGAGGGTCCCCCTCCGCGGTGGTGCCGAACAGGGTCCCGATTGGTTTTGGTGGCTAGAGAGGCTTGCGGCGGCGAAACTCCCGATCTATTCTGTTCCCCGAAGGTTTTAGGTTATATTGGTATATATAGGAGGAAGAAATACGGCAGGGGAGCCACGAGGGGCCCACAAGGGTGGATGGCATGCCCAGGGGGTGGGCGCGCCCCCTGCCTCGTGCCTTCCTCGTTGCTTTCTTGACGTGGACTCCAAGTCCCGCGGATTTCTTTCTTTCCAAAAATAACTTCTCCAGAAGGTTTCATTCCGTTTCGACTCCGTTTGTTATTCCTTTTTTTTCGAAACACTGAAACAAGGGGAAAACAGGAAGTCCCCAAAATAATATAAAAGTGTTTAATAAAGCCCATAAACATCCAAGATGGATAATATAATAGCATGAATACTTCATAAATTATAGATACGTTGGAGACGTATTAGCATCCCCAAGCTTAATTCCTGCTCGTCCTTGAGTAGGTAAATGATAAAAGAAATAATTTATGAAGTGTGAATGCTAGCAGGTGCATAAGTTTGATCAATGATAATTTCAATCACCTTTTCTAGCATCATTATATGTCATAATAGTAGCTCAACTCATAGAACTTTTCATGATCAAGTAACAAACTATTCACATGTTAAAGTATAGATCATAAACTTTCTTGAAAACTAACAAACTATGTTCTCAGTCATCAAACAATTGCAATTCGTCTTATTTTCAGGAAGAGTCTATGTCAAAGCTTTGATTCAGCAAACTTCACATACTCAACTATCATTTAGTCTTCCATGATTGCTACACTCAAAGCAAATTTTTAGAACAAATAATATTCATCGAACACATAGAAAGATAGGGGCTTAATGTTTCGCCTCCCAACCTTTTACCTCAAGGGTAATGTCAACAGCAATAATTCATGATCAAATATATTTGAATGGCCATATATGCTTAGATCTTTCCATCATATGATGCTTGCCAACTAAAGAGTAGGTTGGAATGAGAAGGAATACTACTGACTCTTGCGTAAAAGTAAAAGATAGGCCCTTCGCAGAGGGAGGCAGGGATTTGCAGTGGTGCCAGAGCTCGAAGCAAAAACAGAGATGAAAATAATTTTGAGAGGTATGCTTTCATTGTCAACATAACGACCAAGAGTTTCCAATATCTTCCATACTACATACGTTATAGGCGGTTCCCAAACAGAAAGGTAAAGATTTTTACTCCCCCTCCACCAACAATCATCAATCCATGGCTTGCCCGAAACAACGGGTGCCTCCAACTAACATCAAACCTGGGGGAGTTTTGTTTGTAATTATTTTTTATTTGATTTCAATCTTTTGATCATGGGACTGGGCATCCCAGTTACCAGCCATTTTCTCGTGAATGATGAGCGGAGTCCACTCATCGTGAGAATAACCCACCTAGCATGGAAGATACTGCTAACCCGTAGTCGCTACATGAACGATTCGGGCATACAAAACAGATTATTATTTGAAGGTTTAGAGTTTGGCGCATGCAAATTTACTTGGAACGGTAGGTAAATACCGCATATAGGTAGATATGGTGGACGTTCATGGAAGAAAGTTGGTTCAAGGATTTTGGATGCACAAGCAGTATTCCCGCTTAGTACAGATATTTTGGCTAGCAAGGGATTCTAAAAAGCAAGCACCACATGTTAGAGGATCCATAATAATATAACTTCTATACAAATATACCCAAGCATAACTCATTATGTTGTCTTCCTTGTCCAACTTTAACTAATTTGCTCAGGTTTGAAAATAATTAATGGGGATCACAATCATAGAAGATGTCCAGGATAGTATATTTGTATGTGAAATCTCTCTTCCTTCAATATTCTTTCATGAATTGTTCAAGTGACCAATACAATGTTTGCTAACCTTCAATAGATTTACCACCTCTACTTCTTATATGTGAAGGCATTACTCCCCATGGGAAAGGCATATGAAACATATATAATTTCAGATTTATGACATTCAAATCATTCAACCATTTACTCATAGGATATAAGTGAAGCACACGAGTAAATGACAAACTACTCCAAAAAGATATAAGTGAAGATCAATGAGTAGTTAAATAATTATGTAGCTATCTGAAGACTCTCCCATTTAACAATTTCAGATCTTGATACTTTATTCAAACATCAAGCAAAGCTAAAGAAAATAAAATGACGCTCCAAGCAAAACACTTATCATGTGGTGAATAAAAATATAGCTCCAAGTAAAGTTACCGATGAGCGAAGATTTAAAGAGGGATGCCATCAGGGCATCCCCAAGATTAGGCTCTTGGTTGTCCTTGAATATTACCTTGGGGTGCCTTGGGCATCCCCAAGCTTAGGCTCTTGCCACTCCTTATTCCATAGTTCATCGAATCTTTACCCAAAACTTGAAAACTTCACAACACAAAACTTAACAGAAGATCTCGTGAGCTCCGTTAGCGAGAGAAAACAAAACACCACTTAAAGGTACTGTAATGAACTCATTCTTTATTTATATTGGTGTTAAACATACTGTATTCCAACTTCTCTATGGTTTATAAACTATTTTACTAGCCATAAATTCATCAAAATAAGCAAGCAACACAATGAAGACATAATCTGTCAAAAATAGAACAGTCTGTAGTAATATGTAACTAACGCAAACTTCTGGAACTCAAAAATTCTAAAATAAATTGGTGGACCTGAGGAATTTGTCTAATAATCATCTGCAAAAAGAATCAACTCTCCAATAAAAAGTTTTAGCTAATCTCGTGAGCGCTAAAATTTCTGTTTTTTACAGCATGATCATAAAGACTTCACCCAAGTCTTCCCAAAGGTTCTACTTGGCACAAACACTAATTAAAACATAAAACCATATCCAAACAGAAGCTAGATGGATTATTTATTCCTAAGTAGAACCAAAAAGCAAGAAAGTAAAATAAAATTGGGTTGCCTCCCAACAAGCGCTAACGTTTAACGCCCCTAGCTAGGCATGATGATTTAAATGATGCTCACATAAAAGATAAGAATTGAAACATGAAGAGAGCATCATGAAGAATATGACTAGCACTTTTAAGTCTAACCCACTTCCTATGCATAGGGATTTTGTGAGCAAACAACTTATAGGAACAATAATTAACTAGCATAGGAAGGCAAAACAAGCATAACTTCAAAAATTTAAGCACATAGAGAGGAAACTTGATATTATTGCAATTCCTACAAGCATACATTCCTCCCTCATAATAAATTTCAGTAGCATAATGAATGAATTCAACAATATAACCAGCACCTAAAGCATTCTTTTCATGATCTACTTGCATAGAAAATTTACTACTCTCCACATAAGCAAAATTCTTCTCATTCGGAATAGTGGGAGTATCATAAGAGACTTGAATACTATAAATTGTTTCCACATTAAAAGAGTAATGTTCAGAAAAGGGTAATCACAATCATGACAAGTTTTATAAATATAATCATCACTACTTTTTATAGCATAAGTTTTATCACAATAATCATCATAAGTAGCAACTTTGTTCTCATCATAATCAATTGAAACCTCTTCCGAAATAGTGGATACATCACTAAATAAAGTCATGAACTCTCCAAATCCACTTTCATAAATATTATAAGATTCAACATCCTCCAAAATAGTGTGATCATTACTTCTTAAAGTTGACACTCTTCCAAACCCACTTTCATCAATATAATCGTCATAAGTAGGAGGCATGCTATCATCATTATAAATTTGCATATCGAAACTTGAGAGGCTAAAAATATCATCTTCATTAGACATAGCATCCCCAAGCTTGGGACAAACATTAATTGCAGCAAATATATTCTCAAAAACATCATCTTAATCAAACATAGCATCCCAAAGCTTGGGCCTTTTCATATCATAAGCATAATCACTCTCATCATTAATAGTATGGATAGCACCAATAGTATAGCAATTATAATATTCTTCCAAGCAAGTGCCAAAAAGATTTTCAAGATCATAAGAAGTATCATTATGTTCCCAATCATAATCATCACAACAAGCAATAGGCATAACGAGATCATCATCAAGTGCATCATCTTCATTTTCATGAGGCACAACGATAATAGGAGCAACATTATTTGGGAGAGATATATTTTTACCTCTCCTCCTTTTTCTTTTCTTCTTCTTCACCACATCATGTGCGGGTTCAATCCTCTTTTTGGAGCTCCTTATTAATGAGGTTGGTTGAATAGAAAGCTCCTCCTCATTACCTGATTCATCATAAGAAATAATAGGAGAATATTGGGAAGTCTCGACCCTTTTGTTAGTATTCTCTTCATCTTCTATTTGTTTTCTTTTCTTTATGTAATTGGTAATATAAGGATTTTCAATGCAATTCACCGCACAATACATATAAATTTCTTCTATCAAAATGAAGAACTCTATCAAGGGCAAATTCTAGAATATCCTTAGTTATACGTTTCATTTCTTCATAACCCAAGAACAAACTAAGTTCATTATGATGTGCAAGAGAAATCAAGTCATCACAATTTTTGGACACGATGCGATCATGAAACAATTTGCATTGGGTACTGAAATGATCATGTTCATTGCAAAGTTCACAAGTACAGCTAAGAAAATTTAAATTTTTAGCACAAACAGCTAGCCTTTCTTGCAACAATTTAGTTTCTAAATGCTTATGCCTCTTGCAATATCTATCTTCCCTATTTGGTGTGTACTTGCAAACCCAATGCACTCCACAAAAATTGACATGTTTATAGGAGACATTTTCATCATAACTAGTGCAATCATCATTAGTACTACGGATATTCAAGGAGTTCATACTAACAACATTGCAATCATGCTCATCATTCAAAGATTTAGTGCCAAACATTTTAATGCATTCTTCTTCTAACACTTTGGCACAATTTTCCTTTCCATCATACTCACGAAAGATATTAAAAAGATGAAGCGTATGAGACAAACTCAATTCCATTTTTTTGTAGTTTTCTTTTATAAACTAAACTAGTGATAAAACAAGAAACTAAAAGATTCGATTGCAAGATGTACAGATATACCTTCAAGCACTCACCTCCCTGGCAACGGCACCAGAACTACACAACCTTCTTCTTGTAGACGTTGTTGGGCCTCCAAGTGCAGAGGTTTGTAGGACAGTAGCAAATTTCCCTCAAGTGTATGACCTAAGGTTTATCAATCCGTGGGAGGCGTAGGATGAAGATGGTCTCTCTCAAACAACCCTGCAACTAAATAACAAAGAGTCTCTTGTGTCCCCAACACACCCAATACAATGGTAAATTGTATAGATGCACTAGTTCGACGAAGAGATGGTGATACAAGTGCAATATGGATGGTAGATATAGGTTTTTGTAATCTGAAAATAAAAAAACAGCAAGGTAGCAAGTGATAAAAGTGAGCATAAACGGTATTGCAATGCTAGGAAACAAGGCCTAGGGTTCATACTTTCACTAGTGCAAGTTCTCTCAACAATAATAACATAATTGGATCATATAACTATCCCTCAACATGCAACAAAGAGTCACTCCAAAGTCACTAATAGCGGAGAACAAATGAAGACATTATGGTAGGGTACGAAACCACCTCAAAGTTATTCTTTCCGATCAATCATTGTGCTATTCCGATAAGTGTCACAAACAGCCCTAGAGTTCGTAGTAAAATAACTCCTTAAGACACACATCAACCAAAACCCTAATGTCACCTAGATACTCCAATGTCACCTCAAGTATCCGTGGGTATGATTATACGATATGCATCACAGAATCTCAAATTCATCTATTCAACCAACACATAGAACCTCAAAGAGTGCCCCAAAGTTTCTACCGGAGAGTCAAGACGAAAATGTGTGCCAACCCCTATGCATAGGGTTCATGGGCGGAACCCGCAAGTTGATCACCAAAACATACATCAAGTGAATCAATAGAATACCCCATTGTCACCACGGGTATCCCATGCAAGACATACATCAAGTGTTCTCAAATAAATAAAGACTCAATCCGATAAGATAACTTCAAAGGGAAAACTCAATCCATTACAAGAGAGTAGAGGGGGAGAAACATCAGAAGATCCAACTACAATAGCAAAGCTCGCGATACATCAAGATCGTATCACCTCAAGAACACGAGAGAGAGAGAGATCAAACACGTAGCTACTGGTACATTCCCTCAGCCCCGAGGGTGAACTACTCCCTCCTCGTCATGGAGAGCGCCGGGATGATGAAGATGGCCACCGGTGAAGGTTCCCCCCTCCGGCAGGATGCCGGAACAGGGTCCCGATTGGTTTTTGGTGGCTACAGTGGCTTGCGGCGGCGGAACTCCCGATCTATTCTGTTCCCCGAAGGTTTTAGGGTATATTGGTATATATAGGAGGAAGAAATACGTCAGGGGAGCCACGAGAGGCCCACGAGGGTGGAGGGCGCGCCCAGGGGGGGTGGGCGCGCCCCCCTGCCTCGTGCCTTCCTTGTTGCTTTCTTGACGTGGACTCCAAGTCCCCCGGATTGCTTTCTTTCCAAAAATAACTTCTCCAGAACGTTTCATTCCTTTTCGACTCCGTTTGATATTCCTTTTCTTCGAAACAGTGAATCAAGGGGAAAAAAGGAACTGGCACTGGGCTCTGGGCTCTGGGTCAATAGGTCAGTCCCAAAAATAATATAAAAGTGTTTAATAAAGCCCATAAACATCCAAGATGGATAATATAATAGCATGAATACTTCATAAATTATAGATACGTTGGAGATGTATCAATGCTTGGATGATGATATTCTCTATCTCTCATGTATGATCATTCACTTTGTCTTGGTGATGAGTGTATATTTCATATTCTATTATTTTGAGCACTCCACCAAGATGTATGTGACATGGAAGAGTAACCCAGGGTCCTAATCGATTGTGCATTTGCATTCATAAGCAAATTTTAAATAATGCACAAATTTAGGGGGAGCTCTTGCTTATCACATACTTCTCAAAGCGACGATGTATTTCATTCTTATTATCATTTTTAAGCTGTATTTCATTCTTATTATCGTTTGTAGAAGCTTTGTTCTATATTTTGTCATCAATTACCAAAAAGGGGGAGATTGAAAGTGCAACTAATCCCTGGGTGGTTTTGGTAATTCTTAACAACATATAGCTCACTGAACTAATACTCTTTCGAGATGATCATTTCAGAAAGTTCAATGATTGGCATGGCATGGACTAGAGATGTGGACCCCTCAAAAGTACCAGACACATATTGGCAACAGCTCAAGACTCTACATTTACATTTTAGTGATCCAAGATCACATTGAGTCCATAAGAAAAGCCAATACTATTAAAAGGGGATGAGGTGTTGCTTAATGGCTTGCTTGCTCAAAATGTTAGTGATATGCTCCAAAAGCCCTCAACCAATTTCTCAATTCCACATATGTCCTAAACCTAAAGGCAAACTCGGCCCCGCCAATTTGATCTATCCGGAGCCGCCGAGTTCATTTGACATAGCCATAGCCAGAAACCCTAATCAGTTCGGTCTCACCGATAGGGATCTCGGTCTCACCGAGATGGGATTGCAAACTCCCGGTTTCCCTTCGTAAAGTTTCGGTCTAACCGAAATGAGCGGTCGGTCCCACCGAGTTCGCAATGCAAACTCTCTCTTTCCTTTTCTTAACGTTTCGGTCTCACCAAAATGAGCGATCGGTCACACCGAGTTTGCCTGACCAACTCTCTGTTTGCCTATTACTGAAATTGGTCTCACCGAGTTCTTGTGATCGGCCTCACTGAGATCAAGTTATGCCCTAACCCTAGCAGATCGGTCCCACCGAGTAGATCATGTCCGTCCCACCAAAAATCCTAACGTTCACATTTTGAACTGAATCGGCCCGACCGAGTTTCACTATTCGGTCCCACCGAGTTTGGTAAATTGTGTGTAACGTCTAGATTTTGTGTGGAGGCTATATATACCCCTCCACCCATCCTCCATTCATGGATAAAGCCATCAGAACTTGCCTACACTTCCAGCATTCATTTTCTGAGAGAGAACCACCTACTCATGTGTTGAGACCAAGACATTCCAATCCAACCACGAGAATCTTGATCTCTAGCCTTCCCCAAGTAGCTTTCCACTCAAATCATCTTTCCACCATAGCCAAATCTGTGAGAGAGAGTTGAGCGTTGGGGAGACTATCATTTTAAGCACAAGAGCAAGGAGTTCATCATTAACACACCATCTGTTACCTTTTAGAGAGTGGCATCTCCTAGATTTGTTAGGTGTCACTTGGGAGCCTCCATCAAGATTGTGGAGTTGAACCAAGGAGTTTGTATGGGCAAGGAGATCGCCTACTTCATGAAGATCTACCCTAGTGAGGGAAGTCCTTCATGGGTGATGGCCATGGTGGGATAGACAAGGTTGCTTCTTCGTGGACCCTTCGTGGACTCGCGCAGTCGTTAAATTCGTGGGTTGAAGTCTCCATCAACGTGGATGTACGATAGCACCACCTATCGGAACCACGCCAAAAATCTCCGTGTCTACATTGTGTTTGCTCCCTCCAAACTCCTCCCCTTTACCTTCATATGCAATGATTTACATTCCGCTGCTATACTCTTAGAATTGCATGTGTAGGTTGATTGCTTGACTTGTGCTAAGTTGCTAAAATCTGCCAAGACTTAAAATTGGGAAAAGGCTAGATTTTTATTTGGTCAAGTAGTCTAATCACCCCCCCCCTCTAGACATACTTTCGATCCTACAGATAGAAACGCCTCCGAGTTCAAGACTGGGCCCATCTGACATCTTAGTTGGACGGTTGATGTAGAAATAGTCCCCGAACAGATCAATAGAGGGTTCTTCCCCAAGATACACCTCACAGAACACTTGGAAGTTGCATATGTTGGAAATAAAGTTGGGACCATTGTCTTGTGGATGAAGATTGTAGAAATGTAAAACATCCCGGAAGAATTTTGACCCGGGGGTGAGAAACCACGGAGAAGATGACCCGTGAAAACCACAACCTCTCCTTCCCGAAGCTCGGGGGGCATTCAAAGCATTGAACCCGCCAGTGGATGACCTCTTTGGGAGGTAAAACCCCCATGGTTACAAAATCATTGAGTGTGCTCTCCATGACTTTGGAGGCAATCCAGTCACAAGAGGTGGGAGTCTTAGTCATGATGGCGAGTTAAAAATTATGGCCTGAGGATAAAAGTATGGCGGATTAATGTATGATGATAAACCTTCTGAATGATCATACAACAATTTAGCAATGATGAGCTAGACATAGTTAAAAGGCTATGCATTATGGGATACTGAAGGGTTTGTGAGCCATCCTAGCTATGGAACGGAGCAACTTACCAGATTGAAAGTACATGGCTGATTAAGTTGAGAAAATATAAGCCGGCAAGCATTATCGGAGGGTTACACAAAACTTTGGGTTTCTTGGCGAGTCATAAGTTATGATTAAGCTGGCCAAGTTCTGGCGGGTCACAAAGGTTGTTATTTAAGATGCCCGAACAAAGAATGGCGGGTCAGTTGTCTACGAAGACAAGATGGTTGAAATTACGCCAAGTATGGAACAAACAATTTTCACAGATTGTGCCTAAAATTTTGGATCTACGGCAGTTCAAGAAATGAAGAACAATTCTGAAACATAAGGTATAGTGGTGGAAAAAGTGTCAAGTTGTGCATAGGTTCTGAAGAAAAGGGATCTACACGAGATGCGAGATAAGGACTAAAAACTGCTACCGCCCCACGTCTACTTTGTTTTTGGATTGAACTACGTTCTCTAAAGAAGAAGGGGGATGAACTTGAAGAGAACCGCGATGAACGTGCTAATGGACTACATGAACGGCTGTGACCTAATGCGGATCTGAAGCAGAAAAGGAGCACCTGACGAAGTTGAAGAAGAGCGGGGGTGTGATACGTCTCCAACGTATCTATAATTTATGAAGTATTCATGCTGTTATATTATCATTCTTGGATGTTTTACAATCATTTTATAACAACTTTATATCATTTTTTTGGACTAACATATTGACCCACTGCCCAGTGTCAGTTGCTATTTTTGCTTGTTTTTCACATCGCAGGAAATCAATATCAAACGGAGTCCAAACATCGCGAAACTTTTTCTGGATTTCTTATGAACCCAAAGACATCCAGTGGGCCAGAAAAGCACCTGGGGGTGCCCCGAGGGGGGCACAACCTACCAGGGCACACCTGGGAGCCCAGGCGCGCCCAGGTGGGTTGTGCCGACCTCGGTGGCCTCCCGCACCCCCTCTCCGCCCTATAAATTCCCAAATATTCCAAAACCCTTCGGGGTAACACTAGATCAGAAGTTCCTCCGCTTCAAGGCTCTGTAGCCACGAGAAACCAATCTAGAACCTGTTTCGGTACCCTGCCGGAGGGGGAGATCATCACCGGTGGCCATCTTCATCATCCCGGCGGCCAACATGATGAGGAGGGAGTAGTCCACCCTCGGGGCTGAGGGTTTGTACCAGTAGCTATGTGTTTAATCTCTCTCTCTCTCTCTCTCTCTCATGTTCTTCAGATGTCACGATCTTGATGTATCGCGGGCTTTGTTAATATAGTTAGATCATATGGTGTTTTCCCCTCTCTATCTTGTTTTGATGAATTGAGTTTTCCCTTTGAGATTTCATTTTATCAGATTGAATACTTTTATGGATTTGAGAACACTTTATGTATGTCTTGCTATGAATACCCGTGGTGACGATGGGGTATCGTTTAGATTCACTTGATATATGTTTTGGCACTCAACTCGCGGATTTCTGATGTGACATTGGGGTAATCTATGCATAGGGGTTGATGCAAGTTCTTGTCTTTCTTTCTCCGGTAGAAATCTTGGGGCACTCTTTGAGGTTCCTTGTGTTGGATTGAGTATTATGACCTCTGAAATTATTTGGTATTATTTTAGTACAAACACTGTGATAGATCGATCGGAAAGAATAGCTTCGAGGTGGTTTCGTACCCTACAAACAATTTCTTCTTATGTCTCCGCTAGATAGGAACTTTGGAGCGATTCTTCATCGCACTTTGAGGGATGGTTTATGATCCAATTATATTAGCATTGTTGAGAGGTTGCACTAGTAAAAGTATGGACCCCAGGCCTCATTTTCAAGCATTGCAATACCGTTTGTGCTCCATTTTATCAATTTCTACTTTGCTGTTTTATATTGTTCTTATTCCAAAAATCAATATATACTATCCATATTACACTTGTATCACCATCTCTTCGCCGAACTAGTGCACCTATACAAATTACCATTGTATTTGGTGTGTTGGGGACACAAGAGACTTTTTATTATTTGGTTGCAGGGTTGTTTGAGAGAGCCATCTTCATCCTATGCCTCCCACGGATTGATAAACCTTAGGTCATCCACTTGAGGGGAAATTGCTACTGTCCTACAAAACTCTGCGCTTGGAGGCCCAACACGTGTCTACAAAAATAAAGTTGTGTAGTAGACATCAAGCTCTTTTCTGGCGCCGTTGCCGGGGAGGTGAGTGCATGAAGGTATATCTTTAGATCTTGCAATTAAATCTTTTAGTTTCTTGTTTTATCACTAGTTTGGTTTGTTAAAAGAAAACTACAAAAAAATTGAATTGAGGTTGCGTCATATTATTGATCATCTTTATAATATCTTTCTTGAAAATGATGGATTCGTAAAACTGTGCTCAATTGTTAGAACAAGAAGTCAATAAAATGTTTGGCACAAAATATTTGAATGATGAGCATGATTGCAATGTTGTTAGTATGAAATCTTTGAATATCCAAAATGCTAATGATTATTGCACTAGTCATGAGAAAAATGATTCTTATAAGCATGTCAATTTTTGTGGAGTGGAAAGACTTTGTGAAGACGTGCCTTATAGGGAAGATAGATTTTGTAAGAAGCATAAGCATGATAGAACCAATTCTTTTCTCAAAGAGATATATGAATTTGCTACAAAATTATACTCTCTTTGTCCTATTACTTGTGAACTTTGCAATAAAGTTGGTCACCTTGATTTCCAATGCATGCTTTTTCATGATCGAATCGTGTCCAAATATTGCAATAACTTGATCACCCTTGAAATTTATAATGAGCTTTGTCAATATTTGGTTTGAAGTATTCATTCTCACAGACGACATTGAAACTAAACTAAAGAATATCTATATGTTTTGCATGGTAAATTGCAATGGGAATGCTTATATTGCCAACTATAGAAATATGGGAAAACCAATATAATATAAAAGGAGTACTAATGAAGGGGAAAATATTTCCAATACCCTCCTAGTGTTTATTATGATGAATCAGGTAATGAGGAGGAGCTCCCTATTCAACCAATCTCATCAATAAGAAGCTTGAAAAATTAATTAAACCCACACATGATGTGGTGAAGAAGAAGAAGAAAAGAAGAAATAATAGAGGTAAAAAGGCATCTCTCCCAAATAATGTTGCTCCTATTATTGTTGTGCCTCATGAATCAAAAATAATTTAGGAAGATGATGCACTTGATGATGATTTTGTTATGCCTATTGCTTGTTGTGATGATTATGATTGGGAAGATAATGATACTTCTTATAATCTTGGAAATCTTTTTGGCACCAACTTGGGAAATTATGATGATAGCAATTGTTATACCGTTGGTGCTATTCATAAGAGTGGTTATGCTTATGATATGCTTATGATGAGAGTGATTATGCTTATGATATGCCAAGCCACAAGCTTGGGTAGGCTATGTTTGATGAGAATGGCATGCTTGAGAATTTATTTGCTGCAATTAATGTTTGTCCCAAGCTTGGGGATGATATGCTTAATGAAGATGATCTTTTTAGTCCCCCTACTTTGAATGATCAAATTTGATATGATGATTGCATGCCTCCTATCTATGATGAGAACAAAGTTGCTACTTATGTTGATTATTGTGATCATACTTATGTTATAAAAAGTAGTGATAACTATTGTCATAATTTTGAATATCCTTTTACTAAACATTACTCTTTTAATGTGGAAACAGTTTTTAGTATTCGAGTTTCATATGATACTCCCACTACCGTGAATGAGAATAAAATTGCTTATATGGAGAGTAATAAATTTCCTATGCTTTTGGATCATGAAAAGAATGCTTTGTGTGATGGTTATATTGATGAATCTATTCATGATGCTACTGAAAATTATTATGAGAGAGGAACTTATAATTCATGATGCTCTTGTTATGTTTCAATCCTTATCTTTTATGCGAGCATCATTGAACTCATCATACCTAGCTAAAAGGCATTAAAGAAAAGCATTTGTTGGGAGACAAACCAACACTTTTACCTACTGTTTTTGTGTGCTCACATGATTATGCTACTGTAGTAATCATGTTTTATTGCTTTTGTTTCAATAAAGTGCCAAGTAAAGCCTTTGGGATAGTGTGGATGATAGTTGACTTGAATCTGTGCAAAAACAGAAACTTTTGTGCTCAATCCAGGAATTTTGAAAATTCACTAGAATGTGCTTTTGATCTGAATTTCATACAGATGATAGATAAAAAAATTCTCTATGTTGTCCTAATTTTTCAGAATTTTTAAAGTAGGAGAAGTATGGTTGGAATACATATTACTACAGACTGTTCTATTTTTGACATATTCTATTTTCAATGCATAGTTTGCTTGTTTCCTAGTTTCTATGGCTTCTTTTGCTCAATATAAATTGTGGAAATGGTATGCTACAGTATGCATTGTGTGGAAACAATTATGAATCTTGTCTTTGACAGTACCAAAGTGAAATGGTTTGCTCTTTATCATACTAACATATCTCATGAAGTTCCATTAAGTTTTGTGTGATTGAAGTATTCAAGTTTTGGGTGAGACGTCGATATGAGGAGAATAAGGAGTGACAAGACCCTAAGCTTGGGGATGCCCAAGGCACCCCAAGTTAATATCCAAGGAAGATACAAGCAACTAAGCTTGGGGATGCCCCGGAAGGCATCCCCTCTTTCGTCTTCAACATTGTCGGTAACCTTACTTGGAGCTATGTTTTCATTCATCACATGATTTGTGTTTTGCTTGGAGCGTAATTTTATTTTACTAGGATTTTCTTGCTGTTATTTAGAATAACGTTTAGCACATTTCTTTACAATAAAAATGTCAAGGATAGCCTTTACCATACTTAGTTTGCAAGTCTACATGTTGCTGTTTGAAAACAAAAAGTTTATCGGTGTTGCAAAAATTCCCCAGAAAAGTCAGAATGTGATAAAATGTTGAAACTTTTTGCACAATAAGCTCTGATAAATTTTCTGTAGTGTGTTAAATTTAAAAAAAAAAAATAAGTTGAATAAGTATGGATCCTCTTGCATTCTTTACAGACTGTCTTGTTTTGGCAGATTGTTGTTATGTTTGCATATGTTTGCTTGTTTAATGATTCTATTTGAGGATAGGAGTATTAAATATGCAGAGGAATTTAGTATGCAATGTTGAATAATAATTTTAGTGATTTGCTACATTAGAGAATGATAAGGTTTTTGCATTGGTTTATACTAACTTATCTCACGAGTTCTTGTTGAGTTTTGTGTGGATGAAGTTTTTAAGATTTAGGGAAACCGTGATATAAAAGGAATTAAGGAGACACGAAATCTCAAGCTTGGGGATGCCCAAGGCATCCCAAGATAATATTTCAAGAAGTCTCAAGCATCTAAGCTTGGGGATGCCCCGGTAGGCATCCCACCTTTCTTCATCAACAATTATCGGTTAGTATCGGTTTATCCCGAGTTTTTGCTTCTTCACATGAGTTGTGCTATCCTTGAAATGTCAATTTATTTTCATTTTGCTTGCTGTTTTAATAAAATACTTAGATTTTAAAGTTTTAAATAAGAGAGTCCTCGCATAGCTATCTATTTACTTAACTACTTGATTGATGTTCACTTATACCTTTATGGAATAGCTTGTCATTTACTCTTGTGCTTCACTTATATCCTATGAGTAAATTGTTGGATGAATTGAATATTATGAAGTTGAAATTCTATGTTCATATCATGCCTAGTGATAGCTTCACATTGGTTTTAGAAAGTGAAATCTTTTGAAGCTTGACAATCACAATATTGGTCGTACAAGCAACTCCTGAATGATTACTATAAGGAAGAGAACTTTCACATGCAAATACACTATCTTGGAAATCTTTTGTGATTGTGAGCCCCCATCAAAATATTATATGCCAAAATTGTTTACGTTGGACAAGGAAGACAATGTAATGATTTATGTTTGTTCATATTCACATAGAAGTTATATGTTCATATATCTTTCAACATGTGGTGCTTGCCCCCCATCTTTGCTAACCGAAAATTCCGCACCAAGTAGAGATACTACTTGTGCATCCAAAAACCCTTAAACCCAAATCTTATTTTCAAGAGTCCACCATACCTACTTAAGGATTGAGTAAGATCCTTCAAGTAAGTTGTCATCGGTGCAATAAGGCAATAAAAATTGCTTCTAAAAGTGTTAGATCATTTAGTGTAAGAGAAAATTGAGCATTGTGCGAACTTGTGATGGCAAAGAATAAAAGCGACAGACTGCATAATAAAGGTTGTTATCATAAGGGGCAATGTAACGTGATGTTCTCTTGCACTAAGGGGTTGAGCATATAAAGAAAAAGCGCATGGCAACCTCTGCTTCCCTCTGCGAAGGGCCTATCTCTTACTTTTATGTATTTACTTTCATGCAAGAGTCAAAGTTTTACTCTCTATTCCTTTTTATTTTTCTCTTTTGGCAAGCATCATGTGGTGAGGAAAGATCTAGGCACATATATCCAGTTGGATATGGGTAGCATGAGTTATTATTGTTGACATCACCCTTGAGGTGAATACGTTGGGAGGCAAAATTATAAGCCCCTATCTTTCTATGTGTCCAGTTGAAACGTTTTGCTCATGTGTATGCGGTGAGTGTTAGCAATCATAGAACAATATATGATGGTTGAGTATGTGGAGCTCTTACTTAGACTCTGTTGAATAATTTGAATTGCAATTGCTTGGTGACTGAGAACATAGGTTGTTGAGTTTCAAGAGAATTCATTGTTTGAACCTTAACATGTGAATTTGTTGCTACTTTAACATGAGAAGTTTTATAAGAAAGAATTGATGTTATGATGCTAGAAAAAGCTTTTGAAATAGTCATTGATCAAACTTGTGCACTTTCCTAGCATTCACACTTCATAAATTATTTCTTTTATCATTTACCTACTTGAGGACGAGTTGGAATTAAGCTTGGGGATGCTGATATGTCTCCAACGTATCTATAATTTATGAAGTATTCATGCTGTTATATTATCATTCTTGGATATTTCACAATCATTTTATACCAACTTTATATCATTTTTTGGGACTAACCTATTGACCCAGTGCCCAGTGCTAGTTGTTGTTTTTTGCTTGTTTTTTACATTGCAGGAAATCGATATCAAACGTAGTCCAAACATCGCGAAACTTTTTGTGGATTTTTTATGGACCAGAAGATATCCAGTGAGCCAGAGAAGCACGTGGGGGTGCCCCGAGGGGGCACAACCCACCAGGGCGTGCTTAGGAGCCCAGGCGCGCCCAGGTGGGTTGTGCCTACCTCGGTGGCCTCCTGCACCCCCTCTTCGCCCTATAAATTCCCAAATATTCTAAAACCCTTCAGGGTAACCCTAGATCAGAAGTTCCGCCGCCGCAAGGCTCTGTAGCCACGAGAACCCAATCTAGACCCCATTACGGCACCTTGCCGGAGGGGGAGATCATCACCGGTGGCCATCTTCATCATCCCGGCGACCACCATGATGAGGAGGGGGTAGTCCACCCTCGGGGCTGAGAGTTTGTACCAGTAGCTATGTGTTTAATCTCTCTCTCTCTCTCTCTCTCTCTCTCTCTCTCGTGTTTTTGAGATGTCACGATCTTATGTATTGCGGGCTTTGTTAATATAGTCGGATCATATGGTGTTTTCCCCTCTCTATCTTGTTGTGATGAATTGAGTTTTCCCTTTGAGATTTCGTTTTATCGGATTGAATACTTTTATGGATTTGAGAACACTTTATGTATGTCTTGCTATGAATACCCGTGGTGACAATGGGGTATCGTATTGATTCACTTGATATATATGTTTTGGCACTCAACTCGCGGATTCCCCGAGTTGACATTGGGGTAATCTATGCATAGGGGTTGATGCAAGTTCTTGTCTTTCTTTCTCCGGTAGGAATCTTTGGGCACTCTTTGAGGTTCTTTGTGTTGGATTGAGTATTATGAATCTGAAATTATTTGGTGTTATTTTAGTACGTACTCTTGGATAGATCGATCGGAAAGAATAGCTTCGAGGTGGTTTCATACCCTACAAACAATTCCGTCTTATGTTCTCCCCTAGATAGGAATTTTGGAGTGATTCTTCATTGCACTTTGAGGGATGGTTATATGATCCAATTATATTAGCATTGTTGAGAGGTTGCACTAGTGAAAGTACGGACCCTAGGCCTCATTTTCAAGCATTGCAATACCGTTTTTGCTCTGTTTTATCAATTGCTACCTTGTTGTTTTTATTGTTCTTATTACAAAAATCAATATCTATTATCCATATTACACTTGTATCATCATCTCTTCGCCGAACTAGTGCACCTATACAAATTACCATTGTATTTGGTGTGTTGGGGACACAAGAGACCTTTTATTATTTGGTTGCAGGGTTGTTTGAGAGAGACCATCTTCATCCTACGCCTCCCACGGATTGATAAACCTTAGGTCATCCACTTGAGGGAAAATTGCTACTGTCCTACAAAACTTTGCGCTTGGAGGCCCAACACGTGTCTACAAGAATAAAGTTGCTTAGTAGACATCAGGGTGTGCCGCCGTTATCTGGTCCGGTCAGGTTGATGCAGCGGCCCTTGTCGGAGTCGCTGGTGAAGAAACGGTCGGAGTGGCGGAGCTCTTGAGCAGCGGAGGCCGCGAGGAGGAAAAAGAAGTGGAAGCGAAAGGGGGTAAAAGTGAAAAAGGAACCCCTCTGTGCCTATTTATAAGGGAAAAGGTGAAACAGTGAAACGACAGGCGCGGAAATCAAGGAGACGTCATGATTATCTTAACACTGGAAGCTCCTTGATTCTTGGACGACCAATTATTGAAAAAATATCCGTTGTGATGTCATAGATTTTTCTGGATGTATCTCGCATGATGTCACAGCGTGTTACAGCGATTTGTTCAAAGTTAAGCATTGGAAAGAAGACTTGCCAACTAGAAGCAGTGAAGATTGACATGAACAAGTTCAAATCAATCTGGGGCCTAATGTTGGGGATATAACCCCGTGGTGTGACCCGCCCAGGAGGGGCCGGGTTACACTGTTGGCGACTAAATAATAAAAGGCTTAAGATGGGCCTGAGGAGACATGATGACTAGAGGCGGGCCTATTGAAAGCCCAAGACGCAGAGGTGTGAGCCACCCGATGGTGGCTTGCCTGGTAAGGAAAGGTGACTTAGAAACTGAGTTGGTCACGTTGTGTGATCTGAATTGGACTCTTATAAGCCTAGGGCTCGACCTGTGTATATAAAGGCGAGACCCTGTGGCGGGTTAACTCAAGAAACAATTGATTGATAGGGTCAAGTGATTTCTCTCTCTTGTAATCGATGCCCAAGCAATAGTCAATAAAAGCAGGAGTAGGCTTTTACCTCATTGAGAGGGGCCGAACCTAGGTAAACTCTGTGTCCTTTGTCACGTTCATCCCCTTCAAGCTAACCTACATTGTGATGGCTCCACACCTAAGTCCTTTCACAAGGGCATCTGCCGTGAAAAAACAACGACAACGCGGCTCATCGTTGTGGAGCTTCTGATGCTCTAGACAGCGGCTGGGGACGACGAAGGCGACGACAACAGCTCGCCGAAAGTGTGGGATGGCGGGGCTTCTCGGGCGTGGATGCGCTGCTTGAAATCGAGCACGTCTGAATGCACACGTTGGTCAAAAGATGTGTAAGGTCAAAACAAAACGAATGGACAAGGTTTCGTGGGTTGTGGTTTACGAAGGTCACCGGAGTTAAGCCCACAGTGGCGGGTGCTTCGGTTTCCGGCAAACTTGGGCGCGCGGGTCGTGTCTGGGAGGCTCACCATGGAGCGGTGGAGCTAGTGGTGGCTATGGCTGGTCCAGGGGTTGCTACACTAGTACGCGTCGGTGCTATACACACGGTTTTTAACCCCTTTCCACGACGGCATTCGGAACCGTTGCCAAGTGAGTGTGGGCAATAGGGGGGTCCTTCCCACACGACCCAGAAACCGTCAGGATATGGAGCCATGATCCAGAGGCCTTGCAAAATGTAATCGTGTGCGATGCAGCACATGCTAAATTCTTTCGCATGTGTGACATCGGTGATTAAACGTTTCTAATGACGCAGTGAAACCAAACGGTGTGTCGTAATGAACCATTTGGGAAACAATATGTAAGGCACATGGGCCAACATATGAACTGTGTGCGATATGTGCCCCATCGCACACGAGTTTCCTGTGGAACCTGTCTTCCATGCAAGACTACATCGCACACGTTTCCCAACAATTACCGTGTGCAATAAAGTTCTATCACAAATGGTTCAGGATCCCATTCACACACATACAAGTGCTACAGACCATTTGTGATTTGTTGTGTATCACCGATGGTTGTGGCAAGAGTGACGTGTGCTTTTCATTTGGGATCCCACACGTTTCCTGAAAAAAATACGACTGGGATTGTATTTTACATTGGGCACGGTTTACTCTGAGCTCTAGTGTGCGATACCGTGATATCACAAACGGTTTCGGAGACCCTACGCACACGTAGTAGCGCTGCAAATAGTTTGCGATCTGATGTGTATCACCGACGGTGATACGTTCATTTTGCATCATGATTTCATATTGTTATTTATAATGTTTTTATGCATAATAATGCTTTTTGGAGTAATTCTAATGCCTTTTCTCTCTTAGTATGCAAGGTTCACACAAAGAGGGAGAATTCCGGCAATTGGAAATTTGGACCTGAAAAAGCTACGTCAGGCTACCTATTCTGCACAACTCCAAATGAGATGAAACTGCACGAGGATTTTTTATGGAATAAATAAGAAATACAGGAGCAAACTTCACGAGGATTTTTTCACGAGGATCTTCTGGTATATAAGTCATTTGACCTAGAAAAAAATAAGGACAGGACTTTCGGGACTGAGCGCCGCCATCTTGAGGCGGAACTTGGGCAGGAGCACTTTTGCCCTCTGGCAGAGCGATTCCGCCGGTGGAACTTCCCTCCCGGAGGGGGAAATCATCGTCATCATCATCACCACCAACTCTCCCATCTTGGGGAGGGCAATCTTCATCAACATCTTCAACAGCACCATCTCCTCTCAAACCCTAGTTCATCTTGTGTTCAATCTTTGTACCGGAACTATAGATTGGTACTTGTGTGTGACTAGTATTGTTGATTACATCATGTAGTTCATTACTATATGGTTTGTTTGGTGGAAGATTATATGTTCAGATCCATTATGCTATTTAATACCCCTCTAATCATGAACATGTTTATCACTTGTGAGTAGTTACTTTTGTTCTTGACGTCACAGGAGAAATTTTGTTGCAAGTAATCATGTGAACGTGATATGTGTTCGATATTTTGATAGTATGTATGTTGTGATTCCCTTAGTGGTGTCATGTGAACATAGACTACATGACACTTCACCATATTTGGGCCTATGGGAATGCATTGTGGAGTAGTTATTAGATGATGGTTTGCGAGAGTGACAGAAGCTTGAACCCTAGTTTATGCGCGATTCCGTAAGGGACCGATTGGATCCAAAAGTTTAATGATATGGTTAGAATTTATTCTTAATACTTTTCTCGTAGTTGTGCATGCTTGTGAGGGGGTTAATCATAAGTAGGAGGTTTGTTCAAGTAAGAACAACACCTAAGCCCCGATCCACCCACATATCAAATTAGCAAAGTAGCGAACACAGATCAAATCAACATGATGAAAGTGACTAGATGAAATTCCCGTGTACCCAACTTTGCTTATTATAAGAAACCATTTTGGCATGTCCTTTGCCTCAAAAGGATTGGGCTACCTTGCTGCACTTTTATTACTACTATCCTTAATTGCTCGATACCGATTATCCTGCTATCAAACTACTCGCTACTTATAATTCAGTGCTTGCAGACATTACCTTACTGAAAACCGCTTGTCATTTCCTTCTGCTCCTCATTCGGTTCGACACTCTTACTTATCGGAAGGACTACAATTGATCCCCTATACTTGTGGGTCATCAAGGCTCTTTTCTGGCGCCGTTGCTGGGGAGTGAAGCGCTCTTGGTAAGTGGAAATTGGTAAGGAAAAATTATTACTACATGCTGAAATTTATTGTCACTTGTTACTATGGAGAACAATCCTTTGAGGGGTTTGTTCGGGGTATCTTCACCTCGACCGGAACCACAGTTAGTTACCCCTCAACCTACTGCACCTATTGAAAATACTGAATATGAAATTCCTTCGGGTATGATAGAACAACTGCTAGCTAATCCTTATGCAGGAGATGGAACCGAACATCCTGATATGCACTTGATATATGTGGAAGAAATTTATGGATTATTTAAGCTTGTAGGTTTACCCGAAGATGAAGCTAAGAAGTAGGTTTTGCATTTATCTTTGAAGGGAAAAGCATTGGCATGGTATAGGCTATGCAATGATATTGGATCTTGGAATTGGAATAGATTGAAATTGGAGTTTCATAAAAAAAATATGCATCTAGTTCATTGTGATCGGGATTATATATATAATTTTTGGCCTCGTGAAGGAGAAAGTATCGCTCTATCTTGGGGGAGGCTTAAGTCAATGTTATGTTCATGCCCCAACCATGATCTCTCAAGAGAAATTATTATCCAGAATTTTTATGCTCGGCTTTCTCATAATGATCGATCCATGCTTGATACTTCTTGTACTGGTTCCTTTATTAAGAAGACTATTGAATTCCATTGGGATCTTTTAGAAAGAATTAAATGCCACTCTGAAGATTGGGAACTCGATGAAGGTAAAGATTCAGCTATTAAGCTTAAGATTGATTGTGTTAACTATTTTATCAATACCGATGCCTTTCAAAAGTTTAGCACTAAATATGGACTACATTCTGATATAGTAGCCTCCTTTTGTGAATCTTTTGCTACTCATGTTGATCTGCCTAAGGATAAGTGGTTTAAATATCACCCACATATTAAAGAAGAAAGTAAAGAACCGGTAATAGCAAAAGATGAAACTATTATTATAATGTTGATCCAGTTGTTCCTACTGCTTATATTGAAAAACCACCTTTCCCTGTAAGGATGAAGAACATACTAAAGTTTCAACTGTGGTCAATAAAAGTTATATTAGAACACCTAAACCAACTGAACAAATCAAAGTAGAACCTAGTGTTGCTATGGTTAAGGATCTCCTGGTCGATAATATTGATGGGCATGTTATTTACTTCTATGATGAAGCTGCTAGAATTGCCAAACCCGATGAAAAAGATAAACATAGACCCATTGTTGGCATGCCCGTTGTCTCAGTTAAAATAGGAGATCACTATTATCATGGCTTATGTGACATAGGTGCTAGCGTGAGTGCTATTCATTTTACCTTATATCAAGAGATTATGAATGATATAGCACCCGCTGAAATACAAGACATAGATGTTACTATTAAACTTGCTAATAGAGACACCATTACACCACTTGGGATTGTTAGAGATGTTGAAGTCTTGTGTGGGAAAATTGAATACCCTACTGATTTTCTTATTCTTGGTTCCCCACAAGATGAATTTTGTCCCATTATCTTTGGTAGACCTTTCTTGAACACCGTTAATGCTAAAATATACTGTGAGAAGCAAACTGTCGGTGTTAGTTTTGGTGTTGAGTCTCATGAGTTTAATTTTTCCGAGTTTAGTAGAAAGCATCATAAGACAGAATTGCCTAGTAAGGATGAAATTATTGGTCTTTCTTCTATTATTGTTCCTCCTACTGATCCTTTAGAACAATATTTGCTAGACCATGAAAATGATTTGCATATGCATGAAAGAAATGAAATTGATAAGATTTTCTTTGAACAACGTCCACTGCTTAAACACAATTTTCCTATTGAAACTCTAGGAGGCCCTCCTCCACCTAAAGATGATCATGTGTTTGAATTAAAATAGTTACCAGACACTTTCAAATATGCTTATCTTGATGAGAAAAAGATTTATCCTGCTATTATTAGTGCTAACCTTTCAGAACATGAAGAAGAAAGATTATTGAAAGTTCTAAGGAAGCCCCGGGCTGCTATTGGATATACTCTTGATGATCTTAAGGCAATCAGTCCCACTCTATGTCAGCACAAGATTAATATGGAACCTGATGCTAAACCCATTGTTGATCACCAACGTCGGTTAAATCCGAAGATGAAATAAGTGGTAAGAATGGAAATATTAGAACTTTTGGAAGCACATATAATCTATCCTATAGCTGATAGTAGATGGGTAAGTCATGTTCATTCTGTCCCTAAGAAAGGAGGTATTAGTGTTGTTCCTAATGATAAGAACGAACTTATTCCACAAAGAATTGTTACAGGCTATAGAATGGTAATTGATTTTAGAAAATTAAACAAAGCAACTAGAAAAGATCATTACCCTCTGCCTTTTATTGATCAAATGCTAGAGAGATTATCTAAGCACACACATTTTTGCTTCCTTGATGGATATTCTGGTTTTTCACAAATACATGTTTCTCAACCTGATCCAGAAAAGACCACTTTTACTTGTCCTTTTGGAACTTATGCTTATAGACGTATGCCTTTTGGTTTATGCAATGCACCTGCTACCTTTCAAAGATGTATGACTGCTATATTCTCTGAATTTTGTGAAAAGATTGTTGAGGTTTTCATGGATAGCTTTTTTGTTTATGGGAAGTCTTTTGATGATTGTTTAAGAAATCTTGATCGTGTTTTGCAGAGATGCGAGCAAACAAATCTTGTCTTGAATTGGGAGAAGTGTCACTTTATGGTTAACGAAGGTATTGTTTTGGGCCATAAAAATTCTGAAAGAGGTATTGAGGTGGACAAAGCTAAGGTTGATGCAATTAAGAAAATGCAATGTCCTAAAGATATCAAATATATTGGTAGTTTCCTTGATCATGCTGATTTCTATATGAGATTTATCAAAGACTTTTCAAAAATTTCTAGGCCTCTTACAAATCTTTTGCAAAAGGATATTCCTTTTGTTTTTTATGATGATTGTTTAGAAGCCTTCGAAACACTCAAGAAAGCCTTAATTTCTGCACCTATTGTTCAACCACCTGGTTGGAACTTGCCTTTTGAAATTATGTGTGATGCTAGTGATTACGTTGTTGGTGTTGTTCTAGGACAAAGACTTGATAAGAAACTGAATGTTATCCACTACGCAAGTAAAACTCTAGACAGTGCACAAAGAAATTATGATACTACTAAAAAAGAATTTCTAGCAGTGGTGTTTGCTTGTGATAAATTTAGATCCTATATTGCATATTAAAAAGTAATTGTTCACACTGATCATGCTGCAATAAAGTATCTTACGGAAAAGAAAGATGCCAAACCTAGGCTTATTCGATGAGTTCTTTCGCTACAAGAATTTGATTTGCATATCACTGATAGAAAAGGAGCGGAGAATCCCGTGGCTGATAACTTGTCTAGGCTTGAAAATATTCTTGATGACCCACAACCTATTAATGATAGCTTTCCTGATGAGCAATTAGCTGCAATAAATGTTTCTCATAACACTCCTTGGTATGCTGACTATGCTAATTACATTGTTGCTAAATACATACCACCTAGCATAACATACCAACAAAAGAAAAAAATCTTCTATGATTTAAGACACTACTTTTGGGATGATCCACATCTTTATGAAGAAGGAGTAGATGGTATTATTAGACGTTGTGTACCTGAGCATGAACAGGGACAAATCCTACGGAAATGTCACTCCGAACTTACAGAGGACATCATGCGGGAGATAGAACTACTCACAAGGTATTGCAATCTAGGTTTTATTGGCCTACTCTCTTCAAGGATGCTCATAAGTTCATCTTATCTTGTGATGAATGTCAAAGAATAGGTAATATTGGTAAGCGTCAAGAAATGCCTATGAATTATTCACTTGCTATTGAACCATTTGATGTTTGGGGATTTGATTACATGGGACATTTTCCTTCCTCTAATGGGTATACTCATATTTTTGTTGTTGTTGATTATGTTACTAAGTGGGTAGAAGCTATTCCAACTAGTACTGTTGATCACAACACCTCTATTAAAATGCTTAAAGAAGTTATTTTCCCAAGGTTTGAAGTCCCTAGATATTTAATGACTGACGGTGGTTCACACTTTATTCATGGTGATTTCCGTAAAATGCTTGCTAAGTATGATGTTAACCATAGAATTGCATCACCATATCCTCCTCAGTCTAGTGGTCAAGTTGAACTTAGAAATAGAGAAATAAAATTAATTTTACAAAAAATTGTCAATAGGTCCCAGAAGAATTGGTCTAAGAACTGAGATGATGCACTTTGGGCTTATAGAACAGCATATAAAAATCCTATGGGTATGTCTCCTTATAAAATGTTCTAGGGAAAAGCTTGTCATTTGCCTCTTGAGATAGAACATAAAGCTTATTGGGAAATTAAACAACTCAGCTATGATTTCAAACTTGCTGGTCAAAAGAGGTTATTTGATATTAGCTCATTAGATGAATGGAGAACCCAAGCTTATGAAAATGCCAAGTTATTTAAAGAAACAGTTAAAAGATGGCATGATAAAAGAATCCAAAAGCGTGAGTTCAAAGTTGGAGAATATGTTCTTCTGTACAACTCTCGGTTCAGATTCTTTGCAGGAGAACTCCTCTCCAAATGGGAAGGACCCTATGTTATCGAGGAGGTTTGTCGATCTGGAGCCATCAAAATAAATAATGCTAAAGGTACTAACCTGAAGGTTGTTAATGGGCAACGAATAAAACATTATATCTCAGGTACGCCCATTAATGTTGAAAGTAATATTATCCAAACTATGACACCGTAAGAACACATAAAAGAAACCTTCTGGAACACTCCAAAATCGTGAAAAAGAGGAGGTACGTGATACGGTAAGTAAACGGACTCCGATAAATCTGCAAAAATATTTTCTGTCCATTTTGGAATATAACAAAAATTCGGAAAATAAGAAACAACCAGGAAGGCATCCCTGGTGGGCACAAGACACCAGGGTGCGCCTAGCAAGCCATACGCGCCCAGGTGGGTCGTGCCCACCTCGGGTACCTTCCGGACTCTGTTTTTCTTCCATTTGCTTGTTTCCCAAGATAAAAATCTTTATATACCCCCCAAACCTATTTACCACCGTATCGCGGAGAAATCTTATGTTTTCTTTTCTTGCTGTTTTCTGACAGATCTAATGCACCATGACTGCTCCAAGCTCCTCCAAGGACAAGTTCTTCGAGAATGTCATCAACCCATATTTGCGGGAGGTGATGCAGCACCCTCAAGCTATCTAGATGCATCAGGGGTGCTCCACATCCACGATTTGCAAGGCCCCATGGGGACTGGATCCGTGGAGTCTAGGCTTGAAGCTATGGAGTAGAAAGTCTTCCGATGCAAGGGGGTGGTGGAACGTGGACTCAATGTCAATCACCTCATGATCGCGAACTACACCCGTGATCTCAAGGTGGATGGCAAGTCCATGAAGGATGTCGTCTTCTCCGTCAATGAGCAAATCAACTTCCTCCAAAGCCAGATCTACGACCTTCAAAACCAAGTCTTTGAATATGAGGCAAGGTTTAAATGTATGAGTTTGGCTGCCAGTTGCAGGACCCGCGAGACTCACTCCTCCTCTTATGATGGTGAGCCCCTGCCATGGAAACCCGAGGACAAGATCGCTACATCAATCACCACTACCTACTTCTTCATCACCAAAGTAAAATTGAGTATAGAGTATGGGCACTCCCCTTGGCTTGCGCCAAGCTTGGGGGAGGTGCCCCGGTATCGTATCACCTCCACTATCTTTTGCTTTTACTTGTCTTAGTTTGATCCATGATCATCTTTTGCTTTAGATGAATAAAAGTTTAGTTCAATTATTTCTTTTGGAGTGTTTGCTTAGTGAACTATCCTTGTAATCATGTGCGAGATATATAATAAAGTTTAGTTTGAGTTTTTGTTTGCTTTACTTTCATATTCAATAAAACAAAAGGAAATAAATGAAAAGAATCATATGCTAATCTTATGGTAAGTAATGACATCACATAAGGAAAAGTATAAGTAGAAAATTTTATTTTAGATTGACAAACATAGCATTGGTAAATGATGCAATTCATGAAAGAATTAATAAGGGAAGAGAAGATTCCCATGCAAATACACTATCTTGGACATCTTTTGTGATTGTGAGTCCCCATCAAAATATTATATGCCAAAAAATTGTTGACGTTGGACAAGGAAGACAACGTAATGATTTATGTTTGTTCATATTCACATAGAAGTTATATTATCATAGATCCTTTAACATGTGGTGCTTGCCCCCATCTTTGTTAGCCAAAAATTCTGCACCAAGTAGATATACTACTTGTGCATCCAAAAACCCTTAAACCCAAATCTTATTTTGAAGAGTCCACCATACCTACCTAAGGATTGAGTAAGATCCTTCAAGTAAGTTTTCATCGGTGCAATAAGGCAATAAAAATTGCTTCTAAAAGTGTTAGATCATTTAGTGTAAGAGAAAATTGAGCGTTGTACGAACTTGTGATGGCAAAGAATAAAAGTGACAAACTGCATAATAAAGGTTGTTATCATAAGGGGCAATATAACGTGACGTTCTTTTGCACTAAGGGATTGAGCATACAAACAAAAAGCGCATGGAAACCTCTGCTTCCCTCTGCGATGGGCCTATCTTTTACTTCTATGTATTTACTTTCATGCAAGAGTCAAAGTTTTTCTCTCTTTCCCTATTTTATTTTTCTCTTTTGGCAAGCATCATGTGGTGAGGAAAGATCTAGGCACATATATCCAGTTGGATATGGGTAGCATGAGTTATTATCGTTGACATCACCCTTGAGGTGAATATGTTGGGAGGCGAAATCATAAGCCCCTATCTTTCTATGTATCCGTTTGAAACGTTTTTCTCATGTGTATGCGGTGAGTGTTAGCAATCATAGAAGACTATATGATGGTCGAGTATGTGGACTTGCCTAAAGGCTCTGATATGTGATCCCTCCTGAAAATATGATGAATTGTACTTGCAAAGTTGACTGAGAACATAGTTTGTTGGTTTTTAATAGAGTTTATGCTTTATACTTCGATGTTGTGATGAATTGTTACTTATTCATGAGAAGTATATGATAAAATTTCTATGATAAAAGTTCTACGTTTAAGTTTGTTGTTGTTATAATAATTTACATGATGCTTCTATATTTGTATTTTGTTTATCGACACCTCTCTCTCTAAGCATGTGGACATGTTTTTCGATTTCGGTTTTTGCTTGAGGACAAGCGAGGTCTAAGCTTGGGGGA
This sequence comes from Aegilops longissima, assembly GCA_021605205.1. Taxonomy (NCBI): domain Eukaryota; kingdom Viridiplantae; phylum Streptophyta; class Magnoliopsida; order Poales; family Poaceae; genus Aegilops; species Aegilops longissima. Next base: position 337,291,491 of record CM038677.1, read on the forward strand.
GTTGATACATCAATTTTGCATCATGTTTACCTACCGTTATTTATAATGTTTTTATGCATAATAATGCTTTTTGGAGTAATTATAATGCCTTTTCTCTCATAATATGCAAGGTTCACACATAGAGGGAGAATTTCAGCAGCTGGAAATCTGGACCTAAAAAAGCTATGTCAGGCTACCTATCGTGCACAACTCCAATTGAGCTGAAACTTCATGAGGAATTTTTATGGAATAAATAAGAAATACTGGAGCAAATATCTACCGGAGGGGGGCCACCTGGTGAGCACAAGACACCAGGGCGCGCCAGGCGCGCCCTGGTGGGGTGTGCTCAGCCCAGCCCACCTCCGGTGCCATCTTCTGGTATATAAGTCATTTTGACCTAGAAAAAATAAGGAGAGGACTTTCGGGATGGAGCGCCGATGTCTCGAGGCAAGACTTGGCAGAAGCATTTTTGCCCTCCGCCGGAGCAATTCCGCCGGAGGAACTTCCCTCCCGAAGGGGGAAATCATCGTCATCATCATCACCAACAACTCTCCCATCTTGGGGAGGGCAATCTTCATCAACATCGTCAACAGCACCATCTCCTCTCAAACCCTAGTTCATCTCTTGTGTTCAATCTTTGTACCGGAACTATAGATTGGTACTTATGGGTCACTAGTAGTGTTGATTACATCTTGTAGTTGATTACTATATGGTTTATCTGGTGGGAGATTATATGTCCAGATCCATTATGGTATTTAATACCCCTCTGAACATGAACATGTTTATCATTTGTGAGTAGTTACTTTTGTTCTTGAGGTCACGGGAGAAATCTTGTTGCAAGTAATCATGTGAACGTGATATGTGTTTGATATTTTGATAGTATATATGTTGTGATTCCCTTAGTGGTGTCATGTGAACGTCGACTACATGACACTTCACCATATTTGGGCCTAAGGGAATGCATTGTGGAGTAGTTATTAGATGATGGGTTGCGAGAGTGACAGAAGCTTAAACCCTAGTTTATGCGCTATTCCGTAAGGCACCGATTGGATCCAAAAGTTTAATGTTGTGGTTAGAATTTATTCTTAATACATTTATCGTAGTTGCGGATGCTTGCAAGGGGTTAATCATAAGTAGGAGGTTTGTTCAAGTAATAACAACACCTAAGCACCGATCCACCCACACATCAAATTATCAAAGTAGCGAACACAAATCAAATCAACATGATGAAAGTGACTAGATGAAATTCCCGTGTACCCTCAAGAACACTTTGCTTATTATAAGAAACCATTTTGGCATGTCCTTTGCCTCAAAAGGATTGGGCTAACTACTGCACTTTTATTACTACTATCATTACTTGCTCGTTACCGATTATCTTGCTATCAAACTACTCGCTACTTATAAATTCAGTGCTTGCAGACAATACCTTACTGAAAACCGCTTGTCATTTCCTTCTGCTCCTCGTTGGGTTTGATACTCTTACTTATCGAAAGGACTACGATTGATCCCCTATACTTGTGGGTCATCAGACGGTTCTGCTACGATTGACGTATGCTTTCCAATGTGGATCGCACACAGTCATTTAGTTGAATCGTGTGCGGAGCAATTGCCAGGTTAAAACAAATATGTCCCATTTTGAATCGGCATGCAAAAAGCAAATTTGCCACAATATTCAATTGAACAAATAGTGTCCACGGGAAGAACAGTCATCAAATTTCACAACAATTGGAATTGGACATATGGTAGCTAAATTCCAATTATTTGTCCACATATATATGCATTACATAATTAATCATAGTGTACGAAATACGAAGACCTCATCAGATGGAAAACAATGGATCCATGTGTATATGTTTAGCAGCTAACTCTTACTCAATGTTTCAGGAGAAGGCATGCTGAAATGTTCATTATCACAAGTGGGATTGATGTAGTGACTTAGGAAGAAGTCGCTGATAAATCTCCGAACCATCAGCAATTCACCAGCCGGGAGCGGTTGAGGGGACCTCGGTTCTAAGATGAGCTGCAATATTTTTGAGATCAGAATGTGTCATATGAGTGGAGTAGAAGATATTAATTAAGATAGACTTACTGGTACTAATTCGCCAGGATCGTCGCAACTATCAGCAGATTTGCAGATGGAGATCATGTGTCTGCAAACATAGTATCCACAAAGGTTGGTCCCTGCTTGTTGCTGAGGACACTGAATTTTTTCTACAGAATTAGTCATGTATTTGTCCTGTTAGGAACAACCTAACCGGTGTTAGATGTATTATTTTTCCTTTGTACAAAAATAGAAAGAGTTTTATTTAGAAGCTTGAACATTTGACTAGCGTAAGAAAAGGTATTTGCAGACTATTGGATAAATTTTCCAAAAATAACGGATTTCGGTGTGTTATCGGAGAAACGATCTCGTGCTGCAGAGGTAGTTCCCTCTTGAACAGGTTCCCTGGTTTAGTTTTCCACAATGCGAGCACACTACAAATGAAGATGAATTTTGACAACATCAATTATTGAACCAGATATGAATGCAAATTAATTTCAAAATCATAGAATTCAATACCTATCCATGAATTGTTGAAGATCGTCGAGATCTGGCGTTTGTTGACTCTCGAGAGAATCCATGTAGTAAAGCGTGTTCTTGTTTGGAACAATGAATACCAATATCCAGTGGTCGCAACATATTAAGAAAGCCATGAACTTACGAATTATGTCGAAATCTAAAAGACAATCAGTGTATGTGTGGTTGTTTACTTGACTTACCATTCATGATATGGCCAGAGAAATGATTCTGCATGGGACATCTTTTCAAAGAGACTGGCGACCGTGTTAATGGCCCAGTCCTGTAGGTCCTTACCATCTAATGTTGTGCGATTTTCTAATGTAGGATCTATGAAATACACACTCTCCCTTTTTCTTCTCTGCATGTTCAATCCTCTGAGAGGAATAAAATGCAGTTAGTTGTTTATCATTTACAGCCTTGTATGGAGAAGTTGATCAGAGTTTGTTAAGTACTTACAAAATCAGGCATCTAAAAAGAGTGGCATCGAGCTCGTTGAAGTTGAAGAAGAGATGTAAGTCCTTGAAACTCGCATTGATGGAACTAGATTCGTGTTGGAAATGGTCTCTATTGTAGTGGACTAGCAAACCATGAAGACCTGCTGACATTTGATCCATGCAATATTCATGTAACTCACGGCAACTGGAGCTGCACTCATCAAAGTATTCACCAACAAGAAATGGCTGGCCATGGACGTAATTGCGTGCTTCAAGTACGTCTGCTTTACTTTTAGCAAGCAACAAATCTACTTCTTCGTCATCCATGCCGTCAAAAATAATATTACTCCCCGATTCGAACAACCTGCTGTTAATTTGGTACTGGGCGATGAGTGCGTTAAGTAAGAGGCAATCGTCCTCTTTTCTCTTCGCTCTCCCGCTGCCCTTCCTCGCGGTGCAACCTTTTTGGCCGCTTCCTTCTTGGTACTTGAAGCATTTCTGGCAGAACGTCTGGTTGGCTGCAAGGTAGACTGCCGAGCAGATGGTGAAGCTTTGACAGACTGCTTAGTAGACGGTTTATCTATGTCGGACCACTAAGCTGGCGGAGCTGCTGTGACGGACTGCTGGGCTGTAGGAGCAGAGGCATCGGGCTGCTGACCATGCATTAAAGCTATGTCGGGTTTCTGCGCAGGTGGTGCCAACTTGTCGGTGTGCTGAGGAGGCCATGCCAACGCGTTGGTTTGCTGAGAAGGAAGTGCTGACGCATTGGTATGCTAATCAGGCGATTGCGGACCGACGACTGATGAGTAGTCGGTTCTGGACCTACAGACTTCTTAGCACGCAGTTCTGAAGCATCGGGCTACTTAGCAGTCCATTCCACCAGGTTGGTCTGATGAGCATGTGCTGCAGCTGGGTCTCCCCCCGCTGCTTCAGTGGCTAGCATCTGAACCGGTGGTGCATCTTCAGCAGTTTTAGGCCTTGCCACTGGCTGCTCTGGGGCAGAGTATGACATGGCCTGTACGGCACAAAGTCGGGCCGGCTGATCACAGGTTGATGCATCAGCCGTCAGATTATGAGTATTAGGTTTTTTGGGGAAACACGCAAGAGCTGCTGTGGCAAGGAGAGCGTCATCGGTTGAGGGGCGACATTGGTTGCTCCTGGCGGGGCTTCAGGGATCTCATCAATGAACTCTATTTCCTTTCGTGGCCACTGGATGTGATGTAACAGTATTTCTCCCATGGTGCTCACCAAAATCTCCTAGGACATTCTTCATGGCAAATTCATTGAATCCAGGCTTTACTTCAGTCACATAGCACTTCACACAGCCCGGCTTCAATGGCACATTGTCCAACAAGAGGCCCTCTTCCAAGAAGGGTGGGTAAACCCAGGCTGTTGCACATTCTAATGTACCTTCATAATGTGTAAGCACGCCCTTCAGTCTGTCTTTCATTCCAGATAGATCAGATATAGCATCATCATGAGCAGCTGCAGTCTCAGTGTCGCTGGGGTCAGCTGATGCACAGCTACTCTTGTGCGGTGTTTTCGCGCAATAAGCAGCATCCTCCATGCCTGCCTCCCCTCCCATCTGCTGGCTATCTGTCAGTGTTAGAGTATTCTGCATCATCATTGATTCCTCAATATCCTTTCGAATAGCCGGATACATGTCCTTCCTCAACCTTTCATACAATTCATTCTGGTTCATTTCACTCCTTGCTTTTTTCATGCCGAGCCTCTCTTCTTTGCTGAGTGTGAAAGCCCTCTTGTGCGGGACATTAACACCTATACCCTTGCACGGTCAGGGGGCTCTCTTGTTTCCGGAGCATCAGATAGAACGTCACATGGCCCTGAGTTCCTATAGAACCTTCCAGGGATCTTGGAAGCCTTTAGCATCACTTGATACAGTTCTTCGTCATGTTAGTTTTCAAAGTAATAAGTCCCGTCATCACGCCTCCTTGCACGAGCCCGCAAGTAGTCTCTGGCGCGTTCGCCCCTGATTTCACTAAAGGCCGGTTGCCCACCCGCCGCTACTGCTTCTTTGTCCTCCTGGTCCCATATCAGTTTCATGCCGTAGTATCCTGCCACACCCATATGGTGGGGGTGTGTGTTCTTCTTCTGAAGTTCCAATTGCTTGGCACTCTTCTCAGCAAACTCTTTAGTTGCCCTGACCCTTTTGAATTCTGCCCCGTCTGCCTTTGTAATTTGGGGGTATGCGGGGATTGGGTCCTTGCCTTCACTCCAGTACTTCTTGTACATCACGTGCTTCCAGTTTCTCCAAGCATCCCTAGCCTTCTTCAGTGCAGCGTGTTCCACCTGCATTCTCCACTGCTTTGGAACGTTGAAGTGATCCATGATCTCCTGGACTATCCTTCACCGTGTTTCTGTGTCAGCCTTCCGAAACCCCGGCAGATTAATGTTGAGCCTTGCCCTGCCAACAAATCCACGCACACTCCTGAACCTCGTGCGTGCTTTATCTGGTTTAGTTGGAGCCCAAGACTTTAAATCAATCTCGGTTACTTCATATACACCTTTAGGCTGGTGTGTGGGCTTCCTTGGAGCGTTCCTGCGTGTCCTGACCGGAAGGGTAATTGCTGACTCTATCCCGTTCAAGATTACTTGATCCCACACCATCTGCTGAAGACCTAGGGTTGTCGGAATCAGATAAAGATACATCGCCTGAAGCATGCATGATGTCGCTGCTAATCGGCATCTACAGAGAACACATGCGAAACTCGGGAAAGGAGGATAAGCATAAAACTAACAACTTGGTATCAAGCTGTCTGAACATGTCATGCAATAATTTAGAAAATGTATGGCTTATTTGTTAAGTTTGTGTGACTCGGGCGCCCGCGGTCTGTAAATCGGCAGTAACTTACTGGAACAAATACAGCTTATATGTACTAGTTAGGAAGGTAGATAATGAACATATATACACTCTCAGTTATTTTATAGCCAATTTGGGAACATACGGAACGAAATAGGAAGAGGGATTGCGAGGAAATATGCCTCACCGCGATGGAGAGCAGTAACTAACAGGCTTCTTGATGCAAACCCGGTCGGACCACAGGAGAGGCGAGGGTTACAGGATCGATATGCTCGAGGGTGGCTGGCGAGCAAACGAAGACGGCGAGGCGCGGGTAGCCACGTGTTGGGAACGACAATGGAGGTAGGCTTGACGCCGAAGAGCAGGCACACGGTCGGGGTGAGCACGCCGGCGCCGGAGATGATTCTGTTGTGGATCTGGGGGAGGGGGAGTTGGCGATGGAGATTAGGTGGACTAGTTCAGTGAAACGTGGGCTGGCGGTGGGGGTGTTGATGGCCTAGGTGAAAAGGGTGAAAAATATCCACGGTCGCCGTGTGGAAAGGCCTATGCAAACGGTTGCCTCTAAGCGCTCGTGTGCACAAAGAGGAAATTTTCGTTTGAAATGAAGACGTACTAATTTTGAAATGAAGACGCGAGTTCATCATTTCGCCTCTAAATTTTTCCAACATTAAGCAATCTCCATTATACCACGGGTTTGATTTGCTGACGCATTTCGGGTCTCGTGTGCTATATTTAAGACATTTTTTGGCATTTACCAGGCATTTTGGAATATAAATCAAATCCTAGCCGGACTACATTTCTTGTCGAAAGGGGTGAGGATTGTCGTTCTGTCTGGGAGCATCCAATGGTGTAGACGTATGATCCATGGGGTTCGGGTTCTGGCCAATCAGAACGCACGACTCAGATCGCGTGCGCAACAAGGGGGGCATCGGCCACGATTTGGTAGGCATACGGCTTTCGTGAGTGAACCGTGTGCTATTTGAAAACATTTACATGAACCGGAACTACATGTGTTGTCGAAAGGGTTGAGGATCTCCGTTCGATCAAGGTGCATCCAACGGTGCAGACGTAAAATCTATGGGGTTTGGCTTCTGGCCAATTAGAACGCACGACTCAGATCGCGCGCGTGGCAGGGGGGGCATTAGCCACGGTTTAGTGGACACACGTCTTTCGTGAGTGAACCATGTGTTATTTGAAAACATTTACATTAACTAACAACATGTTTTTGTTTGAATGAGAACATGAGTTCATCGTTTCACCTCCAATTTTTTTCCATGGTAAGAAATCACGATTGTACCCTATGGTTCGATTTTCTGGTACATTTTACCACGCGGCGGGCCTGGCTAGCAATCTCAAACTTTGAATATGCAAAAAAAAGATCTCGTTTGTGTGTGTGTGTGTGTGTGTGTGTGTGTATAGTCGCAACTACACATGGGTGTTAGCAAGATCATTTGTGTGTCGCTTTGTGTCGGAGTTCAAGAACGACACCTATGGGATCATAGGGAATCCCTACTACGGTTGTTGGGGCGGGGGCTCTAAAAAGAGCGGGTTTAGAAGATCAATGCGGGGGAATTTTATCCAGGTCCGGGCCGAAAGCGATGCGTAATACCCTAGTCCTGATTTGGTGTATATTTGGTGTTCTTGAGACCTTGAACTAGCTGCGGTGCATGCCTAGCCCAAAAAGTCTGAATCCTTCCTCAGTACGCCTCGGGCCTCCTTTTATATGTCAAAGGGGCTGCCACAGCGGCACACAGGAGGTGGAAAGTGTCTACAGTGTACAAGTTTGTCCCCTGACATCATAGGACAAACGCATTTAATGCGCTGCCGACGTGTCGTCTTGCTTTATCGGGGACGGCAAGGAAGCTCGTCTCGTCAGTCGCCACCTCGCCTCGCTTCGATGCACGTCCAAGCTGACGAGGCATGCAGCGCCACGCTGGCTGGCTGGCTACTGCGCTGGTGCGGTGGCAGGGTCTTCACGAAGATCTGCATGCCACCACGCAGGTGCTTGCCTGGTCGGCCTAGAAGCTGCATGCTGCCACGTAGGTGCGTGCCTAGCTGGCTGGCTGGCTGCTGCGTCGGGACGACCATGGGGCAGTGAATCTTTGGTAAGTGTGGGCCTGGTTGTGGCCTTGCAGATGTCCCCAGCAAGGGTCTTGCCGGGGTCTTGTGAGCGTCCCTGGCAAGGGTCTTGCCGGGGGCCTTCATCTTCTAGTTCTTGTCTGGTCTTGCAGGCCTTCAGTCTCCACAAAGATCTGCATGCCACCATGCAGGCACCTCCCGAGCCTTGGTTCCAATGTTGTCGATGGTGTCGGAACTCTCAGGCTCAAGGGTGGCGGTGTTGCTGTTGTTGGGTAAGTTGCCTCAGCAAGGCTCTTGCCGGGGCAGCGTAGGTCATCCCTGGCAAGGCTCTTGCCAGGGGAAACCCACCTTGCCCCTTCGCTCAAGGCTTCGGTCTCAAAGATAGCTCGTAGTCTTGTTCCTTGCTTCCTCTCGCTTCGCTTGAGCGTGGCCGCAGGTGTGGCTACAACCGCCCATGCACAAGTAAAGGGGTAAAGAAGGCCCCAACTTGAAAGTGCAACTGTCCCTGGGTGGTTTTGGTAATTCCCAACAACATATAGCTCATTGAACTAATGCTATTTCAAGATAAACATTTCAGGAAAGCTCAATGATTGGCATGGCATGGGTTAAGAAAATTGACCCCTCAAAATGCCTAGGACAAAAGGATTGGCTCAAGCTCAAAGCACAAGACTCTACATTATATTTTTAGTGATCCAAGATCACATTGAGTCCATAGGAAAAGCCAATACTATTAAGAGGGGGTGAGGTGCTGCTTAATGAGTTTCTTGCTCAAAATGCTTATTGATATGCTCCAAAGCCCTCAACTACTTTCTCATATCCACTTATGTCCCAAACCAAAAGTCAAACTCAGCCCCACCGATTTGATCTATCCGGCGCCACCGAGTTCACTTGACATATCCACTGCCACAAACCCTAGTCTTTATGGTCTCATCGATAGGGATCTCGGTCTCACCGAGATGGGATTGTGATCTCTCTGTTTCCCTTCGTAAAGTTTCGGTCCAACCGAGATGAGCGGTCGCACCGAGATTGCAATGCAAACTCTCTGTTTCCCTTTCGTAACGTTTTGGTCCAACCGAGATGAGAAAATCGGACCCACCGAGTTTGCCTGACCAACTCTCTGGTTAGCTTATTACCAAAATCGGTCCCACCGAGTCTGTGTAATCGGTCTCACCGAGATTACGTTATGCCCTAACCCTAATGACATCGGTCCCACCGAGTTGACATGTCGGTCCCACCGAAAATCCTAACGTTCACATTTTGAACTAAATCGGTCTGACCGAGTTCTCTGAATCGGTCCCACCGAGTTTGGTAAATTGTGTGTAACGGTTAGATTTTGTGTGGAGGCTATATATACCCCTCCACCCACTCTTCATTCGTGGAAAGAGCAACCAGAACATTCCTACACTTCCAACATACATTTTCTGAGAGAGAACCACCTACACTTGTGTTGAGGTCAAGATATTCCATTCCAACCACATAAATCTTGATCTCTATCCTTCCCCAAGTTGCTTTCCACTCAAATCATCTTTCCACCAAATCCAATCCTATGAGAGAGAGTTGAGTGTTGGGGAGACTATCATTTGAACCACAAGAGCAAGGAGTTCATCATCACCACACCATCTATTACCTCTTGGAGAGTGGTGTCTCCTAGATTGGTTAGGTGTCACTTGGGAGCCTCCGTCAAGATTGTGGAGTTGAACCAAGGAGTTTGTAAGGGCAAGGAGATTGCCTACTTCGTGAAGATCTACCGAGTGAGGCAAGTCCTTCGTGGGCGACGGCCATGGCGAGATAGACAGGGTTCCTTCTTCGTGGACCCTTCGTGGGTGGAGCCCTCCGTGGACTCGCGCAACCGTTACCCTTTGTGGGTTGAAGTCTCCATCAACGTGGATGCACGATAGCACCACCTATCAGAACCACGGATACAAAATCTCTGTGTCATCATTGCGTTTGCTCCCTCGATCTCCTCCCTTTACCTTCATATGCAATTGTTTTACATTCCGTTGCTATACTCTTAGAATTGCATGTGTAGGTTGATTGCTTGACTTGTGCAAAGTTGCTAAAATCTGCCAAGACTTAAAATTGGGAAAAGGCTAGATTTTTATTTGGTCAAGTAGTCTAATCACCCCCCCCTCTAGACATACTTTCGATCCTACAAGTGGTATCAAAGCTTTGGGCTCCATTTGCTTTGATTTCCATAGCTCTTGGTGATCATAGCCTTGGTTTCACAACCTAGGAAAGTATGGCGTCTAGCGAGGGAAATTGCCACCATGGAGGTCCTTACTTTGATGGTACAAATTTTGCTAGTTGGAAGCATAAGATGAAAATGCATATTCTTGGACATAACCCCGCCATTTGGGCTATTGTGTGTATTGGCTTGCAAGGTGAATTCTTTGATGGGAGAGAACCGAATCGTGAAGCTACCGTGGAAGAGTTGAAGATGCTACAATACAATGCTCAAGCTTGTGATATTCTCTTCAACGAATTGTGTCCAAAAGAATTCAATAAAATCAGCCGTCTTGAGAATGCAAAGGAAATTTGGGATACTTTGATTGATATGCACGAAGGTATCGACTCCGTCAAGGAATCCAAATCGGATGTGCTTCAAAGTCAACTTGACAAGTTCAAATGAAGGATGGTGAAGGTGTCACTAAAATGTACTCTAGGCTTGCTCTCATCACAAATGAGATTGCCGGATTAGGAAGTGAAGAGATGACCAATAGATTCATCAGCAAGAAGATCCTAAGAGCCTTGGATGGAAAATATGATATCGTGTGCACATTGATCCAAATGATGCCCAACTACAAAGATCTCAAGCCAACAGAAGTCATTGGAAGAATTGTTACTCATGAGATGTCACTCAAGGATAAGGAAGAGCTCCACAACAAGTCAAGTGGTGCTTACAAAGCCTCATGTGAAGCTCCCACATCATCAAGTGAGAAGCAAACCTTCAATGAGTAGTTGAGTCTAATGGTGAAGAACTTCAATAAATTCTACAGGAGTAGAAGCAAGGAAAGAAGCTCCAAGTCAAGGTCCTACAATGACAAAAGATCTTCTAGTCGTGAGCGTAATTGCTACAATTGTGGAAGACCCGGACACTATTCCAATGAGTGTACGGCTCCCTACAAAAGAAGAGAAGATTCTCCCAAAAGAAGGAGTAGGAGAGAAGAATCACCACCAAGAGAGAGAAGGAGTAGAGATGATCGTTATGAACGAACACCCTCACAGAGAAGCAAGGATTCAGAAAGGAAGGACAAGTCATCTAGGAGCTACACAAAAAGAAGACATCAAGCTCATGTTGGTGAATGGGTATCCGGTTCCGACTCCGGCCATCACTCTGAAAGAAGTTATCACTCCGACTCCGAATATACTCAAGATGAAGGTGTTGCCGGTCTAGCACTTGTGACAACCAACTCCTACGACATATTTGACTCACCAAATGAAGGAATTGGAAGATGCTTTATGGCTAAAGGTCCAAAGGTAACACACCCTGGGTATGTTGATTTCAATAGTGATGAAGATGATTTGCTAGGAGATGATTCTTTACTTGTTGACAACTCTAGTTATGAAAACTATGATGAACTTGCTATTAATCATGATAATCAAGATAAACCGAGTGATAATGATAATAAGGAGATTGAGCGTCTAACTAAAGAACTAAACACTCTTAAGTTAGCTCATGAAACTACCTTGGAAGATCATCGAGAACTTTTAAAGACTCATGAGAAGCTACGCCTTGAAAAGCTCAACCTTGAGCAAGAGCATGAGTTCTTAAAAGCAATCAATGATGATCTTCACAAGAAAAGTTCTTCTTACATTGCCAAGCGTTTACTCTTGTCTACTTACATGCCACAAGTTAAATCTAGCAACAAGAACAAGAAAGATTCTTCCTCTAGTAGTAACAACAATCATGCAAAATCCAATATTCTTTCTTCTAGTAGTTCTCTTGATTCCACTTATGATTCTATTATCCAAGTTACACTTGAGCAAGAAAATAGCTTATTGAAGGGAATTATAGAGAAAGGTGTTTACAAGAGTCTTGCCGGAAGTAAGCAATTTGAGGAAATTGTACGCAAGCAAGGAAGACACCGGAAGAATCAAGGTGTTGGTTTTGAACAAAATTTCAATGCCAATGGAGTTGAGTGGGAAGAAGATCAATACCCCAAGACGAAGTTTGTTCCTCAACAAGAGAAGTATGATCCTACTTCTTTCCAAGGAACACAAGCTCAAGATGATCTTCCACCACAAGACCACAAGCAAAAAGGCAAGGACAAGCTTCAAGAGGAGATTGATGCATTTGAAGAAGCTCCTAAGGCCTTGGTGAAGTGGGTTCCCAAGACTACATCAAGTTCTACTTCATCAAGTATGACAACAACTCCAAGAATTCCCATCAAGATGGTGTGGATCCCGAAGAAGAAGAACTAGAGAGTTCTTGAGGGTGACTCCGCCAACATACTTCACTCTTATCATTTTGGCAATGACAAGTGCAAACAACTTCCATATCTTGCACTAGTTCAAGGAGTCACAAACCCTCTTATTGGTAAGACAAGGGATAAGGTAACCTAATGCTTTCATGGACATCATCTTGTATGTACATCACTCTATGTCTATGGATATCCTTGTTTGTTCCTTGTGGGACTAACCCGTTTAGGTATTGAAAGTGCAACTCACTCCAAAGGATTGCTCCAAATGATCTACATCAACATTGAGCACCCACATCTTCAACACCTACATGAAGTCATCATCAACAAAACCCAAGGTTAGTTCATCCCTCTTAGGGGGGATATCACATATAGGGGGAGCTTTACTCTAATCAATTGAGCTAAAGCAACTCTAATGATGTGAACACAACAATGCTTCATGTAAAAGTGGTAACCCCACTTGTGCTTAAGCGATGAGTATGACCTATGATCAAATGTTCTCATTTGACTCATAAGTCAATATAATCATATATCGATGACATAGTCATCGCCAAATTGCTTGATAGATGCTAGAGTGTTTGTGCATGCTTTTTCACATATTTCATTTGTCATTTTATTGTGTGAGCATGTTGAATCCATATTTTACTCATTCGAGGACATCCATTTGTTGCTTTGATTGATTGTTTTTTCTCTTTTGCCAAATGGATGGACAAGAATGCCTAAGAACTCCCTCTAGCTATCTATGCTTTCCTCGTCTCAAACTCTATTCATGCTACATCACAAAGTTTGATCAACTCAGATTTGAACCACTCTGTGTGAGGAGCACTCAGAGTCCCCGATTCGTCATAGACTTAAACTTACAAAACCTCTTTGTGTATTTCGGTCTGACCGATTCATCATTTTTTATCATACCGAGATCACTAAGTTGATCTAGGTTTTCAATCTCGGCGCAACCAATTAGAACTCTTCGGTCACACCGAGTTGCAGTAACTGCTCGCAGTTTTGCATATCGGTGCCACAGAGTTGTTCCACTCGGTCACACCGACAGGGTCAGGTTATATATACTGACGGGTCAAATTTTGGAAAATTTTCCAAAACCTTTCACCCGTGCATGAACTGCTCTGCCTCCTCAGGTCTCCGAATCATCCTCTCGCCGCCAGCAACCTCCTGCCGCTGGTCTCCGCCGCCGTCAATGGCAATTTGCCCCGCCGTTGCCGCCGTAGCAAGTTCACCGCCGAACTAGGGTACGAACTTGATCTTTGTGCTATTCCTTAACTCTAATTCTTAGCACATTGCTTTGCCATGATTCTTGCCATGTATAAAATCACTCTATCCACTGGAAACATCCCGTAGATTAGATTTGATTTGGAAATTTAGGGTTAGGTCTCCGCCGAACTCATCTCAGACCAACCAAGTTGTAGAAATCGGTCTCACCAATTTGACTTAGGCCATTGCACATGCGTTTTTCGGTCTGACCGAAAATTGCAAATCGGTGTGACCAATTTTGATTCTCTATGAAACCCTAGCAGTCTTGGTGCCACCGAACTGTGATTCGGTCTGACCGAGCTCACTAGTTTAGGTTCCAAAAGCTGCTTCGGTATCACCCAGTTTACAAATCGGTAGATCCGAAATGCTTTTTATGAAGAACTAAAACTAAGTTTTTAAGTCATCTATTTTGCAAAATCTCTACATTTTGTGATGCTCATCCACTCTACCTCATCTACATCTGTTCACAGGGTCTGCTGTCAGTTAGTTTGCAGAGATGCCTGATCAAAGTGACAGCCAGAATAAGTCTGAAGAGCGGGTTCAGTTAAGTGAGGGCACTAGTCCCTCCAGCAGCTATGATGAGGGCAGCACGAGCACACCTAGCAACTTGCCAAAGGCAGCCACCAGGACAAGGAAGAAGAGAACCACAGATTCTGAGGATGAGGATTATGTGGCTGTTGAGGATGAGGCCACTTCAAGGAAAAAGGCGTTGAAAAAGGAGTATGGCACAGCTGCTGCAACAAAGCCTGGAATGAAAACAAAGGCTCCAGCAAGAAGAGTTCCTATGTCTAAGGCCAGAGCCTCTACTCAAGAGACAAGGGAGTTCACTCTTGAACCCAAAGAAGGAGGTGAAGGCAAGAAGAGGAAAGAAAGGGTCAAGAAGACCATTGCCAGAGTTTTTGGGAAGCCCTCCATGATGAGAGATGATGATGAAGATGAAGAGGATGCTGCACCAGCATCCAAAGATCAGAAGCTTATGGGAGATGCAATCAGATCAGGAGCTGCTACATCTAAGCCCAAGTCTGCTACCAAATCTCCAGCTCAAAATTCTGCACCCAAGAGGAGCACCAGGAACATCCCTGCTGAGGAGAAGAACAAGGCCCCAGTGCCTAAAGCTGCTGATGATGAGGAAGATGATTAACTTGTTTTAAGAAAGTTGAAGCCCAAGATCCCTGACCATAATGATGCACATCCTGTTGCAGAAGATATGAGGATCAGGAAGGATTCAGGACTGAGATTGTGGAGACAGTCTGATCCATATGCTGACAGGAGGAGAACTGTTGTGGATTACAGGTTCCACACAAAGGAACAACAAGATTTCTATGAGACTATCCTTCTTGACAAGAAGCCCATTGTCTGTGACATGAGATGGGTTGACTGGGAATACATCAAAGAAAATGAAGATCACTTTCCAGGAGTTCATGATAGCTTCAAGGCTTTGTGAGGTTGACAAGTTTGTTGGATAAAAGCTCACCAAGTGGAATGATGAGCTGATCATGCAATTCTATTCGACTGCTCATTTCTATCCAGATGGAAGGATTGTATGGATGTCAGAGGGTACAAGGTACCAATCTACAGTTGATGAGTGGGCCAGTTTGATCAATGCTCCAGAAGCTCATGAAGATGATTTGGATGTCTATGCCAAGAAGAAGAAGGATCACAACTCTATGGCACACATGTATAAGGAGATTCCTGATGCAGACCTTGAGACTCACAAGTTTGGTTCTGTAAAGCACTTGATGGCAGGCCTGCCTACAATCAATTGGATCCTAAGGCACACATTGCTACCAAAGTCAGGTGATCACAGGATGGTCAGAGGACACTCCATCAACTTGCTGCATATATTTGATGTTCCTCAAAAGTTCAATGTGATGAGTCTGGTTGTGGAATAAATCAAGAGGAAAGTTGCAGATCAGAAGAGATCTTGTGGGTATGCCCCACAAATTCAGGAGCTCATCAACACCAAGATGGGCAGAGGCAAATATGTACTGGACAAAGAGCATTTACCCCTCAGGCCAGACTTTGAGGACAACATTGTTGTCATGACTGAGGAAGATCCATCTTTAGTGCAAGCACATGAGAAGAGAGAGAAGGCAAGGGCAGAGAAAGTTGCAAAGATGCCAACTGCCGAAGAGGCATCTCAAGTGTTCTTGAAGAGCAAGCAAGACCAGCTTGCATATCTGATCCAGTCTACACCGAGGATTGAGAAGGGCTTGGCCACCCTGACTCAAAACCAGGAGAGCTTGGAGAGGATCATTGAGCAGAAAATCTATGATCTTGATGTCAAGGTAACTGAGATTCAGACAGTAGTTGAGCAACTTCTGGAGGAAGCAGAGGATAAGAAGGGCAGGGCAACTACTAATGCATTTGTGCGAGTGCCTAGAGGACAGAGGTCTGCTGCATGCTAGTGAGAGATTCTAGAGCTACAGCTTCATCACCAGCAACTATAGCTCCAGTGCCACCTCCAGCAGCCACTCCACCAGCTCCAACTACATCCACAGATGCCTTCGTCCTTGGAGTTCTTTCTACACAACCTCCCGAAGATCAAGCCTGAGAGACGTTTAGCACTATGCATTTTTGAAATTTTTAGTAACTTGTTGCCAAAGGGGGAGAAAAATGTATAGATCATAGGCTTTGAGAGAGAGTGTCTTGTTTTTATCTCTCTTGCTTTTGGTTGAACCATTTTATTGTGTGCTTGTGTGAGATACTTTATGTCCTTGTGAGATACTTGTTTGATCATGTGTTTGATCATATGCTACCCTTAATGCTTGTTTGGATGATACTATCTTTTATATCTCATATATGTTCATTCACTTGCTTGGTGATGAGTGCATGCGTTTAATTTCTATCATTTTGAGCGCTCCACCAAGATGTATGTGACATGGAAGAGTAACCCATGATCCTAATCGGTTGTGCATTTGCATTCAAAAGCAAATTTTAAATAATGCACAAATTTAGGGGGAGCTCTTGCTTATCACATACTTCTCAAATCGTAGATGTACTTCAATCTTATTATCATTTGTCGAAGCTTTGATCTATATGTTGTCATCAATTACCAAAAAGGGGGAGATTGAAAGTGCAACTGTCCCTTGGTGGTTTTGGTAATTCCCAACAACATATAGCTCATTGAGCTAATGCTATTTCAAGATAAACATTTCAGGAAAGCTCAATGATTGGCATGGCATGGGTTAAGAAAATGGACCCCTCAAAATGCTCAAAGCAATGGCTCAAGCTCAAAGCACAAGACTCTACATTTTATTTTTAGGGATCCAAGATCACATTGAGTCCATAGGAAAAGCCAATACTATTAAGAGGGGGTGAGGTGCTGCTTAATGAGTTTCTTGCTCAAAATGCTTATTGATATGCTCCAAAGCCCTCAACTACTTTCTCATATCCACTTATGTCCCAAACCAAAAGTCAAACTCGGCCCCACCGATTTGATCTATCCGGCGCCACCGAGTTCACTTGACATTGCCACTGCCACAAACCCTAGTCTTTTCGGTCTCACCGATAGGGATCTCGGTCTCACCGAGATGGGATTGTAATCTCTCTGTTTCCCTTCGTAACGTTTTGGTCCAACCGAGATGAGCGATCGGTCCCACCGAGATTGTAATGCAAACTCTCTGTTTCCCTTTCGTAACGTTTTAGTCCAACCGGAATGAGCGAATCGGTCCCACCGAGTTTGCCTGACCAACTCTCTGGTTAGCTTATTACCAAAATCGGCCCCACCCAGTTTGTGTAATCGGTCTCACCGAGATTACATTATGCTCTAACCTTAATGACATCGTTCCCACCAGTTGACATGTCGGTCCCACCGAAAATCCTAACGTTCACATTTTGAACTAAATCAGCCTGACCGAGTTCTCTGAATCGGTACCACCAAGTTTGGAAAATTGTGTGTAACGGTTAGATTTTGTGTGGAGGCTATATATACCCCTCCACCCACTCTTCATTCGTGTAGAGAGCCATCAGAACATGCCTACACTTCCAACATACATTTTCTGAGAGAGAACCACCTACACTTGTGTTGAGGTCAAGATATTCCATTCCAACCACATAAATCTTGATCTCTAGCCTTCCCCAAGTTGCTTTCCACTCAAATCGTCTTTCCACCAAATCCAATCCTATGAGAGAGAGTTGAGTGTTGGGGAGACTATCATTTGAAGCATAAGAGAAAGGAGTTCATCATCAACACACCATATATTACCTCTTGGAGAGTGGTGTCTCCTAGATTGGTTAGGTGTCACTTGGGAGCCTCCGTCAAGATTGTAGAGTTGAACCAAGGAGTTTGTAAGGGCAAGGAGATCGCCTATTTCGTGAAGATCTACCCGACTGAGGCAAGTCCTTCGTGGGCGACGGCCATGGTGGGATAGACAAGGTTGCTTCCTTTGTGGGTGGAGCCCTCCGTGGACTGGCGCAAGCGTTACCCTTCATGGGTTGAAGTCTCCATCAACATGGATGTACGATAGCACCACCTATCAGAACCACGGATAAAAAATCTCTGTGTCATCATTGCGTTTGCTCCCTCAATCTCCTCCCTTTACCTTCATATGCAATTGTTTTAGATTCCGCTACTATACTCTTAGAATTGCATGTGTAGGTTGATTTCTTGACTTGTGCAAAGTTGCTAAAATCTGCCAAGACTTAAAATTGGGAAAAGGTTATATTTTTATTTGGTCAAGTAGTCTAATCACCCCCCCCCCCTCTAGACATACTATCGATCCTACACTACTTTTGTACAGCGACAGGAGCCCCCGGGCCTGGGCCACACATAAGCGTGGAGCGTTGTTGGGCCAGGCCCAGAACGGTTCGCGGGTACGCATGGCAGAGTTTTACTGCGGTAACTACTTTGCTAGTTGCGCTTCCCCATGACCCGTGTTGAATGCGTGGTGTGGGGGTCGTGCGTGGGATGACCGCAGCATGCTTGCGTCATCCTGCGGTGAATAGTAAAGAGGCGGCTTGCGTCTTCCCTATAAAAGAGGGAAAACTACAGGGTCGCTGCTCATTTACTCTCCCAGCCTTGGAACCGCCGTTCCATGTTTCCCACTACGCCTGCCCCTTTCGCCACGTACGCCGCATGCACAGCGTGGGGTAGGTGACAGACGCGCGGGATATGGGAATGCGCACTATGGCTGATACTTATGCGCCTTTGATTGGGCAAGGAGGGCGGTTGATGACCTCGCTTGTTTCCAACTTAATGAGACAGACTTGAACGGGCTCTTTAGAGGCGTAGAGCCGGTCTTTAGCCTTCCCCGCCCGACTATAAAAAGGGACTCAGGAGAAGGAGCATTACACCAGGTTCCCCTTTCCTCATGTAATGCTCCTTCGTCGAGGCTGGAAAATCTTCGCACGCGCCCATTGCTTGATGAAGGGGCACATTCTCCTCTTCAAGTTAGTGGAGAGCGACCTGCTCTCCATCAAGGTCTTTAGATGCTCGGGACACAGGCTAGGGTGATGCGCGGAGAGCTCGACTGATGATGAGAGCTCCTCCTCGAGCGACAGAGACGAGGAGGGGACCGGTGGGGAGGACGACGGGGATGGGTCCGACTAGATGTCGGACGCCCCGTCCCGAGGCGACACCGGCAGCAGCACCATCTGCACCTGGCCTTCTCCCCGGCAGAGTGGTTTGCCGGGGAGGGGTGGTTCTTGGCGGTGGCTCCTCAAGCTAGATCCTTGAACTTCTTGGGGCCGTCGCTTCTGGCGGCTGGCGCTGGAGGGCTGGAGAAGATGAAGAAGGCGGGTGGCGGGCCGTCAAGTCGGAGTACGATGGCACCGACGCCTTTGTCGCGTATTGGCGGCCCGCTGCCTCATCCTCCAGCTTCTTCCCCGGCACCATCATCACCATCCTTCTTCTGGGCGGCCGCCGGGACGTTTTCTTGGTGTCTTCTGCTGCTCGTGCCTCGACTAGGCACTCCTTTTGCCCTCGTACTTATCCTGATCCGCCTCCTGAGGAAAGGGACAAGAAAGGGATCACAGGCATCTTATCTTTTTTTAGATCTTAAGCGAGTCCTTGTTTTTTTAAGCAAACAACATCGCCCGGCAACAAACCTTGCCGTCCTCCCACTATACAGCCCGAGCACACTCACGCCCTTGGCGGAGGTAGGGACAAAGCAGGATTAGGCCCCTCGCTCATTTCCCTTCCACCGCAACTACAACTAGATTCCGGCCTGAAAGAGATTTTAGGCATAGGAAAGAGGGAGCACGGCGGTATAGGAATGATCGAGGTCTCATACGTTCAAATTTCATACGGAAACGCATGGCGGGGGAAATAAAATGTATCTGAATTCGCAGCCCCCAGCAACCTTGGCTTGCTGGGGTCGGGGGTGTTGGTCCGCCTTCTTTCCTCCAAACGGTTCTAAAAAACGCCTTTGCAGCCTGCGAACTAAGAACATACTAGAAGAGACAGAAATACATTACTCGACCTCTTATGCTAGGGGTTAGCCGACGCCAAGCACTATCAACCCTAACACAGAGAGAGACTCAACCTAGCATGCATGCTAATTTCTAGGGCGCCAGCGCTTCATTTATTTATCTATTGCTCAGGGTCTGCGCCTGGCTTTGCACAAAGGGTTATATGCCTTGCCGGCAAGACTTGTACAAAAAGTGGTCTGCCGGGAGGCCCGGCAACCGCGCCTTATGGGTAGAACTTGTGAAGATGTTTGATTTTCCAGGAGTTTCTCACTGGAATCCCATCTTCGGTCTCCAGGCGGACTGCACCGGGCCTGGTGACTCGTATTACCCGATAAGGGCCTTCCCACTTTGGCGTCAACTTGTTAGAATTGTTGGCGGATTGAACTCGCCGAAGAACAAGGTCGCCTTCCTCAAGGCTTCGGGCATGAATCTTGTGGCTATGGTAGCGGCACAATGTTTACTGGTAGCGAGCAGCTCACACAGCATCCCGAAGATGACCTTCCTCCAGGAGCGTCGCATCATATTGGCGCAACTGCTCTTGCTCAAGCTCATCATAAGCGAGCACTCAAGGTGACCCGTATATGAGTTCCGTGGGAGAACTGCTTCTGCCCCTTATACCAGGTGTCGGGGGGATATACCCCGCGGTGTAACCCTGCCGGATGTATGACTCGGTCGGACTTGGCAACTCATTATTGACCTGCCATGACCCGCTGACTAATAACCTGCCCAGAGTTGGTGGTTCATTGGTGACCCGGCAGGCGGGTCAGAGGAGCGACAAGACCCGGTGGCCCAACGGGCGGTTCATGGAAGGCCGGCTCGTGTTATGGTGGGCCGGCTTAAGAGGAAAGCGTAAGGAGTATTCCCTTACAAAGGAAGCAAGACCAGGACTCCACTTGTAATAGATTAATTCTAATCCTACCAGGACTAGTCATGTAACCCGCCCCTTCAACTTATATAAGGAGGGGCAGGGCACCCCAAGAGGGACAGAAAATAATCTCTAAGGCTAGACACAACTAGGGGAGAGCCGGTTGATCGGGCGGCTCCCTCGTGAGGATAATGAGACCTAGCCACAAACAGCATGTAGGGTTATTACCGGATGATGTTTCCCAGGGCCCGAAGCTATCTAAACCCTTGTCTTGTGTTGCGTCTCTCGATTCCGATCAACCCCTCTCAAGCTACCACATAGATGTGTTGGCCTCACGACTAAGTCCTCACACTAGGACATCTGCCGTGGCAATTCCACAATAGTTGGCGCCCACCGTGGGGCCTGCGCACGATGGTGTTGAGTTCTTGAAGGGATCTTTTCTAGGTTTCGAGAAGTTTACAAATTTCCGCATAAAGAAAGCCGGTTTGAGCAGCGCGAGCATTGTTGAGGCGAGAGTTCGGTGATGCGTCTGTACGCCGCCGCAAGTCGCCAAGATAACAGAAGTTTTCATTGCAGATTTGACCCAAAAGCTACTACTCGTATCTGGGACAGAGGCCGAGGCATCTATCCAAGTCATTGAATCCGAGATGGATACAAAGGCCGGACTGGCCGTTGTTGTCCACGTATGTTTCCTGAGGCAGCAAGAATTTTTCGAGCAGTAGAACAACAACCCAAATACTATTACTTCAAGTCTTCAACTAGTACTGGACACATCAAGCTACAGTGTTCAGTACCTACTACAATGGTGCCAGATGCACATCCCTCAAAACCTACAAAAGAGAGGTCCAAAAGTGCTGCTCATCGATCTGCGTTAAAAACCAACAAACAAACCGAGGACGGTGGTCGGTACAAGTCCCCAGCGCCCGAGGCTTTTGCAGTGGCCATGATCCGGAAGACATGGACATAGAATTAGTCAAACTGATCATGATTTGGAAAGATAAACTGGATATGGATTGGACTCTAATTCCGCCTCCACCGACTCGCATCACCGTTGCGGTCCGCCTCCGCTGGCCTGCCTCTGCTGTGGCTGGCTATCTTCAAGTCGCCTGCGCCGCGATCCGTCTTGAGCCGCCAGGACAGATCACCGCCGGCCGTCCTTCGCCTCGGTTACACCGGGTGGTTTTGTTGTCTCAGCAGCTTCGCCTTTAAAGTTGTCGTTCCGAACCGCTGGCCGCCTTTTTTCTTTTGCGGAGGCGCCCATCTTGAGCCGGTCGCGCTACCCTCCCATCATTGCGGTTGTGTCCATACTGCTGCTGCTCAAGTAGCCGCTGGCCAGCCGCTTTGTTCGGTCTTCTCCACTCGTCCGCATGTGGCCTCGCCATCCCTTGACTTGCTTTGACTGCCTTCGCCTTGGCATTGAGCCATCCGCCCTCCGCTCTCAAGGCGCCGACGCTGTCTGAACGAGAGGGGAAGTAGGGAGTGTTGAAACTACCTGGTTGGTTGTTAAAAAAAGCCAAACTCAAGGGCCGAAGCCACTACTAAAAGCTTTGCTCTCCAAAGACTTACTACTAGTGCTAATTGAAAAGCACAATGGCACAATTTCCAAGAAGGAGCATCATCCATCACGTGAAAGACAAGACTAGTCAAAGTGATGAATCAATTACTCCATTACTGCTCCACAGCGATGACGACGCTAGGCTTATTGTGGTCAGATGTCGTTCATGCGCCCGTCTACATGATGGTGTCTGATGAACGCGTGAAGGGCCCGACAGTTTGCAGTCCAACATACATTGACACTGGAGGCCGTGCAAGCATCTGTACCAGGCCAGGCTACCGGAAACTTCATCCAACACCAGCATCCTTGTTTGTTTGACAAAAATACCAGGTGATATCTATCCTATCTATCTTTCGTACATATTCATCCTGAACAATTACTCTGGCAAGTGATATTTTCTGGCAGGACCACTATTCATTATAAAGGTGCCGCAAAGGGGCATGCGTCAACATTATTTTTTGCACTAGCACTTATCTGTGCCGTGCTGCTCAACGGATATGTGCGCAAGTCGCAACCCCGCTACATCAAACACATGCGATCGATTCATCCGTCTCCTTGCCACGACTCTCCCCGCACCGGCTTACAATGTTGTGGCCGGCTCATTTGTCTGCTCCTGCGACCAACTTGGCCGTGATTGATTTCAGCTTCACCATGGTGATCATCAACTCCGCGGTGGATCATTTCTGGTTTAACATATCAGGTGAAATCCATCTAGTATGTTTTTATTTCATATTGTTTTCTTTAAAAGAGCAATTACTCTGGCTTGCAAATTCTCTAATACAGGACAAGTGATCTACTACAAAGGGGATTATTGTATCGCTGAGCTGTTGAATGACTCATGCCGGTTTATATCACGCTCAAGTATGGAGAGTTTCAACCCCACTTCTCGAGTAGTCTTAAGACTCGGGGGCTACAATGACATGACTCAGTAAATGTTGCCAATTCTAGCAGATTCAAGAACTCCGGGTCATTGGAGGGAAGATAACCCGGTCCCGGAGACTGCTGTTATATTGATGAAAATTTAAAGGCCGTCAGAAAAAATCCGGCTCAAAATGAAGATTCCAGTTTAAAATCCGGTTCAAGGGAAATTTGCTTCTCATAAAAGCTTTGAAACTCTCAATATCTGGTTCAAAAAGAATCCATCTCTCGCAGGTTCGAGTTTTCAAGGAAAATTAAAGGTTGCCAAAGAGAACTTGCTGACATGATGCACGGTTCAAACATGGGTATCCTGCCTTATGGGCTCATCTTATTATGTCACTTGGGGGCTTCCTGTTCAAACATAGGTGTATTCACCAAAGAGAACATAGTGTTACTACCCTTTTTATCCGGTGCAACGCCACAATTATGGTCACTTGGGGGCTTCCTGATCGTATTCGAATCATAGCGTTACTACCCTCTTGACCGAATATTTCACTTGGGGGCTTCTTGTTCAAACATAGGTGTATTCACCAAAGAGAACATAGCATTACTACCCATTTGATCTTGGTAATTCTTCTATCAAGCCAATATGATAATGTCATAAGAGCACGACTCTGGTTATCTTGGTAATTCGGCTACCAAGCCAATATGAAAATTCATAAGAGCACAGCTCTGGTTATCCTGGTAACTCGGCTACCAAGCCAATATGATAAATTCATAAGAGCACAGCTCTGGCTCTGATTACCTTGATAATTCGGCTACCAAGCCAATATGATAATTTCATGAGAGCACAGCTCTGATTACCTCGGGATTTCGGCTATCAAGCCAGTATTATAACTTCACATGAGCATAGCTCTGACCTACTTGGCAGATTAATGACCGGGTTACACAGACGAAAGAGAGTCTGATTGCATAGCACAGCTAAAACATAGGTTTGTGGTGACCCGGCAGCATATTATGGTATTAAGTAGTTGGAATTATTCGTCTTCTAAGTTTTGGGTTATCACCATTACTGCATTGGTATGATAAGCCGACAGTATGAGCAAATATCACAGGTATGATATTTTGTTATAATTATATAAGGTTGTGATTAAACCGGCCTTGGCTTTAGACATTAAGTCGCCAGGGCATATGTTGTTTAATCTCTGTGCAGGATTTGTAGAACTATGGCTTATATAAATGATTAAGTTCAAGCTCATCATCAAAATAGATGTTTCAAAAGGATTATCCATTCTGGATTTTCTCAAAGGCTATAAGCCGATGGGTTATAAAAATTCCGGCTTACAATGAATGCCCATTAAGTCGCCATTGGCCAAGAGCCGCCGAGTATTTAAACTCTGGATTTACTTGTCAACCGATAAGCTATTCACATCTTTAATAGCCATACTTGGCTGGATTGTCATGATGATATTGAATGAGGTTTTCATACGTGATTATATTATTCAAATATTGAATAGCCAACCTGGCTGGATCTTTATTACGACCCGGCACTTGGGGGTTACATTATTCAAGTGGAGATTATGTCAAATATGCAAGTCCCATGTCACTGCCAGCATGCACCATGGCACTTGGGGGCTAATGCAAAGTCATTTTTTACTTGCCTTATTGAAGATCCGACTCATCACATCATAATAAGCCCGCTCTTGGGGGCTACCAATGGCTCCTGTCAAAAATCCAAGGTACACAAGCTTTAATCCATTATATTGAAAGGTCCACTACTCAGTTGGTAAAGTATAAGGCTCTTAACCTTGTGGACGTGGGTTCGAGCCCCATGGTGAGGATTACATCATATGATATGAAGTATATATAAAGTCCCAGCTCCATATTATCTTACTAAGCCGGCCCTTGGGGGCTACACTGGTTGAAGTTTTTATGAGCATAAGGTGACTACAAGTCCCAGGTTGCTGCAAGCATGACAACCCGGCACTTGGGGGCTACATATGTGGAATATTCAGAGATGAACAAATCGTATTTCTTCAAGGTTGTGACATTTATACTCAAGCAAGTCTTAAGCTGTTGCTACGGTACCTTCTTAAGACTTGGGGGCTACAAGTGATATGCATATAAGAGGTACATTTTCAAGCTTGATATTAACTACAATTATGACCCAGTTTCATCAATATTTATAAGCCAGCAATTTTATTAATGATAAACAGGCAAGTTTGACATCTTCAAGCCGACTGAAGATCAGATGAGTATTTCAAAGAATTGTTAAGCATTGGGAGATGAGTCAAATGAATTATTCTTCACATTATTTCTCTATGAGAAACCAACGTCAGCAAATTGATTATGAAGCTGGCCTATTGACCCGGATTTTCCAGAAGAAGGAAATGACAAGGACTTAAGGATGATCAGGTGCTGGTTCAGAAAAACTTTTAACCCGGAGCGCAACCTGTCAAGTATGTTCTTGTGTTTATTTTGCAGGATGAGTTTAACATGGATAAATCCAAATTAAACTGTGGGCTAATGTCAGGGATATACCCCGCGGTGTAACCCGGACGGACTTGGCGACTCATTGGTGACCTGCCCTGACCCGGTGACTGACCAATAACCCGCCCAGAGTTGGCGGTTCATTGATGACCCGGCAGGCGGGTCAGAGGACAGACTGTCGGAATTCGGGTTCCGGCAGACCCTCTAGGTTCGAACTCTGGGGTGCGCCCGGAGATTTCACCCCCTACCTACCTGCACCTCGCCGCCTCGCTAGGATCTAAGCTACTAAAGGAACAACACAAGAGACACAAGGTTTATCTGGTTCAGCCACCATTGTGGTGTAACACCCTACCCAAAGGTGTGGTGTGGTGGATTGCCTCTTAGGTCGATGATGAATAATACAAGGAAGAACAACCTCGCGAGGGTCTGTTCTTGGCTGGTGCGATGAACTGCTAGGGGGAGTTCAGTCGCTTCTCTCTCTCTGCGTTTGGTCTCTTGATGTGATCAAGCTGCGGATCAGATTGTCCCCTACCCTGTGGGTGGCTAGTCCTATTTATAGGCAGAGGCCCTGGGCCTCTTCCCAAATATTGAGCGGGAAGGGCGCCAACAATTGGCCATTTTGAAGGGGAACATCTGGTACACTTATCCGGACTAAAGTTGGTCCTTGCCTGTCAAAGGCTCTGGTGGTGACGCCGGCTTGGGCTCCACGATGACTTCCTTCCTGCCGTTGCGACGGTCTTGGTCTTGTTGCACCGAAACGGATGCCTTTTCTTGATGCTCTCGCCTGCGCTTGCCCCCTTTGCACCAAAGAGGAAACGAGGACATTGCGCGGGTTGGCGCCCGCCTGGCGCCCTTGGTCGTCATGGCTTGCGTCATGGGCACCTCGTGAGGTACCCCGCCTTGATCTCTCCGCCTCCTCGCGAACCAGCCTGACGAGGCCGTGCCTGAGGAAGCTTCCTGTCATCCACACCGTGAGGCTTGGCCCCTCACGAGGGTCTTGAGCTTGTGCTGATGAAGATGGGTCGTGCCGGGCCACCCCTTGAGCCACGCCGCAGCCGCAGGGCGTGCAAGTCTCGTGCACTGTTCCTTAGCAGCGACAATGACAAGACCCGGTGGCCCAACGGGCGGTTCATGGAAGGCCAGCTCGTGTTATGGTGGGCCGGCTTAAGAGGAAAGCGTAAGGAGTATTCCCTTACAAAGGAAGCAAGACTAGGACTCCACTTGTAATAGAGTAATCCTACTCCTACTAGGACTAGTCATGTAACCCGCCCCTTCAACTTATATAAGGAGGGGCAGGGCACCCCAAGAGGGACAGAAAATAATCTCTAAGGCTAGGCACAACTATAGGAGAGCCGATTGATCCGGTTGCTCCCTCGTGAGGATAATGAGACCTAGCCACAAACAACATGTAGGGTTATTACCGGATGATGTTTCCCGGGGCCCGAAGCTGTCTAAACCCTTGTCTTGTGTTACGTCTCTTGATTCCGATCAACCCCTCTCAAGCTACCACATAGATGTGTTGGCCTCACGACTAAGTCCTCACACTAGGACATTTGCCGTGACAATTCCACGACACCAGGGCAAAGGGTGTCTAGCCGGTGGCTCGATTTGGCATCGTTCTGATTGACCAAAGAACCATCGGCCACTCATCAATCCAGCGCCTTCGGCACTTGTGTAGCTTGTCAAAAGTCCTTGTCTTGAGGCCTCGCAACACCTCCGCGTTTGCCCTCTCAGCCTGGCCGTTACTTCTGGGATGAACCACAGAAGCAAAACAAACCTTGCCGCCGAGGTCTTGGATATACTGCATGAAGGTGTGGCTCGTGAACTGCGTGCCATTATCAGTGATGACTCTGTTCAGCACACCAAAACGGCAGACTAGCCCCTTGAAGAACTTGACGGCTGACTGTGTTGTCACCTTTCTCACCGGCTCCACTTCCAGCCACTTTGTGAACTTGTCAATTGCAACGTACAAGTACTCAAAGCCCCCGACAACATGGGGAAAGGGGCCCAGTATGTTGAGCCCCCGGACCGAAAATGGCCAGCAAAGAGGGATTGTCTTAAGAGCTTGAGCTGGTTGATGGAGCTTCTTCGAATGGAACTGGCACGCTTCACACTTGGTTACTAGTGCAGTTTCATCATGAAGGGCGGTGGGCCAGAAGAAACCTTGCCGGAACACTTTGCCGGCAAGGGCCCTCGACCCTATGTGGGAGCCACACACGCCTCCATGTATCTCTGCCAACAGCCCCAGTCCTTCCTCCCGAGCAATGCACTTCAATCTCACGCCGTTCGGTCTTCTCCTGTATAGGGCATCATCCACAAACTGGTACATGCTAGACCGTCGGGCTACCTTCTCTGCTTCTTCATGTTCCTCAGGGAGCTCCCCTATCTCGAGAAAACGGACGGTGTGTTGCCCCCATGCTGGAGCCTGGGGCTCGACGGCAAGGACTAAAGGCTCGTCTTTGGCTTTAGGGGTAGCTATCTCTACGGCCAGGGCTTGAGCTCCTGCCGGAGACTGCTGCTCCTCGGCAGGCTTGGGGCACCCGGCAGCCCCCTTGCCGGTGGCTTCTGGGAGCTCAGCGGGAAAGTACTTGCCGGGGCCCACCTTCCTTTGATTGTTCTGTCCTGCTGATGGTTCAATGGATGGCTGAGTTAATTGAAGCACAAAGGTACCTGGTTCCACAGGCAACTTGAGGGCGGCGTGTTTCAACAGGTCGTCGGCAATGTTGTTCTCTGCTCGAGGAACATGCTCTGCTTGCAGTCTGTCAAAACACTCTTCCAACTTCCTCACTTCATCCACATAGGCCTCCATCAATGGGCTCTGGTAATCCTTGTTAACTTGCTTGACGACGAGCTGCGAATCACCTCTGATGATGAGCTTCCTGATTCCAAGGTCTGCCGCGATCCTGAGACCGGCAAGCAGTCCGTCGTACTTCGTCGTGTTGTTCGTCGATTTTTCCCGGGGGAAGTGCATATGGACCATGTACTTGAGGCGCTCTCCGGTGGGCGCGACGAGTAGCACGTCGGCACTAGCACCTTGTAGTGACAAAGCTCCATCAAAGTACATGACCCAATCGCGGCACGTCCCCTTGCCGGGAAGGGTGGTCTCTTGAATCTCTTCGTCGGGTGTTGCGGTCCATGCTGCTATGAACTCTGCCAAGGCTCAGCTCTTGATCGTTGAAGTGCTTTCAAACTTGAGGCCAAAGCTTGACAGGTCCAACGCCCACTCCACAATCCTCCCAGTTGCATCCGGGTTGTGCAAGATTCGTTGCAAAGGGAGGCGGGTGACGACAGTGACCTCATGCGCTTGGAAATGGTGGCACAGCTTTCTCGAGGCCATAAGGAGGCCGAAAAGCAGCTTCTGCATACCTGAATATCTCGATCTAGCCCCCTGCAAGAGGGAACTGACAAAATAAACCGGCTGCTGCACCACCTTCTCCTTCTGTTCAACTTCGCCCATCTACGCCGGCCCTGTCTTGCCGGGACCGGGGCTTGCCGGGGGTTCCGCCTTGCCGGCATCAGGCCCTACCGGGGAGAGCCCCTGCCCATCATCCGACGGCTCCACTGCTACTGCTGCTTCTTCCTCAATTTCCCTCTGTGCAACCAGTGCAGCACTGACCACTTGATTCGTTGCCGCTAGATATAGCAGCAACAACTCCTGTGGCTTGGGCGCGACTAGTATTGGCGTTGAGGAGAGGTACCTCTTCAAATCTGTAGTGCTGCCTCTGCCTCTGGAGTCCATTTCATTGGACCCGCCTTTTTCAAAACTTTGAAAAAGGGGAGGGCGCGCTCAGCATATTTTGAGATGAACCTACTCAGGGCAGCAACGCAGCCAGCGAGCCTACGGACGTCTTTGACCCGTCTTGGCGCCTCAATTTGCACAATTGCTTCAATCTTGTCGGGATTTGCTTCGATCCTGCATTGAGACACAAAGAACCCAAGAAGCTTGCCAGATGGGACACCGGACACACACTTCTCTGGGTTGAGCTTGAGGTTGACCTTGTGCAGATTTGCAAATGTTTCTTCTAGATCTTGCATGAGCGTGGCCCTGTCCTTGGTTTTGACCACTATATCATCCATATAAGCTTCCATATTTCTATGTAGCTGGGGTTCAAAACCAATTTGGACCGCTCGGGCAAACGTCGAACCAGTGCTTTTCAACCCGAAAGGCATCCGTACAAAACAGTATGTACCACATGGGGTGATGAACGCGGTCTTTTCTTCGTCTTCCTTCATCATGAAGATCTAATGGTATCCTGAATAGGCGTCGAGGAATGACAACAGGTCACACCCGGTAGTGGAGTCCACTATCTGGTCAATGCATGGCAAAGGGAAAGGATCCTTTGGACACGCCTTATTGATGTATGTGTAATTAATACACAGCCTCCACTTCCCATTTGCCTTACGCACCACCACTGGATTGGCCAACCACGTGGGGTGGAGCACCCCTCTGACCAAGCCTGTTGCCTCCAACTTCCTGATCTCTTCGATGATGAACTCCTGCCATTTCAAAGCTTGCTTCCTAACCTTTTGCTTGACGGGCCGCGCATGAGGACAGACAGCAAGATGGTGCTCAATCACTTCCCTGGGAACGTCGGGGATGTCAGATGCTTTCCATGCAAACATATCGACATTTGCCCACGGGAAGGCGACGAGCGCGCTTTCCTATTTGCTGTCAAGGGCGGAGCTTATAGTAAAAGCTCCGCCCGTGCCATCCTCCTTGACGGGCACCTTCTTGGTCCCTGGTGGTGCTTCCTTGGATTTGTTGCTCTTACCGATGGAGCTCTCTGGCACATCCTCAACGGGAGCGCTGCACTCCGAAGAGGCGCGCTTGCTGGAGTGGGTACAGGAGGTCTTGCCGGAAGAGGTCTTGCCGGTCTTCTTCTCCCCCGGGCCTACAGCGGCAGGACCAAGTGCCTTGGTGGCAGTTGCTGCAACTGCCTCCAGGTAGAGCTGGTCGGCACAGATGAGCGTGTCCTTCTTGTCAGAGGGGACGGTGATGATGCTCAGTGGCCCGGACATCTTCAACGTGTTGTAGGCGTAATGTGACACCGCCATGAACTTGGCCAGCGTTGGGCGGCCAAGGATCCCATTGTAGGGCAATGGGATCAGGGTGACATCAAAGACGATCTTCTCCGTCCTGTAGTTCAGCTCGCCCCCAAAAGTAACGGGCAATGTGATTTTACCCTACGGCTGACTCCTCCCTGGGTTGACCGCTTGAAACGTGCTCGTTTCCTCGAGATCTCCATCGGGGATTTGTAGCTTCTTGATCACAGCGGGTGAGATCAAGTTCAGACCGCCCCCCCCATCAACTAGCACTTTGGTCACCTTGAGGTTGCATATCATTGGTGAAACCAACAACGGCAGACACCCGACCACAGTTGTGCGGTCAGGGTGATCCTCGGTGTCAAAAATGATAGGTGTGCTGGACCACTTTAGTGGCTTCTAGGCATCGAACGATGGCTCTGCCGCAGTGACCTCACGTTCCCACTGCTTCAGCTGGCGGTGAGAGGTGTGCAACGAAGCGCCACCATTGACGCACATGGCCTCCGTGGCTTTCTGGAAATCATGCTCACCGGACTCGTCGTCCTCACCATGATCATCCTCCTCCTCCATATCACGGCCCCGAGCGGGCCTCTCTTGTTGATTATCCTTGCCGCGGCGACCTCCTTGACCGCCACGCTTCTTGCCGGACTCCTCAGTGCCATCCTGACCCTTCTCCTTGTCCCGCCTTTCATATTCAGCTTGCTGCTTTTCCGCAAGCAGCTCAACATGTCGACAGTTCTGGAGGTCATGGCCCTTGGTGCGATGGATCTTGCAGTACTGCTTGTCAGAGCCTCCTGGCTTGTCGGCAGCCGCCAAGGCACGACAGGCGGCGATCCCGACAACTTCCTTGTCGGGGTCGTCTGCCTTGGCCTTCTTGGCAGCACCGGGGTCACCGGATCCCTCAACGGCAAGCACGGTTTTGCCCTTACGCTTCCTGTTGCAGCATTGGCCCTTCTTTGCTAGGGCGGCGGAGTCTTCGTCTGTGGAGTCGGTTTCCGCACCGGCGCCCTCGCCGGGGTACTTCCTTCCTTCTTTAGCCCGAGCACATCTGTCAGCCAGAACATAAAGCTCGGCTATATCCTTGACCTTGTTCATCGCCAGCTCTTCACACATCTAGCGGTTGCGCATGTTCTGATGAAACGCACTGATGATGGCGGCGGGGTGGACATCTGGGATGTTGTACTGCACACGGCTGAACCTTTGGATGTACTTGCGCAAGTTCTCGCCATCCTTCTCGGGGATGACATGCAAATCACTTGCCTGGCCAGGAGCTTGGTGGCCTCCGGTAAAGGCGCCAACAAACTCCTGGCACAGATCCGACCAAGAAGAGATGGAATCCAATGGCAAGTGCATCAACCATGACATGACGTCGGGCTTAAGTGCCAACGGAAATTAATTGGCAAGCACCTTGTCATTACGAGCCCCGGTGGCTTGCATCGTGATAGTGTAGATGCTGAGGAATTCCGACGGGTGAGTCTTGCCGTAGTACTTATCCCCAACATCAGGCTTGAACGTGCGGTGGGAGGGCCACTGGAACTGCCATAGCTCACGGGTAAAGGCCGGGCAACCCACCTCGTAGGGTAGGTCGCCAGAACCCCCCAGTGCTGGGTGGTCCATAGTGGGCCCCGCACGCGTATCTGACTGATAGCATGCTTCCCGGCGCCGCTCGATGGTGGTCCGAGCATCATCCTGGGCTCGCTCCCGAAGAACTTGACATTTGTTGCGGCGAGCTCGTGGGTCGGACGACTCTGTGGAAACGTCGTCACAGATGTCGGCCCAACGAGCCAGCGGCTGCTGTTGCTGGCGTGGGGGAGAAGAGTGCACCATGGTTGCAGTGCCTCCGGTCCTCCCACCCTCGGCGTGTGCCGGCTCTACGGAGCACCTGCACGAGGGTCCCGCTGGTCGCGGTTCATCTTTGTTGGCGAAGCTGATGAGGCTCCGAATGGTGGCCCTCCACTCGTCGAGCTTATCCGCAGCAGGAGGGAAGTCGAGGAGCAGCTGCACACGCACCAATGCTTCTGCTGGCGTAGGAGGTGGCGAAAGCTGCGTGGACCGTGATGCGCTTCGACTTCTAACCATGTTAGGAGGAGCTCCATCACGGTCTCGCGGTTGCGCGCCGCTCCTGCCTGCGTCCAGGGGCACCGTCGTCGCGGTGTTGCTCGTCACGCGCGGCCTGGGAAGGTCGCGGCGCGGGCGCCGACTGGGGCGTCATAGAGGCTGTCGTGCCGCCCGTGGGCAGCACGGCCCCGCCTCCGGACCCAGCGGTGCGTGGCTCATCGTCTTGGGCCCGAACGACGCCGCTTGCCTGGCTCCGATTGCCGGAGTGTCGTGGATGCTCGCGGGCTGCGCCTCCGGCACCACCCATGGCCACCCCATCGCCCGCCCGCGGACGGACCGGCTCCGGACGACCCGATCGTTGTGATCCCCTTCTTCTTTTGGGACATGGCGATGATGTAGTTTGTGAGTTGGTTTCAAAACCGGATTTTTCACAGCTTGCACACCCCTACCTGGCACGCCAAAGATGTCGGGGTTCAAGAACGACACCTATGGGATCACAGGGAATCCCTACTACAGTTGCCAGAGCACGGGGCTGTAAAAAGAGCAACTTTAGAAGATCAACGTGGGGGGAATTTTATCCAGGTTCGGGCCGCAAGTGATGCATAATACCCTAGTCCTGCTTTGGTGTATGTTTGGTGTTCTTGAGATCTTGAACTAGCTGCAGTGCATGCCTAGCCCAAAAAGTCCGAATCCTTCCTCGGTACGCCTTGGGCCTCCTTTTATATGTCAAAGGGGCTGCCACAGCGGCACACAAGAGGTGGAAAGTGTCTACATTGTACAAGTTTATCCCCTGACATCATAGGACAAAACGCATTTAATACGCTGCCGACATGTCCTCTTGCCTTATCAGGGACGGCAAGGATGCTCGTCTCGTCTATCGCCGCCTCGCCTCGCTTTGACGCGCGTCCAAGCTGACGAGGCATGCAGCGCCACGCTGGCTGGATGGCTGCTGCGCTGGTGCGGTGGTAGGGTCTTCACAAAGATCTGCATGCCACCACGCAGGTTCTTGCCTGGTCGGCCTAGAAGCCGCATGCTGCCACGTAGGTGCATGCCTAGTTGGCAGGCTAGCTGCTGCGTCGGGACGGCCATGGGGCAGTGAAGCTTTGGTAAGTGTGGGCCTGGTTGTGGCCCCACAGATGTCCCTGCAAGGGTCTTGCCGGGGTCTTGTGATCGTCCCCGGCAAGGGTCTTGCCGGGGAGCTTCGTCTTCTAGTTCTTATCTAGTCTTACAGACCGATAAGTCTCCACAAAGATCTGCATGCCACCATGCTGGCGCCTCCCGAGCCTTGGTTCCAATGTTGTCGATGGTGTTGGAACTCTCAGGCTCAAGGGTGGCGGTTTTGCTGGTGTTGGGTAAGTTGCCTCGACAAGGCTATTGTCGGGCAGCGTAGGTCGTCCCCGGCAAGGCTCTTGCTGGGGGAAACCCACCTTGCCCCTTCGCTCTTCGGGCCTCTGGTCTCAGCGTAGCTCTGGTAGTCTTGTTGCTTGCTTCCTCTGCCCTGCCAGGCATGGCCGCGGGTGTGGCTACAACCGCCCGTGCACAAGTAAAGGGGTACAAAAGGCCCCTACTTTTGTACGCCGACACTTTGCGAGTTTTCATTCATTGTCCGAGAAATGGGGAAAAATTTCAAATAGTTCGGCCGCAGGGTGCGGCCAGAGGCGTTGTCCTTGTTGGTATTTTAATTTCAGGAAATTCATCTAGAGTCCAGAAAATAACGAAAATCATTGTGTCACTGTGGCATGCTCTCACGATCGCATGGAAAAAATTTGGTAAAGTTTGGCACAAGTTTTGGTGCTCGTACCTTCCATACCGGAGCATCTCACAAGAAGGATCATAGTTTCCAAAAGGAGACGCGGCACTTCGGACTCCAAATCATCAGTTACTACATCGTTATGCCTCAAAAAAATTCATGGTAAACAATTGTGGATATACCCTTGGTTTGATTTTCCGGCCCATTTCAGGTCTCGTCTGCTATGTTTAAGTCATTCTTTGCACTTACCTTGCATTTTAGTGCATATAAAGTCAAAAACCCTACTACAACTACATGTGGGTATTTTAGTCAGGCTATACTTAGGCTACTCATAGTGGAGAGTGTCATATACTAGTATCATGCATATATATATATATATATATATATATATATATATATATATATATATATATATATATATATGATACTAGTGTATGATACTACCTTTAATAATAGTGCATAGTACAATAGAGTAGTATCATTGATGATCATATTTATTGCCATGCATGACACAAATTAGCATCACATTTAACATGATACGGTATCTACCTATATGTTACTCTAACCCCCTCTATCTTATTTAGTTCTTTGCTACATCAGCATACTTGCTATTTCTGAGTGCATGATATCGGCTATGATACCACCACTATGGCCAGCCTTATAGTGGGGTGTATCATATAAGTGTAGTATCATGCATATGATACTAGTGTATGATACTACGTACGTACCTTCATAGTGCATAGTATCATAGAGTAGTATCATAGATGACTATATTTATGGCCATGCATGACACAAAGTAGTATAGCATATTTATTATGTTACGGTATCTACCTATGTTACTTCTCATCATCATATTTACTATTCCCGAGTGCATGATACCGGCTATGATACCCCCACTATGGCCACCCTAAGGCTGGTCATAATGGGAGTATCATAAGCGGTATCATGCATGCCAACTAGACTTTTTGGATGATGTAGTGACACATACAAATAAATGAGGAAAGAGGGGGTGTGGTATCATATCATGATATCGTATCATATTAAATGTTGTACTACTTTGTGTCATGCATGGCAATTAATAAGGCAACCTAAGATACTAACTTATGACACTATGCACGCATTACGGAGGTAGTATCATATACTATAGTATCATATACATGATACTAGTATATGGTAAGGCTGGTTGTAAGGCCCCTCCCAATGCTCCACCTTGTACAGGTGCTAAGGCTACCATGTAGGCAAAAAATCTGATGTGGCAAGGTAATTAAGAGGAGAGAGATGAGTGTGGTGACCCCAGGAAGAAAAAATGCCAAGCGCGAGAACCTGAGCAAAACACTTAAATGGAAGAATCCCACCAATGCATGAATAACTTTAGTTGCAAAATCATTAAATGAAGGATACTTTGCACCAACAAGTTAAGCACCTATGCATTGGGGTCTTTAGTTGCTAAAGTATTTAATATGCTTAGCACCTCATGTAAGCACCAATGCATTGGAAGCAGCCTAATGGGGAGTATCATATACTAGTATCATGCATATGATACTAGTATATGATACTACCTCCGTAATGCGCGCATAGTATCATAAGTTAGTATCATGTAGTATTTTATTTATTGTCATACATGACACATAGTAGCATAGCATTTATTATGACACGGTATCATGATATGATACTTAACCCTATCTTTCTAAATTTAGTTCTATGATAGTTCATCAAAATTGCCTAGTTGGCATGCATGATACTAGCTATGACACTCCCATTACGATCAGCCTAGCAAAGAAGGTATACAAATCATTTGTGCGTCGCTTTGCGAGTTTTCATCTGTTTGTTCGAGAAGCGGGGAGAAGTTTCAAACATTTCGGCCGTGAGGTGCGGCCACAGGCGTAGGCCTAGTTGGTATTTTAATCACAGGAAATTTAGATGGAGTTCGAACATCATCAAAATCGATGTGTCCCCGTGGCATGCTCTCACGACCCCGTGGAAAAAAATTGGTAAAGTTTGGCACAGGTTTTGATGATTGCTCCTTCCAAACCGAAGCATCTCACATGAAGGATCATGGTTTCCAAAAGGAGACGTGTCAATTCAAACTCCAGTGGCCGATGACTTCATCGTTTGGCCTCATAAAAATTTCCATGGTATGCAATCACCATTATACCATGGGTTTGATTTTCTGGCGCATTTCAGGTATCGTTAGCTATATTTAAGACATTTTTTAGTTTAACGTGCATTTTGTGCATAAAATAAAATTACAACCGGAACTGCATGTGTTGTCGAAAGCGATGAGGATTGTCGTTCGATCTGGGAGCATCCGACGGTGCAGACGTACGATCCGTGGGGTTTGGGTTCTGGCCAATCAGAAAGCACGACTCAGATCGCGGGTGGGGTTTGGTCGGCACACGGTTTTCATCAACGAACAGTGTGCTATTCGCAAACCAGATTGCATATTTTTGTTCACACATACTGTAGTGAGATCAATTGACTGTGCTACCTCTATGATATAATAATAATAATAATAATAATAATAATAATAATAATAATAATAATAATAATTAATAAAACAGTTCATATTCATTGCCTGAGCTGACAGCATATCAAGGTCAACATATTAACGGTTCTTACATCAACAGAAAACCGGGCATAACTCACAAATTCAATACACACGACAGTTCTAAATTGAATGAATTAAGTTGCAGGGTAGTCATAAAGACTAGTCTTATGGCTTAATTCCCATGTACATGGGGGAACTGAGATCATTATGTTGACCCAGAATGAACTTGGGTTTTCTGATGATTTTATGCTGCTCTGTTACACGGGTGTGTGATCCCTTGGCTGGCAACTCAGCAAATTCATCGTACTCGTCCTCGTCGGCAACATCCTCGACACCCATTACCCTCCTCTTACCATGCATCAATACATGGCAGTTCTTATGCAAGGGGTCTTCCACAAAGAAAATCTGGGTAGCATCGCTGGCAAGAATGAACAGGTCTGCATGGTATGCCATTGTTGTCCTATTAACACAGGTCTTCCTGTAATCAT
Organism: Aegilops longissima; assembly: GCA_021605205.1. Lineage (NCBI taxonomy): Eukaryota > Viridiplantae > Streptophyta > Magnoliopsida > Poales > Poaceae > Aegilops > Aegilops longissima. Next base: position 337,329,114 of record CM038677.1, read on the forward strand.
CAACCTTTACATGACCAAGAGGGATCCATGCGCACCTGAATAATGCCACCTTAACTTTCACATAGTCAAGCTCCCAAATCTCTTTGATGGTTCCATAGTATACCCTTTTATCGCCTTCATCTACAAATATGCATTCTATTCAACAGAGCTGTTCTGATATGAGGTCTTCTGATCACGTTCCTCAGTGTAGAACGTGTATCCATTTATGTCATATGCTTGGTACGTCAACACCGTAGGTGATGGCTTTTGTGCCAACCACGTAGCAATTTTATCAAGGGATCCTTGTGCCAAATGATTCTTCAGCCATTCGGTAAGAAGCTTGGTAGTTCTTAGTGTGCTCCTTCATCTCCACATCTTATGAAGGCACCATTTCTAAGAAGCTTTGGTGTATCTCCGCCAAGTGTTCTTCAGCATAAGCGATCAGAACTAGGCTGTTAAGCAGTACCGTCAAATGGGCTTTCTCTGCCAATTCTCCGGGTGCAGCCATTTGCATGCTAGCAAGGACCGGCTTACCTTTCAGCCTTCCCTCGTGGCGAGAGAGGGGCAAACCTATAGGTCTTTGTTTCATGTATTCGGTGCAAAACTCAACCGCCTCCTCCGCGGTATAACCTTGTAGGATGCTTGCCTCTGGATGGTTTCGGTTCCGATAAAAGCGCTTCAGTATTCCCATGAACCGCTCGAAGGGATACATGTTGCAAAGAAACACAGGACCACAATACTTTATCTCGTCGACAAGGTGCACAGTGAGATGGACCATGACATCAAAGAATGACGGTGGGAATAACATCTCTAGGGTGGACAATATTATTGCAATATCATCTTGCATATGATCCAACTCTTTAGGATCTACAACTTTCTGTCATATTGGTTGAAGAAATCACAGAGCTCAATGATTGTGCTTCTTATATCTTTGTCCATCATATTCATGTTGGCCACCGGGAGGATTTGTGTCAACATTACGTGGCAATCATGTGACTTCATGTGTCACAACTTCATTTTACCTGAGCTCACATCCACGAGACTTCTGATGTCTGTGGAGTAGGAAGAGGGTGTCTTGACTGACAACAAATAGGTGAAGAATTGTGTTGCTTCTTTTGTACTAAAATTGTGTTGCTATGATGAATTTGTCATCATCTTCTGCTTCATGATACGTCTCGAACGTATCTATAATTTATGAAGTATTCATGCCATGTTTACAATAGTTTTATATGGTTTGGGTATGATTTGATTAGAACTAACCCGGACTGACGTTGTTTTCAGCAGAACTACCATGGTGTTGTTTTTGTGCAGAAATAAATGTTCTCGAAATGCAATGAAAATCAACAGAGAATTTTCTGGAAAATATAACAAATACTGGAACAAAAATCTACCAGAGGGGAGTCCCATGGTCCCCACGAGGGTGGGGGCGCGCCCACCCCCCTGGGCGCGCCCCTGTGCCTCGTGGACTACCCGTGGGCCCACCTAACTTGTTCTCGACGCCAACCTCTCCTATAAATACCCAAACCTCCAGAAATTAACCTAGATCGGAAGTTCCGCTGCCGCAAGCCTCTGTAGCCACGAGAAATCAATCTAGGCCCTCTATGGCACCCTGTCGGAGGGGGCTATCATCACCGGAGGCCATGGAGGAGGATCCCGGAGGGGCCATCATCGCCATGAAGGCCAAGGACCAGAGGAAGAACCTCTCCCCATCTAGGGGGAGGCCATGGAGGAGGAAGCACAAGGGGGAGAACCTCTCCTCCTCTCTCTTGGTGGCGCCATTGTGCCATCGGGAGGGGAATCATCGCCGCGGTGATCGTCTTCATCAACATCACCATCATCATCAACATCCTCATCTCTTTTACGCGGTCCACTCTCCCGAACCCCGCTGTAATCCCTACTTGAACATGGTGCTTTATGCCACATATTATGATCCAATGATGTGTTGCCATCCTATGATGTTTTGAGTAGATGTCCTTTGTCTTTGGGTTGATTGATGATCTAGATTGGATGAGTTGTATGTTTTATTTTGGTGCTGTCGTATGGTGCCCTCCGTGTCGCGCAAGCGTGAGGGATTCTCACTGTAGGGTGTTGCAATACGTCCATGATTCGCTTATAGTGGGTTGCTTGAGTGACAGAAGCATAAACCCGAGTAAGTGGGTTGTGGCATATGGGATAAAGGGGACTTGATATGTTAGTGCTATGGTTGGGTTTTACCTTAATGATCTTTAGTAGTTGCGGATGCTTGCTAGAGTTCCAATCATAAGTACATATGATCCAAGAAGAGAAAGTATGTTATCTTATGCATCTCCCTCATATGAAATTGCAATGACGACTACCGGTCTTGTTAACAATTGCCTAGGACAATTCCGCACACCGATTCATCATTATTCCACACTCGCTATTTATAATATTTAGTAATATATTCTAACTTTATGATAACAGCACCTACTTTCATATTTTAGCTCTCCGATACCATGCAAAGTTATCCTCTTCATACCCACAACGTAGTTTTATTTCTTGTTTCTAGTTGGAAGCAAACGTTCGGTGTACGTAGAGTCGTATCAGTGGCAGATAGGAATTGAGAGAATATTGATCTTACCTTTAGCTCCTTGTGGGTTCGACACTCCATACTTATCACTTCCACCTTTGGGAATTGCTATGATGATTCCCTGCACTTGCGGATTGTCAAGCTCTTTTCTGGCGCCGTTGCGGGGGAGCAATAGTGTGGGGTTGGTATTCTCGTGTGTGTTTGTTTGCTTTATTCACTAAGTATATTTTGTTTTTCCTTTTTTTCTGTTTATTTGTGGGTGAAACATACAAAAAAAATTAAAAGAATGAAAATACCAAAAAAATTACTTGCCTCTCATGCCTAAAAAGTTTTTCAAAAAGAGAAGTGATCGGAAAGTTATGCACTGAACAAGTGAGGGTCGACCTTGAGCACTTGTGTTCATGATCATGGAAACAATGTAGAATTTTTCATGGAAGTTTCTCTGCAAATTTTTATCCCCTTGTATATATCCATTGTATTAGAAAAATAATGTGCCAAGCTTTGGTTTTAGAATGATTAGATTGCTTGTTTACTATGTGCAGTACAAAAAGAGAAACTTTGGCTGTAGTGCGTGAATTTACATTCTTTACTGGAAAGTCAAATGGGTCTGAAACTTTTTGCACATTACTTATGTACAAATTTTTTAAATTTTTATATTTGTTCTAGAATTTTTGGAGTTACATAAGTTTGCTAAACTTCTATATTACTACAGACTGTCCTGTTTTTGACAGAATCTGTTTTCTATGTGTTGATCGCTTATTTTGATGAATCTATGGATAGTATCGGGGGGTATGAACCATGGTGAAGTTGGAATACAGTAGATAAAGTGCTAATATGGAATTGTAATGAGTTTGCAACATTACCTAAAGGTAGTGATTTGCTTTAGTATACTAACGGATCTCACAAAGTTTTTGTTAAGTTTTTGTGGATGAAGTGTTCGAAGAACGAGGAGTTGCCGATGTGAGAAGAATAAAGAGAGCCAAGAGTTCAAGCTTTGGGATGCTCAAGGCACCCCAAGTAAATATTTCAATGATACTCAAGCATCTAAGCTTGGGGATTCCCCGGTTGGCATCCCATCTTTCTTCTTCAACAATTATCGGTATACCTCGGTTTTTTTTTGTTCACATGATTTGTGTCCCTTGTTTTTTTCTTTTTTCTTTAAGAACCATGCTAGTATGAGATATCCCTTCATCTATTTCTAGAATTCTCCACGAACTTCACTTATATTTTTTGGAGTATGAATAATACTATCATCTAAAGCGAGTTTGGAAGAGTGTCAACTTTAGGAATTAGTGACCCCACTATTCCGAATGAGAAGAATTTTGCTTATGTGGAGAGTAGAAAATTATCTATGCTTGTAGATCATGAAAATAATGCTTTATGTGATAGTTATATTGATGAATTCATTCATGATTCTACTGAAAAATATTATGAGGGAGGAATATATGCTTGTAGGAGTTGCAATAATATCAAGTTTCCTCTCTATGTGCTTAAAGTTTTGAAGTTATACTTGTTTTGCCTTCCTATGCTAGTTGATTCTTGTTCCTATAACTTATGCGCTCACAAAATCCCTAGTCATAGGAAGTGGGTTAGATTTAAATGTGCTAGTCATATTCTTCATGATGCTCTCTTTATGTTTCAATTCTTTTCTTTTATGTGAGCATCATTGAAATCATCATGCCTAGCTAAAAGGCACTAAAGAAAAGCGCTTGTTGGGAGACAACCCAATATTTACCCTTAATGTTTTTGTGTGTTTAAATTATTAAGCTATTGTAGAATCATTTTTTATAGCTTTTGTTTCAATAAAGTGCCAAGTAAGACCTTTGGTAAGACTTGGGTGAAAGTTAATGTGATCTTGCTGTAAAAAACAGAAACTTTGCGCTCACAAGATTAGATGCTATTTTTTACAAAAGAGTGATTTTGAGTTGATTATTTTTTCAGAATATTAATAGACAAATTCCTCACGTCCACCAATTTATTTCATAATTTTTGGAGTAGCATAAGTATGGTTTATGTTCAGATCATTACAGACTGTTCTGTTTCTAACAGATTCGGTTTTCATTGCATAGTTTGCTTGTTTTCTAGTTTCTATGGATTATATTTCTCAATATAAATTGTATAAATGATATGGTAAAGTAGTAATTGTGTGAGAACAATTATGAACCTTGTCTTTTACAGTACCAAAGTGAATGGTTTACTCTTTATCATACTAACCTATCTCACGAAGTTCCGTTAAGTTTTGTGTGAATGAAGTTTTCAAGCTTTGGGTGAGATATCGATATGAGGAGAATAAGGAGTGGAAAGACCCTAAGCTTGGGGATGCCCAAGGCACCCCAAGGTAATATTCAAGGAAGACTCAAGCACCTATGCTTGGGGATGCCCCGGAAGGCATCCCCTCTTTCGTCTTCAAAACTATCGGTATACCTTACTCGGAGCTATATTTTTATTCGTCACATGATATGTGTTTTGCTTGGAGCGTATTTTCAATTTTACTTGTTGTTTGAATAAAATCATTGTATCTAAAATATTGAATGAAAAAGGATCCTCCCATAGCTAGTTAATTATTTTACTACTAAGTGTTCTTCACATATATCTTTTTGAGTAGTTTGTCATTTACTCATGTGCTTGACGTATATCCTATGAGTAAATGGTTGAATGAATTGAATATCATAAATCTGAATTCATAGATGTTTCATATGCTTATACCATGGGTAGTCATGACTTCACACAGAATAAGTATAGGTAGTAAACTTATTTGAAAGTTAGTAAACGCAGAATTGGTCACTTGAACAATTCATGAAAGAATATTGAAGGAAGCGAGATTTCACATATAAATATACTATCTTGGGCATCTTTTGTAATTGTGAGCACTCATTAAAATATGACATGCTAAAAGGTTGATGTTGGACAAGGAAGACAACGTAATGGGTTATGTTTTCTTATATCTGAAATAAAGTATATTGTCATGGATCATCCGACATGCTGAGCTTGCCTTCCCCCCTCATGCTAGCCAAATTATTTGCACCAAGTAGAGATACTACTTGTGCTTCCGAATATCCTTAAACCCAGTTTTGCTATGATATTCCACCATATCTACCTATGGTT